>VBSM01000272.1:16352699-16378253 GCA_008086735.1 Cheirogaleus medius | reverse complement strand
TTGGAATACTTCACTTAGTAGAATGGGTTCCAGCTCTATCCAGGAAAATACAAGTCCACTTAGGTGTTGATCAGTAAAAGCAATCCCATTACTGGGCATGTACCCAAAAGAACAAAAGACACTCTATAAAAAAGACATCTGCACTCGAATGTTTATAGCAGCACAATTTACAATTGCAAAGATGTGGAAACAACCCAAGTGCCCATCAATACATGAGTGGATTAATAAAATATGGTATATGTATACCATGGAATACTATTCAGCTATAAGAAACAATGGTGATATAGCACCTCTTATACTTTCCTGGATAGAGCTGGAACCCATTCTACTAAGTGACGTATCCCAAGAATGGAAAAACAAGTACCATATATAATTAGTTTTTATTCTAGAGGATAAGTTGTCATCCCCCACATAGCTTTATGACATCTTCATCTTAAAGAAACTTTCACAGTATTGTTTGCTTTAGTTAACTGAATTAGTAGATATTATCTTATTATTAGAGTCAAGGGTCCCTAGACAGGCAAAACTAGGACAGCATCACCTATCAGAATTATGGCTTAATATGCATATTTCACTCTAGGTGTGCTTTACATTACAAAATGATACCTACTTTACATTATATTTATAATTCAATGGATTTGCTTCCAGTGACCTTCTGTGAAAAATATCTCAAACTAGATATTTTTGAAATGTCAATGCTTCATTTAACTCTGATTTGACCCACAAAATACCTTTTTACCAAGTCAAAGTACCACTCCATTATTTTTCTTACTTCTTCCTGGCTTTGAATTAGGCTCTGGGCCCATGTAGATTCCATTCTCTGACAACTACTATCCTCTCAGTCCCTGAGATAACCAACTTTAAGTTTTTGCCTGTCAATAGTAAAATCCCTGAGATCCCAGAGTCAGCTCCTGGCAAGGGAATATTTACTTCTACCTACCAAAGAATAAAAGAGAGCCATATACTTTAAAAAAAAGTGGTCTTAATTCTCCTTCTTAACATTTTTACATTTAGTACGCCATTACTAGCAAGTTGTCTGAATATGGGCAGTATAGGGCATCTCTTTCTCCTGGCAATTTGCAGATATTTTCAGTATGGATACTTTCATTTTGTCTCATATCCCATGACAACCCTTTACATTTTACCTTCACATAGCTATACAGAGAAGTAGATATGCAATTGTAATTTGCAGTTCAAAGGTAGATATATTCTATCACACAAAAAATATAATATTAACCAATTTTGGAGAGTCATTGGAATATATTTAATATTGCATACAAAAGAAAAAGAATTAGTCATTTACATTAAGTGTACTTGAAAATTCAGTGGTCTGTATTTACCTTTCCAGATAACATCACTGTGTGGGTACCAAAATTACAATGCACACAAATTTCACTTGTATATAGCATAAATATTTTAATACAGTAAAATTATAAATAACCATGTTGTTTGATGACTCACTAAGAATACTACTTGTCCTTGACTTTTAGTTAACCTCTCTACTTCTCAGTTTCCTTATCTATATTCTGAGGAGAATAATATTCTATCTACAATATTATGATTATAAAAGAGAAATTATATGTAGTTTATACAATGCCTAGTAAATAGTAAATGCTCAATAAAAGAGCTACTAAAAAGCAATACTTTCTTATTAATATTATATTTATTTTCGATTTTAAATCGTTTTTGTTTTATTTTAAGATATTTATTATTATTACATAAAATGTTACAAATAAACTGCCACAACATGGATATATGCTGCCCCTCACTCCAACTTTCTTGGTTGTCCATCTCTCCCATTATAGACTACTTAGCTAATTTTTCTAGCTTTGAATTTACTACTCCTCATGGAAGGACTTTTGATGCAGTATTTTCCTTTGGCCCTGGCCGTGGACCCTGAAGCACTTAATTTGGCCTGTCCAAACTCTCCCAATAGTCACCTCATAGAAGGGATTCAAAGAGAGGGGGAACCTTTTCTGCCTCTGGCCATGGGTCCTGATAATAACATCCCTTAGTCCCTTCTCTGATTTAAGACACAGCAAGATTGTTACTACTCAAAACTGCTATCTGAAGAAATTTTGTCTAAGTATATTTATCAAATGAGATCAAGATATTTTTTCCAAAAGGGAACAAAGGAAGATCTAGAACATTTGTTTTCAATGGGTGTAGTTATCGTTCTTAGTGCACCCTGGAAATTTGTGATGTTGTTTTTAGTTGGGGAGACTGAGAGAGGCAAGTGGCATTAAGTTGGTATAGGTCAAGGATTCTAGATGTCCTGCTCTGTAAAGAATGATTCCATGTCCCATATGACTTCTGAATGCCCTACCAGATAAATATGTAGGTGAAAATTCTTTGTATAGTTATTTGAGTTTAGAACACAACTTTTTGACATGTCTTAACTCATGCTGAATTTTACAGGATGCAACCAGAGTAAATTGAAAAAATATTATACTTCTCTTTGTTCAAAACTTTGACTTGTTCACCACTTCAGAGGATCACTTACCAAGGTCAATGTCATACACAATATGAGTTGCCATGATAACACACCCATGTTAATCTGTACTTATAGCTATTCCATTCATTCATGTATTTATATATGTATATATGTATATGCATAAATATTTCATAATGTCAAATATAAAGAAAAAATGACAATATTTAGTTGAATATTTGAAATTGGTTTTATAGTTTTGTCCACAATTAAATATGTTATGTTCCCAATATTTTTTCTAAAGAAGCAATCAGACTGCAAAATAGGTAACTATTTTACAAAGAAATAATGTTTTACTCTAATATTCATTAGAGTGAACGTTCTGCTCTTCTATAGATTCAAACTATAGACAAATAAGCAACTAATGAAAGTGATGTATATTTCTGATCAGAAGAGAAATCTGTATTGGAAGAGTGAAATATCTATGTTAATTATGGGGGGATGTCATACTTTAATGCCAAATTTAACTACTATTCATACTTTCTTTTATTCTCCTCTGATTTTCCCAATTACAATAATTATTCTTTCTATAAATCTTTGTGCTTATCCATCATTTATATAATCATTTTACTCTGGCTTATATTATAATTTATATCCCTATTCCTCCAAGTTGGCAGGAGACTTCAAGTAAACTTCAAAGACAAATTTTAGCTCCCATAATGCCTGGTAAGTTGTCAAAATACATATACTTTTATTATCAGGTTCTACTTACATTGCCATTTTTAAACAATGAAACCTCTGACAAGTCTCCTTACCTCTTTATGTTTCATTTCCTCATGTTTAAAATGAATATTAGCATCTGCACTGCTTATTTCATGACAGTATGTGGGAATCATGACATAATGTAAGGGATGATGTTTTGAAAACAGTAACATAATACATAAACATAGAATATTATTGCATATATATTAAGAAGTATTTTTCCGAAAATATGTTAAAAGTTTACCACATTGTTTAAAGCAATTTCATTATGTCTAGGAATCAACATTTAACAATAAAAGAATGTATCTTCAAGTTTATAATGAGTACAGGATAATTAATCCATGAAAGAAAATTTTACATTATATTAATGTTTGATAAAATACATTCAAGTAAGTAAAGAAAGCTTCTACAACAGTCAGCTAATGTCTTACAAAGATCAACAAACTGGAATATTGCACTAGGTAAATACTTCTTTCTAATCCAGTTATTTATTTCACTGATGACTTCTTCTTTATACTTATTTGGCACTTTCAGCACATTAAACAAAGTTTCTTATCCTGTCAAAATGATAGATTATGCTTCTGTGGACTCTTCTCCATGGCTATTTTCAGCATGTGTGTATGTGTGTGCACATGTGTGTTTATGTCATTGAGATGTCTTAAAAATCTCCTTTGAGGACAAAGAGCCAGCTATTTTGAGATAAGGCCCATATCCCAAAATATTCTATACATCATTTTTTTAACCAAATGTTTTTAAAATAATGATACAAGAGGGAAAAATACTCCTTTTCCCTCCAACTAAATCTTATCCTTGGTCATACACTAAAAGGTTTTCTTGACATTTTGTCTGGATCTGGAATATAGACAATATCAATATTTATAAGTATTTTCTGTAATTGAAAACATAGTTTCTCCCCTTTTTTTCACAGTAGTTTAAATGATTAACAAGGATATTAAGGCAGTGTGTTCAGTGAAACCCTATGGAATTTTAAGTACAAACACTGCAGATGATCAATGAATTTGGTGTGGATGGTTCATACTTATGCATTCTAGCTGACTTAATTTTTTTACCACTATTATTTAGTTTATAGGATGTTTCTATCTCTTCCTAAGGTAACAATAATAACTTGATCATACTGGTCCTTTTTAAAGTTCCCAAATTGCTTGATCAGTAGTCCAGAATCCAATGCCATAAGTAAGCACCAAGGGGTGATGGGAACCACTTCCCTGGCCAGAGGGTTTTATAATTAAATGTGATGGAAAGGCTTTTAATTGTCTGAAGTACTCAGAGAAATGAGATAGATTTATCAAAAATAATCCTGATATTTGTATTTGAGACATATATAGAGGCAGATATTTCCGTAATTACTCAGAGGTCATATCTGGGAAATAATTCAGTTGATATACTATAAATTGTCTTTAACAGTTAATCTCAGAAATTATAGATATAGATTATTTAAGGAAACCTTGGTTAATTCTAAAAATATGGAACAGATGATATACATAATTTAACAATGAGAGTTTACTTTGTGTGCTCCAAAGAAATAACTGGGGTAAGAAGCAGAACATTTAATAAATAAAGAGCCAAAATTTTCTCTTTCAAAGATCTCTGGCATTCACTAATTTAGTTTCAGTATAACTGGGATATGAAATTCCCACATTATTTCTTTTTCTAATATCATTTTTAGAGAAAGTATTAAAATTTATGATTTTATCTTATCACCAATCTATAACAATAAATTCTTTTAGTTTACCTTGCAGCCAAAACTATTATCATTTTTGCACACTTTCTTAATGTTGATGTAAAGCTAAACCAAATACCATATTTTTTAAATGAAAAAGGCACCAAGAAATATAATTTCACATGTAAGTTTGTGTTATATTATACAGTATTTTGTTATATAAAATAAGAAATAATATGTACTTCATGGGATTTTCTTTTCACAAATGAAATTTTTCCTATTTTATTGTTGTCTGTTCAAAATATTCACTTTATTTCCATGTACTACCATAGGCAATAAAGCCACTCTTTCCTATGATTTCACAATGGCACGTAATAAAATTATTTTTTGTTCAGTGAATATGACTCACATTATAGTCTTTGGATAACTACATTAAAATAGTCAAGTAGGAAATTTAATAAGTAATTTCTAAAATAAGTGACTAGCTCAGCCTTTTGTATATCATAAAAATACAGATATTACAACTAGTCAGACAAAGGAATAACACCTTCACAGCAATATTCGGGCCACTCAATGGGAAGGGGAAATACTCCTTCTTCCCTCCTTTGTAACCCTACATCCCATAGATAAAGAAAAAAAGATTCAGAAAAGTTAAATAACTAGGCTGTAACAATAATAAATATACAGAGAAATTGGGCCATTTTCACTTTGGGGGAAAAAATACAAAAGAGTTGGAACTCAAGTCCCAATTCCTATAACACTTCTAAAGAAAAGGAAAGACAAAATTGATGATGGATAATTCCAAAGTTATGAATGAAGCACACAACCCCTACCACTGCCCCGTAAGACAAGCAAAAAGGATATACAGAGCATTCACCCTCACCACTATTATGACCAATATACTCAACACAAGTCTATCTGCTCTGTCTTTTTTATTTTTTAATCATACTTAGCCTAAATCCTCACTTTTTTCTTTAGGAGACTATAATGTCAATATATACAACTGATGGAATGCACATAAAAGCATTTTGTAACTTTTATACAAGGTCTATAAATAATATCATTTATAGAAGACCTATCTGGAACTATTTATATAGTGATTACAATTCCAGTTTTCAGTAATTCAATACACTAGGATATTTGTAAGTATTAAAATATCAGTAATTTTCTTGGTGTAATACTGTTCTTCCATTATTTAAAAAAAATCTGAAATGTGGTTCATGTTTTGAGATATTTCCAGAAAGTTATATACTACATTAAAGTTCAACAACAGAAAGCATTCTGGGCACAGAGAAAAGTCCTCCCCCTAATCTCCATTTTAAAACCCTTATAAAGTATTATTTTAAGTTTCATTTCCTGGTCATTGGGTTATTGTATTACTAGTGAGGTTGAACAATATGAATTTCCTCTAGAGCCAGTTTGGGTCCCATTTATTTCCAGTGGTCTCTGAAAAAGTCATCTTAGAATTGAAGAGAGATTGGGCCTCCTCAGGAAAATGTTAAGAAATGTACCTGGAGGTATCTCAGCTCAGGATGCCATAACAAAATACCATGAACTGTGTGGCTTAAACGACAGAAAGTAATTTTTTTCACAGTTCTGGAGTTTAGAAGTCCATGATCAAAGTGCCAGCATGGTTGGTTTCTGGGGAGGGCTCTCTTCCTAGATGGTAGACTGCTGCTTTCTTCTCAACGTGTACTTACATAGCAGGTTGAGGGTAGGGGAGAGAAAACTCTCAGGCGTCTCTTCTGATAAGGGCACTAATTCCATCATGGGGGCCCACTCTCATGAACTTATCTAAACCTAATTATAATATTTCCCAAAGCTCCATCTCCAAATACCATCACACAGAGAGTGAGGGGACACAATTCAGTCCATAGCAGGTAGATGAAGAGAGACAAGTGCAGAGAGAAACTGCAGGCCTGGTTCCAGCCCTTCCTTAAGCCTGACCATTCTCCTTTCCTCAGTGTCTGATTTCCACAGCTCCCTTTCCCTTTCTCTCTTCCAGATTCAAGTCTGCTTTCTTAGGGTCTGACATTTCCTTCTTTACGATAATTTATTCTAACCTAGACCTCCTCCCCACAGGAAAGACTAGAAGGACCACTAGCCCTGGTCTTTCATCAAGTGGAATGTGCCTGAAGATAAATTATAGGTGATACTATTTCACTTTAAAAATAAAATATTATTAAAACTGGTATTTTAGAATTATGCAAAATAGATAAACACATATTGTTAATGCCATTTTGCTCTATTAATCAATTGCTACCTTTGTGTCACATTAATTAACTTAATTATAGATATATAGTAGGCACTCAAAAAAATTTTAGTCCTTTCTCCTACCTCTGCCCCTCCATTATATTCTTCTTTATTGTTTCAGACTTCTGTGCCAAAGTAGCTCTTTGACAAACCCTTCTATTGTGCTATAAACCTGGTAGTAGATGCTTACCTGCTGATACTAATTCCTCTATATCTATGCAATTATGTTGGCCCTGCAATGGATTCCAAACTAAATAGAAGTAAATTTTCATGCATGAACTTAAAGGTTATATCTAGACCTCTCAAGAAACAGGTTTGAAAATTTGATAAGAATATAGGCTTTGTGGGCATGGTGGCACACAACTGCAGTAGTCTCAGCTACTCCAGAGGCTGAGACAGAAAAATCATCTGAGCCCAGGAGTTTGAGTACATAGTGGGCTATGAGCATGCCTGTGACTAGCCACCATACTCCAGCCAGGGCAATATAGAAAGACCCCCAACTATTTAAAATAAAAAGAAAAAAGGAATATAGGCTTTGAAGTCAGATTGCCTAAGTATGAGTGTTGACTCCACCACTTTAACGAGGTGTGAATTTGTAGAAATTATGGCACCTCTCTCTAAACCTCATATTTTTATTATAAGCATATATATCTTAAGCAGGGGCAGTATGGGGGGGAGGGCATTTAACTACTGAAGAATCTCTAGCTCAAAGTTTCCTTGTTTGGAAATGATGATGACTTCTTTTATATGTTTCTATTAGAGAAGAGAATCTAGCATTTTAATACCCAAAATGAGGCAAGAAGGTTGTGTTTTCTTTACTTTAGAACTTTCAATAAATGAAGAAAATTCCAAATCAATATAATCCAGGTACGCCCTCAGATCCTGGCCATGGGTAGCAAACAAACCCCTCTACGGATGCCCTTTTGTCCAAATTATATATCATCTCAGAGGTCCTCAATTACATCATGAGCAAAGATTCCCATTTTTGGCCCAAGGCTAGAGGCAGTATCTTAGCACTATTTTGTATAGGGCATAAGGGACAGTGAAGATTTTCTAACTGGTCTTTTTCATTGGTGTCCTGAAACATTAGTCTCATTAAGGGTAAAGCAATTCAAACACGGCCTAACTTAAGAGGTAAATCATTTCTAATTTTGGCAGATCTTAAGACGTAGGAAATTGAAATAAAAATAACGATAGCTCTCCCTTCCCTCCTTGCTCTGTTCTAATTATGATTATATTCTGCTCTAAATTAAATGAAATAATGTAGATGATGTGCCCAGCATAATATCTGGTACTAATTTCCTTTCTTTTCCTAATAAAACAGGATGAGTAGGAGAGAAATTTCATGGATCACCACAATTTGCATGGTAAGAAGGAAATAAGAGATTTTTCCAAAAGTTCTTTTGTTCATTGTTTTTACATTCCTATGAGCATGCTGCCTACTTCTTCCCCACTTTAAGAGGCCTATAAGTCAAACAGAAAAACAAATACTGCATGTAGTCATGGGAATTAAACAATAGGCATACAAGTCACACAGAGTTGTGTAATGTACATTGGAGACTCAGAAGGGGGTAGGATGGGATGGAGGTAAGGGATCAAAAATTTCTAGTTGGATATAATGTACACTATAATGTATACTAACGTATACATTACTGGATATAATGTACACAAATGAGTGACATACACTAAAAGCCCTTACTTCACCACTATACAATGTAACAAAAAAACAAAAAAACACTTGTACCCCCCTAAATCTATTAAAATAATTTTTAAAAAAGAGGCCTATAAGTCAATTTACTTCACAACAAAGACTATAAACTCTACATGTCTGGCTTGTAAACTCTGCTAATCAGATGGATTCTGATAAAAGCAATGTTTCCAACTTTTAAACCTGACACACACACAAACAAAAGTTACACAACAACTGACCATATCTGAGGTCTATAGTTTTTTCATAATAGTGTGTTGGTCATATAATGTAGCCTCAAGCAGTTATCCTACTACAAGGCTCTGGATGTACTTTTCTTTTAAAGAGCTTTTCTTAACGTGGAAATCTTGTTTTAACTTTACAATGATAAGTTGGATAAAGAGGGATTTACTTTATGAGCAAAACTAAAGTATATTAAATGAGTAAAAATTACATACAATTTTAAAATAAATATTTAAAATTATTAAGTTAAACTTATTTTAAAGTGTTAAAAATTCATACTTAAATTTACTCTTAATTTATTATACTACTTAAATTAAGTAGTATAATTGATAAATTGATAAATACTAGCTTTAAAAATCTAAACAATAGGGTCATTATCTTGAAAGGGAAAGATGACATCCAGAAAATTAAAAGACATAAAACTGCTTTTTTTAAAAAAATGCCTTTTCTAAAGCATATGCTATATATACTTTCTAAAATATATAATATCTTAAAAATGTATGCACTCAATACCTTCTAATCATCTCAAAATCTAAAGGGATATAAATGCATATCATCAGAGATGAAATTCTTCAATGACTGCTAAAATGAGAATCAAAAAATTATTGTAATCTAGTAGTTGGCTTGCAGCAAGCATTAATCAGAAGTCATAATAAATCCACATGCTTCTTTAGACAGCACATTAGTCAAACAGTTTTCTATGATAACGACAATGACTAATGGTCTCTGAGTTAGAAGGGTCAATCATAAACTCATCAAACGCTTCATTTAATTTCTTAATTTGGACAAACACAATTTGTTTATGGGAAAGATATCAGGTGTTCATGAATGAATAATGGCTATGAAACCAAACTCCATTAATCAGCTCATGATTACAAATGACTTAGAGATTGTTTATTCTAATTTCATTCATTTGGGTCAACAAAGAAAACATGAGCAAATAAAACTATTTGGAAAAAATGGTACACTTATTTCTCCATATTTAATAAGGCAATGATAAATACTCTTTCAATAACTATATCAAAAGGACTTTATTACTCAGGTTGATAACATTCCTTTTTACAACTGAGTTGTTAATGCCTATGATTTATAACGAAACCAAGCAGGGAAAAACTAAAAATAAAATAGTACACTCTTGAAAGCTACCAAAGTTACACTCATTTTATAGGTAGTCACTCCTGAGTTTCCACTGCACTTTTTAACACTTTGTACTTTGCCTGACACATATTATTAATAGCAGGGTCTCAAATATTTCAAATATAGATGAATGGTTTATAGTACTATGCTATATTACATGTATAGTGTCTGCACAGCTTCTCCTACACAAGAGCTATGAGCTCCAAGGGGGCAGGAATAGTGTTTTAGGAATCTTTGTTATTAAATATAAAGATAAATCAGGTAAAAAGGGATTTCCTTTATTGACAAAACTAAGATGGCACAATGTACTTTTGTTTAGATAAATTCTAAGGGTAAGTACCCTGTCATATACAATTCTAATTAAATAATAGTCAAGTGTTTTAGATTATTTTGAAAGTGCCTAGGGAAGAAGTAAATTTCATTATAATTACTAAAAGACATCTATTCTCCTTTTGCCTTCTCCTTCCTTTTTCTGCTGTCACCAAAGGGCATTTAAGGACTCGCTGGGCTATCCAGGATTACTGACTGATCCAGAAGCCATCAGGTGCTACGTTTGATAAGCTTTATCTGTTCCCCTGATCCACTTTGTACCCTCCTCCACCCTGACCTGGCTGATGAACTGCATGGACTGCATCAGAAAGGTTGCCTTGCTCTTAGGCTACTGTGTAGTTTTGGCCAATAGAAGACACTGAAGGAAGACTAATTAGAAGGCAGTAGGAAAGAGAGTTGACAGTAGCTACATTTCTTTACTGAAGGCTCAGTTTCTATTGTGGCAGACCACTTTTATACCTCTTACAACATTCTACAGCTACTCTCTTCCCTTTCCTTTTTCAGGCCTAAAGGTGGTAAAAGCTCACAGCTGTTGCTAGGCTGGGAATCTTGACAGTTCATCTTAAACATGCCCAAACCTTTATTAATAGCCCCTTCATTAAACTGTCTGATTGGGCCTTTTGTTTTTGTTGTTAGAGACAGAGTCTCTGCAGTGGCATGATCACAGCTCACCGCAGCCTTGAACTTCTGGCCTCAAGTGATCCTTCCACCTCAGCATCCCAAGTCACTATGATTGCAGGTGTGAGCCACCACCCCCGGCTGATTATGCCTTTAAATGTGCCACATTATTTCCTGCTGCCACCCCGAGCTGTATGTACACTTGCTCATCTTTGGCTCCTCTATTTCCTCCCCAGCCTACCAAGGTCTGAGGCACAATCTATAATCTATAGTCAGTTAGCTTAATATTGGCTTGTCTACCTTGTTCCAGCTTGCTGATCCTTACTACTATGTCTCATGACATTTAGACACTGTTTTAGGTATTTCTATGGTAACAGTTTCTGATTTTTAATGTTGTACTTGAAATCTAAATCATGCCTTACAGATGAGCTGCTGAAGACAGTTTCTTGATGTCTTATCTGTTCCTGATTCCTTAACAGATCCCCTCCTTTCATCTCTTAGTCCTGACCCTTTGAGTCCCAGGTTTCTAGATTAGGAAAAATAGAAAGTTACTTTCACTAATGTAAAATAAAATTCCTAGTAAGTAAATGTCTACAATGAGTAGGCTACTTCATAAAGAAACTAGTACATAAATAAATCTTTTCCAAATAAAATATATATAATGTAATTTATGACCTCTCTTATTATACTTAAAAACAACTAATGCTTCTCAGTTATAAAACACTTTCCCATAGAGTTTTTCTTTTTTAATTCCAAATATGCTATAAAAAAGGCATATCCCATGTACCTGTTCCTCTGGTGAATGAAGTTTCATAATTTAATTCTCAAGAGCCACACTATTAAATTTCCAACATGTAAATCACTTGTTTGTGGCCATCTTTCTACAAGGTATTATAAACTTGCATACTGCCTTTAAAGTTTTTAATTATAAAAGAAATACAAGCTTATTTTAAAATAAATCAAAATACTACAGGAAAGCAGAAAATAAAGGCCCACCACCACTACCTATTACCTCCCTCCCCATCATAGGTTGGTGAATATTTTTCCAAGGTTTTTGTATGCATGTTAAAAACACACATATGTAATTATTAGTAAAAATATATGTATGGCATTATCCTATACTTTTCCTTGTTCATGTTTTTTTTCCCCCTTAACAATTCAATAGACAACATCTTTCCTTGTTAGTCAGCACATACAACACTGCTTGTCTTTCTTTAAAGTCTACACAGCATTTTTCTGCATATTTAGCCCTCCACATGTAGGAAAGATTGATTCTAAGACTCCTCATGGATACCAAAAGCTTTGGATGCTCAGTCCTTCATATAAAATGACATAGTACAGTTGGCCCTCTGTATCTACGGGTTCTGCATACATGGATACAACTGTATCCCCATGTCTTCTCAAACAGAGTATTGCTAAACTTCATTCATCCTTTCCTTGATGACTCAGAGCATCATTATGAACATCAAAACATCAAATAGAGTTTGGGATGTAAAACAGCGATGTCCTTTAGGGACCATGTAGGGAGATCTGCCAGTCACTAGACTCTCATAGTTTTTTGAGTTCTTTTGTCTGCTACTTATAATTTGTCTATGTCTTCCTTGTCAGGAATTACTAGGCCTAATTTAAGCACGGTCTATTATTTTCTAATTACTCTAATTAATCTGATGGATGTTTAAAAAGTAGCTATTAAGTGTAAATAAGGCATCAAAATCGGTAAAGAGTGGAGTACCATTGTATATGCCTGTAGTCCTCGCTACTTGGGAGGCTGAAGCAAGAGGATCGTTTGAGCCCAGAAGTTTTAGACCAGCCTGAGCAACACAGACAGATCCAATCTTTAAAAATAATAATAATAAAAAAAAATCAGTGAAGAAAAGGAAGAATTGTTTAACAAATTATGTCAGACTAGCTCTTTGTGAGGAAAAAAAATGTCTTTCAAATGTTAGCTAATTTTATAATGAATGAGACTCTGAAGGAAGGGAAAGTAATGGAAAAGTAGATGAGGGGAAGGTCATTAAGGGCAGATTGGGAGAGACTTTTACTATCTCTCTGGAACTGGGAATCAGATAACAAGGAAAGAGGGGTTATGAAAAAAATATGTCTTTAGCATCAACATTAAACTTCAGAAAAATTCAAGAGTTAAAGATACAATACTCATAAAAATATAAACACAATGACCAGAAGAAAATACTGAATATTCAATTAGCAGCTGAAATAGAAAGACGTTTTTGTGTAGTAAGGAATTTGGCTGGGACTTTGTCTTCAGCTCCTAAGAGCCCAGAGAGACAGAAACGTCTCTGGCTTCTCAGACTACACTTGATATTTGTGCTAATGAAATAACCTAGGTTAGGGCCAGCCATACCTAATTATCCTGGGGAGCCTGCCATACCATAGAAACTAACTACAATCATGCACCACATAATCATGTTTTGCTCAAGAACCTAAGATTACAATGGAGCTGAAAAATTTCCATGACCTAGTGACTTCATAGCCATCCTGTGTTTGCAGTAATGTGGTGTAAACAAACCTACTGTGTTTCCAGTCATATAAAAGTATAACACATGCAATTCGATTAGGTATATAACACTTGATAATAAATGACTATGTTACTGGCTTATGTATTTACTATACTTTTTATTGTTATTTACACTTTCTACATATATTTTAAAAAAGTTAACTGTAGAACAGTCTCAGGCAGGTCCTTCAGGAGGTATTCCAGAATAAGGGATTGATACCATAGATGACAGCCCCATGCATGTTATTGCCCCTGAAGACCTTCCAGTGGGATAAGAACTGGAGGTGGAAGACAGGTGATATTGCTGATACTGACCCTGTGAGGCCTAGGCTAATGTGTGTTTTTGTGTCTTAGTTTTTAACAAAAAAGTTTAAAAAGTAAAAATAATTTTACAAGTAGAAAAAAACTTATAGAACAAGGATGTAAAGAAAGAAAATATTTTTGTACAGCTGTACAATATGTATTTTTAAGCAAGGTGTTATTACAAAATAACAAGTGAAAAAAATGTAAAAAGTTTATAAAGTAAAAGTTACAGTAGCTAAGGTTAATTTACTATTGAAGAAAATATTTCTTTATAAATTTAATGTAGCCTAAGTGTACGGTGTTTATAAAGTCTACAGTAGTGTATAGTAATGTCCTAGGCCTTCACATTCACTCACCACTTACACATTCACTTACCCAGAGCAACTTCCAGTCCTGCAAACTCCATTTATGTTAAGTGCCCTATACAGGTGTACCATTTTTTATTTTTTATACTATACCTTTTCTATGTTTAGATATGTTTAGATACACAAATACTTGCCATTGTCTCACAATTGCCTAGAGTATTCAGTATAGTAATATGCTATACAGATTTATAGCCTAGAAGCAATAGGCTATACCATATAGCCTAGGTGTGCAGCAGGCTATATTACCTAGGTTAGTACACTCTATGATGTTTGCGTAACAACGAAATAGCTTAACAATGAATTCCTCAGAATGTATCCCTGTCACTAGGTGACACATGACTATCCACTCTATGATGTTCCCACAATGAAGAATAGCCTAAGGGCACATTTCTCAGAACATCCTCAAGTGACAGATGACTGTATTTGATTAGAGGATTGGGGCTTTGGGCCATGTGATGTCAGCTCAAATTTCTGGAAGAGGATAGGGATGGAGATTGACTTCAATCACATGAGCAATCAATTAATCAATCATGTCTACATAACAAAGCCTCTGGACACTATAACCTCTGAACACTGAAGCAGGGGTGAGCTTCCCAGTTGGCAATATGCCATACTTACAGTCACACATTGATGCCAGGAGGGTGACACATCTTGAGGACTACTGGTTCCTTTGGACCCCTCCTAAGGCTCACCCTACATGTCTTTTCCTTCGTCTGGTTTTATCTCATACTCTTTCCCTCTAATAAATGTGATCATGAGAATAACAGCTTTCAGTGACATTTGTGAGTCTTTCTGGTGAAGCATCATAGAAACCTGAGGTTGGCTTTAGAAAACCCCCAAACTTGTATTTGGAGTCAGAAGTCCTGGGCAGACTTGGCAGTCTGGAGGAATGTGCCCTTAACCTCACAGTTTGGTTAACTCCAGGAAGTTTTCTAAGCTTAAACACAATGAAAGAAGACTGAAAAGAACATGGTTAAATAAAAGATTAATAAAGTTGATTAAATAATATTTCAAAATTCTATATGTCAAAAATTAACAAACAAGATTAAAAAGAAATAACATCCTAGGAATAATACATAAAAACATTATATTATGTATAGTGACACATATGTTAATATACCTAGAAAACAAGACAGAATCATTCTTAACATCACAAAAAAATAGAACAATTTAGTAAGGTAGCAGTTATTTAAATAAATATACAGAAATTAATTACCTTCATATACACAAACAGTAATCAGATGACATAATGGTAGAGAAAATGTCATTTACAACAGCATCAAAGGAATTAACATGACAAAACATGTAAAATGTAAGGGAGGAAAATGTCACAAAAGTAGACATAATAAATGGAAATATATTCTATGTACTTGGGTAGATTGTTTCAACATCTTCAAGATGTTAGTTTTCTCTAAATTCATTTGTCAATTAAACACAATCCCAATAAAAATATCAAGTGTTTTTACAGAGCAAGATAAACTGAAGTTTCATGGGGAAAAAAGTATAATTTTTTCATGGAATATGTATTACCTTGCTCATCAGGAAAAAAAAATTGGGGTGAAATATTTACAAAGCAGAAATAATTTATGATGTCCTATATATAGATGAACCTCACTATAGGTGACTAAACATGGGTATAGACCATTTTATAGATGGTGAAGTTTTCTTTGTCTTATGGGGTCAAAATCCTCTCTCTTTAATAGTGCAGTATCAAATTTACCTGATTACTGATAAGAAAAAGAGGTCTGGATTATGGGCAGTAAGTATATACACCAGCTCACAATATATAATGCTGTTATAAACAAGTAAAAGTTGAGAGTATCTATTTCATATTGTGTCTACAGTGTCCAGAGGCTTTGTATATTGTAAATATACTGCAGAAGGGTGATTGGCATAATTTAAAATTTTTCAGTCCTTCTTACTGAATTCTTTATGTAGTGAAAGGTGAGAATTTTATAAAGCCAAAAATATGTAATTTGCAAGTAAAACTGACAGCATCTTGATTCAAGGAAAAAAAAAGTTCAGGTAACTCACTATTGGTCCTCTAATAGATCCAAGGAGCTTGCTATATTTTATAAATGCATAAACATATTCTACCTAAAAATATTTCACCATTTCCATGACAGCCATTTTGAATGTTTCTTATACGAACTGGTTCTTAAAGGTCCCCTATATACAGTTAACCCTTGAACAATGTGGAACTTAGGGGCACCGACACCCCTTCCCCAACCTGTGCAGTCAAAAATCCACATATAACTTCTGATTCTCCCTAAACCTTAAGTACTAATTAGCCTGCTGTTGACCAGAAGCCTTACTAATAAAAATAGTCGATGAACTCATATTTTGTATATTATTATGTGCATTATATACTGTATTCTTACAAAAAATTAAGCTAGAAAAAAGAAAATGTTATTTAAAAAATCTAAGAAAGAAAAAATATATCTGCCATTCATTAAGTGGAAGTGGGTCATCACAAAGATCTTCATCCTCATCACTTTACATTGAGTAGGCAGAGGAGGTGAAGGAAGAGGAGTGGTTGGTCTTCCTGTCTCACAGGTGGCAGAGGCAGAAGAGGCTGAGGTGGTGGAAGTGGAGGCAGGCAAACTTGGTGCAACTTTAGGGAAATATATTGTAATCTCTGTCAGAATTTTTCTCTTTCATTTCTCTAAAAATGTTTCCATACAGTACCAATCCACTCCGTTGTCTGCTTTATTTTCAGTGCCCATATAATAGAAGGGTTCATGTGGTAAAAGAGAGAAAAAATTGTTTTGAATAATCAGAACCCTTCTGCCAGATTATCTAATGCCAATTTGTTTTCTGGCACTGATTCTGTCTTCTTCCTCATTGTCTGGCACTGGTTGGAAAGCACTCATCTCCATCAAGTCATCTTCTGTTAATTCCTCTGGTGCGGTGTTTATTAGCTCTTGAATTTCTGCAAGATCCATAGCTTGAAACCCTTCACCCTCCTAACATATTTTTTGCCACATTCACAATCTTTTTTATGATTTCCTAGATTGGCTCTGTCATAAATCCTGTGAAGTCATGCACATATGGACACAGTTTCCTCCAGGAGGAATTTATTGTTTAGGGTTGATGGCTTTCATGGCTTTTTCTTTAACAAAAGTGGCATCTTTGATGTAATCATTCCAGACTTTCATGGTGTTCTCTCTATCAGGGTTCTCTTCCATAGCACTGACAACCTTTTCCATAGAGAACCATGAGTAATGAGCTTTTAAGGTCCTTAAGACCCCCTGATCTAGAGACTGATTTAGAGACATTGTGTTTGCAGTCAAGAAGACCACTTTGACACCTATGGTGTTGAACTCCTGGTGTTCTGGGTAGCCAGGGGCATTATCCAATATCAAAAGAACTTTAAAACAGCAGTCCCCAACCTTTTTGGCACCAGACACTGCTTTCATGGAAGACAATTTTCCCATGGACTGGGGGTGGAGGTGGGAGTGTTGTGGATTCTGAACTGATTAGGGAGCTATTTGGAGATTGCAGCAGCATAGTACCAGAAAACAGGCACAGTGGGGTCCCACCAACTTCTGGTCCCAGGTTACTGCAACAGATGCCAATTTGCACTCTCAGCCCCAGAGTGCTCAGTCTTCAGAGAGGTTGGCTCCACTGTAGTCACCTCCTCATCACCTCTCCTAGGTCAGAGAGTAAGCAGAGAGGGTGGGCACTCTCACATACACCATGACTGGCTGCCTCTCAAGATGCAGGTGCCCACAGCCCTCAGTATCTGCCACCACAATCTTGCCATCTTGATAACACCACATCTGCCACCTGAGTAGCACTGCAGCAAACACCACAGTCAGACCTGGGCTAAGGTAGAGGTCCAGCCACCGTGACCACCAGCCAGGGTGCTGTGTGTCACCCTGGCTTCGCCAGCCATAATTGGCACAGCTGCTGTGGTCTGAGGAACCACTCTATGGCCAGATACAGTCCAGCAACCTGCCCAGGCTCTGACCAAGACCCCTGATTTGTCCAGGTACCTTCCAAGGTCCTGCACCCAACACAGGCATAGAAGGAACATACCTCAAAATTATAAAAGTTACATATGATATACCCACAGCCAACATCATACTTAATGGGGAAAGTTGAAAGCATTCCCCCTAAGAACTGGAACAAGACAAGGGTGCCCACTGTCACCACTTCTATTCAACACAGTATTGGAAGTCCTAGCCAGGGCAATGAGGCAAGAGAAGGAAATAAAGGACATCCAAATCGGGAAAGAGGAGATCAAACTATCCCTCTTTGCTGACAATATGACCTTGTATCTAGGGAACCCTAAAGACTCCAGCAAAAGATTCTGAGAATTGAATAATAAATAAATTTAGCAAAGTCTCACATTATAAAATCAATGTATACGAATTAGTAGCATTTCTATATACCAATAACTGTCAAGCTGAAATTCAAATCAAGTACTCAATACCATTCACAATTGCTTTTACAAAGATAATAAAATACTTAGGAATATACTTAACCAAGGAGGTGAAAGATCTCTACAAGGAGAACTATGAAACACTGATGAAAGAAATCACAGATGAAATAAACAAATGGAAAAACATCCTTTACTCATGGATTGGTAGAATCACATCTTTAAAATGTCCATACTGCTCAAGTAACTTACAGATTCAATGCAACCCCCCTAAAATGCCAATGTCATATTTCAGAGATATATAAAAAATAATCCTATGTTTCATTTGGAACCAAAAAAAGACCCTGAATAGCTAAAGAAACCCTAAGCACAAAGAATGAATCTGAAGGCATCACATTACAAGACTTCAAATTACACTACAAAGCTATAGTAACCAAAACAGTATGGTACAGGTATAAAAGTAGAGACATAGATCAATGGAACAGAATAGAGAATCCAGAAATAAAATCATCTACCTACAACTAACTGATCTTTCACAGAAACATAAGCCTGGGAAAAGAAACCCTATTCAATAAGTGGTGATGGAAAAATTGGATAGCCAGATGCAGAAGAATAAAACAGGACCCATATCACTCATCATTTATAAAAATTAATTCAAGATAAATAAAAGACTTAAATCTAAGACATGAAATTATAAAAATCCTGGAAGAAAATATACGAAAAACTCATTTAGACATTGGCCTAGGTAAAGAATTTATGACTAAGACCCCCAAAGACAATTACAGCAACAACAAAAATAAAAAAATGGGACTTGATGAAATTAAAAATCTTCTGCATGGCAAAGTAAATAATCAACAGAGCAAATAGACAACCTACAGAATGGGAGAAAATATTCATCAACTGTACATGCAACAAAGGGTGAATATCCAGAATCTACAAAGAACTCAAACAAATTAGCAAGAAAAAAACCAAACAACCTCAATAAAAAGTGGGTGAAAGACATGAACAGAGCTTTTCAAAAGATAGGCCCATGGCCAACAAATATATGAAAAAATGGTCAACATACTAATCATCAGGGAAATGCAAACTAAAACCACAATGAGATATCACCTTATCATAGTCTGAATGGCTTTTTATTAAAAACAATAGATGCTGGCGTTGGATGCAGAAAGAAAGGAACGCTTATACACTGTTGGTGGGACTGCAAATTAGTATAACCTCTATGGAAAACAGTATGGGGATTCCCCAAAGAACTAAAAGTAGACCTACCAGTTGATCCAGCAATCCCACTACTGGGTATCTACTCAAAGGAAAGGAAGCCATTTTATCAAAAAAGATACCTGCACTTGAATGTTTATTGCAGCACAATTCACATTCACAAAGATGTGGACTCAACCTATGTACCCATCAATTCATGAGTGGATTAACAAAATGCTATATATGTATATATATATATATACACACACACACACACACACACACCAAGGAGTGCTACTAATCCATAAAAAGAAATGAAATAATGTCTTTTGTAGCAATTTGGATGGAACTGGAGATCATTATCCTAAGTGAAGTATCTCAATAATGGAAAAACAAACACCACATATACTCTCTAATAATTTGGAATTAACTGATGAGCACACATGGACACAAAGAGAAATAAAATACATTGGAAATCAAGAAGTGGGGAGGGGGGAAAGGAAAGGGGTAAAAACCTACCTAACAGGTACAATGAACACTATTCAGGTGATGGGCACACTAATAGCCCTGATTTAAGCATTATAAAAGCTATTCATGTAACAAAAACATCTGTACCTGCTTAATATTTTGAAATTTTTAAAAAAGTCAAAAAACTATAGATGTTGGTGTGGATCCAGAGAGATAGGAATGCTTATACACCGTTGCTGGAACTGCAAATTAGTACAACCTCTATGGAAAACAGCTTCCCTCTGTTTCCGTAGAGAAAAATAGAGTCCACAAAGAAATAAATGTAGATCTACCTACCATTAGATCTGGCAATCTCATTGCTGGGTATCTACCCAAAGAAAAAGAAGTCATTTTATGAAAAAGACACCTGCACTCGAATGTTTATCACAGCACAATGCACAATTGCAAAGATATGGCATCATCCTAAGTGCTCATCAATTCACGAATGGAGGGCCAGGCGCGGTAGCTCATGCCTGTAATCCTACCACTCTGGGAGGCTGAGGCATGGGAACTGCTTGAGCTCAGGAATTTGAGACCAGCCCGAGCAAGAGCGAGACCTCATTTCTACTAAAAATAGAAAAATTAGCTGGGTGTGGTGGTGCACGCCTATAATCCCAGCTACTCAGGCAGCTGAGGCAGGAGGATAGCTTGAGCCCAGGAGTTGAGGACACTGTGAGTGAGGTTGATGCCACGGCACTATAGCCTGGGCAGCAGAGCAAGACTCTGTCTCAAAAAAAAAAAAAAATTCACGAGTGGATAAAGAAAATGTGGTATAGATACATACACATACCATGGAGTACAACACAGCCATAAAAAGCAATGAAATAACGTTTGCAGCAACTTGGATGGAAGTGGAGTCCATTATCCTAAGTGAAGTATCTCAGGAATGGAAAACAAAACACCACGTATTCTCACTAATAAGTTGGAGATAACTGATGGGTATACATTGGCACAGAGAAATAGAAAGGACAAGAGAAACCAAGGGGAGAGAGTGGGAGGGGAGGTATGAGATAAAAACTTACCTTTTGGGTACAATGAACACTATTCTGCTGATGGACACACCAAAAAGTCCTGACTTAAGTGTTATAAAAGGTATCTATGTAAGAAAAATATTCATACCCTGTAATATTTGGAAATTTTTAAAAAAGTCTTTATGGTAGTATTTCCCACAACTTTTCCAATAAAATACCTATCATGTTGATGGTCGAAGTCTATGAAACTTTGATATTATCTAGAATACTTGCCAAACAATATTATCTAAAAACAAAACTATAAACTATATGAAAAATTGCAGACTCAAATCAGAAGAGATCACTAGAATAAAATGGGAAAATATGTAAAAGCACTTTGTAAACTGGGAGGTGTTATATAAACACATAAGATTTCAAAAAAAAATTATTTTAGACACAAGGTCTTGCTGTGTTCCTCATGCTGGAGTGCAATGGGTATTCAAAGGCATAATCATAGCACATGATAGCCCAGAACTCCTCGGTTCAAGTGATCCTCCTGTATCAGCCTCTCAAGTAGCTGGAACTACAGATGCTTGCCACCATACTTGGCCAAAATATTATTAAATCTGCAAAACTAACTTACAAAGTAATGCAAATATCTGTGCCATCATTTATAAGAGCAAGATATTTCATATTTTTGAAATTTATGATATTTGATATAAAAGTAAAATAATTTTTGTTAAAAATGATGTATAATTGTTTGTTTAAACTCAGTTCAATCCAGTTCTGAATAAAAAATATGTATATTTTGAAAAGGTTAGCTGTTTATTAACTAACGTAAAATAAGAAACATTAAAATAAAGCCAGTATTTCTTCATACATTTGACTAGGAAATCTTTACTGAACACAAACTATGTGTAAGGCTCTTGGTGCTGGAGATACAAGAATGAACAAAACCAATAAAAAAAATCCTTGCCCTGATGTAGCTTACACTCTCGTCAGGAGAGACAGATAATGAAAATGTAAATTATAGATGAAAACAGTGCTAAAATAGAAAAATACAGTAAGCAAGGAGGACAAGGGGATGGGTGAAATTTAGCTAGATTACATTTGAATAATGACCTGAAGGAGGCGCCAGAGTACGCTAGGTACTGAAGGCCTCGAAGGGGAGGATGCCTGCTGAAACTGAGGACTACTAAGATCAATGTGATTGAGTGAGGAGAATAGGAGATGAAATAAGAAATGTAACAAACACCTAACCAGATTCTTAAGCACTTTATAGGCCACTAGATGACTCTGGCTTTTACTGTGAATGGGGAAGACAATAGAGCCTAAGAGTGATATTTCTAATCAAGGCTTTAAAAGGACCATTCATTCTGGCCGCGGTGCTAAAAATATAGTGGGGCCAGTGGGAAGCAGGGCAACCAGTAAAGAAACTGTTACAATAATCTAGGTGAAAGACAGTGACGGCTTGATCTAGGGAAGTGGTAGTAAAGGCAGTAAGAACAAAGATTTTACATATGCTTTGAAGGTATAGGAGTTGCTGATGGATGAGCTGTGAGATGTGGAAGAAAGAGTGGAGTCAGGGACTACTTAACCTCTCTGAAGAGTGAATAAAGGCAGATTTTGGAGGGAAGCTGAAACTTAGAAGAAAGGACTGGTGTGAGGGTAATTCACTGTTTTTGAGGTTTTGTTCTAAGGGGAGGTTATAGTTATGGCAAGACATGGCTGAATCTCTGCAGAAAACCTGTGTTCTTTTGGCCTGAGGACAAGAGGGAAAAGTCCAGAGCAAGCCAGTCAATGGAAGTAAGGAGATATCTTGGAAAAGAGAGAACCAGAGAAAGGGAACCCAATTCTTTGTATATCCTGCCTAAATCTCTGACTGACTGCTAGACTACACATGTTCAGGACATACTCAAAACAGTTTGAAGATAAGGTTAAATTAACTAAATTGATAATTAAGCTATTGACCACTATAAGTGAAAGTTACAATTTGGGTCTACCCATGCTATCTGCCTGCTGTAACAAAAACAATAATATTCTTCAGAGGAATATAATAGAACCCAGAGTATTCACAACAAAATATTCACAATGTCTAAGGTTATTATTCAACACTCAAAGAACCAGGAAAATATGACCCACTATCAAAGGAGGAGATAATCAATAGCAGATGATTGAGATGACTCAGATACTGAAATTAACAGTACTTTAAAACAGCCATTATAACTATGCTCAGTGAGTTACATGAAAATATACTCATAATGAATTAAAAATAGAAAATATTAGCAGAGAAAAATAAAATATAAAAAGAACAAAGTAATAATTTTAGAACTGAAAAATATTAGAAATTTTAAAAATCACTGAATGGAAATGACAGGGTCAGTGAATGTGAAGATTGCTAAAATAGACCAACAGAGATTATCCAACTGAAAACCTAGAAGAAAAAGACAGAAACAAAAAAGGAGGAACAGGACAAAGAAGAAGAGAAAGAGCAAGAGGAAAAGGAAGAGAGACATTCAGGGATGAATATGTGGGGAAGTAACAAAACATCTAATGTGTAAAACAGAAAAGAGAGAAGAGGGCAGATGTGAAGAAATTATATAAAAATAACTTCCCCAATTTGAGGGCATAAATTTTTAAACTGAATAAGATCAGTGAACTACAAACAAGAAAAACATGAAGAAAATCATGCCTAGCCACATCATATTCAAACTACCGAAAACCATAAAGAGAAAATATTTTAAAACTGACATAGAAAAACAACACATTACATATAGTGAAACAATGATTTCAATGACTAAACTTTTCGTCACAAAATAGGAAGCCAAAAAGCAGTGAAGACTATCTTTAAAGTGCTGAAAGATAAGAATACTGAAAGATACAAACCTTGACCTGACATTTATACAGCATCCAACACCTGTAGAATATATATTCCCTCCAAGTATACATCGTACATTCACCAACAAAGACCATATCCTAGGCCAAAAACAAGTCTCAAAAAATTTAAAAGAATTGAAATCATACAGCATATATGTGCCAACTTCCCTGTCCAACCAATATGGAGTAACAGGTATTGACTGGATTTAACCTCCTATCTGAAACAACCAAAAAGGGGGAAAAAAAGAAAAAGAAAAAAGAAAAAAAACAGATGAAAACAACTAACTTTCAAAACACAGGACACCAGGCAATGAAAGACAATGATCCCAGGAAACAGGAGACAAAGGAGATGAGCTGTATGATTGCTGCAGATTACTGTCTTGATTTTCCAGCCATAGTACAAGGAAAGGGAATCCAGGTACAGTCTGGTGGACTCACTGAGTTGAGTAGATGAAGTGTGGGCACCTGGAAGACCAAAGTGCCTACAATTTGCAGGGCAGAGTACTAGAGAGAGAACTACACAGTAAAAGAACTCAGAGATCTGTGGACGGTCACCCTTAAAATACTGATTTGCAAATGAAATTGGGAAACTACTCAAGGCAAAGAAAAAAAACCACCTGATCCCCAGTGCCTAAAACAATACCTGGGATAGAAAAGGCACTCATTAAAAACTGTTGACTGTTGAATGAATTAAAACATTCTATTTTTTTATTTCAAAATATTAAGGGGGTACAAATGTTTTAGGTTACATGAATCACTTTTGTAATGCTTGAATCCCCGCTATAGGTGTGCCTGTCACCCAAAGAGTATTTATAATACTCATTAGGAAGGTTGTTTCCCCTTCCCCTCTCCTTCCTCCCCTATGGTTGATTTCCCCTGAGTTTTACTTCCCTCTGTGCACATGTGTGCTCACTGGTTAGTACCAATTTAATAGTGGGCACATGTGGTGTTTATTTTTCCATTCTTGAGATACTTTACTTGGGAGAATGGTCTTCATTTCCATCCAGATTGTTGCAAAAGGTATTAATTCATCTGTTTTATGGCTGAGTAGTACTCCATGGTATACACATACCACATATTATTAATCCACTCATGAATTGATGGGCACTTGGGTTGATTCCACATCTTTGCAATTGTGAGTTGTGCTGTAATAAACATTTGAGGGTAGGTGTCTTTTTAATGAAAAGTCTTCTTCTCCTTTGGGTAAATATCCAATAGTGGGAATGCTGGATCAAATGGTGGGTCTATTTTTAGTTCTTTGAGGGATCTCCATACTGTTTTCCATAGAGGTTGTATTAATTTTCAGTCCCACCA
>VBSM01000272.1:16310341-16348387 GCA_008086735.1 Cheirogaleus medius | reverse complement strand
AACTGTGGGGAGCACAACATGCTTCAGCCACTTTGGAAAAACAGTTTGCAGTTTCTCATAATGTTAGACATAAAATTATTATGCCAGCAATCCCTGTCTTATGAACAAAATCCCAAGAGGAACAAAAACTTATGCTTGCACAAAATCCTATTTGAGAATGTTATAATGGTTTAATTCATAATCACCCCAAACTGGAAACTATAGCATACTTCAATTAATTAATTCACACAATGGAATACTACTCAGCAATAAAAAAGAAATAAACTATTGATGTATGCAACAATACGGATAAATCTCAAATGCATTATGCTTTAGTGAAAGAAACCAGACTCAAGGCTACATATTATATTATATTATAATATACTGGAAACACTAACGTGTAGGAACAAAAAATAGACTAGTGGCTTCCAGAAGTTAAGAGTGGTGAGAATGGTTCACAAAAAAGGAACATGGGGGAATTTGGGAGAATGATGGAATTCTTCTACATCTTGATTTTCATTGTATTTGTCACAAATCAAAGAACTGTCACTAAAAAGGGTACATTTTACTATATACAAATCATTAATTTTAAAAAAGACATTGTTAAGAAAATAAATAGGCAAGGCATAGACAGAAGAAAATATTTATAAAGTATATTTCTGACTTGTATTCAGAATACATAAATAACTCTACAATTCAATAATATAAACAATTTCTTTTAAAATGGGCAAAATATATAGGCAAGATATTTCACCAAGGTATACAAATGATAAATGGCTGCATGAAAAGATGCTCCACATCATTGGTTATCACAGAGAGGCACATTAAAGTAAATGCAATATAACGCACTCAATAGAATGGCTAAAATTAAACAGAAAAAAGCTAACAACACCAAGTGATGTCAAGGATGTGAAGCAAATTAAACTCTCCTACCTTACTTGTGGAAATATAAAAAATGGTACAGTCACTTTGGAAAGCAGTTTGGTAGTTTCTTATAAAGTTAAAGCTATACTTACCATATAACCCAAGCAATCCCAACCCCATTTCTATTCCTCAACAATCCCATTCCTAAGTATTTACTCAAGAGAAATAAAAACATATGTTTCCACAGACTTGTACTCAAATGTTCATAAGTTTTACTCATAAAAGCCAAACACTGGAAACAACCCAACTATCCAACAATTGCTGAATGAATAAACAAACTGGTATAGCCAAACAATGAAATACTACTCAGCAATAAAAAGAACTGATACTCACAACAATGTGAACAGATCTGAAAAGCATTATGCCAAATGAAATACTACAGACACAAAACACTACATACTGTATGATTCCATTTACAAGGCATTCTATAAAAAGCAAAACTTGGAGTGACATAAAGTTGATTAGTGGTTGCTAAGGTCCAGGAACAGGGAAAGGGAATTGACTTCAAAGGAGTACAAAGGAACTTTCTGAAGTAGTGTATATGCTCTTTATCAACATTTTTAGTCATAGTTATACAACTATATACACT
The DNA here is from genome assembly GCA_008086735.1 of Cheirogaleus medius. Lineage (NCBI taxonomy): Eukaryota > Metazoa > Chordata > Mammalia > Primates > Cheirogaleidae > Cheirogaleus > Cheirogaleus medius. The sequence continues at coordinate 16,346,895 of VBSM01000272.1, read as the reverse complement.
TGTCAAAATTCATTGAATTTTACACTAAATAATGGGGAATTTTATCATGTTTAAAATTAAACCTTTGCTAGATCTCTTCAAGTTCTTTTCATAACCATAGATCAATTAGAAAATAAAGAAAAGCCAAAAACAATTTTTAATAACTCTAAATCCTACTGTCCAGGGACAATAACCACTATTAATATTTTGACATATATCATCTTAGATATTTTTTCAATATAAATATGAAATTTTGGTAAAAAACTTTAGAAGAATTAAATTCTTCACACTGTTCAGGAGCTTTGTTAAATTCTAAAATGTATCACAAATATATTTCAATTTCAATAAGTTCATCATGTACATTAAGAAAAAAAGAAAAGGAAAAGCTATACTCTGATTCTCTTAATTGTGAGTGAACACTAAAATTTCCTACTGTATTATGTCTTTTTGTTGCCATGAATTATTTGAACATTTGTAAAACTTGTTTTTATTAATATGTAACTCAATTCACAGGTCTTAGATTCTATCAGGAACATATTTTTTAGTTGTGCTAAGCAAAATTCAAAGAAACCTTTTATAAAAACATAACATAATCTTAACTTTTATGGAATGACAAGACAACTAAAAATAACAGTTAACAATAAACACTAAAAAATAATTTTTTGGAAGAGAAAAAAGATTATTTGTTGCCACCAACTCTTTCTACTTTAGGAGAAGATGCTGTACTTACACACAAAAAGGGCCACTCTATTTAAACAGTTTTTAAAAAAATTTTTATTGTGAAAGAAAAAAGAAACCACAGGGTTTAAAATGTAATGAGTGATCCTATTAGTTCCACCAGACTAAAATCATACAGTCTACGTATGTGGTCTTTCAGCCACATCTGTCATGACCCGTTTTTACATCACAAAATGTAAAATACTAAGCAATGATTTACTACATCAGACCTGGGAAAGTATTCATCATTTGATTTTCCTCTAAAAGAAAAATTAGTTCACAGGAAGACAGGTGACAGTTCCTTCTTTGCAGTGTGCACTCAGGACTTAGCATTTTAGAATCAAATCCTAATGTAATACAAGCAACAAAGAGAAAATCGTAATGAAAAAGGATTAAATAAAATGGAAAAAACATCTGAACATGATTTTCTTAAAATTCAAATATTTTGTTTGGCTAGAAAACATGGATCAAATATTTTAAATAAGTAAAATATGTAAAAATGTATATATATTACCACATAGTATATGCTCAATAAACGGCACTCATTATTTTAAATAGTTCACAAATCACATTTTTATTAAGCATTTGTAAAATGATCTGATATTCCTTTCAAAAGCTCTGTTACACTAAAATAGAACTTTCACTTAATATAAAATGTATAGTCTAGAAAAGACTATATGTTTTTTATTTCATTACATTAATTATTTTTTTGACTTATCTGAAATTCACATTCATCCCTTTTTGGCAAATATCTTTACATAATGTTATTTACTCATCAAAAAAAAAAACAGACTTATAATTCCCTTTATTAAAAAATGTTGACTGTTAGTTCAAATTTTTAATGGTTTAAATTTAAAAATATTAAAGGGTAATTAATTCTAAAAAGACTTGGTACATAATTCTACAATAGATAAATTATTTACAATGATTCTAAAACCACTGAAAAAGACTTGCATATTTGATATATAAACAAGCATCCAAATCTTATACACTTGTCAGTCTTTTAATAATGAAGTCGGGGAAAATAAATTCACAGACACCCAAGTGAATTGGCAACTGTAAGTGACAGAAGCCCTTCTAAATCCTCTGTTTACACTGGGGATTAGTGGAGTAGATTTTGAGTTGCACACTGAACAGTCCATGGTCAAGGGAACCTGCTCCCTGTCAGCCCGCAGGGCATAAGGACAAAGCATGGTCCTGGTAGGAAGTGACCCATAAACGTATTCCTACCCAGGATTTATACAAAGCCAGTCTGCCTCACAGAAACTCCATATGACCATTAACTGGCCTGCAAGGCCTGCCAGGAGGCCTAATTACAGGTCTACAGAGCCCAATAACAAAAGCTGAAGGGCTTTAGCCTAGGGATGATCTGCTTTATACTGACTTGAGAGAGTCCATATAGAGGACCCAAAAGAAAGAGGTTTAGCTTTAAAATTCTCCCCAGAGATCTAGCATTGTACTCAAGTCTAGAAAGCCCACATGCAACATACTTCAGCTAGGCTTAAACATATCACCCTCTCAAAATTAACATTCAACTACTGTCTGCTTAACATCTGCTCAAACATGGCAAGTTGCTGTGATATTGTTAGACTCTAGCTGATAGCTTTCTTCTTACTAAATATTATTAGGGGTAAATAATAGCCATTCAAACATAAATGTGTAACTGATGTTAAAATTTATAACTTATACTTTTAAAAAGAAATTTACTTAACATTTCTCTTTAGGAAACACTAATTTTATCTTTTTGGATTAACACAAAGCCAAAAATTATGATCACTGTTGGAAACTGGAAGTTAAATTAACTTTATCAATTTGATTTTACATTAAAACTATTTAATTTTATATAGAATTTCTGAAGTTTGGATAACCACATTTGATAGGAAAAAAGGCTTTAACCCATGCCCAAGTCAATTAAACTATTTAAGGTTTTATTCATTTGTTTCTTTATGAAAGCACTCTTCTTAATTCCTGATAATGTCTTTTAACAGCATAAGCATGCTGGTACAAGGAGGATATGTGGCTCAACTTTTCTTCTTTAATTATCTTATAAAGCCACCCTGCTGATGCCATAAGAAACTACTCCTACACCTACTAGCTAACATTTATAGAATGCTCAGTTATGTGCTAGTTGCTATTCTAGAGATTTTATTGTATTTATTTAGTTCTCATAAAAACTCTATAAGGTACTTATTATTATCACTATTATTATTCCCACTTTGTAAATGAAAAACTGAAGTCAGGCTTTAACAACTACCCTATGGTTTCATCAGTAAATAGGGGAGATAGGAATGGCCCCCAGACCATCTGACTTGAGAACTTTACCACCATACTATATTGCCTTTCATACTAATTGCTAATATGTACTGAATACTTAACTATGTATCAGGTATTGTACTGTTTTACAAAAGTTAACCTATTTAAACTCTATACCAACAATGTACTATGAGTTATGTACTATTTATTAATATCTCCATTTTACAGATGAGAGAATTAAAGGGCAGTAAAGGAGAAGTGATCTGCCTAAGCTCTGAAAATTGGTTAGTTAAGCTGGATATAGATCTGAACTACCAACACACAATCAAGCAGAAGTCTACATGGGACAAAAAAAAGAAGCTTAAAAACTATTTATTTATATAAAATAGAAATTAATTCTTCAATCTCTTGCTCTTTTTTGAGATTTGTCCTAACATGAAAGCCTCTCTCACAATTAATCAGCCTATTTCTCATAGCCACAGATCAGTGGTCAGAAACCTACAGACAAAACCTCTGTCAGCTTTAAATCAGGGTAAAGCAGAGTACCTTTCTATGCTCCCCGGAAACAGTACAACATTAACAAGGCAATCTCATTTGTAATTCTTTGAATCACAAACATTTAACACTAGAATGGACTTTAGAGAAGTGCTGTGACTTCTACGACCACATGGCTATGAAGAAAGGGTCAGGACTTGGCTTCCAGGTACTTAATGAGCAACTAAGAGAATAAAATTTCAGTTTAACATGCTGCAGAAGAATTGAGATGGGCTGAGACACTTACAGAGTATTCCTAAGCAAGGCTAACACCTGCATATAGTGCATTTGTGTATACTGTGTTTTTACAACACCTAACCAGCTTCTAACCCAAGAAGGGTCACTGAAATGCATGTCCAGAGCTAGGTTTAAGAATAAAATATTGGTCATAACATGTAAACAAAATGTTTGTACCCCCATAATATCCTGAAACAAATATAAATAAATAAATAAAATATTGGCAAAATTAAAAAAAAATAAAATATTGGTGATCATAAAACATTATCCTAGATTTTTCAAAGTTACAAATTTAGCTACTGTGAACACTCTATACAGTTAGGGGAAAAAATACTTTTTCCTGAATGAAAGCCTAATGCTTTTGTGTAATCAAAAAAAACTTCTTTTAGAATCAAAAGCTTGATTCTAAAAAGGACAGAAATGATTTTATTGAAAGGTGATTGTAGAACTAAGCCTAACAGAATAAGGTATGTGTTTGGTAATATTTTCTATCACCCTTCTTCCTACCAAACATAACTGAGGAATTTAATTCACAGATAGAAAAAGCTCAAGAGTCATAAACCACTAGAGTTGAGTTCTGGTTCTGCCACTTATTAACTATACAATTTATTACAAGTTATTTAGGCTTTCAGGATATTTGTAAAATGGAGTTAATCAGCCTTCTACACAGTGATATGAGTCAAAAGATAAAGATTTATGAAAGTGATTTGAAAACTATAAGGCACAATACAAAAGGTTGTAGGTATTATTCAGAAAATGGAATAATTATTACAGACTTTATGATATGTTATTTTACCATATATGTAGTAAAAGAAATTTCTACCCTTTCTTATAACATTAGAAATATAATTTTAAAGGTTCTATGTGTCAATAATTATATTAAAAGTAAAATATTAAGATGACTTCAAAGAAAATTATGCCTTGAAAATTGTGTGACAAGTGTTGTTTTCTCATGTTGATGAAAAAATATTTATGTTTTGGAAAAATCTGTGCTTCAAAATCTTCTTCAAACCCATGAGCACACACACTTGGCATAAGATAATACTGTGTTTTTGTGGAAAACCCAGATAATGTTTGAAATGGTGCCATCAAGTCAAACAACAGTGAGAGTAAAAATGACGGAAACAAAGAAGTCCTTAACAAAACTTATTATCTTTCCTCCTTCTCCTGTTTGATAATCAGGATTCATTATCTTTTCTGTCAAAGACTACCTTACATTTTAAGTTACAAAGTCAGATTATGTCATATATCTTCTGCTTTTGAAGTCAGGAAACTTTTTAGTATATTTATTATAAAATATATCATACAGTGGCTAAAATGAGCACATCAGCATTTGAAGGTTTAATTTTCAGATATCTAGATCATTTGTTTATCCACAATGACTTATTTACCAAAGATTAACAGCTGGAATTTTATTTGGTATAGTACTACTATATTTGTTGTTAAAACTGCTGGGAAAGTTGCAGAAGTTTTAAATATGATTCCTAACCTTCAGAAGTTTATTCCATTGGAAAAATAAATCTAACATTTATGAAACAATTAAATAGCACTATCACTGGTATATGAGTAAATATCAGCATAAACAGCATGCACGGACAAAGACTAAAAGAATTCAAAGGAGGAGAGAAAGATTATGTGCTGGAATGACCAGGGAAATCATGTAGAAATCTTATTTTAAAGGGGTCTTTAAGTGCTTGGAGAGGGGAAAAGGAAGGAGAGACATTTACAGAAGGGAAAAACCATGTGTGAGGATTCCCAGGTAGAAAAGAATATGGGTAACTCAAAGAACAATGAGAAGTATAGTAATAAATTCTAGAAAATAAAGTTAGAAAAGTCTGTGGATCCACTGTACAGAACCTTAGAATCTTAAGCAAAGAAGTATAAAACTGATTTGTGATTGAGAGCCAATCAATAATTTTGAGCAAAGGAGTGGCATTATCATATGGTATCTGAGAAAGAATCATCTATCAGTGGTACTCACAAAACACAATATAGAAATAAAAATTCTCTGGTGGCTACCACTTGTCATGCTGTGGGCTAGGCACTTCATATAATATTTATTTTCACAACAACCCTACAAAATAGTTATTATCTTTCCTTCTTACAGATGAGGAAATTATGACACATAGAAGTACCTAAACCTAAATATTTTCAAACAGGTAATTTAAATGTGTGATATGTCTAGTTGAGACAATAGGGAACTGTAAAATGGTTCAGCTTCTATGGAAAACAGTTTGGTGATTTCTCAAAATAGCTAAACAGAGAGTTACCAAATGATCCCCAAATCACCCTCCAAGGTATACATCCAAAAAACTCTGCAAATGGGTTCTCAAACAAATACATGTACATGCATATTCATAGTAAACCTATTCACAATAACCAAAAGGTAGAAACGGCCCAAATTTTCATAAATGAATAAACATATTATGTGTGTATACACACACACATACACACAGACAGACACATACACACACAGAGGAATATTACTGTGCCGTTAAAAAGCTATGAAGTTCTTTTTATCTCAACCCTTTATCCATTTATCTCAACCATGGGACTAGGCTGAATTCTAACTGCAAAACTTAATAGACTGGGGTCAGGTTCTTCTTATCCCCTCCCCTTCATCTACTTACTTATTTCTAATAATACAAGGAACACCTTGAATTCATCACCAAAACAGAGAACTAGAACCTTGAAAATAAGTTCTACATTTGCCTATGTACTCCTCCCCTATCCATCTATCTGCCTCCTTCTCCAAGGCCACAAGTGCTCATTAAAAACAATATTAGATGCTTTTCGAAAAGGTATAATATGTTATATCATATTATAAAGCAATATATTCATGGAACTGGCATCAAAAATCAAATAAATATGATAAATCTGATAAAAATGATTACTTAACCAGTAGCAACGAAAAGTAGCACAGTGCTTTTGTAAAACAACTAAGCAAAAATATATTAAAAGTCATTCTAAATATTAAGACCCTCTAACCTCATAAACTCATTTCTATAGTAATCAATCCCAAGAAAATAACCTAAAATATATATAACACAATGTGTAAGAAGATGTTACTTACAGTGTTATTGTTAAGAGAGAAAAGCTGGAGACAATAGAAATATGTTCAATAAGAAGAAAATGATTATATAAATAATTCTACATTTAGCTAACATCTGTTCTTTGTTTACACAGGCTAAAAATAAGTATTTTAATTTGAAAATTGTCCTAATTTGGACTATTTCCCAAATTCACAGACTCTAACTCTTTATCCTACATTAATACAATTTAGAATGTTAAATTTAAAAATCAGAGGTGACAACTGGAACAGATATAAACACTGTGAGGTCTGGACTATGAGATCTTTTTTACAATGTGTCTCAAAGTCATATTAAAAGATTTTTTAAAAACCTGTACAAAACTATGAAATAAAATTCTTTATAATTGTATCAATGGAAACAAATATTTTCTGGGCTACACAACACAAATATTTTCCTTTAAAGCAAGAGTTTGTCAATATTCAAATTATGAGCTGGAAATATTCTTTCAAAGCTAAATGCCAAGCTGAATGCCACTGAAGAATGAATGCATTTTACATAAATCTTAGAAAATCATATTAATTAGCTTTATCGCATACCATATTTATTTGAGAGTCAAATATGAAAAAAATGCTAGCAAGCAAAATTTAATAAATAATGTTTCCTATGTAATTAAAGCTAAAATGAACAAGATAAATACATAAAATAGAAGTGATTTTTAAAGTAATATGGAAGGGTAGAGAAATTTAGCGTCAAAACTAAAACATTTTTTATACCTATATAGTTAAGTTACTTCTTTAATAAATTCAGGAAGCTAGTATCGTGTTTCCCCGAAAATTAGACCTACCCATAAAATAAGCCCTAGCAGGATTTCTAAGCATTTGTGCAATATAAGTCCTACCCCGAAAATAAGACCTAGTGATGGGCATGGCTACGCAGCATCTGCACAACCCATGCATTTCATCACGGAGCGGTAAAGAAGACGAGCAGCCCTTCTCATCTGCCCCATGAGAGCTCTATTGCTTGACATGAGAGATTGGGGCCAATGGTTCTAATGGAAATAGAGTCGCAAGAAATTCAGGATGGAATTCGGGGTTTGGAGAGTTATGATGATGTTCCAGAAGAAGACGACTTAACTATATTTGAATAAATGTAGATTGTTGTACCGTACTTAAAAAAAAATAACACATCCCCTGAAAATAAACCCTAGGGTGTTTTCTTGAGGAAAAATAAATATAAGACCCTTATTTTCGGGTAAACATGGTATATCACTCATACTGGCGTTTCTAGTCTTTAGACTGTGGACACTTTAAATAGGAATACAAAGAGCTAAAGCAAGAGATCCTTCAATCAATATGCACATATGTATTTTCTTGAGCAATGAATACTAAAAATATAACTATTATCATTTGGTAGTTGGAAATTATTTTTCATGTTAAAACAGAATTCTCATTTTTTCCAGCTGAAAAGTATGAGCTCTTTGTAGATCTTTAAAAAATCAATAATTTTAAGAAATATGCACAGTAGTCTTCTCATCTGCAATTGCAGTTTCACTTTCTTAGGTTTTAGTTACATATGATTAACTGTGGTCTAAAATTAGGTGAATATATTACAAGATATTTTAAAAGAGAGAGAGACCACATTCACATAACTTTTATTATAGTATATTGCTATAATTGCTCTACTTTATTTTGGTGATGTTAATTTCTTAGTGTGCCTAATTAAAAATTAAACTTTATCATAGTATGTATGTATAGGAAAAAACATAGTACATACATATATAGGGTTCAGTACCATCTGTGGTTTCATGCATCTACTGGGGGCCTTGGAACATACCCTCTCTGTAAAAGGGGGGACACTGTACTAATCTTGGCAACTTATTATTTGAATAAGTTATATATCTTTTTTTTTATTTCAGCATATTACAGGGCTACAAATGTTTAGGTTACATATATTGCCTTTGCCCCACCCAAGTCAGAGATTCAAGCGTGTCCATCCTCCAGACAATGCTCATCGCACCCATTAGGTGTGAATTTTTCCATCTCCCCCTCTTCTCTCCCACCTGCCTGACACCCGATGAATGTTACTACTATATCTGCACATACAGTTTTGAAGAGCACATTAAGATTCAAAGTAAAGTATCAATATTTGAAAATATAACATGGATTTTATACATTTTGTAAAAGGTAAAGTATTTAATTTCTGTATAATACTGGACATGATATCTAAAATCAAAGTCATAGCATTATTGTGCCATTGAGAAACAAAACAAATAGCATTTTAAGTTTAGATGATATCTAGAACACATAGTCCAATGCGTTGATTCAATGTAACTGGAATTATTAAATGACACTGACATCATTTCCTTTAGAAAGACGAAAATCTCAGCCTAAACATTATATATACCTTATAAAAAAATGAAAAAGGGTCATAATCTTAAATATACAATGTAACACCATAAAACTTTCAGAGGAAAATGTTAGAAAAAATCATGACCTGGGGTTAGTCAAAGAATTTTTAAACATGCTCCCAAAAGCACAGTACACAAAAGAGAATAATAATAATAAATTAAACTTTATCAAAATAGAAAATTAAAATTGAAGCCAATTTTATAAATGAAAACATAAGAGAATAAACTTTTAGCATAATATTTATCAATTTACTATAGCAATAAATAAGATAAGTACATACATATTATCTAGATCTCATACATTTTGAGTATATATGAAAATAGGAGTTTTCTCTTTGACTCATCTGTAAGCATGATAACAGCCTAGGATATCTTTGTTACTTTTTCATTTCATAAAAATTAATTATTAACACTTACCAGCAGCTTCAAGAACAAGCTGTAGTCTTGCTTTGGCCTGTTCAGCCGGTGGCTAAAAAAAATTTAAAAAATCAACCATAAAAGACAGTTACAGGTCAGTTTTAATAGATAGAACTTTAAATTAATGCATATTTATGCAGTATCATAAAATTTAGAGAGCTTTATCATAATCAATATTAATATCCATCCATATCTTGTATCTTACACAAATGATGCAAGAATGGTGTTCTTTCGATTTTTTTCCTAAAAGAAGTTTTGTTTACTACCCAACATTGTACCAATCAGCAATAACATAAATAACTGCAATTTAACAATGAGGCAAAACATACACATTTAACTACACATTCTCAAGTCATGCTATTTCTTTGCATACGGAAACATGCAAGTGACCTATTAGAATTTAAATATTAATACCAACTTGAAGTTCAATAGTTCAGGCAAGACAGACCCAAAAACCAAATATTTTCTGCTTTCCTAACTGGATTAGAAAGAAGCAATTGTGATAAAGAGAGGATACAATGTGATTTATATGCTTTCAGTTCCTACTAACCGCCCTAAAATTGTTCTTTTCAGTGAGCCTTGATTTGATACAGTTGACTATGTTGAAACTAAACTACTTTCTTACAGTGACTTCATTCTGAGATTTTTGGTTAACATATTGATAGTATCCAAACTCTAACATGGGTTGTTATCAAAGTTATGACTTTCATGAAAGATCTGTTAAAAACTCTTCTTAAGATATGGCTTTACTATATTTATAAAGATGTCAGCAATAAACTAAATAAACTAGGCAAATAAACTAAATTGTCTCATTTTATATATGAAAACCATGATTTTGGAATTAACAATTTATGTGATACATTAGAATATTTTGCTATTTGTAAAAAAAACCAGCTTGAATGAAAAGAAACAATTGGACATAGAAAGAAGATACTATACTCAGAAAAGTTTGAGAATTCAAACGGTGCTTCTGAAAAACCAGTAAGAAATAAGACAGGGGAGTGGTAAATGTGACAAATGAGAAGACAGGGAAAGTCTTTTATATCACAGAACAGGGATTAACAAACTATAGCCCTAGACCAGCAACCCAGTTTTGTAAGTAAGTTTTATTGGAATGCAGCCATACCATTTGTTTACATATTGTCTATGGTGGTTTTTGTGTTCAACTCAAAAACAGGAGTTGAGTATTTTTAGCAGGAACCTTATGACCAGAAAAGCCTAAAATATCTAATATCTGGAAAGGCTTAGAAGAATTTTAAACAGAGAGGTGATGTGATCAGATCTACACTTTGATACATCATTCTAGCAATATGTTTGAGAATGAATTAAAAAGAATGTTACTAGAGGCAAGAAGCTCAGTTAGGTGGCAATTAAGGAACTCCAGGTGAGACGATGAGGGCCTGAGATGAAGCAGTAGCAAAAAGGTCAAACAGGAAGAATCAGATATGAGAAATTGGTAAAATGAAAGGACTGACTGGATATGAGAGAAGAAGGAGTTGACAAACAAGAGTCCTTTATGTCATATGTTTACAGGGAAAATGTACGTAAGCATGCTTTACAAAGTTATAAAGTATTAGAAATATGTGACATCAAATTAAAATATCACAGAAAAATGTCAATAGAAGACTATGATATCTACTGAATATAATCTAACAGTCATAAACTAAAATGCCTACAGGCACCAAGCAGTTAACACAAACATTTATGACAATAAATGGCAAATGACACTTGCTTGACATTAGCCTCGGGGAGCACAGAGAGTGGAGAATTGTGGAACACATGCCTGACCTAAAAGAAGTAGCTATACTCAAATACCAACTGATTGCTGTTATGCAGAAATGCAAGCCCAGGGTCATGAAATCTATTAATTTTTCACAGTATTTAAGTTGCCATGAAAAACAATACAGAACTGTGTGGAACAAACATATAACTTCTACAGGTCAGGTTCAACTCCAAGATAGTTTGTAATCTCTGCCACACACAGTAGAAATGTGATACTTGATGCAATATAACATAACTAGAATGGCAAGAAAGAAAAGATATTCTGACTAGCAGGTCCTAAGCAAGCTAAGAATTATGAAGCATACATTTCAGAGTGTCCTTGTAAGCAGTTTCCTTTGATAGATAAATCTTAGACACTTTATTGGTTAAGATATTTCATGGGAGTGAGTTTTTTGTATTCATAAGGAAAGATTTTTTTAACAATTAAAAAATATTTAGGACATAGAAAAAGTATACAGAAGAATGTGTACCTAACATCCAATAAAACATTAGCAATATTGTTAAAGTCTTCTACCCCATGAAATCTCCCTCCATAGCAGACCTCTTCCTCCCATCATTTATAACCACTATCTTCAAAATATGATGATTACCATTCCTAAGGAAAGATTCTTGATGGCTAATGTCTATGATAAAAACATCTGCTAAGATTTATTTATTTTTCACTAATTACTTCAACAATCTATAATATAGGACTCATATTTCAAAGATAAAGAAAACCAGGAAATAAGAACAGTTTAGTAATTTGCATCTACTAGTAAATGATGGAGTAAAATTAAGACTCTGACTCCAAATCTCAGGATCCTTCTAAATAAATCACTAGGATATTCATGAAGTCAAAGCAATAAATTTAAATAGATATAGATGCATAAGAATAGGGGTTTTGATTCTGTTTAGAAAAATATGTCTAAAATAACACAACTGATCCAATAAATGAAGATGGTTCCATTCTAAATACATTTGCTTACACAGATATAACTTGCTAAATTTTATTTATGAAATACAAGGGTGAACTCCTACTATGGGGACAAATATATTGTTAGATTGACTAGACATTTAAAAGTAATTTGTATTTTATAAATATTTTTACTTTGTTTAAGCATTTTTCTTGGATAGGGTACGCAGATGCAAATGTTCTCTCATTTTTGTACATCTGCAAATATTTTTTTTTTACTGTGACTGGTGAATAAGATGAATGGATATGGAATTCTTGGGCTGCAGTCTTTTATTTCAGTCACCTGCCCCTCAAATCCTTCCCAAGGGCTTTGTTTCTAGGCTTGAGTTTGTCTCAGAAGAGGGAAAGCATCACAACAGGCTGCTTGGCTGGAACCCTCTGTGTCCCACCTGCCTATCTGCATCAGTAGCTGCTTGGCTCAGAAAAAGTAGCTCAGTTGAAAAGGGGAATGGAGAGGAGGCAGTCTGATTTATATTGCCATCATTCTGGCTGCTACTTATAGTTACTTTTTAAGAAAAGATTAAAGAGAAAGAAGAAACTGAATATAGAGTTAAAAATCTTTTACACCAATCCATATTTAGTTATGATCATCGTACTACTTGGCTTAGAATGAAAATACCTTTGGGCCTTTAATGCCAACATTTCTAATGTTTTAGCTATTTTAGCATGTATTAGATTCCAGGATCAGTATGAATTCCACCTGAAATTGGTAAATGGTACTCATATTAATCAGAACCAGAAATTATATCTTAATGAATAAATAGAAAATAATACCAAATACAAATGCATGGAATACAATAATTTTTCAAAGAATTCTTAAACAAGGACATGCTTAGGAGTACAATGTCACAATTATATTGTATAAAGGAAACTTAAAGAGAAAGAATTATACTCATTAAAAAACAGTATTGCTACGGGGGGGAAGACCCTGTGATGATACAGAAAGAAGACGGCCATCTACAAGCCAAGGAGAGAGGCTTTGGAAAGAACCAACCCTGACAACACCTTGATCTTGGACTTCCAGCCTTCAGGGCTGTGAGAAAATAAATTTCTGTTGTTTAGGCAAAACAAACAAACAAACACACTCCAATATTCCTCACATCAACATTAGTAGCGCATCATGAAAGAATACCACCAAAATGGAATTATAGAGAATATAAACAGGGTTCCCCTAAAAACATAAATGTTAGTATTAACATTAGTAGAAAACTAAGAACAATGTGAACTTTTACTATAAGTTTTTAAAGGCTGTATTAAATTTAAAGTTGATTATTGTGCTATGGTATGATAAACAAAAAAATTAATATAGATACTATACCATAATTATAACTCATTTAAAGAAAACTATACTGCTGCTAGAAATTCTTATCCTATAAGGCTTAAAATTGCTAAAATTTTAGCAATTTTAGCTAAAATTGGAAGAGGGGGAGTTGGTAGTCTTTCTACTGCTATAGATTCTCCAGACTTGCCCTTCTTTCCCTACTTAATTCCATTTGTAAGCCTTATGGTTAGAGAAGAGAATCCATTTTCTTAAGGAAAAGAAGAAGCTCCTAAGATTAGACCAAAAAATAGGCTGGTCTCATGGATATAACCATTCTCAAAGTCTAGACTTTTTCCTCTGACTCTGGATATACTCTTATTCAGTCTCATTCCCTGAGTTCCTTACAGATATTCTGCGTGTCTAGAGTCTCAAATCAGTGCCAAAGCTAACATTCAAAACCAGTACAAAGGAATTACATTTATCGGGTATTGGGCAGGTGGGATGGGGGAGGAGGGGACGGGTATATACAAACATAATGATTGAGATGTGCACCATCTGGGGGATGGTCATGCTTGAAGCTCAGACTTGAGGGGGGAGGGGGGCAAGGGCATTACACATAACCTTAAAATTTGTGACCCCATAATATGTTGAAATAAAAGAAAGAAAGAAATTCATTTTTAGATGCTATAAAGCTGAATTAATTTGAAAGAATATGAAAATTCTTTCTACTCCAAAGTCATTATATTATGTTGTCCCTACCCAAAAAAAAAAAAAAAAACAGTACAATTCCTTGAACAATGACTACATAAAAAGAGAGGAGAAAAGAAGCCTATCCTTATATCAACCAGTTTACACACTAAACTGTTTAAACTACTTTTTACCTTTCTCATTTCTGTTCATATTCAGCTCCCTGAATCCCTGGCCACCACTGTGAAAATTCTGGAAGTTGATAAAGGTAAAGCCATTCCATCTGCCAGCAACAGTTTTGAGGTTGTTAAGGACAGAAAAGTACAAAGTCTGAAAGAAAGATTGTGACTGAGCTAAAGAGAGAACTCAAACTTGGAAACAAAATTAAACTAGCAACATTTCACAAAATCAAAGTTAGGATTAGATTATACAGTTTTCAGATTTATCCTCAATTCCATATTATCAAATGCTCTCTTTATACAAAAAGAATATATAGCAACCTTTAATCTACTTATAAGAGAGTAATTGAAACCTCCTGTTTAAAAAGAATTTACAGTTGAAATATTTTCATACTTCAGATGTTGTAGGCAAATGGTGTTAGGGAATTATTGGACCCTTACAGAGTCTTGTCATTACATTCAACTTTGAAATTTATTACTTCCATTTGTTCAAAAAGTTTTATGAACCACTTACATTATAAGGTACTTTGCTACAAGTTGAGGATAAAAAGATAAATAGACATAATTTATGACTTCAAGGATCTTACAGTATATAATTAGAGAGATAATCAAAATAATAATGTTAAGAAAGAAACTACTATTTACTAAATTTCTACACTGTGCCAAGCATGTGGGTTATTTCTATCTTAAAATTTTTTCATACAGCTTTATTGAGGTATAATTGAACTACTAATATAATACATTCCACATATTTAAAGTATCTGGCTTTTAAACTCAGCATAATTATTGTGAAACTCAACCATGTTGTTGTGTCTATCAATAATCCATTCCTTTCTGTTGCTGGGTAGTATTCCATCGTAAGGATATATTAACACCATAATTTCTTATGCATTTGTCAACAAATATTCAACATGTTTCCAGTTTTTGCTTTTGTAAAAAATGTTATGAACACTCAGGTATAAATCTTTTTATAAATATGTGCTTTCATATTCTTGGGTAAATATCTAGAATTGGAATGGCTGGGTCATATGGTAAATACATGTAAAACTCTTTAAGAAACTACCAAACTGTTTTCAAAGTGATTTTACTTTCCCAGTAGTAGTGTATGAGAGTTATAGTTGCTCCACATCCCAGTCATCACTTGCTATAGTCAGTCTTTTTAATTTCAAAATTCTAAGAGGTATGTAGTGGTACCTTACTGTGGTTTTAATCTGTATTTCCCTAATGACTAATGGTGTTGAGCATCTTTTCATACACGTATTTATTATCCATATATCTTCCTTGGTAAAACTAATGTTCAAATCTTCTGCCAATTTTTTATTAGATTGCTTTTTAATATTGAGTTTCCAGTAATTTATCCCATATGTAGTTTTGCAAATTTTATGTGGAAAGTGCAATGGATTTTCAATGAAGTCCAAGCCATCAATTTCGTCTTTTATGAATCATGCTTTTTCGGTGTTATATCTAAGAAATATTTACCTAATCCCAATTCACAAAGATTTGTCCTGTATTTATACCTAAAAGTTTTATAGTTTTATATTTTACATTTAATTTTATGAAATGCTTTTAGCTAATTTTTGAATATAGTGCAAGGTATGCATTGAAAACCTTTTTTTTATTGGAGTACTGTTTATGACTATCCAATTGTTCCAGTATCATCTGCAGGAAACATCATCATTGCTCCACTCAACTGCCTTTGCACCTTTGTCAAAAATCAATTTGCCACATATATATACACATATACATATGAGTCTCTTTCTAGACTCTTATTCTGGTTCTTTGATCTGTTTGTCAATCTTGATGTCAATACTTCACTGTCTTGATCACTGTTGTTTTATATTAATTCTTGAAATCAGGTAGAGTAACTACTCCAACTTTCTTCTTTTTCAAAGTAGTTTTGGCTCTTCTAGCTCCTTTGCATTTCCAATTTTTAGAATAAGCTTGTCAATTTCTTTAAAAAACAAAGTCTGCTGGGATCACTCATGGGATTGCACTGAAGCTACACATCAATTTGAGGAGAATATACATCTTAGCAATACTAAGTTTTAGCCTGGTATATCTTTTTTCATCATTTTTACCTGTTAGTGTCTTTATATTTGAAGTATATTTTTTATAAGCAGCATATAGTTGAATCTTGCCTTTTTATACAATCTGAAAAACTCTGCTTTTTAATTGGAGTGTTTAAATCAATTTACACTTACATACTTACTATCCTACCACATTGCTATTTATTTTTCTGCCTTCTCTTCAAATGAGTATTTTATAATTCTATTTTATAGTCTTTATTGGCTTACTAGCTATAATTCTTTGTTGTATTTAGTTGTTGCTTTAAAGTTTAAAGTGTACATCTTTAATTTATCACCCTACCTTCATTATGTCATTCTATATATATCATAAAAATCTTATAATGGTATACTTTAATTTCTCTGCTCTGAGCTTCTGTATCATTATTGCCATTGCTGTCATATATTGTTACAAACTCTGTAATAAACTGTTGTTGTTTATGCTTTAAATAGTTACATTTTAAAGAGATATATTTACTCATGTAGTTATCATTTCTATTACTCTCTATCCTTTTATGTCAACCCAGGTTTTTATCTGGTATCATTTTCTTAATGCTAAAAGGGTATCCTGTGACATTTCTTCCGGTGCAGGTTGTTTAGTGATGAATTATTTCAGTTTTTGTGTCTTTTTAAAAATCTTCATTTGGCTTTCATTTTTGAAAGATGTTCTCTCAGGGTACAGAATTCAAAATTTATAAAACTTTTCTTTCAGTATTTTAATGATGTTACTTTACTGTCAGTCTGCATTCTTTACAATGAGAATATGCTTTCATACCTATATTTGTTCTTCCATATGTAATAATAAGTATATACTTTTTTCTATCTGCTTTTAAGATTTTCTTCTCATAATTGTTAAAAGAAATTTGATTATGATCTGCCTTGATGTAGTTTTCTTCATCCTTTTTCTGCTTGGGGTTCATTGAGCTACTGTTGGTTTGTAGTTTTTATCAAAGTTGGAAAAATTTTGGTCATTATTTCTTCAATTTTTTTTTCTGTTGCCTCCTTTCCTTTCCTTTCCTTTGGCAACTCAAATTACATAATTATCGCATATTTGGCTGCCTAAAGTTGTGTCAAAGCTCACAAATACTTTTTTTTCCCCAACTCTTTTATTTTCCCCACTAGTTTCATTTTGGATAGTTTCTCTTACTATATCCTAGTTCACTAAGTCATTTTCTGCAAGATAACATCTCTACTAATCTCATTCAGTATGTTTTTCATCTCAGACATATAGTCTTCATGTCTAGAATTCTGATTTTTTTAATAGCTTCCATATCTCTACTTAATATGTTTACTCTTTCTAGTAGCTCTCAGACCATAGGCAATACAGTTATAATAACTCTATTAATGCTCTTGTCTATTTATTCCATTACTGTGTCAATTCTAGGTCAGTTGTCAACTGATTTTTCTCTTAAATATATGTTGTATTTTCTTGCTTTCAGTCATTTTTGATAGGATGTCAGACACTGTAAATCTTATTTTGTCAGTGCTGGATATTTTTATATTCCTATACTTACACTTGGGCTTTGTTCTGGGACATAGTTATTACTTGGAAGCAATTTGATCCCTTTGGTTTTTGCTTTGTGAGGCAGGACCAGAACAGCTTTAAGGCTGTAACTTTCCCCCATTATTGAGGCATGACATTTTTTAGTACTAGTTCAGAAGCACCATGAATTCTGTGGTTTTCTCTACTGGTTGTTGCGAACAGGCACTGTTCTTAACTCTGTGAGGGCCAGTTACAGTTACCTAAATCACTTCAGGTGATTTTCTCCTAAGCCTCAGATAGTTTCCTCACAGGTATGTTCTGATTAGTAGTCTGCTGAATACTTGAGGGGGACCCTTTGCAGATGTCCTGAAGCTCACTCCTCTCTGGTAATCTGCTTTGTGAACTCTAGAGGCTCTGGCCTTCCTGGTCTTACAGCTCCATCTTCTCAACTCAAAGAGACCACCAGGCTGTACCTGGGTTCCCCCTTTCTCTGGTATGACCTGGAAACTTTCTCCAAGCAGTAAGTTTCAATCATAAAGATCACCTCATTTATTCCCATCTCTCAGGAATCATTGCCCTTCATATTTGATGTTCATTGTCTTAAGAGCTGTTTCAAATATTTTGCCCAGTTTTTTAATTATTTCGGGTAGGTAGGCAAATCTGATACCTGTTACTCCATTTTGACTGGAAGCAGAAGTCTATTATTTCTTTTAATACTGACAACAACCTTGTGAGGTAAAGTAACTTGCCCAAAGGCACATAGCCATGAGAATAAAAATAATTATTTATAAAGATAAACCTATAAGTTTCCTTTGTCTCTAAAACTTCCTTTTCCTGTCTAATGTACTTTCTTTAAAAGCTCAGTTCAAGTGATATCACCTCATGAAAAATCTCAGCAATTTCATCTTATTTCTCCCTAACTCTTTTCCTGATGATTACAATACCCTGCTGTATGCTCCTGTAATGCTCTGAGCAGACACATATCAGAACACTTAACATTTTCAGTATAATTGATCATTTTGTTGCCTGTCTTTTCTACCAAGCTATGGGCTCCTTAAAGGCAACAATTGTCTTACATCTCTGTATCAATTGCATCTAGGATAGTCTCTGAAATACAGTGATGATCAGTAAGTACATATTTGAAATAAACTTCCTTGTAAATTTTAAAATCCTCGTAAGTATCATATATAAATTACTTTTTAATTATTTTCAATGAATTCTATCTCTTAGGAAGAATTTATCCAATTCAAACAGCCAGATGTTTGAGGGAATGATAATGATATGGGGGAAACTACAACAATTAGTAATAGTGAACCATGTAATCTGCATTATAATTAATAACAAATAATCAACCTATTTGGTAATAAAATAGCAATTCTTAAAGTGATCTCATGAGCTCCAAATACATGTAAGTGATAATTTCTAGATGCCATATCTTTCCCAGCCAACAAGACAGATGTTCCTGAGGGAGAGCATAAGCTATCTGAGAAATATTAACATATTTTTTGAAAAAATATAATAGCTATTATTTATTGTATCTGATAATGTTTCATATCTCATGCTAAACACTTTACATACTTCATTTAACAATATTCTCATAGCAATCCTACTAAGGCATGCATTCTTATTGCTGTCTTGTAGATGAAGAATAAATTACCTTAATTCACAAAGCTGATAAGGTGGCAGAATTTGAATTTGAATTCAGATCACAAAAATCTAAGTTCTTAACAATGACACAGTACTGCCATGTTGAAAAAAAGATAAATCTCATTATTTTAATTGCTAGAAAAGACTATCCAAAGTTAAAACTAAATTTCCTTTAATCTTTGGATGCTACCATTAATGACCTTAAAGGTTGTGAGTACAATATAAAAAGCTCATTTTAACCAAGATTTTTCAGATGTACAACTTTAAAAAATATTAACATATTTGCAGTATAGGTACTGTATAGTTTTCTTTAAAGTAAATGTAATCTCACTATAACAGAGACATATATCAACAGCTTATCATATTTCTAGTTACATTTCATTTTATAGTTACTGTAATTCTATCTCTTAGGATCAAGGTCTAAGCTAGAAATATTACAAATAGCTCAAAAGTAGATTTATCTTGCCTCTAGAACTTAGTACCAAGTCTGTTAAATAAAAAACCAAAAAAGAAAAGAAAAAAAAAACCAGTAGCATATATTCCATTCTCAATAGCAAATTCATCTTATAGTTTTCCCAACATCTTCTCTAAACAGCTTAAGGGGTTTGCAAAAAAAGTTATTAATAGCTATTTTCTTTATTAAAAACCAGAGAAAGATGCCATTTTATATATGTATGTCAGAGATGAGAACATTAAACTAAAGAGGTGAAATTGAACCCAAGATTATAACATCCTTGAAGGCCTGAGAAGCCTACATTCATGATCCAATACTATTATCTACTACATGATGCTGCTTATATAACATACAAATACACAACCATGTTTATTGTTTATAAATTATCTATGGCTGCAAGTGGCAGAGTCGAGTTGTTGTGATAGAGACCCTATGGTCTATAAATCCTAAAATATTTATCTAGCCCTTTATAAAAAAGGCTGATGCCTGATCTAGACTACAGTTGACTCCTGATCTAGACCATTGCAGCTATATCCTTTCTTCTTATCCTTTTCTTTCTATATGCTACTGCTATAGTTATCTTCATAAAGTAAGGTTCCAATTAAGTTGTTGCTTTAAAAATACCTCAGTGACCCTCCATTGCTTCCAGAGTTAAGCATAAACTTATCACATTAATTTTCAATGTCATCAATAACATCCCAAGCTTATTCTTCTACCCTTATTTTTTTTTAACCATTTTCATACTCATAGCCAACATTTCAGCAATACATGGTCTTTCATTATTTCTCAATCATCCACTGCATTTTCCTCCCTTGTCTTTCAGTCTACTTGGAATTCCCTTATCCCCAGTCATCTTTAGTTGTAAAAATGCTAAAATTCCACCATTTTTCTCTACTTCCACCTAGGTGGCTAAATATAGTATCACAACTCATAGAGTCCTCAAAATCATTTTTAAAATGTTAGAGACTGCTACCTCTCTACTCTTCGAAAGTGAGTGTCCTCTCCCTTCTTTAGCTTCCTTCATCCCTAGTCCTAGCTTTGAAGCCTCAGTACTCAAACCATCTTTTAATGGAAATTAAGGCTTAGATTTGAAAAGAAAGCAGTAGCATTATATGAAAGCTAAGTAGTTGAAGTAGAAATTCTCTCCCCTTTATGGATCCAAGGTAGGCAAAGACATAAGAGAAGAAGTTTGGCTACTTTAATGCAGGTTTAGAAGTATAAAGCAAATAAGAAATGGAAGAACTAAAAAATCCAAATCATCATTTATTTATAATGGCTAGACATTATGCTACTGAGTAGAAATGTTTACTTAAAATTTCCCTGTTGGAAATTGAGACTTTTTTTTTTGATAGCTATACCAAGAGAGTCTCCCATAGAAGGAGGAAATAGGCTTTTACTATGTGTCAGTTATTTGCATGTTAGGCCTCTTAGAAATTTTTAGATAATTTCATACAAACCAAGTTATTTTTACTAATACTTCTAGATATAACATTGAAGTTAAAGTAAAATTAGACTCAATAATATAGTTGCTTATATTTTAAAAGGTAAGGCTCACAAATCATTTCAAAGGTTCCTAATTTTTTTCTAAAATGAAAAAGTATATGGTGACATAATAAGGATAAACTTTATATAGTTCTAAATTGTTTTAATATCTTCTTCTTTAGCATCTTTATAGTCATCTTTTTTTGCTACCATAATTTTAAGTATCGGTACATGTTTTAGTCCAAAAATATTAACATTTCAGGATGATCTAGAAAACACATTATTTTAAATATTTATATACCTTTCCTGATCGTTTTAGGATTCAGTTTAAAATAATACTATTTTTTAAATCCTTTGTACTATTGCAACAGCTATTTCTAAGAAACCCATTCTGTGTAACTACTTTTCTTCCTACTTCTTTATTTTGTCTCTCTCAACTCTGTATGAATGCTGAAAAGGGAATGGTGATCTCTGTAGCACAAATCACCTGGAACAGTCTGCCTCTTTGTTTTACAGGCTTCACATAAGTTTTTAATTCTCTCGGCAAAATGTTCTTTGTTTTATTACAAGTTATAATTTCTATTTTTGAATGCAGTTACTTCACTCTGCCTGTAACAGAGCTTTCAAATTTACTTTTTTGAATGCTTTTTCCCACTCAGTGACAAGAGGTAGAAGTACAAGAAGTTTTTTTACAAAATGTTTTCTCCTCAACAACATGTATTAAATATCCAGTTGTCATAACCACTGTGTTCAAAATACACAATGATACAGATTACCCAATAAAAAATCAAATATTTATAGGCCAGGCGCTGTGGCTCACACCTGTAATCCTAGCACTCTCAGAGGCCGAGGTGGGAGGATCATTCAAGGTCAGGAGTTCGAAACCAGCCTGAGCAACAGCGAGACCCCGTCTCTACTAAAAATAGAAAGAAATTAATTGGCCAACTAAAAATATATAGAAAAAATTAGCTGGGCATGGTGGCGCATGCCTGTAGTCCCAGCTACATGGGAGGCTGAGGCAGAAGGATTGCTTGAGCCCAGGAGTTTAAGGTTGCTGTGAGGTAGGCTGATGCCACAGCACTCTAGCCCAGGCAACAGAGTAAGACTCTGTCTCAAAAAAAAATAAAAATAAAAAGATATGGAAAAGTTAGCCAGGCGTGGTGGCTCAGACCTGTAATCCTAGCACTCTAGGAGGCCGAGGCAGGAGGATTGCTTGAGCTCAGGAGTTCAAGACCAGCCTGAGGAAGAGTGAGACCCTGCCTCTACTAAACATAGAAAAATCAGCAGGGCATCATGGCATGCCAGTAGTCCCGGGCACTTGGGAGGCTGAGGCAGGAGGATCGCTTGAGCCTATGAGTTTAAGGTTGCAGGGATGTATTAATATGATAATGCCATTGCACTTCACCTTGGGGTGACAGAGCAAGACTCTGTCTCAAAAGAAAGATATGGAAAAGAGTAAATCTCAAATTTTGAAGATGACTAATTTTTTCCAATTTAGTATAAAGTATGTTTATCTTCCACATTTTAGTATATTTAATTTGCTTTAAAAATGACAAGATCTATGTAAGTTTTACATGTAATGAGGTATTTGACACCCATTCCTGCTCCCACCATGGAGTTAAAGACACATTTTGCTAAGAGGTGAAATTTATAATGGATAACTGTACAAGCCTTTTGCCTCAGGAGACCTGGGATCAACACTTGGTTTAACTAAAAAGTCAAAATGATATAAATGATCAAACACTGATGTTTTATTTGACATTAGTATAATTACAAAATCACTTCATAATTCATCATAACTAATAATCTCTGTTGAAGGAAAGTCCAAAACTATAACTGTTGTTAGACATGATTAAAATGTATTGGCAGAAACTTGATTTCTAATTTATGTTGCTATTTTTCTTTTAAATTTCTAATATATGGCCAAAGTAATTTAAATGTATATAATAAATACATTACTTCTTGGACTCTCATTCTAAAAATTCAGATCTTTCTCTCTTTCTTGCTAGTCCCCTTGTTACTCCTCTGTGTTGATCTAAAAAATGAAGTGAATTAAGCCCTATTTTTATTCATGAAAATTGCCACACTAATAAAATCATATAATAAAAATATTACTTTATATACTTAAAAAATCTATTATAAAAATACAACTAAATAATGCATTATCATGGTAATATGGGGATGATAACCCCAACTCTTCACCACATGACTAACCCCCACTTTATTTTTTTAAAAAAATTGATCATTGTATCAAAATGGCAGCACATTTTTCACATTTTTAAAAAATGTAATTTTATTCAGGATTGTTTTTTTGTATATATTTGTTTTTTACTTATTAGGTTATGAGGAACAAAATACTCCAATTAGGAAAATGAATGCTCTTCAAAAAATTTCTGGGTTAAACTATGTGAAATACTGATAATCATTTTTTAACTATAAAAATGGCAATTTGGTTCAAACTAACAAAATAAAAATTCACATGAAGGAAGGGCTGACTTTTTATGCTTAGTTGCAACAGAAGAAATCATAAAGGAAAAAAAATGAAAGATTTAACTGCATTTTATATAAAAAGTATCCAGTAATACAGAACTAAAATAAAATGGCAACACAGTGAAATTAACATTATTATCAACAAATTAAACCAAGAGTTAATAGCTTCATTTCAAAAAGAATTCTTGTAAATTGATAACATAAGCACTAATTCCTAAAGATAAGAAAACAAAAGAGCATAAGACAACTAAAGACTACTAGTAAAGCTCTTTTCTTAGATTTCTATGGTAGAATTCTCTATGTCATTATTAATAAAATATGCAAATGTGAAAATGTAAATGATAGCTAAAGCTAGCCAATGATGTAAAACTCTCAAACATCATTAGTGTTATCATAAATTGATACATTTATAGAAAGCAATTTGTAAATGTGTTAAAGGAGCCCTTAAAGTACTTATACTCTTTTAAGAAAATGTTTCCAATTTGGGGACCTAGAAAAAAATATTTGAAACATGGAAACGCTATAAACATTCTTTTTTTTTCCAGACTATTATGGGGGGACAAATGTTTAGGTTACGTATATTGCCCTTGTCTCCCCTCACCCCCCAAGTCAGAGCTTCTAACGTGTCCATCCCCCAGACGGTGATCATCGCACTCATTATGTATGTATATACCCATCCCCTCCTCCCCCTCCCATCTGCCCAACGCCCGATGAATGTTACTCCTATATATGCACTTAGGTGTTGATCAGTTAAAACTAATTTGATAGTGAGTACATGTGGTGCTTATTTTTCCATTCTTGGGATACTTCACTTAGTAGAATGGGTTCCAGCTCCATCCAGGAAAATACAACTGGTGCTATATCACCACTGCTTCTTACAGCTTAATAGTACTCCATGGTATACATATACCACATTTTATTAATCCACTCATGTATTGACAGGTACTTGGGTTGTTTCCAAGTCTTTGCAATTGTGAATTGTGCTGCTATAAACATTCGAGTGCAGATGTCTTTTTTATAGAGTGTCTTTTGTTCTTTTGGATAGATGCCCAGTAATGGGATTGCTGGATCAAATGGTAGATCTACTTGTATCTCTTTGATGTATCTCCATATTGCTTTCCATAGAGGTTGCACTGGTTTGCAGTCCCACCAGCAGTGTATGAGTGTTCCTATCTCTCCGCATCCATGCCAACATTTGTTGTTTGGGGACTTTTTGATAAAGGCCATTCTCACTGGAGATAAACGATATCTCATTGTGGTTTTGATTTGCATTTCCCTGATGATTAGAGATGTTGAGCATTCTTTAAAAGAGTAAAGAGCAAAAAATAACCTAAATCTCCAACAATAAAGAAGTAGTTAGGTAATGCAATGAGATACCATATATCTATTAAAAACAATAACAATGTTAAAATTTTAAAGTATCCAAATGCCTACCAGCCAGAAAATGGCAAGGTACTATATATTAAGAACATTTGAAATATTCATACCCTTTGACATAGGATTTTCACTTTAAGAATCTACCCTAATGCAATTATTTAAGACACTTACAAAGATCTATGTACAATGATGTTCATCACAGTGTTATCTAGAAAAGCAAATGATTGAAAGCAATATACTTGTGAATTTCTAACAGAGAAATAATTGAATTTATTTCCTTATATTGATATACTAAAGTATAATGTAACTGTATGAAAATCTTTTACAAAAACTTTTTAAAAATGTTTAAATAAAACATTTTACCAAAAACTATACTAAAATATTTACAAAAAATTCATAACATAGAAAATTAGTCATACTATATTACTAAGTGAAAATGCAGGACGCAAATTTAGATCACACTGTTTATTCAATTTATGAAACATATGTACTATAATGTGCATGCACAGAACAAAGATGTTAAGCCCAAACTATCCTGAAATTTTAAAAACGGTGTATTCTTACTTCCAGTAAGAGGCAAGGGATTAGGAGACCTACTACTCATATAAAACAAGTATAAATCTGGACAGAACAACTAAAAACAACCATATCAGACCACTGGAAAATAAAAGACAGATAACAACCTAAGAAGCATTTACTGAGGCAAACTGCTACTTTATCAAGTAAGAATGGCAAGTTTCGATCTTACCCTATAGCTTGAATGGCAAAATCCTATAGCTTTACCACCAGAGGTAGAAGACCTGGTTCAAGGTAGTGGCAGAACAGTAAGATACTTAATGTGCAAATTTTGGAAGTGAGAGAGCCATAGAAGATTGAGATTATAAACTCCTCATATACTGGCTACTAAATTATACCTGTGTGCAGAAGATCCCAGAGAACTGGGTGAAGATTCAAAGAGTAGGAGACTTGTGAATTTGCTCCACCTTTGAATGTATTCCTCATCCACATACATACTGGCAACAGTGTGGAAGCCTTACTGCCCTGAAGTGTTTGACCATGACCTTTGCCCAAATTGTTTACTGACCATGAAACTATACAGACACAGAGGAGAGTCCTAAGGAGCCATGCTTAAAAAAGCAGACGATATCAACAAACACAAAAGCTAAGCTGAGACATCAGCAGTTGAACATTACAGAGGCAAAAAATTTCACAGTTTGAGTCTAGAAAAGATAACTACCCACTAAAGCAAAAACGCTAAAACCCTTAGGAGAACAAAAAAGAATCAAGAGTCACGATGACATATCCAAAAGTCCAACTTTCAACCAAAATTTACTAGACATCAGAAAAAAAGGAAGTATAGAAATGTGAGGCTATCCTCAAGAAAACAAAAGCAGTTAATTAGAAACTGACTCCAAATTGACTCAGATGTCTGATTTAGCAAAGACTTCAAAGAAGCTATTATAAATGTGTTCAAATAATTAAGCAAAGCAAAACTCACTAGATAAGCTAATTAACATCAGAGATGGCAGGAGAAATAACTAGTGACTATAAAGAAAGATTGATAAAAATTATCTAAACCAAAAAACAAAAAGAAAACAATATTGAAAGAAAATGAATAGAGCCTTAGCAATATGGAGGATAATATCAAACATCATAACATAGATATAATTGAACTTCTAGAAGAAGAAAGAGTGAGTGAAAGGGTTAGAAAAATAATTGAAGAAGTAATGGCCAAAAAAACACCAAATTTGGTGAAAAATTTTAATGTACAAATAACTGAAGCTCAATGAACCTGAAGTGGATAAACACAAAGAAACCATGCTTATAGGCATCATAGTCAAGCTCCTAATAACCAAAGGCAAAGAGAAAATCTTAAGAATTGCAAGGCAAAAACACTATGACAAATACAAGTAAAAATATGATTAATAATTGACTTTTCACCAGAAAAAATACAGCACAGAAGGCAATGGGAATGGCATATTTGAAGTGCTGGGGGGGAAATGCCTGTCAAGCAACAATTCTATATCCAACAAAAATAAAGACAAAATAAAAACATTCACAGATAAACAAAAACTTTGAATTCATTGCTAGTAGACCTGCCCTAACAAGAAATACTGAAGGAAGTCCTTCAGGCTAAAAGGGAATGAGACCACACATGAAGGAATGAAGAGCACCATGAACAGTAAATATTAATGTACGTGAGTAAATACAAAAGATTGTATGTAAATTTTTTATTTTTTTCTCTTAATTTCTTTAAATAAGAGCAAAAGTTCTTACACTGCATTGAGTTTACAATGTATGCAGATGTACTGTTTATGATAGCAATAGTGTAAAGAAGAGACTAGAAGCCAACTGGTACAAAGTTCCTATATTTTATTAGAAGTAAGCAGTATTAACTTGAAGAATATTAGATTGTGATAAATTAAAGATGCATATTGTAATCCCTAAAGCAACTCCTTAAAAAAACAAATTCACTACAACGTCCTTGAAAACTTCTATAGTCAGAATGTCACTCATACACAGTAGTATAAAAAGATACTGCATTAAACAACACTACAATAAAGTACACAAAAATGGTCATAGCCCTGAATCAAAATGGTACTATTAAAATTGACTTTTTCCTTTTATTTGCTGTTTCTGGATTGCATATAGTGATTACAACATTTTAAAATGAAATATTCCAATAAAATTAAAACCATACAAAATATATCACAATTGTTTTAAAATATACTTCAAATCCATATTTTAGTTAGAGAAGAAGAGAAAAAGAGGAGAAAGAGGAAATCCTGGCAATAAAGAAAAAAGAAAAGAAAGGGAGAAAGAGAACAGAGACACCCACAAAGAAATAAGAGAATGTTACCTAAATATGAAGAAGCAAAGAAAGGTTGAGGGCAGGGCATGGAGACAAGGAGAAGTGGCAGTGATAAAGAGCAAGACAAGTACAATGGCTTGGGAGATACTAAAGACATTTTTAATAGGGGTATTATGCATGAGCATCAAGGAGTCTAACAACCTCCTGAAATAGTATACTTTCCTGGACAGATAATCTACAGCTTTTATTAGATTCTCAAAGGTATCTGCATCCCCCCAAAATTAATAATCAGTACTCTAAAATGGCTTATCCATCCCATTCATTTGAACTGCGAATTCCAAAGACTCCCTACCTCATTATTGCCTTTTGAAATAATAATTCACTAATTTAAGTTAGTTCATAACTCTTTAATTGCCCGTATTCTTAATTCAGGGGCTTATATCTGGGTGACAGGAAGGGACAGAGTAAAGAGAACATTCTCCACCTGTAAAGGCAGAAAATAGGATGATGATGATAGGAGCTGGAAGACCCCTACTCCTGAAGCATAGGCATTAAGTAATGTAATTGTTGCTTTTATTTTAGGACTTATGAATTTATGATTTTTAAAAGATTTCTCATGTAGTTGTGATGAACAGCCAGGTTGGGAATTACTGCTCTGAATAACAGTGAAGTCCTAAGGCCAAGATAGTTTATAATCTCTCTGTATCCCTAGCACCCAAAGCAGTGCTTAGAGCACAGAAGATTCTTAATAAAAAATTTGTTGAATTGTTTAATAACAATTTGTATTAACAATGCTGAATTTTTTCATAGAATGTTGGTAAAAATAAAGTCAGGCAATGTCAAATTATATATATATATATATGTATATATATATAATACATGTAACAAATATTTAGATAACAAAATACCTACATCCCTTAAATAATAAGTTACTGATCATAACAGAAAATTTGTTTGGATTATTAATGCTAAAAGTATTCCAGATCTCTGTCCTTGATATCCTTTCTGTCCTCACTGGTCAAAGTAAAAATAACTTCTTATTCACATTACGTTCTAAGATAAATCTTATTACTTGAGTAAGCAATACTTCTTCAGGGCTCCTGAACGACTGTATCAGGGAACATTTATGTAAACTTTGATAAATCATTGTGTTGCTTCCCTTTCCTAGTAAGAGGAAAGAAATAATTACTTCTAACGACAACAATGCCATTTTAGGTTAATTCCAAATCCAAAGCAAATCTTCCCATATAGTTGCTTAACAAGTATTAAAATTCTTGCTATAACAGTAGTCTTTTGAAACTATAAACTTATAACATGAAGATCATAGATTAAAAGTATACACAGGTACCTTTAATATGATATTCAGATAAGGTTGTTTGACCAGGTAATTCAAAGAATAGAGAAACTTTTCTTCAAAAAAGTAGGAACTCATTTACCCTATTCCAACCTGAACATGCAACGGGTCCCCCTCCTGGGAAAAGATAAAGTTTAAAGCAGTATATATACCCATTCCTGTAGTGTACCATATTCAAAAAGTCATTTTATTATAAAATTCATTTCAAAATTTGGAATAGTTACTAATGATAATTATACCACAAAAAGAAATCTAACTGCAGAGGGAAAAAATCTTGAGGTAGAATATATTTTTAAATGAAAGGTATAGTAGAATACTATCCTGATTAAAGTTATAACACGAAATTGGGTATTTTGGCCCACTTAATATTCTACTTAACAACACATATTATAAATGTAGCTGGACAGCCCACATTAAGCTTAAGCTGTGTTAGATTCAGACACTTCAGCGCTTGCCTGGTCAAACTTGGAGCAAGTCCATCAGAAATCTAATGTTGAAAAAACAAGTGGCCTGGAAAGAAGTCATTTGTCATAGAAGACCAAGTCAAAGTAGAACCTCATAACAATCAAAGTTGAACCTCATAACAATGTTTTACTTGTCAAATTCGTGATTTCCAAGCCCATAATGTGTATCTGTCACTTCAAATTCTCTCTGATCAAGGTTCCCTCCCCAGGCCTTTCTCTACCTCAGGTCTTATTTATGTGTCCTAGCAAAAGAGAAGGGTGGAAATATTAATAAAAACTCAAAAGTTACTTTCACTATAATCTTCTTAAAACAGGGCTACGAAGCACTCATGTTTACGTACTTCCTCTCCCTTTAACAGAATGTAATGTAAAAAGGGAAAGAGGTAGCCTTCCCACGTTCTGACAGAATTCCATGCAGGAAGATAGTCACATGGCCTAGATAATAGAAAACTACCTTGCACATGTGGCAGCACCTAGTGGGATCAGCAGTGGTATGGAGCAGAGGAGGGTCAAAGCAGACAGAGACTTTAAAAAGAGTTGTGAGAGCCTCTTTTTTCTTCCCAACTA
Organism: Cheirogaleus medius; assembly: GCA_008086735.1. NCBI lineage: Eukaryota > Metazoa > Chordata > Mammalia > Primates > Cheirogaleidae > Cheirogaleus > Cheirogaleus medius. The sequence goes on along the minus strand of VBSM01000272.1, from coordinate 16,316,265 downwards.
CTGTGACCTGTGATTCTGAACACATAACGCAATGGTCCTCAAAACTGCCACATAACTTGGGGGACACAGACATCCACCTTAACCAGAAGGGAAAAAGCCAGTAAAAGCACCTTTTGCAATAAAGAAATTTAGTTCTAGTTTAATACTGTCTTTTAGAATGGTTCAAACTAAACAGCAGGAAAATGTGTGGAATATAGAGATATTTGGTACACGCATAATGCTCAAATGTCACCTGTGTCCCTGTGTGTTGCTAGGAGACTATCAAATAGTAACATTTCGGTGGATTAATGACTCTACCACAACCTCTAGAGTTCTGGAATCCAAGAAGCCTGGGAGCCCTTGGATATGTTCTAGGGGGATCCACATGTTCTATGACAATTTTGAAAATATGTTTTGGTGATACTCTAAAAACTAAATTCTACTATAATCATATGAGCACCCCATTTACTATCAAGCAATTCAATGCAATTTCAGTGCCATAATTAGGTTTGGTGGCATGTGATATCCCCAAATGCTCGTTTGTTTTTAATGTGTCAGTAAGCATTCCTAACTGCTTCTAAGGAGACCTGTTCAAGTGTCAAATGACAATGGCCCTGCATCCATTGCTGCTGTACTCATGTTAAATATTCTGGAAGTTATAAAGACAAAGTGACTCTTATTGTAGCTAAAATTTGAAATTAAGACATTTCAAAAAATAGTAAGCCTTTAATTTGTCAAATGACATACCAAATTGAAACTCCGTCATTTTTAATGAAGGTAAATTAAGTACTATTTGATTTAGGACCAGAAATGAGAGAAAAATGGACTTATTACGTTAAAGCTTTTTTGCACCATGAGCAGACCAAACAATGTCATATAGTACATTTGTGCAAAAATGAGGATTCTATAGTAGACTGAATGGGAAAAAAAACAGGTGGGAGAATGAAGCATGTCACATGAAATAGAGTAGCGCTGTACAAATAAGTCAAATTCAAAAATTCTGAGCTACAGCAACCCTTTCCATGTTTGTACTTTAAGCTGATGTTCCGCTAGTCTTTGCAATGGCTGCAGTAACAGTGACTATAAAGGTAAATTGTCTAATTAAAAACTGTTTTTTAAATAGTTTCTTTTTATTTTCAGCATTTTGGGTTGCATAAATATGACTAGATCACCAAAACAGTGGCTCAGTAGTTAAAATAAGGTTATTATAAAAATAGAAAAATTTTAAATAATAATTATAATCACATAAATCTCAAAATTGTTCAGGTAACATATGAAAATAAAATAAGCAAGTAAATCTGTCTAGTAATAAACCAAACATTGGAAATTCAGTATAAGTAAAACAATATCTTCTTTATTAAATTAAGGTTGTTAAATTATGTTACTTAAGTACTATTTTCATTTATTTTGAAATTTTGTTTTTAATTCATAAATTTAGCTAGTAGATTTGTTTGAAAGATAACTTAGCATACTAAAAGCATAAGCTCTGGAGCCTAGACTGCCTGGATTTAAAGTGCAGAACTGACATCTATTACCTGTGGATCCCAAAAATTAGGAGTCGAGCTCTGGAGTCATACTTCCTGGGTTTTATATCTGAATTTCCCTTCTCCTTGGGTATATTATTGCAAGGTTTTACTGAGCCTATATGATTGGGTTGTTGTTATAAAGATCAGATGAGTCTATGTGTGTGTGTATGTACTCTAACCCATCCTCCCTCCCTCCATCCATCCAAAGTGCCTATCACATAGCAACAAGTATATGTGTTACCTACTATTATGACTATTAGATAATTTCATTATTAGTATTAGTATTATGGTTTCATAGTTCTATATGCATTGTAACTATAAGGAATTTATTATTTAGTTTCATATATGCACAATAAACATTATGATATAGTATCTGAGTCTACAAAGCAATGAGAATTTGTTCTCCTTAAAAAAAGTCTATATATGACTAAAATACAAGAAACTATTGTTTAAATTATATCTCTATCCTCCTTATATCTTAAACTGTGTTTGTTTTAATCATAATGGAAAATATGTTATTTCTGAAACTCAAGAGAAGTGACAATCTGGCAACACAGCAAGGCTTGCTAATATTTTGGTGGCCTATCCTTATCTCAAATCTTCTTTGTCTACCTACAAAACACTGTAGCAACTATACATGTCCACATGTATAGTGGCAGCTATTAGTCAGACGATTCCTTGACATCTGGCAAATCTAGTGTAGTTTCATTTCTTCTGATTAAACTTAAATGTTACACAGTTTCATTTAACATGTAATAATATTGCTAAAAAGAAACAGTATCAGTGAATGGAGTAAAAAAAATCTTTTTTTTCAATCATTTGGCACAAGTTACTCAGCACAAACAGAACTACCACTTTTCTTATTTGGCTGTGGATTCACATTAAAGGACAATTACCCATGGTTTAGAGATATTTTTCATTTAGAGATTTTTTTCCTTTCTCTTTATGGCTCCATGAAAACTTTTTAAAAAGCATTTGGAAATAAAATGCTATCTAAATTACAAAGTATCGGCTGAGCACAGTGGCTCATTCCTATAATCCTAGCACTTTAGGAAGCAGAGGCAGGAGAACAGTTAAGGCTAAGAGTTCGAGACCAGCCTGAGCAACATAGCAAAATCCCCCTCTACAAAAACACAGAAAAATCAGACAACAGAATAATCAGCCAGGCTTGGTGTTCTACACCTGTAGTACTAGATACTCAGGAAGTTGAGGCAGGAGGATCTTTTGAGCACAGGAGTTTGAGGTTGCAGTGAGCTAGGATGGCGCTACTGCACTCTTGACCAGGTAACAGAGTGAGATGCTGACTTACATTAAAAAAAAAAAAGAAAAGAAAGAAAAAAGTATCAGTTTGTTTTTAAAGAAAGATAGGAGTGAATATTCATTTATATTTTGGCTTAGATAATTTTTTTCCTATCAAATAATAATAGCTATCTTAATTTCTTTAGGAATGAGCTAGGATATAAATAAAACCAAACACTAATAGTACAAATTTTTTGCTACTATGTCAGGATACAATATCATTCTCCTTTGCTGGCATACTTGATTAAATAACTTCATTTGTTTTTGCCATGCATGTGGTGGTTTTCTTGTATAAATTTATGAGAAAAGTTTTCATAGGTGTGCCTTCCTAAAAATGTTTGATTAATGCTCTATGCTCAATCATGGGTACAAGAGTAGATACAATTTGGATAACAGCCAATAGATGGCACTGCTCTCTCTAGGTAGCAAAGACCTCATAAAGGTATCATTACAAGCACAAATTCTTAGGATCAAATATCTACTCAAATCATCGAATCTGAAATTTTCATGATGGGGGACAAATAGTAAAATATGTTAAATATTTAAAATTTTATGCTTAATAGTTAAAGAATATGAGAGACCAATTTAAGGCAAACCATTTACTTATTTAGCAAAAAATGTTTATTGAGTGCCTACTATCGCTAGGCACTAGGGATATAAAAGTGAATAAGATATTTCCTGGACTCAAATAATTACACAACAATGTGATAAGTAAAATTATTAATAGAAACATTCACAGAGAAGTACAGAAGATCATTCTGGTTTTAGGATGGATCAAAGTTTTCTGAAAAGGAGATATTGCCTGAGGTAGTAACAAAGGATGGAGGGGTGGGTTGTTGGTACAACATATTTTGAACAAAGGGAAAAGCAATAGCAAGGACAAGAAAGTAAGAAATAGTATAATTGTATAACGTGGAAAGTATGATTCACAACGTGTCAAAATATAAACCTGGAAGGAGAGGTCTCCAGCACACAGAGTGTCTACTATCTTTAAGAAATTTGGTCTTCATCCTTCATATGATGGGGCTGCATTAAAGGAGTGGTGACAGGAGAGAGATCACTAAGAGTCTGTGTGGCCATGTGTGGCCATGAATTTAAATGGCCTAAGAGTGGAAGAAGGAATCCAACACAGTGGCTACTGTGGGCAGTTCAGGCAGCAAGCAACAAAGCTTTAACCAGAGCAGTAGCAATAAAGAGTGGAGAGGAAGACATAGTTTTGAGAAATATTTAGAGAATAAGTGTTACCAGGATATGGTACGTAAATATGTATGTATGTATGTATTTAGAGATAGGGTCTTGCTCTGTTGCCAGGGCTAGAGTGCAGTGGCGCCATCATAGCTCACTGCAACCTCAAACTCCTGGGCTCAAGCACTCCTTCTGCCTAGTAGGCTACCATGCCTGGCTATTTTGTTTTGTTTTGTTTTGTTTTTTGGAGGGTAGAGATGGGGTCTCTCTATGTTGTTCAGGCTGGTCTCAAACTCCTGGCCTCAAGCAATCCTCCCACCTCCTCGTCCTCCCAAAGTGCTAGGATTACAGGCGTGAGACTCAACAGGACATGGTATTTCAATATATGTGGGAGAGGAGAGATGAGAAATCAAGGCTGACAGTCAAGACAGGTATTTCTTAGGTCCTTCTGAAATACAACTGATAACTTCTTACTGATCCATTATCCTTTTAATTGCTATTATATGATGTGTAAGTTGCTGTCTGCTCTTATGTATTCAATCTTTATTCTTTCATAGCACCATGTGCTTGTCTTTCTAAAAATTTACCATAATTTATAAGAATTATTACAAAATATGTTTATTATGTATTTGTTTAATGTTTGTCTCTTCTATTTATTAGATTATATCTCATGAGGACAGGGTTATCTCTCCTGATCTGGTTCACCATTCCATACCTACCATCTAGTCTAGTACATAGTTGATGCTCAACAAACATTCGTTGAAGAAGCACATATTTCTGAAGTTCTAAGATCTATTCACACTCTACTTCGCTGATTACTTTCCATTAGGATAAAACACTACTTTAGGACATATTTGGTAATATCCACAAGAGATACTGCCTATTCATTAAGTACTTGAGTTTTTTTCAGTGACAGCTTTTCTCATCAGGACAGGAATGAGTCTTTTCCACATGTTAAGGTAGAAGCTATTTTACAGTGTAATAGGTGCTCTCTGATCACATCAGCTTTCTCTATGAGGGAAAATAATCAAAATACTCTTAAGAAATTTCCTCCTTCATCTTCTGAGTTCTGGCAACGGTTTCTACCGTGTCTGCTTGCTTCTCCTTCTTTCATGGATATTAATTTACTCCTATAGTTTAATATTTTTTCTCAAGGCTACCTTAAAATATCACAGTGGTTGGTCAATTCTCTGAAGTTTATCTCTTAAAGAAAAACTTTTCCCCACTCTCATGGTTTTGTTTTTTCACAGCTTTTTTTGAGGTATAATTGACAAATAAATGTATATATATTTAAGGTGTACAATATGACATTTTTATATATGTATACATTATGAAGTAATTATCATAATCAAACTAATTAACATATTCATTCATATTTACCTTCTTTTTGGGGGAAGGAACATTTAAGATCTACTCTCTTAGCATGTATGAAATACAGTATTATTAACTATTGTCACCATGCTGTACATTAGATCTCCAGAATTTGTTCATCTGTATAACTGAATCTTTGTACCCTTACAGTATGTATATAAAGGGTTAAAGGAGTACAGAGGGCTGTATTTTTTAAAAACATACTCAGGTTTTCCAATGATTTCCTCCATGTCAGTTTCCTTGGAATTTCTAAGAAAAAAGTGAATAGACTAAGGGAGCTAAAAGATTTACTTTAATAAACTTAAATATAAAAATGTGGACTTAAAAATTAGATTATACTTCTATTCAGAATAAATATTTATTTAAAAAATTTTTAGCATATACTTTGTACAACACACAACATGCCAGCTGTTAAGGTATGATATAAGCAATGCAAATGGATCTAACCTAAGGAATTTACAGTTTAATATGGTAAGATATAAATGCAATAATGATAATAAGGTATTCTAAGTATTAGTACTATTAGAGGGGTATTATAAATTGGTACCATAGTTCAGTGTAGGG
>VBSM01000272.1:16260341-16305341 GCA_008086735.1 Cheirogaleus medius | reverse complement strand
TCCAGCAAAAGCAGATTCATGTGTGTGTATATGTACATTGCATTCAGCACTAAACAAATGAAAAGTACAAGTTATAAAATATCAAATATAGTATGGCTCCATTTTTATAAACAAAAAGCTAAGTAATATGTGCTACATATGTCTGTGAATAGAGAAGGATATGAGAGATAAGTGCTAAACTATTACACGAGATTGATGGCAGGTAAGATAAGATATATTCTTTTTTTCTTTATATATAGTTTTTGACCCATTACATTGAACATGTATTACAGTACTTTATAATATTTAAAAAGATATAAGAAAGTTTTTGAAAAGGAAAGGATATAAGCAAATAAAGGACAGAATTTTCTCACAGCTCGCTGTCAGCGTATTAAAATTGAGACATTGTTTTTAGCTACCTGAAGTCACTTACATAACTGGAACAGTTAAGATTTTTTTCTTTCTCTACAATAATAATGATACACTTGTAGAAAGTCTTATGCTTTGATAAATTTTCACATACTGTTTTAATGACTCTCTGAGTAAGGGGAAAGCGAAGAAAGTGAAACAGAACAATTGTGTGTCTTGCTGGAAGTCACACAATAAAATCACATTTTTTGATTTCTTGTATTGTACTCTTCCTAAAATAAACAGGCTGTGTATATTGAAATTAAATACAGATGCTATGATTCTGTGGGAAATGATAATGAGTATGACTAAAGATACCATTGTGGCAAAGGCATTCTCCATCTTACCTCCTAATTCTTTGATTGGAGAGAAAGCAACCCTGTTATCTCTGCTGTTAGTTCTCTCTCTACAGTTACTGAAGTTAGATCCTAAGAAAGCCCCTGAAATAACTACTAGGTACTTTGTAGGATTCCCTGCAACGAAGCAGAACTTATGGTGTCCTGAACCATTAATATTAAAATAATAACAACAATAATAATAATATTCTGTTACTGCAGTAGTTTTAAGAAGGTATGAATTATAGACTCTTGAGTAATGGGAAGTGGGGGTTACTTTAATGAATTTAAAATATTTAGTTTTACTTTAAAAAGTTTCAATAAGTATATGTGCATAAAAGTCATAAAAATGTCATCTATATTAAACATAAGTCTGAGACTATTACTATCATGAAAATTGCATGACATCTTGCTTTTTCTTTCTAAATGTTTGCTTGCCACCATGCCTTTGCCATTGTTAAGACCACCGTGCAGACAGATCTTTATTTGGAAGGTAAAGGAAGGGTTAGGGGGAGGGCAGAGAATGTGTCCAAGTTCATGTTATGTGGATAACTGGGCAGTATTTATTAATCATTTATTGCAGAAGCAATTTTCAATAAACTTATAACTGATCAAAATGTATCAGAGAAATTGATCACTTGACAATGGCACTGTTTCTGATTAGAATATGTGCTGGTCCTCAGATTTAAGATCTGTAAACAATCTAAGAAATCATGACAGTAATATGACATTAACATTTAATCCATACTAAAAGTATTTTAATTTGTACACATTCACAGGACACACTGTCTGTTGAAAGGAAAGAGAAAGATTTATGGAATTGGTCTTGCATAAAGAAGAGAAACTTGATGCTGTTTCATCTCATGATCATAGTCTGAGGAAAGTGTCGTTTTAATATGCACTTTTACCCTAAATGTTAAATGTATATTGTCTTAGGTAAGAAAACAAATTAAACACTGGGAGGAAAAGGATCTATAATATTATGCTGAAATCCTTAAATAATGACATGAGCTAATAAATATTTTTAATCAGTGTTTAACAGATTTATAGAGTATATGGGTAACATCAGGACATTTTGAGATAACTATATCCTCATACTCATTTAGACAAATGTCAAAAACAGTTTTTCAGAACATAGTGGGGGAATATAAAACTACAACTGAGATATTAAAATTGCAACAGACAAGTGAGTTTCGAATAGTCATAATCTATTTTTTGCATTTTCTAGTTCATGTTGTATGTTAACTGAATCCTCAAAAGTATAATAATAATACATTAACTGTGTTTATACTTGTGTTAAATAGCACTATCAGTCTGAGAACTGAAATACAGCAGTTTGACTTCTAAATTCTATACAAAATAGCCTAAAACAAAGAGGAAAGGGCTTTTATTAGAACTGATAATATTATTGATGAGTATGTAATAGCAATGGGCCTGCCTATATTTCTGGCAAGCAGCAACTATATTCTTACAAACCACTGATGGGCTAAACAAACTATAATGACAGTTGCATTTCAACACTTAAGATGGTCAGACTGTGTTACTTAACCACAAGGACAAGTAGGTCATCATTTTCAAATGCTATACAATATAAGAAACATAAATGAGACCTGTGGGGAGATAAAACCCACAGGTATGGCTCCAGAGTTCTTTTGCTATTCAACTATTAATAGAAAACAAATCCCACTTAAAGCTGTAAACACTTGTAATCCTTTTCACTAAAAGATTTATTACCACCCATTAAATTTTCCACCTAAGGGTGAACAAAGTATTATTAGGTCTAGTGTCAACTGTAGTCCTGAAAAATACGACTTAACATCTGAACCCAAAATTTAAAATAAAAAATTGTCCCTATGTTACTCTTACAGAGCAAGATGATGAAATTTTTGCCCTATTGTGTAAATCTGTGGAGTGCCCTTTCCCCTAGGTTTATGAAAACCCAACCAATCATTCATGGCTTGCAGAATTATACTTAACGAGTATGAGGGAAACATCTAGATTCATCACCTGACTCAGAAAACCTTCTTCATTGGACACATGTCTTTAAAGTTAATGCTTTTTAATGTATTTTTCTTCCTGGTGGTCACTCAACCAGCAATATTAGTCTCACTTGGGAGCTTGTTGAAATGCATACTCTCAAATCACGCCAATGACTCAAAGAATCAGAATCTGTAATTAAACAAGATTCTCAGGTGACTCATATGCACATTAAAGATGGTTAAGCACTGGCCTAGATTACCCTGTCCTCTTATTCTAACATATCTCCATGTATTTGACTTTTCAGAAAAGAGAACAAGGGAAGATTTAGAAATATCATCCTGATCAGAATAATTTACTTCATTCCTTCCCAAAGGGACATAGCACAGACACCATTCTTTCAAGTCACAAACAACTCACAAAATTGTTTTGAACGTAAAAAATGACAATTTTCCATATAGCTCTACTTATGATTTTCTGATCTAAATCCCTCTCCAAAGAGAAAAGGATAGCATTATTTTTATAGTTTGCTTATGAAACAATAATAGCTATAATCAAATGTTAAAGCTCTATCTCCTATACTTTTTCTTAATTTTAAAAATGCATGTTAATATCACTAATCCTACCTAGCATTTTAATCCCCATTCAGCAGTACAATAAGGCCATTATTACTCACTACATTATCCAGAATTTTAAAACATAAAATGGTAGGCAAAACATGGAGTCAGCACCCTTTGATATAAGAAGAACTTATAGTCAATTTTCTACATCTTTAGAGCATCATTAATTTTTAAAAAATGTCAGGAGAAATATCACCACCTAATAACCACCTCCACTCCTTCAACCCTTCTGTGTTAACAGACATAACCCTTAGGTCATTATCAGAGGGCCTTTCATCCATATATGATTCATCATCAAACAAAAAAAATTATTTCCTTAAGTTCATTATAAAATCTAATTAAGCACAACATTATAAGCAGTCTTTTCACTTATCTTCTTTAAGTTTTTAAATATGATATGGGCACTGAGCTCTTAGAGATGATTTCAGTTTAGTTCTGTTGAAGAGTACTACAGGATTCCTACAGTATGATTCCTTAGGATTCAAGATCAACAGTAGTTTCCTAAGTAAATAAAGTAGTAAAAAGAGTCAGAAAAAAAAGGTACTAAAACAGAAGACAAGCAAAGAAAGCTTTAAAAAAAAAATATATATATATATATATATACACAAACATACATATATACAAAATTAAGAGCCCCTGAAGAAGAAAATAAATAGAACAGAGCTAATATTTAATACTATAAGAAAACTATTTCTGGAAATGAGAAAACTTAAATTCACAAATGAGAAAGCTTATGGTATACTTGGAAAAGTTCAACCTCAGAAATAACCAACTTTTAGAATTATCCTAGTAAAACTAGACTTTAAGGACAAAGAAAAAATGACATGACCTCAAGGCAAAAAACCAAATTACCAATAAGGCTGGTGACAGAGATACCAACAACAATATAAAAAAGAAGGCATTAGTGGAATAATACTTTTAAGAAAGTCAAGGAAAGAAAATATAAGCCAAGGATTTTAAATCCAGCCAAATTGTCATTCAAGAGGAAAGAGTAGAAAAACAGTTTGGAATGTGAAGGATCTCAAGGAATACTGTACACGGGAGCCTTTCCTGAGGAATATATTAATACTAGAAGATGAGATTCATCAAAACAAGGCATAACTGGGGAAATATCACCAAACTAACTGATAGCAAACATTTAATATATTTAATCTGAGCCAATTTTAAAACAAGGTAACAGCATGAGTAGAGGAATATTAATAGTATATAAATGTTGCATGTTCTAACAAAGTGCAAGAATACAGCAAGAAGGAATAAGAGAAAATGGAAGAAAAGTAAAGTACAATAGGCATACTGGTAGTAATAAAAGTAACAGGTGGGAGTCAAAGGCTGCCATTCAAAAGATTAAGTAAGAATAAGGGGGATTAAAAGCACTATAAAAGATATAAATACAAAGATAACCACTAACAAAAATACAAACCTTCCTAAAGTTAATAATAATAATGATAATGATAATTATAATAGCTCTTAAGAGACAATTCTCTATTGCAGTTCTATACATCTTACATCAGCTTTTGTTCTAGACTATCTTTTCAAAGATGTTTGTATAGCAAACAATCTTGGAAGATAGAGTAAGTATCTCCCCGTGGACCAGAAGGCAGTTTTGTTACCTAAGATAATAATAAAAATGTCTTTCTCTTGGTCAAAATTTGGGTAGGTTTTCTAGAAGCCCTTAAAGAACTTCCAAACTTGGAATTCCTCAGCTATGACACAAACCCATTAAGTATGCAGCATCACTACATGGGATTTGCGGATCAAGAGAAACCTATAGAAATGTGAAGCATGTGCTACCTGTTGTGCTGTTAGTAATAAAGCATTTTGTCTCTGACCCAGGAATCTCTTGTCTTCTGCCAAAAATTGTGGCAGGCATGCAACAGTAGGCTAAAATCCCTTAATAAATAAGGCACAGCCAAACAGAGAAAGAAACACAATTAATATAATGATACAGTAATTATGGAGTGATTTCCAGGATATATTGTTAAACTGCCCCCCCCCAAAAAAAGCTAAGGACAAAAAAGTATTACAATTTGATATCTTTCATAAGAAGGAAGAGGAAATAGAAATACACATGCACATGTGTGCCCACATACTTAATTTTAACAAAAAAAGAACTGGGAGGATAAAGCAGTAGTCAAAATTGGCTACCTACAAGGGATAGAGGAGAACAGGTAAGAATGGTCACCTTTCTGAGAATACCACTGTATATAATTTTGACTTCTGGAACATGTGAACATTATATGTGGTCAAACATATAATTAAATCAATAAGAAGGGAGACAAAGGCACCTAACCCGAATGCAAAAAGAAACAAATGAAAGGAACTATATTTCAAAGGAATAACATAACTACACTCAAGTGGAAGAAAAGAACTGCTAATAAATCTTGAACTCTTTTTTGTAGGTTTTTCACAAAGTATCCTGTAGCAATTCTGAAAACTTTTTGAGTATTATATGGTTGAGTAAGTGAGTAAATGTATTGGTGTTGTCAGGAGTCAGGGTTCTCACTGTCAAAAGAAACCAGAAGTCACCATGAAAGGATTCTCCCTGGACAAATCTGGGACAAACTGAGTATCAAAATAAATAAGGAAAGTAACTGATAATAATCTTCTTAATAAAATAAAAATCCAGTCCCACCAACAGTGTATAAGATGTGGAAACAACCCAAGTGCCCAGCAATCAATACAGGAGTGGATTAATAAAATGTGGTATATGTATACCACGGAGTACTACTCAGCCACAAAAAACAATGGTGATCTAGCACCTCTTGTATTATCCTGGATAGAGCTGGAGCCCATTCTACTAAGTATCACAAGAATGGAAAAACAAGCACCACATGTACTCACCATCAAATTGGTATTAACTGATCAACAATGAAGCACACATATAGTGATAACATTCATTGGGTGTTGGGCAGGTGGGAGGAGGGGATGGGTATATTCACACCTAATGGATGCGGTTCGCACCGTTTGGGGGATGGAGACGCTTGTAGCTCTGACTCAAGTGGGGCAAAGGCAATATATGTAACCTAAACATTTATACCCCTGTGATACTCTGAAATAAAAAAATATCCATGAGACCTTGCTTCTGATAAATAGATAAGTAAAATAAGAAGCTTGGGCTTTCCTTACAGTATAATACTGGCTGTAATATGGAGGGAGCATCTCCATTTTGCAATCACTGGGCAAGAATCATCAAAGCAAAATGGAGCAACAACCTTCAAAAGGCTCTGTCTGGAACTTTAAACAGACTTAGGCTTTATAGGTAGTGGACAAGTTTGTGAAAAGAAAAACAAAATGGTATTGGGCAGTATATTTAAGCTGCAAAGAATAACATGCTGCTAAACCGTCCTCAGGAAAACTTGGCGACATAGAAAGAAAGAGCATTTCATTAATGCTCAACCCAGAAATTGTGAGTTCATCTCCTTCTTAGTCATGAACCTTCTTAGACAGGTTATGAAGAATATCACTGATTTTACTGAGTATTATAAACACACAAAGCATGTTCTATCATTCTATATAGAATGATGGAACAAAAGCTGAATCAAGGATATGAGAGATTATAAAGGACTTAAGTAAAGGAAATCTGCCCTTGAAAATGTTCCGGGGGAACAGTCCAGCTACCCTACTCCTTTCTCCATAGACCCACACCTGCTTTCTCCTTTTCAGGGTTACATACAACTATATACCAAGAAGAGCCCATAAACATATAATACAAAGATAGTGCAACCATATGTTTCCTGGTGGCAAGTATAGCAAGCTGCATATGTCATTTTTCTTAACTTACTTAAACTTATATTGGCTTTTTCCTCTCTTAGGACAATGCTAATTCTCTATGATAATTTAAATAAATAATTTGGAAAAGACAAAGACTGAAGAAGGCTACATAAAGAAGAGATTAATTCCAAATGTGTGAGATGCTTTTCTCATTTTAATTTTATGCCATATATATTTAAAAATCCATCTATTAGAAGCTATTCTTCTAATTATATTTGGCTATATAACCAATTCAAAGAAGTGCTACCTATATATGCTATAAGATAAGGCCTCTAAATAGTCTGCTCAGTGGTAAAGGGAAGACATACAAACCTCAAGAGCCCACCGGTGCTAGAAAGAACAGGTTTCATTAATGCTCAACCCAGAAATTGTGAGTCATCTCCTTCTTAGGCATGAACCTTCTTAGACAGGTTATGAAGAATATCACTGATTTTACTGAGTATTATAAACACACAAAGCAAGATAGATGAATATATTATTCATAGTTCACAGTTAGTGGGTCAATTACAACAAGTTATAGAGTCTTTCAAACTTAGATGAAATGCATTAAAATCATCTGTTCCCACTACCTAACTGTATGCTAGTCCTGGCTCCCTCATCCCTAAAATGCTAATCTTTGAAATATATTTGATGTATATGACCCATATAAAAATGAAACATAACTTAATGTCAAGAATAGAGAATAATTAATATACAGTTATTCTTGACTTTAATAAGTGGCTATGCTTTATCAAAAATTTTTTTAAAAATGTATCTGGACAACTCTTTCTTCAGATGAAATCTTATTTAAAAGTTCAAAAATTTATTCTACAAAATAACTAAAGGTGGAACTACTTTGGTTAAAGTATGCAGTGGAACTCTGGAGTATCATTTGCTTTGAAGATCTTTCTTTGGAGCCCAAGGCACAGTTAGAAAACTCTCGCTGCATAAGATTATAAGTATAGCATAAGTGTCTGCAATAGTCTCTGAAAATGAGATCCTACTAGTAAGTTTAAAAAATGGGAAATTTAAACTAGAAAAAAACAAACCCATTTTTATTTAGTGAGGAACATAAACAAAGTAAATATTACAAGAGAAGTATAAAAGACAGCTCATTTTGGCACTATGGTAGCTGTTTTTCCTTGTTGTAAGCCCCCAATTAATACTGGAATGTGATATTTCAGATCAACATGTTTATTCTGATGTCCATATGTCCTAGAAATATGTAACATTATGAAGTGATAAACAGTGGCTTAGAAAATACTTTTTAATGATGAAAAACAATATTATTTGCTAACTTCTAATCCTAACAAGTACATAGTTCAAATTTTCTAAGATATTATATCTTGCTTCTTAACAATTAATCTGTAATTTTTAGGATCACTCTTAAAAATCTAGGTTTCTTCAATTTCCTTTAGCTATTAAGAGTAAAACCAAAAATTCCTTCTAACTCCAAAGCTGCCAAGTCAAAATGAAGCTGCCTCTTGCTACTGTTTGCTTTTGTGAAAGTAGAACAAAAGCACATTAATACTTAACAAAGCTACAATATGATATACGAATGAAGTTTCACATTAAAAAAGTACTTAGACTATATTTACAAAAGAATCTCTACCATTAATTATTCAACATTTGGATTTGACCAGAAACCAGAGCATGACTCTATAATGCTCTGTTTAAATGAACTACTTAATGTAATAAACACTCAATACAGTGAGCTTAATGAATTTCAGACCTATTATAAATAGTATGGTTTTTCCAATTTTTTGATCAATGGACATATTTTAATCCTAAAGCAGTTTAAATTTTACTTGTTCTTTAAAAATGTTTACTTAAAACAAAAATTTTATATCTCAATTATTTTATATTCTAAAACTGAACATAGTTTAAACCAATGCATTATTCATAAAGCAAAGACATCAGGAAAAACAAAGCTGTGCACTTCTTTCAAAGCCGTTAAATTGCTAAAACATACCATATTTATGCATGCAATATTTGATTGTGTTTTTCTTAAAACACAAGCTTGTTTTTGTTAGATCAAGATATGCCAAAAATTCTACACCAAACAATTTTGTTTATAATTAAAGCAATCATCAATCCAAAGATTGTCATCCATTTTATTTCATCTCTACATCAAAAAAAAAGAGTAATTTGAAAAAAAATTTTAAATTCCCTTGAAATGATAAGATAAATGAAAATGTGAGTGCCTTCACATAATAACAGTAAGCTGACCCTTTGGGAAATGGTTGACTTTCTCAATGCAAGGTATTCAAAGCTCATTCAAAAGTGTTCATTTAGAATGCAGATATCAAAGATGATGCAAATGTTCAGAGAAAATTAGAACTTACCAGATGTTCTAATCCAGCTTTGATGTTTCCAGATTCCCTAAAATAGAAGAATAAAAGTTCTAAATAGTTGCTAAACCCTTGTCTGCTCTAATTTATGTTTACCTCAAAAATGCTTTACAAACCCTTATAATTCTTCCTTCTTTACTAATGTTCATAATAATGCTGGTTTTAAGGCAATACAATTTTCTTCAAAAGTGAACAGACACTTTATTTATATCGAACAGTATTACCTCTAAAACTGGTATTTCACTAACAAAAAACACTTTAGATTTTTCCAAGTCAATGGAGAACAAAAAAAAGTTTATTATTATACAATATCTGTTTATGTTGCAATTAGCTTTTTCATTAGAGGTTATGTTTATTTCCAACATTTATTATGAAAATGTTCAAGCTCACAGATTCTATCTACCACTCAGATTCTATAATTCACATTTTATTTTATTTGCTTTATCAAATATCTATCCATCCATGGTTGCATTTTTATATAAAGAAAATACACATAAAGAATACATATGTGAGTACATAGCTATAACTAAATCTTAACACATTTTTTCCAGACATTAATTGTATTAATTTAGTTCACATGGTAAGTCAGGACTTAAGATTTTTTTTATATTAAAAAAAATCACCAAAGAAAAAACAAACATAAAATATCATATTATATTTCAAGTATCAAATTTCTTGCTCTTCACTGTAAAAGAGACTGCTGATAGAACTAAAAATACAGGTATCTGTACAAGTAGCAAAAATAATTTAAATATATACTTGATGAAGTATGGCAAGTAGTTGAATTTTTTTTTCTGATTTCAGTCTATACTAACTTACTAGTGAAAAATGAACTTTTCTAATCCTGATTAAGCAATATTTTAGTTCCATCACAACTACCAAGCTTATCTTTTTTAACATGAAATTATAATTCTACCACCCTGCACAAAGTAATTATAAAACTTCCAACAATAACATTATTGTATTCATTATGTTTAATCTCCCCACGCCTCTTAGTTTTTCTGAGGAGTCCCAACTTTATTTCTTTTCTATTTCTGTCTCCTATCTTGTCTTTGTCAAAAACATACTTATTCTGTTTCCTTTGTCTTGCTATACTATCTTTCCAGATTTCCCCACCTTTATTCCCTTCAGACTTGCTGCTGGAAAACTGCACTCAAAGCTTCCAACCTTTGCTCTCACTGCCCAGTCTGATATACTAGGAATAAATTCCCACTTTGACTGATTAGCACTCATCTTTAGCCATTCTCTCTTTTACTTCCTGCTTCTGGCAATCTTAGCAAAACTATATAGTCAATGTTTAGAAATTTAAGGGTTTCTGAACTCATTCTCTAATCTCATTCTCTAATCTCTAATGTCATCACAGTCTTAATGACAAAAGACAGGAATAAACTACTACAAGGTGTGAGAGAAGTGTACTATTTATATAAATAATTATTTTAAACTTTATTATTACAAATTAATACATTTATTAGAGCTGGAAGTCAAGTGAATTTTTAAGTTTTCACAAGGACATTCTCATGAAGTTATTTGTATAATTTAAAATTTAAACAAAAAAGGAACACAGTGAAACATCTAAATAATGTTATATATGTGTGTGTACATGTACACACTAAAATTAAGTCTTCCTCCTACTGCTGACTCCCAGTTCTCAATCACTGATACTAGCTCTTTGTTTATCCTTATAAAGGTATTCTACACGCTCACTCCTCTGTGTGTGTGTGTTTTCCAATTCACTGTTTTTAAAATCCCAAACAGAAGCATACTATACATACTGTTTTGTACCTTTACTTGGCAATCTATTTTAGAGTTGGTGATATATAATCTACTTCACTTTCCTTTACAGCTGCATTGTCACAAATGGTTCTTATTAGCAAATAATATTGCAATATAAAGAGAACAAAAAATGCTCAGATTCAAAATATAAGTCCATAATTCATTATCTGAAACCGTTGGGGCTAGACATGCTTCATTAGAATATTTCAGATTTTATAAAGGTAAGGTATGTCATATAAAACTGCCAGTGGGTCTGAAGCAGCATCTCATCATCATACCCATTATAAACATATAAATGTTCACACAAAGAGAGATAAACAAAAACTATAAACAGGTTCATTTCAGTGTAGGTTTTGCTGTCAATTGAGTTTGCCACAATCTTAGGGGAAATCACCCAGTCTTCTGAGCTATTCGCATTTTAGAATTGAGAAGAAAATTTTCTTTAAAACGAAAAGAAAAGATAGGCTATTGCTTTGCTATGTTTCCAAATGAGTATTTAAATTAAAATATATTTAGAAAATATGTGTTTTGAATGGTGTGCCTGAGAGAAAACTAGGCATCACTCTTGACACACTCCCTTTTCTTCACTGCCAAATGTAATAAGCCACAGAGTCTTGGCTACCCAACATCCTTAATTATCATTTAGATTTAACCACTTCTATCTTCATAGCTACTACCTTATTTCAGATCGTCATCTTTTCTCCCTAAATTATTGCAACAGCCTCTTAATGGGTATTGATGGTTTCTGCCTTGCCTCATGTCAATTCATTCTCCATAATACAACAAAATCTTCTGAATGTTCAAGTTTGATCATGTTAATTCCCTTCTTAAAATCTACAATATCCTAGCACAATGCAGTTTAACTATTCCCTGTTATCTTGCCAAAAGCTGCATCACATGAAAAGTGACAGTAAAAACCCATGACAAACTACTAACTTGGTTTCACTAACCACTGAACAACCTGCTCCCTCTACCCAAAATGGTCCTTTTTTTCTCAGCCCTTTCTAATTCTCCCCATCTAGCTAACAAAAAAACATCCTTCCTGAACCAACCTAAACTATATTTCAACTAGGAAAATATTGTCCTTTTCTCACAAACGAAGTAATGAATTCTTCCTATATGTTCCTGTAATACTCTGAGCATGTCCCATCACAGAATTTATCACACTTTTCAATAAATGCTATTTACTTTCTCACAGACACTGTTAAAATCAAAATTCCTTGAGGACATGCATTGCATCTTTTTAATTTTTATATTCCAACATCCAGTACAATGCCTAAATCAGAGTATATATTCAATTAATAAGGATCTGACATCTGACCATCATGAGACAAGCTTGGGTGGAGACTCAGTAGCAACAGCTCAGGTCTCTGAGCGGTTCTACTCAGCCCCACCCTATCTCCAACCCACACAAAAAGCAAGGCAATTTGCAACAGTGAGTGGGTTGCCTAGGACAGTAGTATTAGGAGATATGTGTGTGTTTGTGCATATGATGTTTTGCTTTTTTTTTTTTTTTAGTTCTGTTTTTGAGGGAGTGGAGAGCATGATGGGAAAAGTGGTCAAGGCCAAACTAGAACACTAAAGGTTTTCCACTCTAGTTCTTAAATTAACCTGGAGCACAAGTCAGAGCTTAGGTTTTTACCCTTCCTCTTAAAGTAACTAGCCAAGGTAACTGAATGCTGCAAGGATATAAAAGATAAGCCCACAAGGAAAATTTTAATATGCATAAACACAGGAATTGAAAAACAGAACAACCTCATCCAGAGAAAACAGAACAGACAGAAGAATGCAAGAATGTAAACATCCCTGAAGGGATTTTTAGAAATATAAGTATGAAAATACAGTTATGGAAAAGAATCGATATTTGATAGTGAGTATTAAACATATAATAATTTGAAATAAAGAACTCAGAAGGTGGATTAAAAGCACAACAGATACAAAGAATAAATCAGTAAACTAGAAAACTGGGTAGAAGAAGAAGAACTATTCCAGAAGCATAGCGAAGAGGTGAAAAGACAGAACAAACAAGCAATAAGATTAAGAACAGGAATAGAAGTGTTAACATCTATATAATGGAAATACTAGAGGGAAAGCAAAAACAAAATGGAAGAGAAAAAATATTTAAAGAAATAATCACATAAACTTCCTAGATATAAAAATAGTCAAATCACAGACTAAAAGAACACATAAAGTGGTAAACAGGTTAAGGAAAATATCCACAGCAAAGACATTATAAGGACATTTAAGATTATTATGGATTAAGAGAAAAGTCTAAAAACTTCCATAAAGAAAAAGGAGACCCCTCCATAAAGAAGAATAACCCTGATATCAGACTTCTCAACATTAATGCTGTATGCAAGAAGACAATAGGAATAATAAATCCCAACTGTTAGAGGAAAAGAATTGTGAAGCTAGGATTTATATACAGCTAATAAACTATTATTTGATTAGAAAGAAAAAGAAATTCTCAACATACAAGGTCTCAGAAAATTCACCACACAAAGACATGATTTAAAAGAAGTCCTGAGACATATGATACAGTAAGAAAAGAAATAGATTAAGGAAGAAGCAACACAATAAGGCAAGTGAAGGTTGGCCTAGAATCTATTAATTATTCTTATTAATAATTTATAACTAAAAATAAAATTGGAGAAACTTAACCATAACTATCTGGAATTAAAATGCCCAATAAGATTATCAGTTCGGGGGAAAAAAACGAAATCCAGCAATGTGTTATTGACAAAAGACACATAATAAAAAAAAGATTCAAAAGAGTTTCCCAAAAAAGGATAGAAAAAGAAATATCCAATTAAATATGAACCAAAAGAAAGCTGGGGTGGTAATTTTAATGACAAAATATATTTAAGTCACCTACTCCTCCAAATTTATATCTATCTATGAAAAAGAGGGACATTCTATTCTAGTAAAAGATGCAATTAAGAAGTTTTTATTTGCATCCAGAAGGTCTGTGTATACATAGAGCTTAATGTAAATCATATTGTGACAACAAAGTTTGAACAAGTTCTCCATAAAAATCAGTTTTCTTTACTTTTACTTTGGGCAGAAAGAGAAGGAAAGTTGACCATCTCAAAACAACACAGATAAAGCATCATCAGTACATAAATAAAACACCAGACAACCAAGATATGTTAATATAATCCTGGTTCTAGAAGCAGAACACCTAAACTCAAATTTAAGCTCTACTACAAAATGGTCATGTGAACTTGGGTAACTATCTTTTCTGATGTTCAGAATATCCACCTATAATGTGAAGATTACTTGCCTTACCTAACACATAAGTCTGTCATGAAAGAGTAAGAAATATAATATATATGAAGATGCATAATAAATTATAAGATGCTACACAAACATTGTTATGATGGATGATATTTAAATACACAAGTCTTAAAAGTGATTCAAAAAGTCTTCATGAATTTTAAAAAAGAAGAGAGGCAAGATCCAAAACATTGATAGAGGGAACTTGCAACAAATGGTATAAAACCTGTCCTCTTTAGTGGTCTGTCTCTAGGGTTGTCCCTGTCATGACTTCATCAATATTTGTGCAACTCCTTTTGCCCTGTGCTGAAAGCAGACTTAATTCAATTATAGGTCTCAAAACTGATAAAATGGTCCTGAAGTGGAAAATGGGAAGAGATTATTGGCAAATGAATAAAGATTTGTATCGAACTAACACACAGGAGTACAGCAGGTCTTTTTTTAATCATTCCCTGTCTTAAATCTTCTGGGAACCATGAGTTTCCCTTCCCCTCATACAGCACATCGATTTCTGAATTAGACTGCAATATTAAATAATTAATATACTTGCCATGATTGATGTTCTGCATTAGTTGAATATTAGGTTATCAATCAAAATCCACTTGGTTTAATGTAATAATATTGAAAAAGTGTCATGGACTGTTCGTCCAATTTGTAGTTGAGGCAGCACAGATAGTAATGTTGGCATAACACAAGGCTCTAAAGCAGGAAATGCAGTGGCTCAACATGTATGAGGCAGACATTTTGAAACTCACTGGGATAAGGCTGAGGTTGTCCTAAATAAACCAAGTAGCTCCTGTCGGTTTCAATCTTACATGTGAGAAGATGCCATGTATCAATCATGCCATAGCAGGCAAGAAAAGAATTAAAAGAAAGATATTAATTTACATTTGTTGCAAACAAATTTCATTATTTTTTCCAAAAGAAATGTGCTCTAAGTCTAGAAACTGTTGCTATGATAGTTTATATCCTCTTAAGAAAATTCTAAACAAAAAGACTAAGATTGTTTTAGATACAGTCTCACTTGAAAGGGATCAACTTTTCTTTTTCTTTTTTTGTTAATACAAGAACAATATCATACCAAAGTGACAATTCAGTTTTTTAATGGTCTAAGGGAATCAGGCCAATGAGCCACATTTAACAATGGTATCTATTTTGAAAAAACCTATTCCTTCTGATGATGGCATTCTCCTTTACTCTCAATATTTTGCATCTACATTTGTCAAAATGTTTGCTTACAAAAAATTTTATTTACCTAAGTCTCCTAGTATAGTAAATGACCATTTTTCTCATCATTCCCTATTCTATCAATCCAAAAATCCATTATGGATTTACTGATAAAAGTGATACTTTAAAATAAGTTTAATAACAAAAGACATCCAAAAGAAAATTGACCCTTTTTTGGTAAGGAGTAGAAACTTAACAAAATAAATATAGACTAAAATCATTTCACAGACCAAGCCAAAACTCCAGTGTTTAGTTATAAACCATAATGCACATAATTAATTGAAGTAGCATTAAAGTATTATTTCACTGACCAAGTCTTTAACAAATAAAAGATTAAATATATTTCTCATCAGTAATGTTTATGTATTATCCTACGAATTATGAAAAATAGACTAAGTTAAAAATTTTAAAGTAGGCTTTTTTGTCATGAACAAACCATATTATTTACTTTAAAAGATTGATATACTGCAGTTTTCTACAGATATAATAGCTAAGATCACAGTTAATTTTGTATATTTTCCTTCATAATGAAGAATCTACAGGAGTTGTTTTTTGACATGATGGCAGTCAAGGCTTATAAAAGCCTAACTACATAAATTATAAAAATGTATATACCTCTCTCTTCAAACAATAATGAATAAATTTTCACATGTATTAGATTCCATTATATATCAAAAGTTATTAATGAAAAGTTTGGTAAAATATAAATCTAAGAAAACCTGTGTTCAAATTTCAGCCCTACTATTTACTAAATGTAAGATTTGTCATGTTCTATATAGGTCATTAAATATGAAGTGTCTGATATCAAATCAAAAGTGTAGTTTATTATATCTCAAACAAGAAGCAGTACAATTAATCAAAGTATGTGCCTACACTATCGACACAGTTTTGCCATCTTAACGGTAGCTGTTTATGCAAGCAGCAAAGAAACCTGGAGAACGAGTGGGGATGAAATAGCAAAAGGCATTTTCCACAGCTTCTTGAGAATTGAGTATTTTTCCTTGCAAGAAATAGTCCAAAGACTAGAAGAAGTGGTAGTCAGTTAGTACAAGGTTTAGTGAATACAGTGGATGACAGAGTGTTTCCAAGTTCAGCTGCTGTGGTCTGAACAACATTGTGCAACATGTGGTAGAAAGTTGTCCTGCAAGAGGATTGGCCTGTCTCTATTGGCCTGTCTCTATTGGCTGCTTAACCACAAGCATCCTCATGATTTCATCCAATTGGTTGCAGTAGACATCTGCTGTAATCCACTAACCAGGTTTCATGAAGCTGTAGTGGATAATACCAGCGCTGGACCACCAAACAGACACCATTAGCTTTTTTTGATGAATATTCGTTTTTGGACTGTGTTTCAGCACTTCATCTTTATCCAACCACTGTGCCAAAGGCTTGTAATTGTCAAAAAGAAACCATTTTTCATCACATGTAACAATACAGTGTAGAAATAGTTCATGTTTGTGTCATGGCAGCAAAGAAAGGCAAGCTTTGAGAAGATTTCTCTTTTGACACTCATTGAATTCATGCAAAACCCATCTATCCAGCTTCTTTACCTTGTCCATTTGTTTCAAATGGTCTAATATTGTTGCAATAGTAATGTCAACCCTTACTGCTAATTCACGTGTAGATTAAGATGGATTTGCTCCCACTACAGCTTTCAACTCATCATGATCCACCTTGGTCTCAGGTCACGCACATGGCTCATTTTCAAGATTAAAATCACGAGAACAGAATTTCTCATACTATCAATGTACTGTGCATTCATTAGCCACATCCTTCCCAAACACTTTGTTGATATTTTCAGCTGTCTGCACTGCATTGGTTCCATGACAAACTCATACTCAAAAATAATACAAATTCTTGACTCATCCATGGTTTCACAAAAATTGCTCTAAAAAAAATTTGAAAGATAATTATAGGCCAAAATGTGTGTCTGAAAGACCGAGGATGTACCTTCACAATAAAAATAAAACAAGAAGTATCAAATGAAATGTCAGAGATATCAACTCACAGACTTAGTATTTAAGGAAATTGGACATTTCATACTTAATATCCAATTTTTCTCACCTTAAATTCAAAGATTAAAAAGATAATCAGCATATATATAAATAGAAGTCACTCAGTAAGTACTACTATTCAATGTAACAGGCTAATAATGGGCCAAAAGACTGCATTTGACTTTCAAAATAATGAAAATCTTTATAGATGTTTTAGCTTTTTAAAATTGCCTTGAAATCTATTTCAACTGTAATATCTATAAATGAAAGTCAGTTTTATTTTCAAATATCAAATAGTGTATATATAAAAACCTTACCCCAATGACTAGCATTCAATAAGAACAACATATACATCCTGATATAAACATATTCTTATATCCTGATCTCTTTGGAAGAAGGTAAAGTGTGTTTAAAAAACAAAGCAAGCTTTTTGATGTCTAAAAGGAATAAATTGTTTTCTTTTCTTTTTGTCCTTTTTAAAAAAATAAAAGCAAGCAAAAATAAATTCTCAATTACCTAATGCTTTTTACATTTTAACCCAATAAGAATAATACTGAATATCAGCACTAAGATCCAAAAAGATTTTCCAGGAATCTCAGTTTCTACTTACCAGATTTGGTTAGGATTCTTAGCATTTTTCTCTTAATTGGAGAACATCTTACAAATTAGTGTCTCTAAATGTATATTCTTATGTTGTTATAGTTCAGAATGATGGTTTTCAGTTGTTCGCATTTTCCAAGTAGTTTTTGATCTGAACAATTATTATTGGTAATAAATTCTGCTCTAGAACTTATAAATCATTTGCACAGACAAGTCTACTATGGTTAATAAAATTTAAGTGTATCATTCTCTTTTTAAGATCCTTCAGTTGGTTTTGCAGATATATATTAGTGAGCATCCATTATATTGGAACAAGTTAAAACTGAATATATTAAACAGCCAAAGACTTATGGTACAAAGTGAGCTGATTCCAATGGAAAACTGAACATTTAAGTTGGCATGGATCAGTTTAGCCACTTACAGTAAGTCAGGTAAATAGGTTGTGGAGTTCACAGAAAGGACCCACAGGGAAAAAAATAAAAAGATTTCAGTATTTCTGAAGTCATGCTCTAGACAACAGCCTAGTCTCAGACAAAGGAAAACTAAGAAAACTCGTTACTAGTTGATCTGATCTAAAAGAACCAATATAAGAAGTTCTTTAGACACAAGAAAAATCAAGGTGAAGGAAGTACAACAGTAATGTTATTTACTGAGCACTCTTAGCTCAATGATAAATTCTCAAGGGATAATAAAAGCAATAACAATAACAACAATATAAACAAACATCATCAACAGAAAATCAAGAGAAGATATGGTATATATGTCTTAGATGTTAAAATCTGTGTTGTCAAACCAAGGCAAATATAGTCAGCCCTCCATATCCATGGGTACTGCATCCATGGATTCAACCAACAGTGGATCAAAAGTATTCAGGAGGAAAAAACTGTGTCTGTACTAATCAGGTACAGATTTTTTTCTTGCCATTATTCCCTAAACAATATAGTTTAACAACCATTTATATAATATTTACATTGTATTAGGTATTATAAGTAATCTAGAGATGATTTAAAGTAAACACAAGGATGGGCACAGGCTATATGCAAATACTATGCAATTTTATATCAGAGACTTGAGCATCTATGGATTTTAGTATCCTCAGGAGGTCCTGAAACCAATCCCCTGTGTATACCACTGGATGACTATATATAAAATAGTTAATGTCCAATCTAGGCAGAGAAAAAGCATGTGATACATGCTATTAATATCTATCTGCTATTTCCCACATGCAGGACAAACATTCATAATCAATGACAACCCTCTTTCCCACTGAGGCCAGTGCATCTCAACATCTTTCTCAACATATTGTTCTAAAGAATCATGACCAATCATTTGGAGTTAGCAGGTGAGATGCAACACATTCACCATTATCCCCCTTCAACCTATGTTCTTGACCTCATTCAAGAGAAGTTCAGAAAAAGGAGAAATTGCCGTATGTGTTAGGGTAGCTGGAAAACATTTCAAAGAGGAGGGTAATTTTAACTGGATCCTGATGGATTGATAGTATTTGGGTAGACTGAGTAAATAAAAACAAGGAAGCAGGAAGAATGAGCTCAAATGTTCACCATGATCTGATAGAGGTCAGGTATGGTGAGTGGCCTGCTCAGAGAAGATACATTAAAAGGTCATATAACTTTAACACTTTAATTTAAAGTAATTTTTATTATGTATGTTTTCAGGTCCATCATCTACAGTTGTACATGTAGTTTATTATGAATAAAGAAAAAAACCCAAAAGGGTAAGTGGAAGCTAAAAGTTATATGCCCTGACCAAGCAGTGCATCCTGGTGTGCAGCTATGGGAAGAAAAGATATCTTTTCCTAATATGCACAAAGATGTCATGTGGGCTAGCAGTGGCCCTATAAATAATAAATGCTTATTGTAGAAAAATTCAAAATCACATCTGGTTCTAATGTAGAAGAAAATAAAAGTCACCTGAAATCCTACCAGCCAAAGATAACAGCTTCAATATGTACTATTTTTTTCCTCTAGACATTCTTATGAATACATATAAATACAATTATTTTTCTTAAAAAAATGAGATCATGGCTGATTTTTTATGTAGTTTAAATTTTTTTACTACTTCATTACATATTGTAAACAGCTTCTTGGGTGTCAATAAATACACTTGCATATAACATTTTTAATGTTTACATACTATTCTGCACATAGTGTACAATAAGTTAACTTATCCTTTACTGTTAGACATTTGAGTTGCTTCTGATTTCTTCTTACAAATAAAACAGGGGTGTAAAAAGAGAATAACTGATTATTATATTTAAAAATCATTTATGAACTTTAATGTTTATTTCACTTGCAGCATTACAGTTAAGTAAATTTTAAAGGGAGAAATAAGCCTAGTATATTTTATCTCTACCATTTAAACATAAATAATGTATTAACAAATTAATGTGTTACTTTATATAAATACAATGTAAATATCAATTATTATTACAAATAATTTAAAAATAATTTAAAAATCAAATTTCTCCTTTCAAAAAAGTCCATATTAGGTCTCAATAATTTCATAAAAACAGTATCTACCCAAACATAATACAAAGTCAACAATCCCAAATAGAAGGTTTTTATATGTGTATGTGTGTGTATATATACATATATATATTCTATTATTCTCTTCAGCTGCTAAACTTGAGGAAAAAGTACAACACATGTATATTTTTCCTGAGAAAAGCAAACTTTCAGTACTCAAGAGATTGATTATTCAATTCTTCAATTATTAAAGTCTTTTGATACTTTTCTCTTCTTTCTGATGTTCTCCTATTTAACAGATAAACTCCAGCAGGAAACTGAAAACAAAGGTGTGTTTTAATCACGTAAACATCTAACAGGGCTAGGAAATAACAACTAAAACTCTTTCCTTGCTTAGTGAATTAAACGAAACTCCTCAGCCTACAAGTCAAGATTCTCGCTCAAGTGAAATTATTTGCCATTTCCTAAAGACCTCTTTGCACTTCCCAGCACCTAAAGTTTCACGGTATTTGTCTAAGTGAACTGACCTTCTCAGAGAATCCACTTCTTAGGAAATACTGAACAGTATGTGCCAGGTACTGCAAAAAGTGCTTTACATTAATTAGCTCATTTAACCCTTATAACTTTATTATAAAGAGATAAAATTATTATCCCCATTTCATAGATGAGATAAATGAGGCTTAGAGAGATTAAGTAGATCAAACAGCACACCCCTCAGCTAGTAAAAGGCAGATTTGAACCCAGGCAGCCTTTAGTTGAATGCCCAAATTTTAGTCAAGGAACAATTTATTACTCGCAGTCTCTAAAAACAATAATCTCAACAATGAAACAAGATTTTATAGTATTTCTCTACTCACAGTTGGAACTGTGATTGGGGAAGAGACTTCAAAGGGGTGAGGATTTACGTAAAAATGAACACTGACCCTTATTGACTGATAGGCTAACATATGCCAGGTGGTGAACCTGGTCATTCACACTTAAAATCTCATTAAATTCTCACAGTATTCACAAAAGGAAAAATCTGTGTAAATGGCTAAACACACATGGGGCGAGAACAGTAAAGATTTGTAAAATAAAACTAAATTCCTTTTTTTTTTTACCAAGCAAAGAAAAGATTAAAACAAATGATACTGTTCTTTGTCATTGTTAACAAAGGTAGAAAGAATCAGGTACCCTCATACACTGCTAGTGAAAGCAGAAAATAACATAAGTTTTCTAGAGGGCAATTGGGAAAATGTATCAAAATTCTCAATAATACACATCAAGCCTTTAGCTTGACAGTTCTACTTCTCTAAATGTATTCCAATGATACATTCACAAGATATTAATCACTCCATTGTATTTAATACCAAAAACCCTCACAAAACTGGGAAACAAACTAAATGCCCAAACTGTCAAATAAAATAAAATATTTATACAACAGAAAAGTAGGTAGCCATTGAAAATTATGATGTAGTGGTATATTTTCATGAAAATGTTCTTGTGGTATATTAAGTATTTTAGGGGGGAAAAACAGCATATTACATTCAGTCTGTTTAGGTACTTCCCAGCAATGATCTCGACATGTAATTATCTTGTTCGTTTATTTGCTTGCTTTTGTTTAGCAATACATTTCTTTGTTTTCTGTCTTCTATACTGTAATGTAAACTCCATGATGGCTGTGACCCTGTCTGTCTAAGTCACCACTCACTAGATCCTGAGAGCTTGACACATGTGGTTCCCAAGAAATGAATGAAGAAATGAGAGTGTCTTAAAAAAAAGCATATGACAAAATGCCAGAGGGTAAATTTTATACATGTGTGTGTACAGTGTGGTATGTGTGTGTGCGTGTGTGTACATTCAAAAAGTACATCCACTTTTTAAAAAGTACTTTTTAACTAAAAGTTAAACAGTATTTAACAACAGGATTGTCAGTGATTTTTATGTTCATTCTAATTCTTTACTTATGTGTTACCTAAAATGTCTTCCATGAAAACAAATTACTGTTAGTCCAGTTAAGAAACTATTTTTTTAAAAATCCTCACAGTAACTTTATAGAATTCAATTATTCCCATTATCCTTGTTTTGTGAATAAGGGATCTGAGGCTTAGAGTAAGAATGTAACTTGCTAAAATACAGAGATTACTTTATCTGAATCCAAAACTCATACTCTTTCTTTTACAATAGAAATACTGCGTAGCATATCATATAAAATAAGGCTGGGCTATCCTCAGCCTACATTTTTTCCCCTTCTCTATACAACTGAAAAACTTTCTCATAAACGTGGCTTCTATGTATGTACCCATTCCCAAAGGTAATTATTTGTTTAACAACTTTTGCTTTGTTACCACATGAAGCTTTTTGATAAGCATAGATTCTTGGTGTGCAATGTCAATCAAATTTTAACTTTCCCAAAACTGTACATGAAAGATAAAGTCTTTAGGCCTTGGGATACAAAGATTAACTAAAACAATTTTATTTACATATCATTAATATTAGCTACCATTCACTGAATCGGAATTGAAAATCTTTGGAAGTCACTCATCCTCTTACCCAACCAAGAAGAATGTTTACAACATTCATGCATTGTATTAGGCTCTATACTCAATGAAGAATAAACTCTTTCATTGAGTTCAGTGTTTAACAATTCTAATAGTTTTAAAATGTCTTCTTTATGTTATAGGGAAAGAAAAATAATTTTTTCTTCAACCCTCAAAGGTTCTTTGTTGAAAGAGACCCCTGTAACAAAAGAAAAATTAACAAGAGAAAACCAATAATGTATTAACATGTTTATTTCATATTTATAATACATGGCAGATACCCAGAGAATGAGGAGTTAAGAGGTGACTTTGAATTTCAGCTTATATAGCATCTTCAACAAAGAACAGCAAATTTTTACAGAAGTGACAAGACAAATGAAAAGGACTCTGAGTCTCTAGGGGTAACAAATTGGTGGAAGGCAAACAAAGGGCAAATAAAGGCTAGTTAGTAAGGCTTGTTACTGTAGATTCCTCTGGTACCATCTCTAAGCCTATAAGTGTTCAAAGTTTTCTTCAGTGGTTAACCTTTGTTCTACCTAGTAGAACAGGGAAAGGGGGACAAGATACCTTTTGTTTTTATAAATCCAAGTCCTGCTTGTAGGCAAATAGAGGGAGGGTAGAACTTTTTTCTGTGCCTGTTCTTAATTTCCTTCAGCTCAACAATCCCTCATATTTTGGAGTGGCTTGTTCTGGTCTTCTATAATGACAAATCAACAATCTACTTCTCCATTTATTTCAGCTATTAGTTCATATTATTAAGTATCTAGTATAAGTCTGATACTATGCCAGGGACTAGGATTAACAGGGATAAATGTGACATAATTCCTATCCCAAAAGGATTCGTAGTATTATTAGGAGAAGCAGAGAAGTAAACAAATAGCACAACAAAATAATATAAATGTTATGCTTGAAATCTAACTTCATGAGGGTGTAGGGTGGGAATCTTTGAGGGTGGGGAGGCGTGGAAATTGTGGGTAGCAGAGACTCCAGGAAATACTTCACAGAAGTGATGCCTGAGGTGTTCCTTCTAATAAAGGCCAACCCCCAACATGGGCTCTGGATCAGCATTTCTGGCTTTCAAAAAGACTTCACTCCCTCAATTATCTGTTTTTCCCCCTTCCTCCCACCCTGTATTGCTTTGCTACTGTGGAACAATCAAGCAATCCAGTGTGTGGAAGTGGTCAAAGGAGTACTTGCAGCAATAAGCAAGAGGCAAAAAGAAATGCTTCCTCCCTAATGTTCCATTTTTCCGTCACAGAACAGCCAGGGTGATGGTCAGGTGAGTGCAATGCAGGAGAAGAGGAGGCTAGAAAGGGTTGATTCCCTCCTGCCTCTTCGGGCACCAGTCAGGGAAGTAGGGAGGGAAAGGGTGAGAGATATGGAAGGGATAGGAATGGAAAGGAACAGAATCCAAGTGGAGAAAAGTGCCTCAGGCCCGAAATAAGGATGCCTCTGCACTGAGGCTCAAACAAGGAATGCAGATATGTATATAAATAGGGCTTGTGGGCAGCTAGGTCTCTAGCTGCAACTCCTTCCAGAATACTGTAAAGCACTGGCTGCATACCAAGTCTGGTATGAGGAGAGCAGCTTTCTCCTATGAGGCCTGCCAGGCAAAACCTTGTAATTGCCAATGGTTCGGTCTGAAAGATCACACATAGAATTTTGGTCTGGAGCCAGATTCCCCAGCTACCATCCTACTTCTCTGCTTCCTTCAGTTAAGCTTTTTGAAAGAGAGAACTATATACATACTACATTCTCACCTCCACATTCCTACCTCCCACCACATCCAAAAAGTACTCTTGCTAAAATCATTAGCGGTTTCTCCATGTTACCAAACCTAAAGACCACTTTATCATCCTTCTCTTTATATACACTTCTCAGAAGCATCTAATCCTGTCCAATACTCATACCCATGTTGAATTCATGTTCAACACTTCATACCCTTTCCTCACATGTCTTTATCATATTACATCATTCAGGATTTTACATTTTTTTCAAAAAAATGACTCCTCAAGTCTCCTTTGTAGGTTTATGTCCTCTCTCTGGCCCTCAACAGGTAGAGCTCCTCAGGGCACACTCCTGGGCCCTAGTCTTGTACTATACATTCTTCCTTATCCATCTCATTCTCACACATAGCATTAATAGTGACCTGTATGTGAAAAAAAAAGTATATCACTCACAAGCTCCAGATTCATTTATCCAACTGTTTATTTGACGTCTATATTTGGCTATCTCAACAAACAAAAACTTATACTTAATACGTCCAAAAATGAATTCTTGAGTTCCTCCTTCAAAATTTATCTTTCTCAGTATTTCCTACTTCAGAAAAGGATCATATCATTCATCCTACTGCTCAAGCCAAACATCTGAGAATCAATCACTTTACTACTTCTCTTTCTCCCTACATATAGAATCTATCATTAAGCCCTGTGGATTTGACACCTTAACGTACCCAAATAACTATCCATGTTTATAACAACTGCCACCACCCTAGTCCAAGTACCAAGACCTCTAGCCTGGTCTTTCTTAAATCTCTCATAATTATTTTCCCCACTTCTACTGTTGTTTCACTCCAATTTACCTACTACAAAACAGCCAGTCTAATTACGTAAAAATGGGTCTTTTCATTCTCTAGCTTAAAACTCTTTAATGCCTTTCTATTGAAGCCATTGTGATTTGCTTCTCCCTACTACAATATTTATTCATTCAAAGACTATTAATGGGCCAGGCACAGTGGCACATGCCTGTAATCCTAGTACTCTGAGAAGCCAAGGCAGTAGGATTGCTCAAACTCAGGAGTTCAAGATCAGCCTGAGCAAGAGTGAGACCCTGTCTCTACTAAAAATAGAAAAATTAGCCAGGCATCATGGCATGTGCCTATAGTCCCAGTTACTCAGGAGGCTGAGGCAGGAGGATCACTTAAGCCCAGGAGTTTGAGGTTGCAGTGAGCTACGATGAAACCACTGCACTTTGCACAGGGTGAAAGAGTGAGATTCTGTCTCAAAAAAAAAAAAAAAAATACTATTACTGATCACTATCTCTGAGCCAGATTCTATTCTAGGTATCATAGATACAATTATGAACAATGGAGAATGGTACACATGGAGTTTAAAGACAGGTAAAAAACCATCAGACAAATATATAACTAGTAGCTAATCATTAGTTACTAGTTGAATTAGTTAATTAATAAATTTGTGATACAATATTTAAGAAAATTTAAGTAAAATAATACAGGGATTTATAAGATAGCATAAAAAGAATACAAGATATGCTTTAAAAGGTCAAAGAATTCTTCATTTTATTCTACTGTTAGGCTCATTCAATATAGCCTTCTTCTTCAGTGTATTTGTCATGCTTTTTAAGCTACCCAGAATCTGAATACCATTCCAAATTAGGTGAGCATTGAATTCACAGTAATCCAAATCGTTGAATAAAGAGTAAATTAAAGACAAGAATACAAAGGTTATTCTAGGTGGAAGTACCAACAGAATTATAAGTCCAGCAGCACCAATGTCAGAGGTAGTGCCGGTGCAAGTGCCCTATATATTAACTATACTGACCTCATGATATAAGCAGGCTGTAAGACCAGCTGACCAGCCTTCTTAGATCCTGTCAATTTTCATGACCTAGTTTTCCAGAGTTCCCACTGATTACATAAGCTACCCAATAACTCCACATAATCTATGTTTATTTATTTACTTATAGTCTTTCCTAATAGAATCTAAGTTCAATGAGGACAATTTACATGTAGGCAGGAAGAAGTAACATATAGGATGTCCTGGGCGCTTGAAATAGCACTGCATATAAGAAAGATTTTTGTTTTTTCTAGTTCACATAAAGTGATGGTACAAAAGAACACTCTTCTAGGAATTACTTCTCACAATAAATGGTTTTATTTATAGCTTGTATATAACAAAAAATAACCTACATTCAATTCACGGCCAGTTTTCACCAAATATTTATTAGTAGTATTTGAAGGCCAATAGAGAATAAATAAACTATGGCTCACTGGTCAAATCTAGCCTGTTAACTATTTTTGTACAATGTATGAGTTAGAATAGTTTTTACATTCTTACATGGTTAGGGGAAAAATCGAAACAATAATATTTTGTGACATGAAAACTATTGAAATCCAAATTTCAATGTCAATATATAAAGTTTTGTTGGAACACAGCCACCCTCATTCTTTTATGTATTTTGATATCTGCTTCAGTGCTATAATGACAGTTGAGAGGTTGCAACATACATCATGTGTGGCACTCATTGGTTTCCACTGCTGCTCAGAGCACAAAAAATCAGTGACACAGTGTAACTAAAGAGAGTTTGAAGGGCCTAATTAATTGCTATAATATGACATTTAATTTTTAATACCTATGTATACCAAGCATGTCAAAATGAGAAAAGAACAGAAAAGGGGCCTTGAAATGTCATGCTTTTAAGGCACAGTAGAGCGCGGATTATTTTATCAAATTAAATGGCAATGCATTGTGTTTATTATAGAATGACACTATAGCTGTGCTGAAAAAATAGCACATGTTGACATTACCAGACTAAGCACTCGTCACAGGATTTCCAACTTATAGGAAAGCCACAGTCAAAATAATTAGAAAATTTAAAGTAGAATATCTGAACACAACAGAATTCCTTCACAAAAGTGAAAAATAAAAATGAATTTCTGAGTGGTACATTTGTTAGCCAATCAATGAAAGCCATTTAATTAATTATGAGTTAATTAAATTGTGTTTGCAACCAAAAGAATGCATCCAGAGAAAATAAACATGCTTAAAATTATCAGCCTTTCAGCAAAAAATGATTCAAAAAGTATATGACACAGGGAATATCATTAATAAATCAAATTAAAGGATAAGGCAAATGATTTTGAGTGATTTTCCTTGGCTCTTCATGAGTCAACAGATGTTAGAGATATTGCCCAGTTACTTATTTGAGTCAATGCTGAATTTCAAGTGACTTAAGAATTAGCCTCTATCAATAGTCTGCATAGAACATGAGAATATTTTCAAGGAAATTGAGAAAACACTAATTGAGTACAACCTGATGTGGAATCTGCTAAGATGAGTTACACATCATGGTAGATAACAGAGAGAGAGCAGAAAGAGGCTTAGCTGGACAAATTTACAAAGCTTTTGAAAATGTAAGCCTATGCAAAAATTGAAAGCCTGCTGTAATTCACTGGATCATTCATCAGCAAATACTTTGTAAAATTATTTGAATCTAAAATGTGATACTGAACTAGTAGCATCAACAATGAACCTCATTTGTACTTGTGGACTTGTCTACAGTTGGTTTTGTGAAATTTTGAAAGAAATAGAAGCTCGGTATCTTGATTGACCTTACACACAGTTTTTTTTAAAAACTTTTTTTGTTTCAGAATATTACAAGGGTACACTTTGGTTACATCTATTGCTTTTGCACCATGCAGTCAGAGCTACAAGCCTGCCCATCCCCCAGAAAGTGTGCACCATACCCATTAGGTGTGAATTTATCCATCACCTCCTTCCTCCACCTACCTGCGCAACACCCAATGAATTTTACTTCCATATGTGCACATAAGTGTTGATTAATTGGCACCAATTTAATGGTGAGCACACGTGGTGCTTGTTTTTCCATTCTTGTGATACTTTTATGGCTAAGTAGTACTCCAATGTATACATATACCACATTTGATTAATCCACTCATGGATTGATGGGCACTTGGGTTGTTTCCACATCTTTGCAATTGTGAACTGTGTTGTTATAAACATTCAAGTGCAGATGTCTTTACTACAGAATGTCTTTTTTTTTTCTTTGTGTAAATACCCAGTAGAGGGATTGGTGGATCAAATGGTAGTTCTACTTTTAGTTCTTTGAAGTATTTCCGTATTACTTCCCATAAAGGTTGTACTAATTTGCAGTACCACCAGCAGTGTATGAGTGTTCCTATCTCTCCATATCCACGCCAACATTTGTTGTTTTGGACTTTTTGATAAAAGCTATTCTCACTGGAGTTAAGTGATCTCTCATTGTGGTTTTGATTTGCATTTCCCTGATGATTAGAGATATCGAGCATTTTTTCATATGTTTGTTAGCCATTAGTCTGTCTTCTTTTGAAAAGTTTCTGTTTATGTCTTTTGCCCACTCTTTAATGGGATTGCTTGATTTTCTTATTAATTTCCTGAGTTCTATACAAATGCTAGTTATCAGCCCTTTATTGGATGTATAGCATGCAAATATTTTCTCCCATTCTATAGGTTTTCTGTTCACTCTAGTGATAGTTTCCTTGCTGTGCAGAAGCTTTTTAATTTGATCAGGTCCCATTTATTTATTTTTTTTGTTGCTGTGATTGCCTTTGGGGTCTTCTTCATAAATTCTTTACCTAGGCTGATGTCTGTAAGAGTTTTTTCAATGTTTTCTTCTAAAATTCTTACCATTTCATGCCTTAGGTTTAAGTCTGGTATCCATCGTGAGTTGATTTTTGTGAGAGGTGGAAGGTGGATTCTGTTTCAGTCTTCTACATGTGGCTATCCAATTTTCCCAGTACCATTTATTGAATAGGGATTCTTTTCCCCAGTGTATGTTTTTGTCTGCTTTGTCAAAGATCAGATGACAATATGAGGATGGTTTTATACCTGGATTCTCAGTCCTGCTCCATTGGTCTATGTTTCTGCTCTTGTGCCAGTACCATGCGTGCTGTTTTAGTTACTTTAACCTTGCAGTATAGCTTGCAGTCTGGTAGATTGATGCCTCCCAATTTGTGCTTTTGCTTAAGGTTGTTTTGGCTATTCAGGGTCTTTTCTGGTTCCATACGAAGCATAGAATTATTTTTCCTAGATCTGCAAAAAATGATGTTGGTATTTTAATAAAGATTGCATTGAATGTGGAGATCACTTTGGGTAGTAAAGACATTTCAATAATATTGATTCTGCCGATCCATGAGCGTGGTATGGTTTTCCATCTGTTTATATCCTCTGCAATGTCTTTTCTCACTGTTTTATAGTTCTCTCTATAAAAATATATTCTTAAATATTTTATTTTATTTGATGCTATTGTGAAAGGTATTGCATCTTCATTGTGAATCTCATTTTGACTGTTATTGGTGTATATGAAGGCCATTGATTTGTGTGCATTGATTTTGTATCCTGAGACTTTGTTGAATTCATTTATCAATTCCAGGAGGCCCTTGGTTGAATCTTTGGGTTTTTCTAGATATAAGATCATATCATCAGCAGAGTGACAGTTTGACCTCTTCTGCCCCCATTTGGATACCCCTG
Organism: Cheirogaleus medius; assembly: GCA_008086735.1. Classification (NCBI taxonomy): domain Eukaryota; kingdom Metazoa; phylum Chordata; class Mammalia; order Primates; family Cheirogaleidae; genus Cheirogaleus; species Cheirogaleus medius. Next base: position 16,274,778 of record VBSM01000272.1, on the reverse strand, counting down.
ATTTCCATCTCTTCTCTAATTGCTCTGGCAAGGACTTCCAGCACTATGTTGAATAGCAGTGGAGATAGTGGGCAACCTTATCTGGTTCCAGTTCTAAGTGGGAATGCTTTCAACTTTTCTCCATTCAGTATGATGTTGGCTGTGGGTTTGTCCTATATGGCTTTAATAATTTTGAGGTATGTTCCATCTATGGCTATATATTTAAGAGTTCTTATTATAAAAGGGTGCTAAATTTTGTCAAATGCCTTTTCTGCATCTACTGCGAGGATCATATGGTCTTTGTTTTTGCTTTTATTTATATGGTGAATTACACTTATAGATTTCCATATGTTGAACCATCCTTTCAACCTGGGATGATATGAGGGAGATATAAAGACTCGCCTAAGCAAGCAATCACTGTTGAAATTTGCGACAACCAGACCTGCCCTACAGGAAGTAATCAGATGAGCATTATACACTGACCAATGAAACAGAAACCGACCAGTGTAAAATCACCCAAAAGCTAAAGTCCAGAAACCAGATTTTGTAATGGCTTGAGAAGTAAAACAAAACAACAAGAGTCTACCCAACTGGATGAACAAAAGTCCACACCAAATAATAATTCTCTCAATAAATGTGAATGGTGCTTGAACTGCCCACTAAAGAGACATAGGCTGGCTGAATGGATAAAAAAATACAAGCCAATTATCTGTTGTCTTCAGGAAATGCATCTAACTCACAAGGACTCATTCAGACTCAGGGTGAAGGGATGAAAAACAGTATTCTAGACAAATGGAAACCAAAAGAAAGCTGGTGTAGCTATTCTTATATCAGATAACCTAAACTTTAAAGCAACAAAAGTAAAGAAAGACAAAGACAATCACTAAATAGTGGTGGAGGGGAAAATTTAACAAGAAGACTTAAAAATCCTAAATATTTATACACCTAACTTAAGAGCACCCAGATATATAAAGCAGTTTGATGTCGTAACAATGGTAAAGTCTTACTGTAATGTTTCACATTCAGGATCAAGACTGAAATTTTTCTGAATGAGAAGAACCATCCTCATTCACTTTTATCCTTAACCACGTTTAGTTTTAACTATAGACTAAGGTGGGCAACCTTGTCTGGTTCTAGTTCTAAGTGGGAATGCTTTCAATTTTTCTCTGTTGAGTATGATGTTAGCTGTGGATTTGTCCTATATGTCCTATTATAGACATAATAATGTTTCTTAATAAATTCAACCTGAAATTACAAGGCAAAACAGTGCTTACATGCAAAATTTATACCACAGTATTAAAAAATAAATAAATAAAAATTTATACCACAGTAAAGTAATTTCAGTAACAACTGATGTTGTTTGAATCAGAAAAGTAATGTCAAGCTACTTTGTATACTTCCCATGCCTCAAATTTAAAAGAAGCAGCAAGATATCCATTCCCACATACGTTTCAAGGAGTATCTTTTCCGAGCTCAAGCTACAGTTCCAGCAGTGTCTTTCTGATCTTAATGCAAGTGAAAATAAAATTTCCACATTCCCAAGTACACTTAACTGTGCAATTGAGGAGCTTCTACTTCAATTGGAAGTGATTAATCTGTAATGTAATAACTAAAAGAAAAATAATCTAAAAGAATATAATGGAATTTTATGAATGCTTTCCAAGCAATGAACATGCTCATGGACTACAAATTTGGCAATACCTATCTGTGTGAAGATATTGTCAAAGATGAAATATTTAAAATCACATTATAGATCAGCATTAACAGATAAACATTTATAATCCATTTTGATAACAGAGAACATAACTTAGAACCCCAATTAAGTGAAATGCTATCTCCCCCAAAGGATTTCCATTTTTGTCATCATACAATTGAATTATTTTAAAAAGTGTTCAATAATTATTACTATACTTCAAATTTTGTTAATAAAAACTGTAGACATTTATTTTCTCTCATTATTTAAATATTTACAGATATCTTCAATTATGCCTCAGCCCACAAAACCTAAAATAAATACTGTCTGGCTCTTCACTGAAAAAGTTTACTGATCCCTGGTCTAAATCATTTAAATTCTACTGTGTTCAAGCTATAAATCCATATAAAGTTATTTTGATTTTGGGAAACTTAGGAATAGCAGGCCAGAGGCAAAAGGAGATTTGTTGTTTTATTCTTATTTTGATAATTTCATTACAATCAGTAAGATAAATATTGATAGCATTTGAAAATCCAAACTGTAAATGACAGACACAAATTAAGAAAGGAAAATGTAACAAAATACAAAGGAGAGCAAAATTTAGAAGTTGAGAACTTCTCCCATCTGTTTTTATTCTATAAAAAGGTAATAATTTTATTAATTTTACATAATAAAAATATTGACTAAAAAACTGAAGAAAATGATTATCCAAAAAAGAAATAAAGTGTAAGACAAATACTAAGAGAGACAAAATTTATCTTCTACAACATCAATTCAACTCTTTATAAAATGAGAGTTTGAGAAAAGAGGTATAACATGAAAAAAGATAAATGTTAATTATTCTATCTAAAGACTAGCCTTGGCATAATCAGAAAGAAACACTTCAATACAATGGAGAAAAAATGGCTTTTTCTTCATTAATTAAAGATAATTTAGCATAACACTGAATAATCAGTTTTACAGGCACTGAATTTTTATAAAATAGGTCTATATGAAATCAAAAACATAATCTCAGCACTTTACAATCCATAGTTCAGAACATTAAAAGACATTGTTTAAATCTCATGCACTATAGGGGATATTATTTGTCTATTATAGAATAAGTAGAATTCTTAAAATATATAAACAATATAAAATGGTTTCAGGTTGAAATGGTTTCAGGTTTCAAATGGGCAATACTGAGACAGCATTCTGAATGTTTTAAATTTTAAATTATTATAGAGTCTACATTATGTTTATACTAAGATTTTTAGTATTTAAATCTATATAGTGTTATTGTAAAAACAGCAACACTAAGCATTTCGGTAGGTGAAATGAAAACATTGTGACCAACCATACATCCTCTTTTGCGTGGGACAGTTCTGGTTTACTTCTTATATCCTGGCAGAATAATTAACAACACCTCCTTTCACAAAGTGTCATAGTCGGGGCAATATATTAAATGGTCACCCTTTATATAAAGGAATGGCAAACTTAGGCATATCATAAAAGCATATACATCAAGAAAATTTGACCAAACTCAACTACCATGTAAAGGCGGGGTAGGGGACAGATATAAAAAGAGAGAGAGAGAGAGAGAGAGAGAGAGAGAGAGAGAGAGAAAATGGAATCAGGGATAAGATAGAGTGAAAAGATGTAATATTAAGAAATGGCCCGGCCTTATTCTCAACTGATTCCAAATATTTTCCCTCCAAGATAATTATCACCTTTTAACTCAAAGACAGTATAGACTTTGGTTAACATTTGTCTAGTGTGATAATGCTCACCAATCTAATTAATCATACCAATAAAAGACTGACATTTTTATAAAAGTTCTCAACAGATCATATCAATATAATACATGTTATGAATGCCTAGAATTCACATTATATGAAATAGACCTCAGTGCTAATGTTCATATTGAAAAGCAATAGTGATAGAACAGGGGATAACTTATCCTTAAGTTCCATTTTTTATTAAGATTTGTATAACAGAATAAAATATGACTGTTTACAAAGAAAAATGAAAACAGACCTACAGAACTTTAAATTTTGAACCCATAAGCAAAAATTAAAAGACGTTTAGCTTAAAACTTCACAAGACTATGAATATAGGTGTGTGTATGTGCTTAAAGACCTTTATGTGTATTACTTAAACTGGGATAGATATGGTTTGCTACTTGGAACATTTAATACTAACTGGAACATATAGGTTTTAACTATATTAACCCTCCAATAATAAAAACTATTTGAACTAGTAAAAAGAAAGTTTCCAGGTTAACATATTCTATATTAACAACATATTAAAATTGCCTTAATGCAATTTAGATGATTACTAAATATAAAAAGAAGCATTATGACAATGGGGATAAAAACCTGCACATTAATTTCTTACTAACATAAGATAAAAACACAACAATATGAACTATGTTTCTTTTTTTTGTTCTCAAAAACTAGTATTCATAAGTTATATAAGACAACGTCCTTATGTTTATAATATACACACTAAAATTAGCAAAGGGGAACAAAGTTTCCAATATATGTTCCTTTGGTTCAGGAAAAAATACATTTATAAATAGGTACAGGGGGAGAGGGAGGAAGGGGTAATTTTTTTTTAAGGGTGGAAAGTGTAAACAACTAGTGAATCTGAGTGAAGCATGTATGGGAATGTTTTGTACTGTTCTTGAAACATCTCTACAAGTTTAGATTTATATCAAAATAGTCACCAAGGCCAGGCATGGTAGCTGACACCTATAATCCTAGGACACTAGGAGGCCCAGGCAGGAGGATCACTTGAAGTCAAGAGCTCGAGACCAACCCGAGCAACATAGCAAGACCCTATCTCTACAATAAAAACAAAAATTTTTAAGCGTAGCCAGGTATTGTGGCATCCACCTGGAGTTCCAGCTAGTCAGGAAGCTGAGGCAGGAAGATCACTTGAGCCCAAGAGTTTGAGGTTGCAGTGAGTAAGCTATGATGACATCACTGCACTTTAGCCTGGGTAACAGAAGGACCCTGTCTCAAAAAACAACAACAAAAAAGTTACCAAGAAAAAAAGCTAGTTTTATCAAATTTAGCCAAAAGTTCTGTTTTTACTAGCTACAATATTTTGTTTGCAACTAATTTTTTATTTCTTGAAAACCAATATAATCTTCCTTTTCACCCAATTACTACTATACTTAAATTAATCAAATTTACTTCTGAAAAAAAATACTAGTCTTAAACAAATTTTTCAAAAATATAAGATTAAAAACTTCCACACAAAGAATAAACTCCAAGAGAAAAGATGCAAATAAAATGACTATCATAATCTTTTGTTTTTTATTTGCAAGTATAAATCTGAAGAAAAACAAAAGCTTGGAACATAGCATCTGTCATATCAGAATATAAAAAGATGATCCTGGCACAAAATGAAAAAGCTCTAATTCATTTGCAAATCAAGCCTGCCGGTTTCATTTCAAGCTGGCGGTAACTGTCAAGAGTTAACAAGATAATCACTTTCAATCCTGCCTTCAATGGTACATTACACTGTTATTCCATTCAATAAGGCCGTTCTTTGGGGCACTAGATGAATGGTTTTCATTTCTAACTCACACAAAAAGTTGTGCGGGGAAAAATCCACGGGGCTTAAGAAAGAAATCCCTTTATGGGCATTTATCTGCCGGTACTTGCTTTTAGGCAAAATGAGATATTTTGAAACATCAGTGTCCATTCACTTCCTCTATTCCTTTAGGCCCTTAATCTGTTAAAAAAAAATTGGCATATGAGAAAAGTGCAAAACCAGTTTCATTTTTTAAATTATCAATGCACACTAACAAAAATTCTCTATTAAAATGATTCTATGCAAATATAATGCTATTATACCCAAAAGACTAATATTAATATTAACCAATCTCCTCCTTATGGTAACTCATGTGACTTTCTTAGAATACTCACATATATTTTGGGCGAAATGTAGGTGCTTAAAATTTCACGTTTAACTCCAGTTGTACGTATAGTGACTTGCATGCCTAAAAAGGATAACTTTTTAAAATTCTTTCCGGATCATTCCTAGTTCAGTGAAAATGAATTTTAGCTAAGTGTATCTTTATAACATATTTATCAAAAAGCATTATGGAAGTTTTTACTCCTTCATGGTTTAACTTAATTTTACAAACAAACGTAACTAAGGTATCTGTATAATTGTTTTTGCAAAAAATATTGACACTGCATATTCAAAAAGAAACAAAAATGTTTTTCTTTATACAAAGAAGTACACAATATACAAAGACTTGAATGTATCTACTAGTAATAGGCAATTAGGTCATCTTCAAACTACAGTCTATGAGAGAAAAAGAACAGTAAAACCTCTTCCCTGACTACTCATGCTATCCTATATCCATCAAATCTATCCAGTGTCAAAGTGTAAATTTATAAGAACCATCTGTGTATGAATTACAACTTATTATTCAAGTCTATTTAACAACAGTAACAATTAATCTTTCCCCACCTACTCCCTCAATTCAGGAAATAATATTGCTATATATTTCCTATGTAAATCACAATCTCCAGCCAAGACTTTTAATCCTTTTATAATCCCTTAATTATTAGAGGTAAATGTGGATTTTTAAAACTCATAATACAAATGTTTAAAGTCCTTCTAAAATCATTACTCTAAAAAAAATTAGTTTCTTTTGTATCCAAAAGCTTTAAGAAGTTAGAACATTCATGTTTATGACTACAAAGACTGTGCATACTTAAATTTTAAAATTCAAATGACTTCATGAATTCATACAAGACATGAGGATAATCCTTTTATAAAAGGGAGAAGACTTTTAACTAGACACCTTTCTGCAGCAGCCTAAATTCACCCAATTCTTCTAAGTTTTGGTCTGGTCTAATCTGCTCTGGTCTGACTTAATTTATCCTCAAAAAGATGAGAACTATCCCTATCTTTAAAATAAATTAGAAAAGATGGAATAAAAAGTATATGGGAAAAAAATTCAGAAAGTTTCACATTATCAGATAGACTTGGTAATTAACATTTAAATTTTAAATTAATATCTAAACTTTGTCATTGTGAACAAATTATAATGAATCTGTACATTTTATAAAGTCCTTATAAAATTAAACCTATTTCAGAAAGCTAGGAAATCTAAAGCATAAATGCCTTATATTTAGTCCACTATATTTTTTAAAAAGCTTACATGATATTATAAAATGATAATAATATTGAGGAAATCTTATTATTCCAAATTTTAAAACCTTGGTAACAAACATGTTAAATACACAAAGTCAACAGTGAGTATTATGGTATGCCCTATAAATTATGATTAAAACAAATGATTACAATGTATAATTTAAAACCAATCCATGACAACACTAGAAATTACTAAGGAACCCTGCAAACACAAAACTACCTGCAGAGCACAGTTCTTCTTAGAGCTTACCACTGTTAAGTCAGTCCTCATACAGGGAGAGGACACTAGGGCCACCCTATCATTGAGGTACCTTATTCTTTGTTGGGTTCCAGGATCACGGTTAACTCAGGATGTAAAAAATGTTTGATCTTTCAGCTTCAAACTGCAGTGCTGCAGTCTCTTTCCCTCATTAGATCCCTCGGGTTAATTCTAAGCAAACACAGCAGCAATGACAGCAGGGTATATGAGGGATCTCCTATATGTCAACCACTGGAACAGCAATGAAGAGTGTTGGAGGAACAGCACAATTGTAGCACAAATCTTTATGGAGAGTTGCATATGGGTTCCAACAAACAATATGGATGTCCTGAATTATGTATGTAGTCACCCATATTCATTACTTACACTGGCAGTTGACAACAAATCTTCTGTTTACACAAATACAATTTTAAAATTACAGAGATGCCTATTTGCAAAGTAAGCATTTGCTTTTGAAATGCAATAGCCTGATTCCTCTAAAATCTTTAAATATAATATGTGAACACCTGTTCCAAAAAGACTGTTTCTAACAAATGTAAATTCTACTTTACATATCTCAATTGATAAAAATGCAATGAAACATTCAAACTGTTGTTACCATATAATACAGAAAAAGTTTTCACCTTAGCAAAAGTGGCTGTTTGAATGCCTGAATACTTGACAATTAACTGACATTTGCAAATAAGTCCCTTTCAACATCTTCAGTTTAAAAGAAATTCTTCATAAATTACATTAGAAGCCAAAAAATGTTTTCTTGTTCTTCTGACATCTTCAAGATATCAAAAAAAAAAAAAATCAAAAGAGAGAGTAACTGCTTAAGAATGGGTAAAAAAAGGAATCTCTACTGAAAATACTAGAAAGCATGGTAGTGGGGGAAAACAAACTACGTTATCAAATGAGTTAGGTAGAAGGGAGATAAACTTAATTGGTATATAACATTTAAAATGCTCTCAAATTTTGAAAATATGACAAAACTTCAAGATCATTCTCATACATCATATATCATAAACTAATATTATATTAATTTACCACAATTAAAATAAACCAATGATATAATTTTGTAAATATCATTTACATACATATTTGTATACTTTAAACATATCTGAAATTAATATCAATAATTCATAAAGAGTTCCTAAACCTGAAGTAGTATAGAAAAGGAAAAAAACAATATAACAAAGTATAAAATGGAAATGAATTGGCAATTCATGTAAAAACAAAAATAAGTGATCAATTATGCTATAAAAAGACATTCAATCCTAATAATATTTAAGAAATAAAAATCAAAACTTTTTTTTTACCTATTGGAATAGAACAAGTTTCTTTAAGATTATAATCTCTTTCAAGTTGGTTATGGAGAAATGAACAGTCTCAGAGAATGTATTTTGAATGACAGAATACAGTTTCAATTTTTAAAACAAAGAAAATCTGTGATTAATAAAACGTTCAAGAATTTCATGAATTTATAAACTATCTGCATCAGACATAAATTTAATATTTAGTATAAAAATTCTCTTATCACAGTATCTTTATTTTAAAGGTTTTGTTTTAAAGCAATTTTTAAATTAAAATTAAGATTAATAGTGAAAGAGTGAATGGTGGAGCAAAATCTCTAACAGATAAAAATTATAAAAACTAAATAACATGGTAAAAAATCTATTTAAATACACTGGACAGCATGCAAAAAGCCATTAAAAATAGTTTAATCTAAAAAATCTCACTTGGAAGTAAAAAGAGCTGCCATTTTATGGTTTTCTGGTGTGAGGGCACTCCTATGGGTATGGCTGCAGAAACAAAATGGCAGAAAACCACAGCCTTGTGGGCTCAAGGTGCCAGGAGTAGAGTTCAGGGCTAAAAGAGCACAGGAAATTTAAAGAGAAAATGCTGGCAAGAGAACCACAAAAGAATTATGACCCAAATCTGAATATAAATTATGTCCAAACCCTTGGCTTACAGCTGAACTATATATACTTGGGGAAAATTATCAGATAATCCAGCAAAAAAGCAGACAGATTAGAAAGAAATGTACCTTTCATGTTTTTAAAAATTCAGTGTATTCTTTGAACATGTGCATCTCTGCTGGCAGAAAGGTGAGGTGAATGAGCTTGATGTGTCTGAGGACAGATTATAAAGCTGGTAGAGCAACTGAAAATTAAGGAATCAGCACAGAAGCAAGACAGAGTGAGCTGTATCTCGACTTAAATTCTTAGCTGACAATAAAATTACATAGAAGCAGAAGAGACCACCCCACAGAGCCAGTCTAAAATTGTGGGAAGCCCTAACAGTGCAGAAATCCCAGATACTACCTGTACTCAGGGAGAGGAACTTTACAGTTTCAGGTAAGAAAAGTACAAAAACCAAACAAAACAATTAACCCCAAGAAAACACAACTGAAACCAGAGTGGCTACAATGTTGGGTTTTTCTAAGCCAAAAAAATACTATACATGCAAAAAATGTATAAGGCAAAGGTATATAGAAACTATTAGTGAACCATATATTAGTTTTATCAGATAGATATTTCCTGGCAGCTATTATAAATTATTTAAATATTGAAGGAAAAAATAATGATGAATGGATACATGAAAAATCTCATCAGAGATATGGAAACTGTATTTTCTTAAAAAGGAAAACCTAAAGCTGAAAATAAAATATTGAGATAAAAAATTCACTAAATGGGATAAAGATAAGAAAGAAAACAGGAAAAAAAAGGCAGTGAATTTAAAGATAGACAAATATAATTTATTCAATTTGAAGTACAAAAAAATTTAAGGAAAATGAACAGGATTTCAGGAGATCTGTAGAACAATAGCAAGTGATGCAACATTTGTGTAAAGTCCATCAAGAACAAACAAAATTTGGTGGAAAATGTGGATTTACACAGGCAAAAAGCTCATGAACAAGTGGGATAAATAATAAAAACCATTCTCACACATAGTAGTCACTGCTAAAAGCCAAAGATAAAGAAAAAACATAAAAAGAGCCCAGAGAACAAAGATACATTATTATTGGAGCATTTATAAGATTTCAGCTAACTTCTCATCAGATACTATGAAAGCCAGGAGACACTGGAACAGCATATTCAAAGCAATGAGGAAAGAAAAAAAATTGTCACCTAAGAAGAACTGTTATCCAGTAAAACTATCATTCAAAAATTAAGGCAAAAGAAAGACACTTTTGCTTGGGACAAGTAGAATGGATTGTTAAAGCAGAATAGGATAAACTAAAGATGCACTTTAATAGGTTAAGGATGTATTCTCTAGAGCACTAAAAATAATACATGGTGATATAGTTTTAAAACCAATAAAGAAATTAAAGTGAAATGTGAAAAATTACTTGAGTAATAAGAGAGAAGACAAGAAAAGAGAAACAGAGGGAAAATATGTATGGGACAATTAGAACAAAAACTAAGGAAATTCACAGGCATAAATGCAATCATATCACTAATTATACTAGATAAAACTGAGCACTGTGGGGTGCGCCTGTAGTTCCAACTACTGTGGAGGCTAAAACAGAAGGATTGGTTGAGCTTAGGAGTTCGAGGCTGTAGAAAGCTATGAGCATATCTATGAATAGGAACATCTACTGCAAGCTAGTATGGGCGATACAAGAAGACCCTTTCTCTAAAAAAAAATAAATAAATAAAATTAAAAATAGAATAAAATTTTTTAAAAAGGACTAAACAGTTACAGTCCAATTAAAAGACAAAAAGAGGAGAGAGGAGGCTTGGCATGGTGGCTCAAGCCTGTAATCCCAGCACTTTGGGAGGTCAAGGAGAGACGAATGCTTGAGACCAGCAGTTCATGACCAGTCTGGGCAACATAGTGAGACCTCATCCCTACAGAAAATTTAAAAAATTATCCAGGCATGGTGGCATGTGCCCGTAGTCCTAGCTACTCAGGAGGCTCAGGTAGGAGGATCAATTAAGCCGAGGAGTTCGAGGTTGAAGTGACTTGTGATCTCACCACTGCATTCCAGCCTGGGCAACAGAACAAGGCCTTATCTCAAAAAAAAAAAAAAAAAAAAAAAAAAAAAAAAAAAAAAAAAAAAAAAAGGCAGTAAGAGTCAGAATGACATTTTTTTTAAATGCCCAAACACAGACTGTCTAAAAGAAACTCAAATTAAATATAAAGAACACAGAAACTGAATGAAAAGGTTGAAAAACTACATACTGTTAATATCAGACAAAAGAAACTTCAGGAAAACAAGAATTATTACAGATGGAAAAAGAGGATACTTCATAATGATAAAACAGTACAGAAAACAATATAACAATTCTATACATATATGTCTCATAATAGAGTTAAAAAAATTATTCTTTTCAAGTGCACATGGAATGTGTACCAAATGTAGAACAATAAAAGAAATCTCAACAGCTTTCAAAAGACTCTTACAAAGCATATTTTCTGAATACAATAGAAGGAAATTAAAAATTCACCAACAAAAAAAATACCTACATAAGCTCAAAATACCTAACAATTTTAAAAAGTGCTTACAGATAATTTATAGCCTTAAATGTTTTTATTAGAAAAAGAAAGATCAAAGTTTCCTCCTTAAGGAGCTAGAAAAAGATCAAAGTAAACCTAAAGTGAGTAAAGGGTGGAGGGAAAAATAAAGAACAGAAAATAATGAAATAGAAAACAAATGGACTACAGAGAAACAATAGATTCTGTGTTTTACAAAGAACAAAAACTATTAATTTTGAGACTTCAACTTCGCAAATCAACTGCTTACCAACACAATAATCATACTCTGCTATACTGTTCGTAGGGATAAAATAATAGATACATAGATAAATAAAACAGAATGCATAGACCAGAAAAGGACCTAGGTAGAGATGGGAAATTTATTTTTGATTAAGTATCAAGGAATCAATGGAATTCAATAAAGAGATTAAAGTCCTTTAAAATATAGTACTGAAATAAATGGGTACCTGTATTGGAAGACGAAAAAATTGAACATCAATCCTACTTCATATCATAAGTAAAAATGGATCATAAATATAAATGTAAAAACTATGCCTATAAAACTACTAAGAGAAAATCTTTGTGACTTTTAGGTAGACAGATTTTTTGCAAATACTAAAAATGGAAAAAATTAATAATCTAGAATTTATCAAAATTAATAGCTTTTGTTCTTCAAAAACATTTAAAATTGGAGTAAAATTTAAAATAGGCACAAGATTTGGGTCAAAATAAAATTAAAGGGAACACATTTATACTTCTCTCTGGAACAACCAAAAACAAAATAACAAAAATAGCAACAGCAACAAAAAAATCCCAAAATATTTTTTAAAAATGTCTTACAAGACTCTGGACATCAGGCAACAAAGAATAGTAACTCCTGAGATTCGAGAAAGAAATAAATAGAGGCCTTTGAGGCTGGGCATGGTGGTGCATGCCTGTTAATTCTAGCACTCTGGGAGGCTAAGGCGGGAGGATCCCTTGAGGTCAGGAACACAGGACCAGCCTGAGCAAGAGTAAGACCTGGTCTATACTAAAAATAGAAAAATTAGCTGGGCATGGTGGTCCCAACTACTGGAGAGGCTGAGGGAGGAGGATCTCTTGAGCCCGAGAGTTTGAGGTTGCAGTGAGCCATGAAGACACCACTGCACTCTAGCCTGGGCAACAGAGTGAGACCCTGTCTTGGGAAAAAAAAAAAAAAAGAGGCTTATAATTATAATTAAATAGAGGTCCCAGTTCAAGAAGAAAGAACCAGGTGTAGCTAGTCAAATTCCCTGATTGGAGGAGTCAGAGGTGACAATTCAGGGATACCAACGCAGGTAGAGTTTGCGAAACAGAATATAAGAGAGGAAAAAACAGCACAGAGACAGACCATGGAAATCTCTGAATAGTCAGCAAAGTACTAATTAGCGCATGCCTCTGAAGGCAAAAACAAAACAAAACAAAACAAAAAAAAAAACACACCAAAAAACCAGTTTCAAAAAATTGGAGCTCAGTGCCTGGTGCTCACAAAAAGTGAGAAAGAGTGCCTGTTCCAATAAGCCAGACAGGAAAAAGTCATAATTCACAAGCAAGTCATTGGTTAGAATACCCAGGAAGTTCATGCTTCAGTTGTAGAGAATAGTTAGCTCTAGATTGAGCCCTGCTCCAAACCCACCAAACCAATTATAAAAGAAAGATCCCAGAACAAAACTTAAAAGTACTTATAGGACTGAAAAATATCCAGACGAATCCAGAATTATGATTGGAGATTTCAAATATTCCCTCAATATTTGATAGAACGAGTAGACAGAAAATCAACAAGAAGATTGTAAATATGAACTACACGATCAACCAAATTGACCCAATTTACACTTACCGAACACTCTACACAGGAACAGCAGAATACACAACCTTTTCAAAACATTCATCAAAACAGACCATATTGTGAGCCATAAAAGAAGTCTCAATAAGTTTAAAAGGATTCAAATTATGCTCTTTGGCACAATGAAAATAAATTAGAAATGGGTATTTTTAAAAGATAAAAAGATACTTGGATAAACCCCAAATATTTGGAAACTACGTGCCATACTTCTAAATAGCTCATGGTTAAAGAATAAATCAAAGAAAAATGATATATTATTTAAATTGAATGAAACAAAAACATAATGTATCACAATCTGTGGGATGCTGCTAAAGAAGAAGATGTATGGCACTAAATACCTACATGAAGAAAGATAAAATGTCTCAGGCCCAAATGGCTTCACATCTAAATTTTACCAAACATTTCAGAAAGAAATAATACTAATTCTGCATACATCCTTCAAGAAACATGACAAGAAAATACGTTCCAACTCATTTTTGAGGCCAGCATTATATTACCAGTAAACACAGGCAAAAGAAATTAGAAGAAAATAAAACTGTAGAGCAATATTCCTCAAAAAAAAGATGTAAAAATTTTAAACATAACTTGAGCAAATCAAATGCAACAATTTATAAAAAGGATAATATATCAAGGCCAAGTAGAGTTTTATACTAGAAATGCAATGGGGTTTTAAATTCAAAACTCAATCATTAACAAATAAAAAAGAAAAACAATATGACTATCTCAATAGTCATAGAAATAGCATTTGGCAAAAACCAACACCAATTCCCTAAAAAATATTCTCAGCACACTAGAAATAAAAGGGTACTTCCTCAACCTAATAAGAGGCATCTACCAAAATTCTCTGGACAAAATCAAAATATTAATACTTGTAAAAGACTGAATGCTAAGATCAAAAAGAAGACATGGATATCTACTTTTACCACTTCTATTCAATGTTGTACTGGAGGTTCTAGCCTAAGAAATCAGGCAAGGAGGGCCGGGCGCGGTGGCTCACGCCTGTAATCCTAGCACTCTGGGAGGC
>VBSM01000272.1:16225047-16251306 GCA_008086735.1 Cheirogaleus medius | reverse complement strand
CATAGAGTGACTTTTGTTCTTTTGGGTATATGCCCAGTAATGGGATTGCTGGCTAATTGCTGGATTCTTTGCTAAAGTTCTCTGTGTACTTTTTGCATCATTTTTTATAAACTCGAGATCATTATTTTAAAAAACATTTCATGCATACCACACAATAAAGAAAATATGTAATTACATTGATGTTATTAGAAATAAAGACATTCGCTGAAGGAGAAAAAACATGTAAAAAATCAACTGCAAGTAAAAATCCTATAACATTAAATTTCAATAAAATATATTAACATGATCTCATCTACTATACCATATATATCCTATTTCAACATATGTGAAGTAAAGATGCATCTTGTATTAGATGATGTCTTTAAATCAATTGGCAGTGCTTTTTCTTTCTTCGTGGTACATAAGACTACAACTGACCACATCTTGGCAAAAATACTACCAATGAAACAGCATTTTTCTAGTACTGTCCATTGAACTAAGGCAATGACATGCTTGTACTATTAGCATCACATTTTGATCTCTCAGTACCATTCCTAACCAAAAGGAATCTAGGGTTATTTGGATGAGTGGTTCTGGGACAAAAAATGTTTAATCTGAGACTGGGACAGACTGTAAAGAATCATTTTAAACTTAGTGGGGTCAAGAATAAAGGACACAGGAGTCATTTAATAGGTTCCCCCTTATCAAATTTGGTACAATTTGAGAAATTAAAAAAACAAAAACAATAAATGATTAAAACATGTTGAATAAGAACAACTCCATGCATTATGGTGATAATGAAAATGGAGAAAGCAAAACACAAAAGAAAAATCACTGACTACTACTGGTGGGGACTATTATACTAACTCTCCATTCTAAAATTTGGTCCTATAATAGAGGTTTCATAAAAAATATTCAACATCTACAGACATTGAATATGTACATCAAAATAAAGGTCATTTATGCATAGCAACTTAGCTGGACTTACAGTTAATTAAGACATTTAGGAAAGAGAGATTAAAGGTTTGTACACTAAGAAATATTCAGGGCCAGATGCGGTGGCTCACACCTGTAATCCTGGTACTCTAGGAGGCCCAGGTGGGATGATCGTTTGCGTTCAGGAGTTTGAGACCAGCCTGAGTAAGAATGAGACCCCATCTTTACCAAAAATAGAAAAAACTAGCTGGGCATGGTGGCATGTACCTGTAGTTCCAGGTACTCAGGAGACTGAGGCAGGAGGATCACTTGAGCCCAGGAGTGAGACCGTGTCCCAAAAACAAAACAAAAAGAATATTCAAACTTGTTCCTGTTTGCCACTATGACTATTTCAGTTCCAAGAATGTATCCAAAGGCCAAAATATTCAAGTGAAGAAGGGAACAGGGTGAAGAGGACTGGGGAAGGAAACAGGAAGTAAGAAGAGGCAAATGTCAGCTTCCACCTAATAAGCTACATCCTTTGACATAAAAAAAAGAAGACCAAAAAAAAAAAATATATATATATATACCAAGACAACAATGTCCCCATTCTAATTTATAAAGTCTCATTCATATCAATCACATCATTAAACCATCACTAATACCAATTTTCATTTTTTAACATCCAACCATCAACATATATATCATTGTAAGATTAGAGTTATATTATATATAAATAATATACTTATATTTATATGCTATCTTGAGTAAGAAACTTGAAATATCACTTCATCTTCACTTATTCAAAATTTATATAATCATTGCTATCACAGGTGGGAGCTAAACTTAAGTTTCTGAAGATCAGTTTAACCTTTAAGTCTCCTGATTAAACTCTGTCTTCATTATTAAAACCCCACATTAGCAAACAAACCACAATATAATATATGCTATAGCATAGGTCTTCTGTGAATAGCTGGGATCTTCAACTGCTTCAGCTGCAATACAAGCCATTGAGACTTGGCCGATACAAGCCAATTTGAATAATCAATATGACAACCTTATTTTTCTAATGCAAACAGGATTTCTACAGTAAGGTGTCTCACTGCCACATCACAGTCATGGCCTCTTTTAACCCCTAATTAGATTGAGGCGATTATCCCTGCTCTTCCTTACAAGTGTACAGCTTGGATAAGGGATGACAAAAGCTATCTGCCACTTATTCAGCCTTTGCAGACAGCAGGTTATCCAGGGAGATAGAGAATAAGATCAACAAACAATTGTTATTCATATCGTCATCTAAAGTGTTAAGATAGTCACAGTTTCCATACATGCAGAGTGAATATAGCCCAGAGCATGAGGTAACTGCAGACTGCTTAAGAACATCAGGGTTATACAGATGGAAATTCATGGTGATGTTGGGGAATTATGTCTAAATCAAACTCATTTGCATAAAAAGAAATGATCAGGGATTTGTCTTTTGTATATAATATATCGAGATTTCATTATGTTTCTCTTCATGAATTCTTTGAAGCTAAATTTTAATACTGATTTCTCTAAACATATAGCATTTATCATGAAAAGAATGCCAAAATTAATGGTTTGCAGAAACTTGAATGCTTTAAGATTCAATTAAAACTCTTAAATACAAAATAGGGAAACTTCTTTTCACTATGACACTGTACCACTATTTGACTTAAATTTAGATAACCAAGAGTTATTTCATTAACTCAGTGGATTCCAAATGTTCTTCTTAACTCTCATAACAATCAGTTTCTCAAGTCTTGGTCATCACTTCAGACCCATTATAAACAAGATAACTGTGATCACTAGGAAATATCCAAGAGTAATTGCAAAGACCCAAAACTGACAGCTTTCCTAGTAAGTTTAACTCAGTATCTTAAGGTCAATATAGAAGGCTTGGCACACTGATGGAAAATAAAAATAACAAACTTTGTTGGGAGTATTTCAGTACTCTGAAGATGATAAAGTCACAGTGGAAGTAATAAGATAAGGAAACCATTGGAAGGGATTTTATGCCTTTCCCTTCTCACTTGCAGTGGTCAATTTGTATCTTTGTAAGGTCATAACCACTTTGCTGAAAGAAAAAGAATGAGAAGGCTACAATTTTCTCTTTTTGATTTCATTTCTGTTTTATATTATTCATTTAGTCACTCAATCAACACTGTTTCCCTTAAAGTAGTCAACCAGAAGTATATTCTTTTTCTAATACTGAGCACAAAGCTCAAAGCTTCATGTAACACCTCTCCAAGAATAATCAAAACATTTAAAGTATTTTCAATGGTAGCAAAAACTTGTTATAAAAAATAAATCTGATTTTTATAAATAGCCATGAGTTACTGATCCCAGATTCTCATGTAGAATGTGATTATTTGATTATCAGTG
Source organism: Cheirogaleus medius (assembly GCA_008086735.1). Lineage (NCBI taxonomy): Eukaryota > Metazoa > Chordata > Mammalia > Primates > Cheirogaleidae > Cheirogaleus > Cheirogaleus medius. Next base: position 16,248,009 of record VBSM01000272.1, on the reverse strand, counting down.
GAACATTTTGCCTAGTTGTACCATGAAGTTACATTCAATGACTGCCATCCCCTTTGAGCAGTGAAAGATTATATAAAATGTATGCCTTGCTCCCCTGACATGGGGGAAACATGACTTCATTCTTAACATTGAATACTAATTCAAGATATTGGGCAGGCATTGTGATACAAGCCATAATTCACTTCTAAATGTGTCTCTAGAGCAATATCCTTGGACACAGAAACCCAAGGCTTCTATATGTTTGCTTACAGAAGGTTTGCAATCAACGATTTCATTTTAAACATCTGATTTTAAGCAACATGCTTTTCTTATAATATCCCTGATAATATTTACTTTTGTAAAATGAAACTGATAAGAAAAAGAAATTGTCAAAAGATATTGGACTACTTTCTGCTAGATATGATAAAATGTATTAACCTCAGTTTACTTAAACTATATTAAGATTAGGCCAATTATGATTTTATTTCTCTAAGCCATTTATGGTCTTAAAAATAATATGCATATTATATTTTTTAAAAGTAAATATAAATCATATAGATCCACTGGAGATTTAGACTATTATTTCAAGAATGTAGCAAAACATATACTGGTAAATTGCATAAAACCAAACTACAGTAAACAAAAACACAAATAACTGTTTTCAATTAACTTTCTACTCATATAGAGTTAAGCCATCAATGCTACATTCAAAACATTTGGGAAAAAAGGTAACAACAAATGACATTTTAGCCTATGGGTAAAGAACAATCTCACTCCTCCTGTCTTACTTTAATCAGTCTTTATTTTTCATGCTGTTTTACTATTTTTTAGTATTCTTTGTTCTTTCACTCAGAACTTTATATTGTGCTTGAAGAGTTACTACCAACTCTTTATTAAAAGTACATTAAAGCAGTAGATCCTTGAATAATGTGGTAAATGACAAAGTGAAAAATTAAATTGACTACTGATTTTCTGACTTTCCCTGCAGCCCAATTTTCTATATAACTCCAATATTGTCAGCATGTCTCAATAATACTCTCACTCAAAAGAAATAATAGATTACTGGTTTTTGCTTTGTTCAAAGGTAATGCAGCATACTGTAATTTTAAAAACATAAAAGTGGAAGTCCATAAATAAAAGGTTCACAGACCTTGTCCAATTTTGGATTTTTAACTAAAGAGTGGGAGTGGCATGATGGCCACAGGTAAGTTACACATGTGACCAGGGAAGTAGAAAATGCTATCTTCAAATAAAAGTCATTTATTCAGGATGCAGGCCTTAGAAATATTAAAGCCATTTTTATACAGAAACTGATAACTAGTTATTCTTCATCTCTACTACAGACAAAGCAGATTTAGGTCAACTACAAAAAAGCATTTCTAAAAGAGTATGTTAAATATTAGAATAGGTTTCTTAAGGAGACTGGAACTCTCTTATATTAATATTAATACTTTAAAAGGACACATTCTAATATTTCAGGAATACTTTCTCTGAAAGCAGGGGAAAGGATTTGGGACAGTCCTTCTCACCTTAAAATAAAATTCTCCTTGAAACCATGTATTTATGTAATATTGTGCTTTTTTGTATTTATGTTTCATAATTTAAAATTTATCTAAGAGGAGTATACAAATAACAAAGTATTCCAGATTTGATTTGACAGAAAGGTAATAAAAACAATGGGAGTGATATATGAATAAGGCTCAGCATTGCAAGAAAAAAGGAATAAAGTATTAAAACCTTTAAAAGAGCTAACAAAAATATTAAAATTCTATATCATAAGTACTCTTTAAATAAGTTTTAAAATATAGTATCATCTAACAAGACAGTCTGCATACACGCTATGAAGAATTTCAAACACAGCAAATAGATATGAAACCCCCTAAAACTGATGTAAGTAGAATAATACAACTCTGTTTTATTTATTCATTTAATTTCACTCAGTTTCTTCACCAGTATAAACAAACATGCCCATTTTGTTTTGTTTAGTTTTGTTTCCCAAATGGGGAAGATGAGATAGATATGCAGAAAATACAGCAGTAATTCAGTGAGGCAGGAATGTGGACCTTAAAAATATCACCACTATAAAAGTTCTCTTTGCTTATCTTGCCAAGTCACATTTTGATTGGACCTTAATGAAATGATCAAAGTTAATGTCACCAAAATGGGACAAACCAACATCCTGTGATTTCTGATAATGATATACTGAGGACACAGCCTCAATTTCATGGCATTACTGGAAAAAATGCACAATCTGAACCTACAAGGAAACATGAGACAAACTCAAATTGAGGGACATAATATAAAACAACTGGCCTATACCTTTAAAAATATCAAGGTCATGAAAGACAAAGAAAAACTGAGACACTCGTCCATATTAAAGGAGACTAAAGCAACGTGACGACTGCAATACATGATCCTGGTTTGGATCCTAGATAAAGGAGAGCTGTGGTTAACTTGTACATATATTTATGATATAACTAGGACTATGAACTGTTGGACTACAGACTGTTGATTAGAATATATTGTATGAATATTAAATTTCCTGATTTTGATCAGTGTACTATGGTTATATAAAAATTCTTATGAAATACACATTGAAATATTTAGAGATAAAGGGACTGGTGTCTGCAACTTACTCTTAATTGGTTTAGACAAACGTGTGTATAATGAGAAAAGAAGAAAGAATCTGATAAAGCAAATAGGGCAAAATATAGACAACTGGTGAATCTGGATATAGAGTATATAAGAGTTCTTTTTACTCTTCTTGCAACTTCTTTGTTAGTTTGAAATTTTATCAAATAAAGAGCTCTAAAAAAATCTTGATTGAGCATGTTAATTCCTACACAGTGTTTTTAACTCCAATCAGAAAATGAACCTCCTTAAAATTTGACAGCAGTGAAAATATTCACATTTAATAGCCAAGGAAAAAATACCCTAAAAAATGTGTGTTTTTTTATCTCATAGTCCTAGAACACTATCTACTTTGTTTAGAAATCTGGAATTTATAAAACTGTATCAGAAAGTACAAAAAAAACTTTAAAACCCCAGTAGATTTGGGTATTTTCAGTCTTTCTGCTTTCATCCGATAATAATTTAAATAAATCATAATTACCTCAATAATTTTTTTCAGAAATTTCATCAATAATGGTAGCAGAATTGAGATATTATCATGGGAAAGTAATGGTATATTATCTAAAAAGGGGTTATTTTTCCCCTATTAGCTTCAGAATATACGAAACTAAAGTCATCCAAATTCAAGGCACTATATAGTTCTTCATTGTTTACTACCTCATATACATAAGCCTCTAAAATTAATACTAGCCTCTTGGGATAACTGCTCCATCAACAAATGTCTAAGGACCTGTTTATCCTTTGTTACAATGTAAGAACAAGAAGGCCTGAAGTTGCTTCACCAAAGCACGAGATTACTTACTTCCTTGGGTGATCAGTCATTCTTTCAACAGGTCTGTCAGATCTATCCTTTTTCTAATAGTTAAGGAATACCATCATTAAATATCCCTATGGAAAGAGAATTATGTTCACAGATGACAAAGTAAATTTTCTGTCATCCACTAAAATAAGAAGCATCATATTCTACAATAGTATGCTTTTTGTAATTCTAATTATTTCATTGACTTAATCAATGAATTTAACTTTTAAATAAACTAGGAAGTATATATACATATGTTGGAGAAGTATGCTAAAAAGTATATTTAAAATAAGGAAGGTTAATCAAAAGTGCTTGCACCCCATTTTGGAGACCACTATTCTATGCAACAGGCTCTGGCTGTCCAGATCTGGAGGAGGCAAACTTTAGCCCTCAAGCCAAATTGATCATATTGCCTATTTTTGTAAACAAAGTTTCTGGCAACACACATGCCTATTCATTTATTGTCTATGGCTGCTTTCACACTACAACACCAGGGCTGAATAGTTGTTACAGAGATATGTGCCCACAAAGTTGGAAATATTTACTATCTGGAACTTTATAGACCAAAGTTTCTGACACTGGTCTAGAAAGCTAGATCACATTTCTCTCCAGTGCTTTCTAAATAGCCTTTCAATGTATTGAATCATATAATTCATCTAGACTTGTGTTTTTCAAACTAACTTGCATGTGTGGCAGGACAGTAAAAGGGTCTCAGTGCATCTACCTACCCTCAGCAAGGCTCTGCTTTTATTCATTTAAAATGATGTGACTTTAAAATGATAAGATTTCCTTTGCACAAAGGGTTATATAGCCAAATAACAAAAAAACAAGAAAGGGAGATAGAGAGGGTAGAAAAGAGAGACAGAGGGAGGGAAAAGAAAGGAAAAGCAAGGAAGGGAGAAAAGGAGGAAAGAATCAAATAAAAAGGAGGAAAATAGGGAGAAAAGAAGGAATAAAAGAGTGTGAATCCACTGATCTATTTTAGGGGTGGAGAGAAGAGAGGAGAACAAGGAGACCCTTATTTAGTAACTGAGTCTGTATTTAGTAACTGGGTTTTGACTAGAATACAAGTCTCTTAGTATATAGCATGTATGTATAGCATATAGAATGTATTCTCAATAGGGGCAATAACACCTCCAAGCAGTTGAAAATTGGTTTAGGGAAGAAGGATAAAAGAAATCCTAGATACTACAATGGTTTTGGCCATCCAAAACTAAACCCAACCCAACAAAATCTTATACCTTACAATTCAATTTCATCGATTTCTCTCGTTTAAATTAAATTCGATTTTATTTAAATTTTTCTCTTTGGGAGGGGGTAATAATGAAAAAAAGGTTCAGAACAATGATACACAGAAATATTTCCCAACCTTAAGTTCCCCTTACACAAAATTCTAAAAGCCTTTAATTTACTAATATATACATTTCAACATCATTTTTGGTTCCCGTATGCACAAAACTACAAATCAATTCTGTTATAAACAAACAGCCTAAAAAGAGGAAACTCTGGGTGGGTACAGAAAAGAGAAAGGAGGTAAAAAGCAAGAAGGAATAGAGGTTTTTGTAAAAAAAAAAAACTTGCAGAGGAAAATACGCTCAAGACTTAGAATTGTACATCCTTAACATCTGTAAGAAAGGGGATGCTGAGCCATGTACTCTATCATGGAGTTACCATAGACAAAGGCATAGGTAGCATTACATTAGACACAAAGGGCACAGGACACAGACATTACAGGGCACAAAGACTGAGAAAGACTTAATCAGCATTGTTAAACATCCAAGTTACTTGTGATCTCTTGAACCACTGTTGGAACCAATGGATATAAGCAACTATTAAATCTTCAAGAGAGAGAGATGGAACTAATATAAAGAGAAAAACATGGCAATTAATTGTTGTGCTACTTATTAAGCTATTGCCTTAGCCATAAGCCTACTGTGGCTGGGACTTTGCAAATGATGTTTCCCATCTGCTGGCTAACTAGCTCCCTGCTAGATTCTGCTAGCTAGTAGGGGTTGTTAGAGGAAAACTGACAGGTAGAGAAAGTGAGAAGGGCTTCCCTGTTTTACTTGTTCCTGTATGAGTTGCACTAGCAACAACTGTTTAGAGGAAGTAATTCTTTAGAATTGATTCTCATTCTAAGGATTTTTTTCCCCATTCTCCAACACTTAGACCCATCACATTCCCTCAGAGGCACCAACAGTAGCCAAACAATGCCCATTCCTCAAAGGTCTACACCCCAACTCCATGGGGCCCCTCCCACAAGACCCTGAGATACCAACACTAGTGAAGGACCATCTTTACTTCAGAAGTCTGTCTTGGTCATGCCCTTCCCTAAGATACTAAGTCCTGATAACCCCAACCTCTTCTCTTCATTCCCCTAGAACTGGTACCTGCTTCCTGTTATTACTATTTCTGTTATTTCAGTATTTCCTTATGCACTATCCTCCCAAATCTATTTACCAATTCCTCATATGAAATTCTCTCTATTAAGATAACCAGGCTGGGTGTGGTGGTTCATGCCTGTAATCCTAGCACTCTGGGAGGCCAAGGCAGGAGGATCACTCAAGGTCAGGAGTTCAGAACCAGCCTGAGCAAGAGTGAGACCCTGTCTCTACTAAAAATAGAAAGAAATTAATTGGCCAACTAAAAATATATAGAAAAAATTAGCCAGGCATGGTGGTGCATGCCTGTAGTCCCAGCTACTAGGGAGGCTGAGGCAGAAGAATTGCTTGAGCCCAGGAGTTTGAGGTTGCTGTCAGCTAGGCTGATGCCACGGCATTCTAGCCCAGGCAATAGAGTGAGACTCTGTCTCAAAAAAAAAAAAAAGATAACTAGTGTGGTTTTCACCTTCCTAATTGGACCCTGACTAATACAATGGTGAAGTAGTCCTTATTTTAAATGTAATTAATGTTTTCTTTAGGTATTATTTTAATGGTTAATTTTAGTGAATGTAAAAATATATTTAAGGGCTCTCATAAGTTTATTCACAATTTGGTCTTAACAATTCTTTTGGTTAAATCTGTGAGAAAGCCCCAACAAGTCACTAAAATGCCCGTGATACATCTACTTTAATCTGTCCTTATATTAATACCTTCTAATTGTCTCCAAGCCAAAAGGGATGCAAATCTTTGTTTTTAACAAGTCAAGCAAACTCCTTAGCTCTGGGCAGCAGTAACTGGACTAGCCAGTGACAGTTGGGAGGGTACTTTAATCAGTTATCAGGAGTCAGCAAGTTTAACAGAGCATACAGCAATTGCCTGAAATTTACAATCCCGGAAAAATGCCTTGCATTTACTGATAAATACATATTTATTTAATAAGTACTGGAGTTACTCCTAGTAGGCAGATATAAAATCTCTAAGTAAAAAACACATACCTGCCTTAAATAAGAGTTATTTAGACAACTATTAATACATAATTCTTAACATATCAAAATCTCACCTTGCAAGTTACCTTGGGAAAATACATCGCTCAACCTCTGGTAGCCACAGTCTATTCACCTATAAAGAAAATAAGCTGGACTAGGTCCCTGTTCCTATATATCTACCATGACGACTTGTACAATTTCTTTTTGTACTGAGGCAGAGGAAGCTCAGTATCATTATTAAGAGCAGGGGTCCTCAACCTATGGTGAGTTGTATAATTATATCATTATATATTAAAATGTAATAATAATAGAAATAAAGTGCACAATAAATGTAATGGGTTTGAAGCATCCTGAAACCATCCCCCACCTCCCTGGTCCATGGAAAAATAGTTTTCCATGAAAATGGTCCCTGGTGCCAAAAAAGTTGGGGATCGCTGATTAAGAGAGACAAAAAGACTGATTTTATAAAGGGAAGAAATAAAGATGTAGAAAAAATATCAAGATTGGTAGTTTAAAAATATGATTTGAAAGAGATTCAAATACACTGTGTAAGGGAATTCTTTATTTTCCTCCCCTGAGTCAGGAAAATGAAGAACATATGTCCTAGGCAAATTATCTGGTAAAAAATAAAAATAAAAAGTCTCTCTATTTTTACTATCATAATCTTTAAGGACGTTTACTAAGCCAACAATGATACTTCTTAAATGATCTTCAACATAGAAAATATCTTTTGTTGTCTTCAGTTTTAAAAATAGTTTTGATATTCTTCTCTCAAAATAAGCTGATCATCTGCCATACGGTAGACCATATGCTTTCACAGCTTGTTTATAAAAATAATTATATTTAAAGTACTAGTTAAAAGTTCATAGGATAGGTGAGATTATTTACTATTTATTAACCACTCACTTACCTTTTGATATAAAAGAAGCTTAGTGAAAATATCTTTTACATGTTATAATCAGTTAGAGTTAATCCAATGTAACCTGGGGGGGCCTCCAACTCTGATTCTTTGCTTTATATCCCACCTGTCCTGCTACAGTAGCTTTGATAATTTCCTTCTGAATTTTAAAATTTATGATATTTATGCAGACAAAATGAGAAAGGTTTTAATTTTAGAATATGGATTTAACCATGCACTATTTTTAAAAAAAGAAATTTGTGATTTCAAAATTGAAAACATTAAGCCTTAGTACTCAAGAGCTACCATTAGTACAAAAATCAAGTTATATAAGTTTGTACAGCATAATCTAATTTATATATTTTATTATATATTATTATAAACGCACAGATGAAAGTGCAGAAACACAAAATCATGCATGTTAACAGTGGCTAATTCTGAGGAACAGGATGGGGAAATGTATAGCAGAGTGGGAAAATTTTTCACTTAATATATTCTATATTAAATTTTAAAGCATATGCCTACAATAATTTTTAAAAATAAAAATTTCATTTTAAAATGGCAAGTATCTACATAATATCCCCAATTTTTTGCCTCTTAGTCTGAAAAGCCTAAAATATTACTATCTGGCCCTTTACTGAAAAAGTTTATCAAACTTGATCTAGAGAAAGTATAGAGTCTGAAAAATGGTGGACCATAAGTATAGAGTCTGAAAAAATGGTAGACTCAGTTACCAAGTATTAAGGTGCTTCAACATTTGGAAAAGCAAGAGCCAGCCATCAGAGGAGTGGCCGCTGAGATATAATTGTAGTAGATAGAGAAAAGAAAGAATTTCAAGGAAAGGGGATACCAGAAAGAAGATCAAAGGTGAATTGATCAACTGTGAAGAATATTGCTCAGAAAACCTATAAGATGAGAAGAGAGAAGTGTCTGCCGGATTCGGCAAAATAGAAGTCATTTGACAATAGCAGTTTCGATGGAGTGGTAAGAACAGAAACTCAAATGTGTTGAAGAGCAAATAAGAGATGAAGAAGTGGAATAAAGAAAATCAACCAAATTGCTACTGAAATGGGGAACAGAAAAATGGAATAGTGCTGGAAGAAATGAGAAGTCAAGTGAGAGTTAAAGTGTTTTGTTTTGTTTTGTTTTGTTTTGTAAGATGCTGGTAAGAATTATCTAGTAGAGAGGGGAATTGATGCTGGACAGAATACAATTAGAAAAAGTTATGAGATTCAAAGCAAAATGATAGAAACAAAGATACTTCTTTCATTGTCATAGGAAAGAATGATAGTACTTTGGGTAAGAAGGGAAGTCAAGACAGAAGAAGGGTATAGATAATGGGTAAGAAGGGTATAGATAATGAAAAGAGGTATATTGATGGTCTCAATAAGTTCAAACATTTTTACAGAGGAAACTAGAGTGACTGATTTGGAAATGTAGGCGGTGGTAGACAAAGAAAGGATTATATACTAGTAAGATTTGATGGGGGTAAGGATTATATGCTAGTAAGATTTGATTATATGCTAGTAAGATTTGATTGGGGGTAAACCTAGTAATGATGACAGTTTGTTAATTTTTAATTCTCAAAAATTATATATATTTATAGTGTACAAGATGTTCTGAAATATGTATACATTATGAAAAATTACTAAATTGAGCTAATATATAACATATGCGTTATCTCATATAATTATATTTTTGTGGTGAAAGCACTTAAAATCTAGTCTCCTAGCAATTTTCAAGTGGACAATACATTGTTATTGACTATAGTCACCATACTGTATTATACAATAGATCTCTTGGCTTGTTAACTTTGTAAGATGTAACTATGAGAGTAGATGCTTAGGCTAGAAGCAAAGATAATTGCAAGAGAAAAATTGGAGGCTATATGAGTGATAAGTAGTATTATTAGCAAATGCCTGTTTATTCCCCTATAATTGTCTGTTCCTCAGAATGTTTTACACAATGTTCACAGTGTTCTGTATGTAAATGAGAACGTTATAACTGTCAAACTTAGAACTTATCAGTCCACTAAAACGGCAATGGCTTTTAGAACTTTCATAGAGATATCAGATAATATAATAATACCATAAAAATTTTCAAAAATATTTTTATACAATCAAATCTAAAACAGCCAAATACTGAAAATTGTTGGAAGTGAAAGATGAATAAATCAGGTTCATTATACTAATCTCTCTACTTTTTTATGTTTGATTATTTCTATAATAAAAAGTTTTTTGAAAATTAAGTATTGAGAAGATAGACTGGCAACCACAGCCCTCAGAATCTATATTTTTGATGAAAAGTAGGTTTCCCTATTTTGAGGGCACGTTGAGCTCTGTAAAATTGCCTGAGGCAAAGCAAAAAGCACAGGAAAGGCACCTACTTTATGAAACCTTTGTCCTGGAGTAGACCCTATGAATTTTTCAAAACAAAGGAGTTCAAGTTTGCTGTTCAGAACAATACACTAAACATAAAAGATTACTAATGACTTATGAACTCCTAATGTAGCATGAATCATCATACCAGCAACACTAGGATATTGTTTTCAACAAGTACCCTATTTTATTTTATAAACTTCACCAGAATATTATCAACAGCAGTATTAGAAAATGGAAAGCTAATGAAATTAGGAAGCAGCATCAGCATACTACACACTGTGTTTCTCATCACTCTAATGCAGAATTTAAATGGAGAGATCCATCTTTTAACTTAAAAAAAAGGAGCTTATAAACCTAGAAAAATAGACCACCATTTGACAAAGTTATTAGGGAACATTTTGCTATCTAAATTCAATAAACTGCATTAGTGGAACCAGTTTCTTTTATAAGAAGAAAAAGAGAACCAGCATACTTTCTTCTTGCCTTTTATTAATATTATAGTTCAAAAGCCTGATTATCTTAATAGTTTTTTGTTTTCCTTTAGCAATATCTGAAGCAGAAGACGACTGAAAGATTAGAGGATTATAAATATTCTCTTTCTATAAAGATGTTTCCCTGGCTCTATTATAGTCAGAGGATATTATAAATACTGGATAATATCAAATTTTCAGAAGTCAATGCTCTTCACAAATACTAGGTTGCCTACCTGTGAAATATAGCTTTTAATATCTAACCCTGATTTTATTTGATATCATGACCAAATATCTTTTCTGAAAAGTAAATGGTTATTAGTGATTTCTAGTATAGTTCCATGACAGCAAAGGCAGAATCCATGTTTAGGTGATTACTGTATGTTTTGATTCAGTTATCTGCAGGGTGTCTGCATGGTACTCTAACTATTTAAAGCCAGTAAAAAGATTACAGCTCACACTAACTGGATTTTCACAGCTCCCTATCATTCGGCTTGAATTCCTCATGGGCAGATTAAAAGGACCAAGACAAACAATAGTCTTTTTAAAATACAAGGTGGTTATTTAAAAAAGAAAGAAAGAAAGAAAATGGGGGGAAAAAAGTATCCTTTATGGTCACAACAACAACAAAATTATTCAAGGAAACATAAAAATAAAGTTAAATGTATAATAGAGGTAAAACCCTGGGCAATGGCATATAATGAATCTAAAACAATAAATTAATAGCAACCAAAAGAAATGTTTTTACTCTGAAATCTAAATTATAGAGGATATGGTTTTAAAGTTTAAAAGTTGGCTAGGTATGACATCAGAAGAACAAAGCTGGAATGATCTTGATAATCATTTAGTCTAACCTCCTATTAAAGTATAGACAGATAGACTAAGGCCCAAAGAACTCAGGTGGCAGTCCTAAATAAACTATTGGCAGACTATCAAAGTAACTGTGTATGAGCATTTCATGTTCTTTTCCACTTTGACTTAACCACCTTCTCATTCTCAACTAGTTTCCCATCTTCACTCAATTCAAGGGATCATATGACTTCCCTATCTATGATTAGCCCTCAGGGTGAGCCACTGATACAAACTCTTCCTTACCCATTATCTCCTCTAATCCTCATGCAATCCTATGAAGTGGTTACATTTATCATGGCCATTTTAGAGATAAAGAAACCAAGATTTAGAGAGATTAAGTGACTTACCCAAGATCACACAGCTAGTAAGTAGAAAAGTTGGATCTAATGTCAAGTAGGTCTACAAGACACTAGTGCATAAGCTATTAACCACTAGCTATTAACCACCTAGTTGCTCCATTAGCTTCTTTCTCTCATTTCATGAGGAAACTCCATTGGTTTACACTCTGTCTCTTATCTACCATTCAAACAACTCATCCAAATTCTACCCTTAGTGTCTCCATATTATCACTCATTATTAAATAACTGGTAAATTTCTGAACCCAAGTCAGATCATGATCCAATTAGATAACATTCTTTCCTTCTTAATTACCACTGCCTTAATTAGGCTTCATCATTACTGTCTCAACATTACTCACTATAAGACTCCTAAATAGTCTCTCAGTCTTCAATCCATTCTGCTTAGTGGTGCTTCTCTGATTTAAAATCCTCCAAGTCGAAATTCCTGTTGCAACTTCTAAATCCCCTTCTTATTTTTCTCTTTTTTTACCCAGAATGAACTAAAGATCCCTAAAGGAAAAAAATATTTTAAACTATATATTTGTAAAACAAAAAATGTATATTTGTATTTGCTTATAATTTCATACAAAGAAACCCTAGGAGGATACATAAGAAACTAATAAGTGTGTTTGTATAGATTTTGAGGAGAGAAGAACAGGAATTAGGTAATGGGGGGAAAGATGTAAGAGAGACTCTTTACTGTATGTATGCCTTTATATAATGTTCAATTTTGAATTATATAAGTATATCATCTATTCAGAAAGGGAGGGAGGGGAAAGAGAAGAGTGAAATTAAGAAAACAAAAAGAAAAAAAGAAGAATCAACACTTGATGTCACTCTTTTGTTCCCAGCAGGCACCTTCTGTATTTTCTATATCAAACAATAAAATAGTAATTTCACACAAAAGGGGGGTCACAAAAACAGTTTCCCAAACACACTGTGATCCCTCATGCCTGATTCCTTTTGTTTTTCCTTTCCTTTCTACTTCCTCTTCCATGTTCTTCCACATGATTTAGGTGTCAACACTTCTAGGAAATCTTCCCTGGCTGGCAAGTTTGGTTAAGTGTCCCTTCAATATACTCCCCTAGTGAGCATCTCTCTGTCACGACACTCATACTACATTGTTATTATTTGTGTGTCTGATTCTCAAACTATTAGATGGAAGTTTCTTGAGATCAAAGACCGTGTCTTATTCATCTTTGCAATCTCCAGTAAGTACAATAGTACCAGACACATTTTAACAGCATCCAAAGTAATCCATAGCACAATGCATTTATCTTTGTTGTGGCCCATGGGTCAGATTCAGCAGTCAATGTGATTTAATCTTGCCATATGGGAGATATTGCTTTGGTTACTGCAGCTTCCCCCTTATAGGTCTCTGTAGCTATCAAATTCCAAGTAAAATGCCTAAAGAGTTACAGATAAAAAGAACTTGAAAACCCAAGACTCCAGGCCAGAACTCTCCTGAGTTCTGCACCTGTATATCCTCCTGACTACATTATCTCTCCTCTTGAATGGTCCAAAGGTGGCCTCAAACTCAATGTGTCCAAAGCAAATGTATGATCTTTCCCTTCATATCACAACCTCTTCCAAAGTAACCCTTGCTCATAAAAAGTATCAACATCATTCCACTAATGCAAACTAGAAAACTAATGGTTATTTTTAACAATTTCATCTCGCTTACTAAATCAAACTCATCAATAAATACAGAAATATGTCTCAAATTCATCAAATCTCTCCATCTCCAATGCCAAACCCCTTGCCCAAGCTACTATTACATCTCTCCTAGATTACTGTGCTACTTATCTGGCTTCTCTGCATCCATTCTTACTTATCCCTCTGCAATCTGTTTTCCACACTGCAGCTGGAGTGATCTTTTCAAAACACTAATCTGATCATGTCACCCATCAGATTAAAACACTTCAAAGGCATCCTGTTACTCTTAAGATAGAGACCAAAATCCTTAACCAGGTTTACAAGGCCCTACATAGTCTAGCCCCTATCTGCTTCTCTGGCCCCATTTCAGACTGTGCTTCCCCCATCCCCATTTGAGCTACTCTGATCATCCTTCCTGCCCTGTTCATGTCAGTCTCCAATTTAGGGGCCTTTGTTGATGATGTTTCCTCTGCCTATAATTTTTTCTCACAGCTCTTTCCCTCACTAATTCCTACTCATCCTATTTCTTCAGGATGACTATTCTAAGTCATATAGCACACCAAATCATTGTATTCTTTTTAAAGCACAGCACATCTCTTACCCTTGGCATTTACCACTATTGAAAATTTATATTTATGTGATTTCATAATTGCTATTTTCCCCCACTGGATTTTAAGCTCCATAAAGTCAGGCACCACAACTGTTATTGATCACCATGGAATGAATCTCCAAGACCCCGCTCAGCGCCTGGTATAGTAAGTACTTATTAAATATTGATGAATAAATGACAAAAGTGAGAGAGGGCATCAGTAACATGGTAATATCTAGGCTATCATTAGTCACCAATGTCCTTGCATATGGAAAACATAGAGACTCCTTATCAGTATAATTAATTTAATGTGAAGAGCCTACTGTTACAATTTAAGATTATCCTAAAACCACTCCCCCCCTTCAATCTCAGATTATTATATGCCTCTTCATTCAGAACTAGTAATTTTACACCACAAAGAGGGCCTTCAGAAACTGTTTACTCCATCCCTCTCATTATATAGTTAAAGAATATAAAACTCAGAGATGTTATGTGATCAGCCCAAAATCACATGCAAGTTAGTAGAAGACTCACGACTAGAAGCCACACTTACCAGTCTGATGCTGTTTCTACTATATCTACCACAGTAATACATGATGGATTTTTTCAGGGAAGAGGATGAAGTATTCATTACTAATTTATATTCTAGCAACCTGTACGTACATACAAGTTTGTCTGGTCATGTGTTCTAATTCTGGGTTGACAAAATGTGGTAACTATAATTACAGTACCAAAGGGCCATGTGAAAATTGTATACTTACTAATCGCAGCGTTCTTATCAGTGGGATGACTAGTCTGAAAGAAGCTATCAGAACATTATCAGCTGTGGTATCCCACAGAAATATTTTTTAAACTTGTTTCATGGATGTGAGAAACCCTTGGCAGTGGTTGCTGAGGTTGTTAGTTTTAGATATGTTGAACCTGAGGTTCTAGACATGCTCAATAGGCAGTTGTATAGATGCATCTAAAGTTCCAAGAACAGTTATGGCCTATTGAAGACCTGGATAACGGGTTCGAGGACAGAAGAACTGTGAGCCAGATGCCAATCTTCAGTGAAAAGGGAGCACTGTGTAAGAAATATATGGAAACAAAAGAAAGGGAAAGAAAGTTTTATGGTGAATGGCATGGGTTTTAATTTACTGTATTTGAAATAAAAGGTAGAATAATAATGATTTGGAAGGAAAAATGGAAAGTGAGAAGGATAACAAATTTACCTCCTAACACAAAGGTATATGAGATATAATAAAATAAGATAGAAACTCCCATTCTAGTAATGGCATTCTAGATAATTTGGATCAACCCTTTTTCTAAGACCTATTACAATGGTTGGAAAATTTTTGTTTGTTTATTTGTTTGATGAGATGTAAGAGTTAGCAATTCAACTGCTGAAACCTAATTAAGATTATCCCGGATTACTCTCAGAGGCAATAGAAATGAACCCACTAGGACTGCATTTTAAAGTCATGGACTAAAAAATAACTAAACTCAGTAGGCTAAAAAAGATGAAGACA
Organism: Cheirogaleus medius; assembly: GCA_008086735.1. NCBI lineage: Eukaryota > Metazoa > Chordata > Mammalia > Primates > Cheirogaleidae > Cheirogaleus > Cheirogaleus medius. Next base: position 16,232,538 of record VBSM01000272.1, on the reverse strand, counting down.
AAATTGAGAATGGTAGAGAAGAGGAAACTGTAAAAAGAATCAAAAGATCATACTAGAATTTCAAAAAAGATAATAAGGAAAATATAAAATATTATATTACAAAAAATTAAGAACTCAACAGATATAGTTAACAGCAGATTAGATATAATAGATGGGTTTAACCCAAAGAGAATAAGTGAACTAAAAGCTAAATATAAACAAAACCACACATAGGCACATCATAGCAAAACTGCTAAAAACCAGAGACACAGAAAAGATATTAAAAGAAGCCAGAGGGAAGAGAAAAATAATATTACTTTTGAAGGAGCTACAGACTGATAGCAACTTCTCAAAAAATTAAGGAAGTCAAGAGAAAATAAAATGATACCACTAAATTACTGAAATAAAATATCTGTCAAGTTAAAATTCATTACGCACAGAAAATTTCCAAGAATAAAGTTGAAATGAAGACATTTTCAGACAAAATTTTAAAATCTAAGAGATTTACAAAAATGATAAGGGATGCTCTTCAGGCTAAAGAAAAATAATCTGAAGCAGAAGGTCAAAGATGAAAAAAAGAAATGAGGAATAACAAAGATGCTAAGAATCTGAAAAAATAAAATCAACCCTACAACACAACAGTAATAGTAAAATATCAGGGTAAACATAAAATATATCTCCTCTTCAATATCTTAAAACACCTTTGCCAATTGAAAGCAAAAATTATTAACATTGTCTGATGAGGTTTTCACTGTATGTAAATGTAATAACCATAAAAATCAAAACATAGTCCAGATGGTGCTTATGCCTGTAATCCAACATTCTGGGAGGCCATGGTGGGAATACAGCTTGAATTCAGCAGTTCAAGGGCAGCCTGGGCAACATAGTGATACTCCATGTCTACAAAAAAATTTTTAAATAAAAAATCAATAAATAAATGAAGAGAGGGATTAAAGAATCAAAAGGTGGTAACCTTTCTACATTTCAACTGAAGTGATAAAACAATGATTCTAAACAGATTGTTAAAAGTTAAATATGCATGTTATAATTCCTAGGATAACCACTAAAAAAAACCTATATACAGAGATATAGTCAAAACACATAACAGAGAAATTAAAGTAGAATACTAAAAAGTGTCCAAATAACCCATAAAAATAGAGGTAAGGGAAAGGAGAAATAGAAACACGGGAAATAAACAAAATTAATGATAGAATGGAAGACCTAAATCTAAATATACCAATGATTACATTAAATGCAAATCATGTAAATCATTAAAGGAGAATGATTGTCAGAATGGATTCAAAAATGATCCATCTGTATGTAATAAATTCATTTCAAAAATAAAGATACAGGCATTGATATATGCATGTTATAAATAAAAATATGGAAAAAGATATATCATGCAAACACCAATCAAAAGGCATCTAGCATAGCTATATGAATATCAGACACTGTGTATTATGTAGCAATAAAATTAAAAAGAACAAAGATGAAAGAACCTATTCACCAAGAAGACAAAATGGCTGGGCATGGTGGCTCATGCCAGTCATCTCAGCTACTTGGGAGGCTGAGACAGGAGGATCACTTGAGGCCAGAAGTTTGAGTACAATCTTAAATATATAAACACTAAATAAAGCCAAACAAAAGGGTGTAAAAACATACAAAGCAAAAACTTACAGAACTAAAAGGAAAAATGGACAAATGCAGAATTATATTTGGAGACTTCGACACTTCTTTTTAGTAATAGACAACTAGTAGATAAAAACAAGCCAAGGGATAGAAGAATAGAAAATTACTATCAACCAACTGGATTTAACTGCCATTTATACAACACATGGCCCAACAACAGCACAATACACATGCAACATTCACCAATACAAATCATATCCTAACTCATAAGTCAAACTTTAATTTTTTTCACACACAATCACTACCTACTGGCTTGGAGACTAAACTGAGTGTGTCATTATCTAAACAAAAATCGAAAGCTAAGAAGCAACAGCTGCTCCAGATGAGAAGGAATCAGCAAAAGAACTCTCAAAGTATGAAGAATCAAACTGAAAGCACAATTCCAAAGGGGAACACCAGCTTTCCAGCAATGGATAAAAACAAAATTAAGAACACTAACACGACAGAAAAATTTCCAATGTGGACTGTAAAAAAATACAATGATATCCAAGAGAAAATGGATACCCAACACAAAGAAACCACAAAAAAAAAAAAATCCCAGAGTTGGAAGAAAAATTGACAAAGAAATTAAAATATTAAAGAAAAATCAAACAGAACTTCTGGAAATGAAAAATTTATTCAAGGAATTCCAAAACACAGCAGAAAGCCTCAAGAATAGGGTATATAAAACAGAATAAAGAATCTCAGAGATTGAAGATAACATCATTCAATTAAACAAGTAAGTTGCAGAGACAGAGCAGAGGAATAAGAGAAAATAACAAAGCCTACAACAAATGTGGGATTATGTGAAGAGGCCTCACATGAGAATTATAGGCATCCCTGAGGGTGGAGAAGAAAATACAAAAGAGTTTGATAAACTATTTGACAAACTAATGGAGGAAAATTTTCCTGGCCTTGCTAAAAATCTAGATATCCAGGTACAAGAAGCTCAAAGGACTCCTGGGAGATTCACTGCAAACAGGAAGACACCATGACACACAGTCATAAGACTGGCCAACATAATCACGAAAGAGGCCCTCCTACAAGCTGTAAGGTGAAAGAAGCAGGTAACCTACAAAGGAAAACCCATCAAACTAACCACAGAATTCTGAACTGAGACCTTACAAGCCAGAAGACACTGGAGCCTCATTCTTAGTCTTCTCAAATAGGAAAATGCCCAGCCTAGAAACTTGTATCCTGCAAAACTAAGTTTTGTATATGAACAAGAAATAAAGACCCTCTCAGACAAGCAAAGTCTGAGGGAATTAATCAAGACAAGACCTGTCCTCCAGTAAGTACTCAGAACACTGTTATACATGGATCAGCACAATAAACACTAACCAGTATAAAATTATCCAAAAGCTAAAGGTCAAGGCCAGATACCACAATGGCTCAAGAGACAAAACAAAGCAACAAAGTTCAACTCAACAGATGAACAGAAATCTGCCCCACTTATGAATTCTTTCAATAAATATGAATGTCTTGAACTGCCCACTAAAGAGACAGAGGCTGGCCGAATGGATAAATATACACAAGCCAACTATCTACTGCCTTCAGGAAACACATCTAACCTACAATGATGCATTCTGACTCAAGGTAAAAGGATGGAAAATTATATTCCATGTAAATAGAAACCAAAAGAAAGCTGGCATAGCAGTTCTGATTTCAAACAACTTAGTCTTCAAGTCAACAAAGTAATGAAAGAAAAAGAGGGTCACTACATTATAGTAAAGGGTACAATTCATCAGAAAGACATAAAAATTCTAAATATTTATTCACCTAACTCCAGTACACCCAGATTCATAAAGCAAATCCTACTTGATTTAAACAAAATGATAAACAGCAGCACCATAATACCTGGGGACTTCAACATACCACTGAAAGAATGGGACAGATCTTCCAAACAGAAAAGAAACAATGGATTTACATAGAACTCTAGAACAAATGGGTCTGACAGCCATTTACAGAACATTCTATCCAAAAACCATATATATTTTTCTCATCAGATCATGGGACATTCTCTAAGATTGACCATATCCTAGGCCACAAAACATGTCCTAACAAATTAAAAAAAAAATAAAATAGAAATTATATCATGCATTTTCTCAGACCACACTGGAATGAAATTAGAAATCAACTCCAGCAGAAACTCTCATCTCTACATAAAATCATGGAAACTAAACAACCTTCTGCTGAACTGAAAATTGGGTTAAGGAGGAAATTAAGATGGAAATAAAAAGATTCTTTGAACTAAATGATAAAGGAAACACAAGTTATCAAAATCTGTGGACACAGCTAAAGCAGTCCTGAGAGGAAAATTCATATGCATAAACGGTTACATCCAAAAGACAGAAAGATCACAAATCAACAAACTAATCAATCATCTTAAAGAACTGGAAAAAGATGAGCAAATCAACACCAAACCCAGCAGAAGAAAAGAAATAACAAAGATCAGAGCAGAAATAAATGACACTGATAACAAAAAAACTATACAGAAGATTAATAAAACAAAAAATTAGTTCTTTGAAAAAATAAACATAATTGACACACCTCTTGTAACATTAACAAGAAGCACAAAAAGGACTTGAATAAGCTCAATCAGGAATAAAAAAGGAAAAATTACAACTGATACCACAGAAATACAAAATATCCTCTATAAATAATATAAAAACCTCTGTGCATGTAAACTTAAAAACGTGGAGAAAATGCATAAATTCATAGAAACACATAGCCTCCCTAGGCTCAATCAGGAAGAAATAGAATTCCTGAACACAGCAGAATCAAGTACTGAAATTGAAGTGGCAATAAAAAACTTTCCTAAAAAAAAAAAATCCCGGACTAGATGGTTTCACACCCAAATTTTACCAGTCCTACAAAGAAGAACTGTTGCCTATCCTACAGAAATTATTCCACAACATTGAGAAGGAAGGAATCCTCCCCAACACATTATATGAAGCAAACATCACCCTAATACCAAAATGAGGAAAGGATGCAACAAAAAAAGAAAACTATAGACCAATATCCCTTATAAATATAGATGCAAAACTTCTCACCAAAATCCTAGCAAACCAAATTCAGGTGCTTATCAAAAAAACAATCCATCACGACCAAGTGGGCTTCATCCCAGAAATGCAGGAACTGTTCAACACACGCAAATCTATAAATGTAATTCACTACATAAATGGAAGTAAAAACAAAGACCATATGAATCTCTCAATAGACGCAGAAAAAGCATTCAACAAAATTCAGCACCCTTTTATGATAAGAATGCTTAACAAAATAGACATAGATGGGACTTATCTGAAAATGATAAAAGCCATATATGACAAACTCACAGCCAACATCATACTGAACGCACAAAAGTTGAAAGCATCTCCACTTAGAACTGGAAACAGACAAAGGCTGCCCTCTATCACCACTTCTATTCAAATCGAGCTAGATGTCCTAGCCAGACCAATCAGACAAGAGAAGTAAATCAAGAGCATCCAAATGGAGGCAAAAGAGGTCAAACTATCACTCTTTGCTTATGATATGATCTTATATCTAGAAAACCCCAAAGATTCTCCCATTGAGACTACTGGAATTGATAAACAAACTCAGCAAAATATCAGGTTACAAAATCAATGCACACAAATCAGTAGCATTCTTATACTCCAACAAAAGTTAAACTGAAAACCAAATCAAACACTAAATACCCTTCACAATAGCAACAAAGAAAATAAAATACCTAGGAATATATTTTAAAAAGGAGGTCAAAGATCTCTAAAGGGAGAATTATAAAACACTGAGGAAGGAAATAGAAGATGTAAACAGGTGGAAAAACATACCATGCTCATGGATTGGCAGAATAAACATTGTTAAAATGTCTGTATTACACAAAGTGATCTACAGATTCAATGCAATCCCCACTAAAATACCGACATCATTTTTCACAGATATAGAAAAATAATTCTATGGTTCGTATAGAAACAGAGAAGACTCCGTATAGCAAAACCAATCTTAAGCAAAAAGAACAAATCAGGAGGCATCAATTTACCAGACTTCAAGCTATAGTAAAAGGCTACACAGTAAGTAAAACAGCACGGTACTAGCACAATAACAGAGACATAGACCAATGGAACAGAACTGAGAACCCAGATATAAAACCTTCCTCATATAGCCATCTAATCTTTGACAAAGCAGACAAAAACATACATGGAGAAAGAATCCTTATTCAATAAATGGTGCTGGGAAAATTGGATAGCCACATGTAGAAGACTGAAACAGGATCTGCACCTTTCACCTCTCACAAAAATCAACTCACAGTGGATAACAGACTTAAATCAAAGGCATGAAACTATAAGAATTCTAGAAGAAAATGTTGCAAAAACCCTTATAGACATTGGTCTAGGGAAAGAATTTATGAAGAAGATCCCAAAGGCAATCACAGCAACAACAAAAATAAATAAATGGGACCTGGTCAAATCAAAAGGCTTCTGCACAGCCAAGGAAATTATCACGAGAGCAAACAGACAACCTACAGAATGGGAGAAAATATTCACATGCTACACATCCAATAAAGTGCTGATAACTAGAATCTATATAGAACTCAGAAAATCAGCAAGAAAAAAATCAAACTACCCCATCAAAAAGTGGGCAAAGGACATGACCAGAAACCTTTCAAAAGAAAACAGACTAATGGCCAACAAACATATGAAAAAGTGCTCAACATCTCTAATCATCAGGGAAATGCAAATGAAAACCAGAATGAGATATCACTTAAGTCTAGAGAGAATGGCCTTTATCAAAAAGTCCCAAAACAATAAATGTTGGCATAGATGTGGAGAGATAGGGACACTCACTCATATACTGCTGGTGGGACTGCAAACTAGTACAACCTCTGTGGAAAATAATATGGAAATACCTCAAAGAGCTAACAGTAGAACTACTATTTGATCCAGCAATCCTATTACTAGACATCTATCCAAAGGAAAAAAAGACATTCTGTACTAGAATGTTCATTGCAGCACAATTCACAATTGCAAAGATGTGGAAACAACCCAAGTGCCCATCAGTACATGAGTGGATTTAATAAAATGTGGTATATTGTATACCATGGAGTACTTACTCAGCCACAAAAAACAATGGTGATCTAGCATCTCCTATATTATCCTGAATAGAGCTGGAACCCATTCTACTAAGTGAAGTATTACAAGAATGGAAAAACAAGCACCACATGTGCTCACCATAAAATTGGTATTAACTGATCAACACTTACATGTGCATGTGAACATATAGTAGTAAGATTCAGAGGGTGCCGGGCAGGTGGAAGGGGGAGGAGGATGGGTATATACACACCTAATGGGTGTGGTGTGCACCATCTGGGGATGGACACGCTTGAAGCTCTGACTTGGGTAGGGCAAGGGCAATATATGTAACCTAAACATTTGTACCCCTGTAATATGCTGAAATAAAAAAATAAATAAATGAATAAATAAATAAAATAAATAAAGGCTTAACTTAAAGCTACAGTGAACAAGACAGTGTGCTATTAGCAAAGAGATAAACAAATAGATGACTAGAATGGAATTGAAAACCAGAAATAAACCCAAACAAATATGAGCAATCAATTTTTGACAAAGGTGTAAAGGCAACTTAATGAAGAAATTATACTCTTTTCATCAAATGGTGTTGGAATGATTGAACATTTAAACATCCATATGTATATACACAAAAAAAGAATCTTGACCTAAACCTCAAAGAACATCACAGAGCTAAATATATAAAATGTCAAACTATAAAACATTTAGAAGAAAGTCTTCATGTCATGGGGCTTAGGCAAAGAATTCTTTTTTTTTTTTTTTT
>VBSM01000272.1:16204631-16222351 GCA_008086735.1 Cheirogaleus medius | reverse complement strand
TGACAAAAAAAAACCAGAAATGTGATTGTTATGGACTGAATGTATATGTGTCCCCCTCTTCTCAAATTCATATGTTGAATTTCTAACCCCCAATTTGATGGTATTAGAAGGTTGGGTTTTGGGGGGGGTGATTAGGTCATGAGGGTAGAGCTCGAATGAATGAGATTAGTGCCCTTATAAAAGAGACTCCAGAGCTCTCTAGCTCTGTTTCCACCAGATGAGGACACAGCAAGAAGACTGCTCGATGTGAATCAGAAAGTGGATCTTCACCAAACACTAAATCTTCCAGCACCTTGAACCTTAGACTTCAAATCCTCCAGAACTGTGAGAAATAAATGTTTGCTGTTTGGGCCACACAGGTAATAGTATTCTGTTATAGCAGCCCAAACAGACCAAGACACTGATTGTTTCTACCACAATTAAAGAAATTACATCCACAAAATAATCCTTAGTTTAGGTGGCTTTGCTCATGAATTATACCAAACATTTAAAAAAGAAATAATGCTAACCTTATACAAACTTTTCTAGACTATAAAAAAGAAAATATATCTAACTCATCATCAATTGGTAAATGAATAAAAATTTGTGGCACATACATAAAACTAAATACTACTCAGTAATATTAAGGAATAAACTGATACATGAACAACATGAGTACATCTCAAAAGCATTATGCTAGGTAGAAAAAGCCGGATACAAAAGTCTACATACTATATGATTCCACCCATATGACACTGAGAAAGAATAAAACTTTTCAGTTTTGCCAAGGGCTGGGAGTAGGGGAAGGACAATGACTACACAAAAAGCATGGGAAAATATTTGGGGATAATGTGAATATTCTGTCTATATCTTGATTGTGGTGAGAGTTAGATGATAGCATACTTTGTCAAAATTCACATAAATATATACCAAAGAAGTGAATTTTGCTGTAAGTAAACAATATCTCAATAAATCTGACTTGAAAACCCAAGGAAAAAAAGGTATATGATGTATTCTAAAAACAGTATCAACAATAAATATTTTAATCATATATTATTGTGGTTGCTTCGGAAGCACATTATCTGTGATATAAAATCAGTATAATCCCGCTGGGCTTACACACAACACAGTTGACCTTTGAACAACAAAGATTTTAATTGGGCAGGTCCACTTATATGCAAATTTTTTCAATAAATATATTGGAAAATTTTTTGGAGATTTGTAGCCATCTGAAAAAACTCACAAACATATAGCCAAAAAATTAAGAAAAAACTATGTATGTAATAATACATAAAATATAAATAGATATTAGTCTAGTTTGTCACTTCCTACCATAAAATATATACAAATCTATTACAAAAGGTTAATAATTACCAAAACTTATGTACACAAACACAGACCATCCATTGCACCATTTGCAGTTGAGAGAATGTAAACAAATATAAAAATGTAGTATTAAATTATAACTGCATAAAATTAACTATAGCACATACTGTACTACTGCAATAATTTTATAGCCACCTACTGTTGCTATTCTGGTGAGCTCAAGCATTGTGAGTATCCCCTTAAAAAACCAGGCAACCCTAATCAGCTCTGTATGAGCAGTTCCTCTCTCTAGTAAGTTGTGTATTGCAGTAAAAAGTGATCTCTGATCAGATTCTCAGTTTTTTCATCATGTTTAGTGCAGTATCATAAACCATGAATAACACCATGGGACCAAAACAAAATATCACTTGCAATGCTGGAAGTGCTTACAAGAAGCAGAGAAAAGTTATGACATTATAACAAAAAGGTGAATTACTCGATATGTACCATAGATTGAGGTCCACGGCTGTGGTTGCCTGCCATATCAAGATAAACGAATATAGCATAAGGACCATTGTAAAAAAATGAAAGGAAAATCTGTGATGTTGTTACTGCAGCTAAGCCAGAAAACACAAAACCCTCCTTTTTATCTCATATTGAAAATGCAGCTTTTACGTGGATACAGGATTGATATAAGAAAGACATACTTATAGACACTAATGTCAATATGATTCAAGAAAAAGTATACGATAACTTACAGCAAAAGGAAGGTGAAAGATCTAAAGGTGGAGAATTTAATGCCAGCAAAGGATGGTTTGATAATTTTAGAAAGAGGTTTGGCTTAAAAAATGTCAAGATAACAGGAGAAGCAGCTTTTGTCAACCAAGAAGCAACAGATGAGTTCCCAGATGCCGTTAAGAAAATCATTAAAGAGAAAGAATATCTGCCTGAACAAATTTTTAATGCAGACCAATGTGCCCTATTTTTCGTGGGTGGGGGGCGATGAATGACACAAAGGGCATTTATTAGTAAGGAAGAAAAGCAAGCAGCAGGATTTAAAGCAGGAAAGGATAGGTTAATTCTACTGTTTTGTACAAATGCAATCAGGTTTATGATCAGAACTGTCCTTATCTAAAGAGCTGTTAATCCTCAAGATTGAAGAGAAAAGATAAATATCACTCTGTTCATTGTAGAATAAGAAGGCCTGGACAATGAGAACCCTTTTTCTGGATTGGTTCCATCCATGCTTTGTACCGAAAGTCAGGAAGTACTTTGCCAGCAAGGAACTACCTTTTAAAGTTCTTTTGATATTGGATAATGCCCATGCTACCCAGAACCCCATGAGATCAACACAAAGGCATCAAACTAGTCTACTTGCCCCTAAATACAATGTCTCTCAATGTCTCTAATTCAGCCTCTAGATCAGGGGTCATAGGATCTTTAAAGCTCATTACCCATGGTTCTCTATGGAAAAATCGTCAATGCTATGGAAGAGAATCCTGATAGAACATCATGAAAGTCTGGAGGGATTACATCACTGAAGAAGCCATTGTTATAGAAAAAGCCATGAAAGCCATTAAGCCCCAAACAATAAATTCCTGCTGGAGGAAACTGTGTCCAGATGTTGTGCATGACTTCACAGGATTTATGACAGAATCAATCCAGGAAATCATGAAAGAGATTGTGAATGTGGCAAAAAAAAAAAAAAAAGTGGGGGGTAAAGAGTTTAAAGATATGGATCTTGGAGATATTCAAGACAAGGAGACACCACACCAGAGGAATTAACAGAAGGCGACTTGATAGAGATGAGTGCTTCCGAACCAGTGCCAGACAATGAGGAAGAAGACACAGAAGAAGCAGTGCCAAAAGAAGCTGGTGGAAGGGTTACAATTATTCAAGACTGCTTTTGACTTCTTTTATGACATGGACCCTTCTATGATACAGGCTCTGAAACTAAAGCAAATGATGGAAGAAGGATTGGTACTGTACAGAAACATTTTTAGAAAAATAGAAAAGCAAAGGTCAGAAATTGTAATATATTTCTGTAAAGTTACACTGAGTGTGTCTGCCTCTCCTGCCTTTTCCCTTCTACCTCCTCAACCTCTTCTGCCTCTGCTACCCCTGAGACAGTAAGAAAATAACAAGGATGAAGACCTTTATGATGATCCACTTCTACTTAATAGCAAAAAATTTTTTTCTTCCTTATGATTTCCTTAATAACATTTTCTTTTCTCTTACTTTATTGTAAGAATACAATATATAATACATATAACATATAAAATATGTGTTAATCAGCTATTTATATTATTGATAAGGTTTCCAGGTAATAGCAGGAAGTAGTTATATATAGTAGTTATATATCTGGGAAGTCAAAAGTTATACATGGAGTTTTAACAGCTCAAGGGGTCAGTAGCCCTAACCCCCACGTTGTTCAAGGGTCAACTGTATTTCAAATTAACTTTGAAACTGCAAATTCACTGGATCTAACAGTATTAGTTGATGATAAGTAGCTATTCAGTCATTTAAAATTCAAAGATTAAATAACTAGCTACTTATCAATGTGAGCGAGTATGTATTAGGGGGGTGTATTTATAGTCAGTCCACGGTATCCATGGGGACTGGTTCCACGGCCTCCATTGATACCAAAATCTGTGGATGTACAAGTCACTTACATAAACTAGCACTGTATTTGCATACAACTCATGCACATCCTCCCATATACTTTAAAATATCTCTAGATTACTTATACCTAACACAATGTAAATGCTATGTAACTAGTTGTTATACTGTAATTTTATTTGTATTTTTATTATTGCATTGTTATTTTTTATTTTTTCCCCTAAAATATTTTTGATCTAAGTTTGGTTGAATCCATGGATAAGGAACCCAAGTACACAGAGGGCTGATTATCTACTCCAAAGATTCCTTTGCCTAGACAGCTTTGAATAATGAAAATATTTTTCTGCTATGCCTATCTTTTATCATTTTTGTTGAGTGTACTTAATTTATAAATAGTTATAATGTAAAAGTCATATCTGGCTTATTCTGAGTACACATTATTTTTCAAAATCTGATACCTACCCATTTCTTTTTCTAATGTGGAATCCCCTCCTTTATCTTTCTCAAGAAAAGGAAGCTAAGGCTGCAAAATGACAGCCAAATTGATTTTCATGATCTACTTCCAGGTGGTCTGTCACAGGCTAGCATATCCACAGGGGCCAAAGGCTGTAATTTCAAAACCTCCGGTAGGAGTTCAGAAAGAATTAAAACAGCGGCACTCGTTGTATTTCCCTAAGTGTACTTGCTATGTTAGTGATCATCACATATGTAATATCATTAGAAAGAGCTTGTGTTTATACCCACAAAGTCCACTCTCTAAGATTCATCCCCACCTTCCTGTAGTTATATGCAATTTCAGAACTCAAGGATCATATCCTTAGCACTAAATGAAAAGCTTTAAGCCCAATGACACCATCTGGAGCTTTTGTTTCATTATATACTTTCATTGCCCTGAAATCTAAGATATGTTAACAATACTTACATGAATGGAATGCATTACAACTTACTCTGCATTAGTGGAAAAGTGCACTCTATATCTACATCTATCCAAAGAGACATATGTTATTCCTATCATCTGGCTATACTCATTTCATTTACAAAGGATTATTAAGAACATTTAAACCAGCCACTTTAAAACTGCCTTATAATATCACATCAGGATATAAAAATAGAACAACATGTGGATAACTATTTCCCAACCTTTGCCATTTAATCAAAGGAGCATAAATTTCTGATTCTCTACTTGTGCTGACCAACATTTATCTAACATGTCAGTCATTCATATAGTTTATTCCAATCTGTTCCATTTTGGAAACGCCACTCCAATGATCACTAGACTGGGAAGAAAACCTGTGAGAAGTGAATAAATTAGAATTTTTTAAAAAATACTGAACATATTGCTTCTATTTGGTTTAGCATCATTCATATCTGGGATACTCAAGGTGCTTTACAAAGAGGTATAAATTAGAACTGTAATGAGTGATTATAAACAACAGCTTAGCTTTTAGGAGACTTGCTTGTTTACGTATGAAGAAAAGACTTGACTGGCACTCCAAGTTTATTCCCTTTACAGTCCTCTAACAATAGTACAGAATCTTTAGCTTACAAAGCCATACATAACCTTATTGGAGGCAGACACTAAAGGCCTTCAGTTAAAGATCTCTATGGAACAGTACATTTAAGTCTGGTAGCTTGCCCTGTAAACCATGTACCACATCAAGAGAGTAAGGGATACCAATTAAGATTCTGAAATAAATTAGAATAGGCATGAAGAGTGATCGATGAGGACTGGAATTTTAATCAGTATTTAAAATATGAATCCTAGAAATGATATTCAGTTTTTTAAAAAACTAACACTAAATTATATTAATTGTAGCATGATTGATAACATTTAAAATACAGAAAAAGATAGTGAAAGTTATACAGGAATTTTTCGAATGCAGTCCGGAGACTTGGATGGAGGTAATGTATGTGATGGTGGGTGTGTGCACATACATACTTAATCCAGGCATGGAATAATACAAAAAAGCTGGTTATTTCCTAATACCTAAAATTCCATTTTGTCATTTTTAAATGCTTAAAAGCTGGATTAGAAACAACTTTTAAAACAATAATTTATTATTCATTCTATAAATATTTGAGTACTTACTATAATCCAAGTAAATACAATGTTGACAAAGCTAGACAAGATAATTTGTAATTACAAAATTACAAAACTCTCCATTCAGATTCGGTATAGATACTACAGGAGCTAACCACAGGGTTACTTAGTACACTCTAGAGGAGCAGAGAGGGCTTTACTACAGAAGTGAAATCTATAATGAGCCCCCAAAAATGATTGGAAACTGGCCAGAAAAGGAAAGAAGAAAGAGAATTTCATGCTGAGAAAACAACCTTTATAAAGACACACAAAAGTGAAAAAAAAGAATGATAGTTGAGAAATTAGTAATCACAATAACCAATAATTACATTTATTTTATTAATTAAAAATAAAATTACTACCATTTATTGAGATACTACTACATATACTAACCTTCCAACACACACTGCTTGTAATATTTACAGCTTTTCAACTATCATTATTCCGATCTTATGGAAGAATAAATTTAAGGTTCAAAGAAAAAAAACTTGCCTTTTCAGGAAAAAATTTTATATGATTTGAGATGATCAAAAAAGATTACTGGGTATCCTGCCTAGGGCACCTTTCCTCGTCTGAGATATTTTAAAACTCCATAAATTAAATGATAATTGATAGCAATGCAAATTTTCCATAAATTTTGCCCAGTGGAGTTATGCGTTGATTTCCCTCCCCATGTGGAAGAAGACAGTTTTAAATCTATTAAGCAATTAACATCCAGATTCCTGGTGGCCTACATATGTGCCTGCTCTTTGCATCCTTTGAGCTACTTGTAACATCTTACTGGTTCCCTCATTATTTAATGAGTTAAGTAATACTTAAGTAATTAATGAGTTAAGTAATACTTTTGGCATGTGTTCATAAATATGAACATGTGTTCATAAATATGAGGCATGGTTTCCCTTTTTAAAAAATTATCCTATGATAGATCCAAAGCACAATGAGTCAGAATTTGAAGGCTTCTATTGATTCTATATGGGTCCAAAGACAAGGCTCCTTCCATACAACTCAGTACTTTTCTCCTTTTATTCTTGAATGTTAATGCCAACATAATTTTTATAATATACTTCTTGCAAATGGTCTCACCTAATTTTTTATGGTCCATGTGATGAAACTTTCTAAAATGTCCAGCATGAGGCTATTTTCATCCTTTCACTAATTTCTTCACATATCCCTAATTCCTCAGCCTCCTGTGGGATGAAAAAGGAAAGTAAAAGTAGCTTCTCTCATTCCAAGCCTTTTCACACTCAAGCAATTACAAACAGAAAGAATGAATTACAATTTCATGCCATTTAAAACTTTCTCAGGCATAATTCAACTCAAAGCCCGTAGGACAAACTCTCTGATAATTAAAATGTATTGCTATAATGAATAAGAGAAAGGTGGTGACCTGGGGGAGAACTTAGGAAACCCTTGCTGATTATTCCTTTTGTTATATAACATTCCCCTTCTTGACCTCACCTTTTTGAAAAAAATTACAGATTGTTTTGGTTGAATCAAAACTAATACCTAGTGACAAATATTCAAATCTGCACAATGGAAATTGGGTGGTAAATCTCCTTATAATACAAAATATCCAACAACACAATGGGCCACTGTTACGATATTCATTCAATTCACAAGGAAACTGTAAAAACTTTAACTTAAAAAGAATAAAGAATCAGTACATACACTTATAAAGATGTATTCGTTTACCTGCTTAACAAAATTGACAGTATGAAGCTTTTTCTGCATGTTACAATGACATGTGTTAAAGGTACACTACTTTCGAACCAACATTTACCCTTCGCCACTGGTGAAAGGCAACAAGATCTCTTTACAAAGTCTCGTCTTTTTCAATAAATTTTGCATGAAAACATGTTATCCTGGCACAAAGTTGCCTGCTGTCACATTGGAAGTGTGATAAATGTTTAATGAAAACAACACCACACAGCTTGGTGTCAGATAACAGCTATCACACAGCCCTGCTTTGATCCATACAGACACTTAAAAGGAGTTCTAAGCATGCTCTGCACCACAAAACTCTATAACCTATATGCAAATAGGGGTAAATTAGCATAAGTGACTTCCCGCTGTATAAAGAAATAAGAGGTAAGGAAAAATATGACAGGCTCTATAAGCATGTAACTGCTGTCAAAACTCAAGAGTCCAGTTTTTCCAAATCACTTCTAACATCTTCTGCCAAATACTAGGTAGGAAAAAAAAAAAACCTTATCAACAGAAATTTATTACATGAAACTCCAAAGCTGAAGACACTGGAATACTGCCAAGATTAAAGCCATGACTAATATCTATCTATAAAATATGATTATTACATGGTACTAGTCTTCTTATACACACTGCTTATAATATTTATAACTTTTTAAGTATCATCATCCCCATTTTGTAGAAGAATAAATTATATATCTAGAGGGAAATTCTTACCTCTCTCAAAAAGTATAGAGCTTCAGAAATTTATGTAAAGAAAAAGAGAAGAATGTATAAACTTAAATGTTTTGGCAAAGTATCTCAAAGGTCTTGATGGGTACACTTCTGAAAATAGCATCAATATATTGAAAAGCTAATAAAGAAAATAATAAAGGTGTAAACTTTTCATGGTAGCAGGTCACAAAGGAGGCCATACATAGGAGGCTAAATCAGGTTTCTAATGAATTCTAAAGTTATTCAAATTAAAAAGAAAGCATTTCAGTAGGTGTCTGAGTCCATTTTGTGCTACTATAACAGAACATCACTGGGTAACTAATTTATAATTAATAGAAATTTATTGGCTCAGAATTCTGGAAGCTGGGAAGTCCAAGATCAAGGGACCAGCATCTGATGAGGAACTTGTTGCAGCATCATCCCATGGCAGAAGAGTAAAGAGACAATGAGAGAGAAAGAGAATGGCAAACCCATTCTTTTATAAGAAACCCACTCACAAGATAATCACTCCTGTGATTAACAGCATTAATCCATTAATGAGATAAGGGTAGAACCCTCATGGTCTAAGTACCTCCTATAGGTCCCACCTACCATGTCTGCAGCACTGGGGGTCAAGTTTCCAACATGTGAACTTTAGGGGGCATATTCAAACCATAGCAGTGGGCAGCAAATGCTTTAAATCAAATTTTCCTAGCTTGTGATTTATATCAAATTCATCCAAATGCTACTCCTCTTTTTTTTTTTTTTTAAGAGACTGGGTCTTGCTCTGTCACCGAGGCTGGAGTGCAATAGTGCAAACACAGCTCACTGCAACCTTGAACTTTTGAGTTCAAGCAGTACTCCTGTCTCTGGCTCCTTAGTAGCTAGGACTACAGGCATGCGCCACCACTCTTAACTAATTTTTTTTTTTAATTTTGTAGAGACAGGGTCTCATTACGTTTCCCAAGCTGGTCTTGAACTCCTGGCCTCAAGCAATCCTTCTACCTTAGCCTCCCAAAATGCTGGGATTACAGGCATGAGCCACCACACCTGGCCCAAATTCTACTCTTAAGGACAGCACTATGATTTAAGACTAAATAGTAGAACATTATTGGTAGATATTTACATATTCATTGACAACTAATCTTTCAAAGATCAGAGTCTGTAAAAGATGTTTTATACTAGTTGACTATACTTTACAGAGATTAGATTAAGATGTTATTAAAGAAGGCCCAATAACATGCTAATCCACAGAAGACTCAGAGTATTCAGTGTTCACTATCATCAAACCAAATTGCAATTATGAGATGCCATAACAAATTTTGTACTTCTGATTTTTGACTCTCAATAATAGTTTGTTTAACAAAACAATGATGTGTCTGATTTCAACTCTGCTATTTCTTAAGAAAAATCTGTTTTCATATTGCAAAGACATTTCCCCTTATAAGAAATAAAACTGTCATTCGCCCAGGCACACTGGCTCACCCGTGTAATCCTAGCACTCTGGGAGGCCAAGGCAGGAGGAAAGCTTGAGCCCAAGAGTTTGAGGTTGCAGTGAGCTATGATGTGGCCACTCTAGCCCTGGCAACAGAGCAAGACTCTGTCTCAGAAAAAGAAATACAATTGTCTAAGGATAAGATAAATATTTAAGCTTTAAAATATGGGGAAAAAAACAAGAAAAATCTATATCAATGTTTAAAGAGAAATCCTTAGATAGAAAACCCTACCATGCTCATGGATTCCCAGAATCAATAATGTTAAAATATCCATACTACCTAAAGTAATCTACAGAATTAATGCAATCCCTATCAAAATACCAGCATCATTCTTTACAGATCTAGAAAAAAAAAATTCTATGCTTCGTATGGAATCAGAGAAGACCTTGTATAGCCAAAGCAATCTTAAACAAAAAGAACAAGTTGGGAGGCATCAGTCTACCAGACTTCAAGTTTTACTACAAGGCTATTGTAACCAAAACAGCATGTTACTGGCATAAGAATAGGGACATAGACCCATGGAACAGAACTGAGAACCCAGATATAAAACCATCCTCATATTGTCATCTAATCTTTGACAAAGCAGACAAAAATACACATTGAGGAAAAGAATCTCTATTCAATAAATGGTACTGGGAAAACTGGATAACCACATGCAGAAGATTGAAACTGGATCCCCACCTCTCACCTCTCACAAAAATCAACTCACAGTGGATAACAGAATTAAACCTTAGGCGTGAAACCATAAGAATTCTAGAAGAAAATGTTGGGAAAACTCTTATAGACATCTAGGTGAATAATTTCTGTAGAAGACCCCCAAAGTAATCATAGTAGCAACAAAAATAAATGGGACCTGATTAAATTAAAAAGCTTCTGCACAGCCAAGGAAATTATCATTAGAGTGAATAGACAACCTGCAGAATAGGAGAAAATATTTGTATTCTACACATTCAATAAAGAGCTGATAATAAGAATCTATATAGAACTTAAGAAAATGAACAAGAAAAAAAATCAAACAACCCCACCAATAAATGGGCAAATGACACGAACAGAAACTTTTCAAAAGAAGACAGAATAATGGCCAAGAAACATATTAAAAAGTGCTCAACATCTTAATCATTAGGGAAATCAAAGCCACAATGACGTATCACCTAACTCCAGTGAGAATGGCCTTTATCAAAAAGTCCCACAACAACAAATGCTGGCATGGATGTGGAGAGACTGGAACACCCTTACACTGCTGGTGTGATGGCAAATTAGTACAACCCCTGTGGAAAGTAATTTGGAGATATCTCAAAGAGCTAAAAATAGAAATACCATTTGAACCAGTAATCCCACTACTAGGCATCTACCCAAAGGGAAAAAAAAAAAACGTTCTATAATAAAGACATCTACACTCAATTGTTTATGGCAGCACAATTCACAATTGCAAAGATGCAGAAACAACCCAAGTGCCCATCAATACATGAGTGGATTAATAAAATGTGGTATATGTGTACCATGGAGTACTACTCAACTACAAAAAACAATGCTGAACTAGCACCTCTTATATTATCCTGGATAGAGCTTGAGCCCATCCTTAGAAGTGAGGTATCACAAGAATGGAAAAACAAGCAACACATGTACTCACTATCAAATTGGTACTAACTGGTCAACACTAAGGTGATCACATGGTAGTAATTCACCAGGTGGAGGTCAGGGGGAGGGGGGTGGTGGAGGCAGGTAAACACACAACTAATGCATGTGGAGTGCACTGCATGGGGGAAGGGCATGCTTCTAGTCCTTGGGCAAGGCAAAGGCATTATATGTAACCAAAATGTTTTTACTCCCATAATATTCTGAAATTAAAAATAAATGTTAGATGCTTATCATTATTACATCCACTGTGAATACAGCATTTTGTTCAGACCCCATGTAGAACAGATCCTATCATTTCTCCGCTTGAAACTCTATATTGGCTTTCCACTGTCTCTATAACTAATTTTAAACTCCTTAAGATGATATAAGGTCCTCCCAAAATCATCTCTCATCGTCATTCCTTTTCTACTCTAAACCAAGGCCCAGGACTTCAGTTCCTCAAATATACCATACCCTCTTGCTTGTCTCCAAGCCTTTCCATATGAAGTTCATTTGCATGGAACATTCCTTTCCCTCTCTTCCTTCTTTCAAGGTATAAACATCGCTTCTTCTGAGAGCCCTTCCCCAGTACACAGACTAGTGTGGATCAATCAGCTTAATGTTCATGAAGATATCTTGCAACCAGAATGTGTCAAGACTGAAGATGAAAGCCAACATGCTAACATTGGCCTGAGAGAAGGATAAAAAGGGCCTCCCTCAGACTACTTACCTTTAAACTGCTTGTTATCTTAGTAGTAAGCAAGCGTACTCATGGTTTAAGCCAGGCATTGACAAACGACAACTCTTGGGCCAGACCTAGCCAGATGCCCATTTTTGTAAACACAATTTTATTGGAATGTAGCCTGCCTATTAGTTTAATATTATCTATGGTTGCAAAGTTCAGTAATTGCAACAGATACAAACTCTGGTCCAGAAAGCCTAAATTATTTACTATATAGCCCTTTACAAAAAGTCTGCAGACCCTTGGTTTAAGCTATTATTAGTTAAATTCTGTTACTTATGACCAAAAGTATCCTAATTGATATAGTATTTCCATAGCTTCTTTTACTTTTTCTACTAGAAACATTCATCTGACTTCATTATAATTATTTGCATATGTTCCCTTCTATAGATGTTTATTTTCCCACTTGCATGAAAGCTCCAAGTAGTACTGGCACTAACATTATATCATTATTATGTAAAATAGTACCTGACAAATAGAAGGCATTTAAATGTTGCTTACTGAACAAGTAAACATATGAATGAATGTTTACATTTGCTAAATAATCAATAAATATTTATTAACAACTAACATGTATATTAGGTGCTCTGAGTGATATTAAAGAGTATAAGTCCAGAATGGCCTAAAATCAAGTTTAGGAAATAAACATGTAAGCTTTAAAAAATAATAAATTATTTCTGGAACAAAGCAGGATTCATCTGTATATATAAAAATACTACTATAGTAAATGTACACACTGATAAAAAAAAAATCCTGATTTTAGATTATACCAAATAGGTAGGAATTAGTGTGTACTTAGCACTAACCAGGGGAAAGAGCATCCTAACACAACACTATGTGTCACTATGGTCCACTAAAACCATAATATAGGCTGCCTAAACCTTTTTGGCATCAGTCTCCAGGGCCCTTCAACTGACAACTCTTATTTTGACTTTGTTCATTACCTTTGTTGAGATTAATGTTATGAAATAATGACAAATACAACATTATTATCTTGTGAACCAGGAATCCAGGAATCAGTCCACTTGAACACAATCAACTCTGAGTGATGAATGAGTCTAACCTATAAAGCTGGCCTAGGCTTTCAAAATTAATGTTACCATATGAGAACATTTCTTAAAACCATTTGACTTCCTTGTTTTATTCACTCTCTCATATTCTTACCTTTAAAATCCCCCAAATAATGTTTTATATAATATTAATTTATTACATATTATTCTATAAAAGTAAAACTTGGTAAGGTGGAAAGCAAAGATTTAATAACCAGTAAACATCATAATCACACTTCACACAGCCATGTAATATCTGAAAACTAAACCAAAAGAAGAAAAAATTGAAAAACGAACAAGAAGCAAGGTAGCTCTTTGTGATATTTTTTTTTCCTCCTCTTAATCTATATTTTCCAGTCTTAGAACTCTTATCTACATCTTCCATTCAACTCTATTATCCCACTGTTTTTCTCCCTTTGCCAAGAGATTTCCCCTATACCCTTTCTGACTCTCATTCTATCCTATCAACTCTGACTAACTCAGCCTCCCTATCCTTACAGCCAGATATCTAATCCCTATCTCCTCAACTATAACATTACACAATCCTTAAAACCAGAAAAAGACAGAACTCAGAATTTTGCAGGAACACGATATTCAATGTACATTTATAGTTGTGGGGTGCTTGGGAGGGGAAAAAAGACACAATGATGTTATCCTCTTCCAAACTCCACCATGAATTTAACATTTCAAAGGACACTTAAAAGCCAACAATCTAGGCAGGTTTATATAACATCTCTATTAACTTAGAAACAAAAAATAAACACACAGACAACTGTGTGGGAAGGGTTAAAGGAAGAGTTGAGGGAAGGGTTGAGGGAAAAGTTTCATATCTTTTAATAAAGTTAATAATTTCTCACAGACTCAAGATCTCAGGAAACTATAACCACACTCCTGGTAAACTCTTAAATTCAACACTGAAAACTGATTCATTGAAGATAAACACTTTTATACTAAGATATAAAGTAAACATATTCACATAAAATGTTGAAAGACTAACAAAACGGGATAAATTCTAAGAAGTTCTACTTCACAGAATAAAGACTCCAATACCACTTTTGAATAAAACAAATGATATGCTGTAAATTTAAGCTGCTAACAAGAGTGTTTCATTTTGGTATCTTCTAATTTGATAAACACCTATGAGTGGATTTCAACCTCCAAAGGGACAGAATCATTGTTTTAACATCAATTCTAGGAAATTAACAAAAAATAAAATTCTGGACCTCATAAGCAGATACATTCATTCTAACCCACACATACACCATAATATTGCCCAAGTCCCCATTCTATATTGAAAGAGGACTGAACAATAGTAAATCACATGGTTCCTTCCCTTTGTTTCAAATTTACCCCTTCCTGGAACAGCTTTGCAATAAGCTAATAGACATCTTTAAGCAGTCTTCAAATTATAAATTTATGTTCATGACAAAGGAAATAGAATGTAGAACTTTCCTAAACAATTAGGTAAATTGTACTTTATTTACATACTAAACTTTGATATTGCTGTTTATGTTGTATTTCTAAGATTTGTTATATTAATAAATGAAAATGGAAATGATAATTTTAACACACTAAAAATTTGACACAACTATTTATAGATTTATCCTTTCTCCTGTCTCTACTTAATTCTCCTCTTTCTTTGTTCATCTTCTTTCCCTCTTACAGCAATATAGCCACAGGGTAGGAAAACAAAAACCTCAGAGAACAAAAATTTCACTTGAATACTGCCATGGAATCACCAGATCACCACATAAGACTTGCTTCAACTTACCCACGTTTGATGTTGTGTAACTCCTTGTCCTTGCCTTTATCCTTCTCCTTTTCTCTTTTCTCTTTCTCTCTTCCTTTACGTCGTTCTCTATCCCGAGACCGACTACGGGTTCTTCTGTGACTGGACCTTTCACTGCTTCGACTATGGGAACGTGGACGAGGTCTTGACCTAGACCTACAGTAAGCAGATTTTATTAAATAAATTTAGTGTATATTTTGTGTTATGAAATGTAAACACCCTTGAAAATTATTTGAAAAAACTAATTAGTTTTAGTTATGGACTCAGAATTTAAATAACTGTGTGAAGCAAGCATCTGAATGATTCTTTATGAATAAGTACTCTCAGTTGAAATGATATATGAGGGAAATATATGTTGCCAACTTTGCAGGAAATTAAGGTACAATGAACAAGTGTTTGCAAGTGAAAGTCTTGAAGGTTCAAATCAAGTCTCAATAATTCATGTCTCCTCAGATAATGTAACAGATCAAATGTATCTAATCTAGTCCACAAGGATAGGCTTTCCCTATCCCTACAATCTCTGTTTCCTTACCTATTCAACCTTATTTCTAATTGTTCCGATATAACTATTCATCCACTCTAATCCAGCCATTCTTTTTTTAAAATGACAGCATTAGGTTGAATACACTATGTGCTAAGAAGTAATGATTTCAGGTCCTGGTTACAATAATGACAAGAAAGCCTCTATAAGATCGACAATCCTACAGATAACTATAAAACGAAAACTACTACAGTTGACCCTTCAATAAGGTTTGAATTGCATGGGTCCACTTATATGCAGATTTTCTTCTGCATATAATCACAACAGGGCCAGGCACAGTGGCTCACGCCTGTAATCCCAGAACTTTGGGAGGCTGAGATAGATTGCTTGAGGCCAGGTATTCAAGACTAGCCTGGGCAACATAGTGAGACTCTATCTTCATAAAATAAAAAATAAAAAAAATTAGGTGGGCATGGTGGCACACATTTGTAGTCCCAGCTAGTTGGGAGGTTCACACAGGAGGACTGCCTCAGCCTAGGAGTTCAAGGATATTTTGAACTGAATGAAAACGAAAAAACAACATATGATAATTTGTGGGATGCAGCTAAAGCAATATTAAATGGAAAATCTATAGTTTTAAATGTTTACATTAGAAAAGAAGAAAGATCTAAAATCAATTACCTAAGCTTTCATGTTAAGAAGCTACAAAAAGAAGAGCAAAGTACTATAAACCCAAAGTAGATGGAAGGAAAGAAACATTAAAGAAAAGAGCAAAGATCAATGGAATAGAAAACAACAGAGAAAATTAACAAAGCCAAAATCAGGTACTCTGAGAATATCAATAAAATTGATAAATCTCTAGGTAGACCGATCAAACAAAAAGAAGAAATACAAATTACCAAAGAATAAAGACTGTGGATGATGAAGAGTTCACATGAACTAGTTCTGGATAACTAGGATATATGTGGGGCTTGAAGAGAATTACATAGCTTTCAGCAGCAGTAATGCTTGTCCTCTTCCATCTCTAATGGGATCACTCAGTAAACAAAAAAGAATATTGGATCATAAACCCACAAATTTTTTTCAATGTGATTCTGAGAAGTTATAATTATTTATTCCTACTAATGTAACATGGGTTTAATTATTTTATTGTCCTAATTTACAAATATTAAATTTCTACCATTTTCTCTGGAAGTTTCTCTGACTATTCCTAATTTTGACACATGACTCTTTTTCCACATCACAGTTTTATCATCACAACTTACTACCCCCACAGATGTTATCCTATCCCTTTCTGATTAAATTTTCTATTACATGTGGATATATGGAAATTTTAACAGATTATTACTAAAATTTACCAAATTTTAAAGTTTTCTGTTTAAAAGAAAGCAATAATAAAAATTGAGGGGAGCCGTTCTCGTGATAACCTCAGACACTATATATATATATATATATATAACGTGTATATAGACATACAGGCTATTATCTTAATTTGGTTCTACACTGTTTAGGACCAAAATATGATTCAAGCAATTAGCTGCAAAAATGTAGAGTAACAAAAGGCAGGTGAGTTAAACTCTAACAAAACTCAAAGATCTTCTTTTTAAAATAAATCTCCAATATAAGCTAATGTAGTTGTTTGCCTCTTTTTTAAAAGAAATATATATCGTTGGACAAAATGTACAACCATTTGTGGATTACAGATGAGGTAGGAACTAACTGGGTTGTGAGATAACAGACAAGTGATTTGGGAGAAGGTGGCAGGAACTAAGAATTAATTGAGGGAGGCACCAATTTTAATAAATTTGTAAAATCTGAATCAAGGTGTATGAAATACATTTCCCTCATACCATAATCCAGTAAATTTACTAATCCAGTAAAGAGTAGAATTCTGATTTTGACAGACCTATAAAATCTTGGGGCTGGTATAAAGATCACTCATGTTTCAATGTATTTCTTTTATATAGGAAGGTGAATAATAATCTGAAGGACTAAAATCCACGTCTTCTCCATAGATAACCTTTAGTAACCAAATATAATACATGATCATCAGTGGTTGCTATTAACAGGAAGAACATACCTGTCATCCAAGACTCCAAGTCTTTTTAGGATAAAAGTGGATAATCCAGGGACATATGTAGGTCTTTTTTTTTTTTTTTTTTTTTT
>VBSM01000272.1:16191843-16204494 GCA_008086735.1 Cheirogaleus medius | reverse complement strand
CGGGGTCTCGCTCTTGCTCAGGCTGGTTTCGAACTCCTGACCTTGAGCAATTCTTCTGCCTCAGCCTCCCAGAGTGCTAGGATTACAGGCGTGAGCTACCATGCCCGGGCCATATGCAGTTATTGAAGGGGGTACTATAACATGAGGACAACAAGGCTAAACTGGCACAGTCCGAGAGAAACCAGAGTATAATCACTCTCCTATCACCATTACAGCAAAGCTACATAGTGCAATTAGCAGGGAGGTCTTACATTGATTACTAGGTACCCAACCCTCCTTTAGCACCTTCTTTCCCAATCACTGCTATTCCCCCCAACTTAGCCAATTAATTAACTAAGCAAATTCACTTTATCTCTAAACTCAGCTCATGGTTTGCCCTAACAGAAAGAAAGCACTGTAGAAAACATATGCCTAACATTCTCCAAAATGATCACTACTCACCCTACGTCTTCATATAAGCAATCCATGTCATTCTGGAATATTCTCCTATAAATGTTGCTGGTGTGGTTCAACGAACTACAATAGCAATAGCATATCTATAAATTAAGGCACTCACGATGTCAAATTTAAGAAAGTAGAAAGTTTTAAACATCACAGTAGGCAATAGAAGCCACTGGGCCTTCTCCTTGCCCCCAATGTCTTAATGTTCATTATTTTAATCCTCATATGGCAGGCCTCTTAATCTCACTTATAGGTTGAAAGTAGCAAAAAAGTGACTCCAAAAAATATGCATGGGGAAAAGACAAAAAATTTAAAAACACAGGCAGAAAAAAATTAATAAAGGCTGTTAACAAAGAGCCACAAACTGAAACACAGATTTAAAATGAACTAAGCCACTAATTCTTAGCTGTCATAAGAATTGCGTTACACAGTTTTGAAGAAAACTCACATCCTAGGCATATGAAAAATTCCATTTACTTTATTTAGTAACTTTACTTATAAATTTGAAGCATCCTCATAGAGAAAAAAGTACCAGATCAGAGTAAAGAGATTTCCTACCATGACCAAACAAAAAAGCCAAAGAAAACCATATTAAAATTTCAGATGGTATTTGTCCCTCATTCCTTAAATAAATACCTTTCTGATAAATCACTCTAGAAGTCTCTAGAGTACCAAAGCCAATATGGAGATATATTATAAGCAAAGAAACATTTGATAAAAAATGTGGCACTCTAGAACACACAATATATAAGCAATAAATGGACAGCAAGATGTCCTATTATACCAGATAAATGCTTTCAATATCTACAGAATAAGAAGAATCACCATAACATTCCTACATAAAATGAATTACTGCCCTCAAAAACCAATTTGTCAAGTTTCTTAATTGGCTAATAAGTTCTAAACACACGTAATCAAAACAAATACCCTAATATTTTGTCTTTTAAAAAAATACTACAATAGTCTCTTGAGTTAAGTCCTATAAAGACTACATTTACCATAAAATAAACCTGTAATTAAAATTAAATAATATATTTACACATTGAACAAAAACTATCATGGACTCCATGTCAGGATGACATTTTGAACATGGGCATCTAATTTCATCCCCTGCCAAAATCCATCTAAAATGATAACATGGGGGATTTTTTTAATAGGACCTACACTCTAGGAAAGAGATGCACTTTGGAAAGAGAGGTGTCCACTGTTGGCTTGGTGGTGCTAGAAAATTAGAAAACAAGGTGCTGAAGATGAGGCCTCTATAAAATCAAGATTATATCCAAAGGATCTGAAAACAGACCTAGCTGTCACCACAGAATTCCCCATTTAGTAAAGAAATGCCCCTCACTATACTAAACAGTACAGTGCCAATCCAGAAACCTTACAGCCATACAAAACCTGCAGTCTATCCACAGAATTGTCTGTTACTGTTGGTCCAGGAAAATCCTGCACATTATCATGAACAAAAAAGAAAATATAATATCCATACAAAGAAACTAAAGTATCAAAATTTTTTTAAAAATGCAAATATATCTCATAAAAAGAATATACAAAGCAGAGAAGACTAAAATATAACACTCCAACATAAATCAAATATAAAGAAACAAGCAAAACAAAAGTTCAGAACAAAAATGGACAAATAACAGGAAGATATGAAATGATTGCTATCTGATTTTAGGGGGAAAAAATTTTAAAAAAGCAAGTCATCTCAGAAATGAATATTATATTACAAGGTCCTTAAGTAGAATAAGACTAAGCATATAACAAAAAACATAGATGTTAGTGATGAAAAGAACCAAGAGAAAGAAAATAAAACAAAATAAAAATAGTAGAAGAATCAGAGAAAGTGATAAAAGAAGAGGCAAACAAGGAACATCCAACATAACTGAGGCTCTAGAACAAAAAAACAAGGTAACATTATAGATTACAATCATAATGAAAATCATTTCTGGAACTAAAGGAATCTACATGTAGAAAGGGTCATCTGTATATCTGGGGAAATGGGCTAACCATAATTTACTCCTGAGATGTATCCTGATGAAGTTACAGAACATTAAAGGTAAAGGAAAAAGAATACTCTGATTAAGTCACTAACAAACAAAGAGACTCAAATTGGCAGCAGTCTTCTCAATTGTAAAATAAACAGTAAAGCAACGGCTTTAATTTTCCTTGAAGAACTCATGAAAAAAGAAGTATGTTCACAATGTTACATGCAGCCAAGCTATCCTTCAAGAATCAAAGCTACAGAAAAAAAAAAAGAATAAAAGTAATAATTTATGTTAGACACCAATAAGTCAAGGACATGCTACAATTTCTAGGTAAACTACTCAAAGTATACTTAAAAGAATATAAACTAATAAGCAGGCCAGGTACAGTGGGGTCATATCTGTAATTCCAGTACTTTGGGAGCCTGAGGTGGGTGGATCCCTTGAGGCCAGGAGTTCGTGACCAGCCTGGGCAACACGGTGAGACCCTCTCTATATAAAAAATTAAAAATTCACTGGGTAACGGTGGTGCGTACCTTTAGTCCCAGCTACTTGGGAGACTGAGGCAGGAGAATCACTTGAACCCAGGAGATTTGAAGTTGCAGTGAGCTATAATGACACCACTGTACTCTAGCCTGGGCGAAAAAGCAAGACTCTGTCTCAAAAAAAAAAGAAAAGTAGAATATAGCTAAAGCACAGCTCAGCTAAAAATCTATAGAGCTATATGCACATATAAGAAAAGCATAAAAGCTAAAAATAAGTGATCTAAGCATCTATCCAAAGAATTAGCAAAAGAAAAGAAAATTAAACTCAAAGGTGAAAGGAAAGAAAGGGAAAAGAAGCAAAAATTAATGAAACAAAAGATCAGGAAAGACAAAAGCTAACTCTTTGAAAAGATTAATAAAGTTGATAAACTCTTGGTAGAAATGATTTAAAAATAGAGAAATCACAAATAAAATTATCAGTATTAGAATATTTAGGAGTTAAAAGCTATGAGAATAACCCTTCTACCATAAGCAACTAGAAAATCAGATAAAACCGTATGAAACAACTGTTTCAAACACTGCACAACAGGTAGCATAGGACGGTGATCCCCCAAAAAAGGGAGACAAGAAAGAAGCCCTAGGTACTTACTGCCTTGGTTGCAGGCTACAGAGAAAGAACAGGGAACCTAAACACAGCCTGGTGGATTTGTTGAGTTAAGAAGACTGAGACTTTTAGGTAGGCCAAGGTTACTAGAATTTGCAAGAAATTATACCAAAGAGGAGGAAGTTGGACAGAAAAAGGAATACAGAAACCTGTAGTAGGGTTCCCTAGATCTTCTGATAACGTGAAATGCCATGGGATCAGAGGAAAATATAGTGGAAAGCAGAATTCCTAAATATCATACAGGGAGAAACAGTGTTTCCACCAGCCAGAGAAGAGACACCTTGTACTTAGGCATTGCATAGAGTCAAGTATTAATACCGGAGTGAAATTAGCCATAGAGCAAATTTACCCTGGACCCATCCTAATAAAGCCTAAAAGCAAGCTTTGATATTTATGAAGTTAGATCATGGCTATATGAGGATTCATTAAACTATTCTCTACTTTAATTAATGCTTATATTTTTCCTTTCAAAGGTTAAAAAAATTATTTGAAACTTCATTTATAAATCTGTTATTTGAAACTCACCATAAAAATTACAATGGCTAGTTTTTCGGTCCAATCCACATAAGACTAAGGAGAAAGCACCTGAAACCTTACACAAACACACTCACCAGAAACAACACTATTTCTTTGGGGAAAATACACATGTTCTGAATTTTAACTAAGACAAATTAAGCAGGCAAATATTTTTCAGGTTTAGTTACTCATTGACACCTCATCTGCCTTCGAGAAACCTGTTTAAATCAGCCTAAGTGTCAAATGTTCTAAACTGCAAAACCAAGGTCAATTGTCCTTACTAGGGGCAGAGGCTCAAGCCTCTAGTTGCTAGAGATCAAGTGTTTGTAAACAGTTGTATTGTTTGTATATTCCTGATATGTAATTTCCTACTTATATTGCCCAACTGAAATAATATTTCTTATCAAAATTCCAGATACATTTACTTGGACCTATAACTCACATCAAGTTTTACTATTGAGTTATCAGAATTTGAAGCTGGTAAATAAAAATCAAAACCAATCTCTCAGTTACTATAATAGTTAATGCTCTAAAATACACATAACAATATGTATATGTCTTATTTAGCAATGTTATAGGGCATAACACTTTCCCCTATTATTGTCAAGGATCTTCTATGTACTAAGATACATGCTGGTTGTATTCATGTACTTTTTATCTCAATTCTCCATAGTATTTAAACAAAAAGTTGTTATTTCTTCTTTTGGTATTTTGGAGATTTTTTTTTCCTGTTGGGGTAGCTGTTTTTGTTTTGTTTTTACTTTGAGAAAACTGAACTCTTAAAAGTTCAGAGGTCACAGAGCCAATGAGTGATAAAACTGAAATCTGAACCCAGGTTTGTTTGCACCCTTTCAACTATACCACACCAACAGTGAGATCTGATTGCAGTATCATTTTCAAATAAAATCTATAAAATGGAAAATAAATATCCACACAGATTCATTTCTGAAATATTATCAAAAGATTTAACCCTACCTTATTATAAGTAGATCCATTTAACTAAATATCTTGGAATTCTTACATCAACCTTCCAAATTCCCCATCATCATCTCTAGTCTCCCCATTTCTAAAAAAAGTTATTAGAAGTTAGAATTGGGAAGAGGAAAAAAAGGAAAAGAGAAATGCAGAATGTCAGTGCCTCCCCCACTAAAAAAGCATATAACCCACCCACTATGCCAAAGGTTAAGTCATTTAGTCAAGTTCAAAGATCTTCAAAGGCTTCTTAGATCCAGATAAGCCCATATGTTACCAAAATTCTGTGAAAAAGCTATTACTTTCCAATCTGCTTCTCATGTTTAAGATACAGAACACACAGATGCTTGGCATCACTCATCAGTCTTCCTAAATTTTCACACCAGATAATCAAGGTCCACCAGTGACTTTTCTATCTAAAAATCCTAGAAATGTCTTTATTCCATCAGTGCCTGTTTCACTTGCTATATCTGAAAGTAACCATAAAAGACCATTCAGTTACTGTACAATAAGTGTTAATTTGCTAATTTCTTCACAGGTAATCAATTAAAATGTAAAATATTGGATAAAACTAGTTGCACTAAATTTAACAGCTGCTCCATAAGCATAATTAGTTTCACAAGGTCCATATGTATCCTGAACAGAGACAGAGTTGAAACAAATAGACAGATTTTAAACAAGTTTGAGAAAATCTGCATTTAATTAGCAGGTGGGCACTACAACTGCATAACGTTTTTATACATTTATATTTATGAAGTGACGGAAGATCTAAAGGCTTTTTAAAACAGCGTTTATTGTTTGAATGGGAACTGTTTTGCTGCATGCTAAAGTGATTTAAATCCTATAGCTCTGCTTTGAAAAAAATCATAAATGGTGAAAGAAAACATGTGGAAAACTGTAAAACTAGAAAGAATTTGCGACAAAAAACAGATACACATACCATAACTAAAAGGAAACTACACTTAATTAAATGTACACAGCATCTGGAATATCAGCCTAATAAAATGTGAAACTATTAATTTTCATTGTTCTAAAGGAAATGAGGTCAGTGTCATTTAATAATTCCCCCAATTACATTGGGCTAACTCATTGGACTATATGTTCTGGACACCATCTAATCTTAAAATGCTATATATTTTACAATATCCTTAAGTTAAACTTTTTAAATAAAGGCATTTAAATTACAAAGGGATAAAAGAATAAAATAAGCAAATGAAATTCTTTAGCAGCTGGTAGCTACTAGCTTTATATGTTAAACCTTATGGCTTTGGGTGATGTTTTTCATAGACGACCATAATAAGTATCACACTTGTTAGTTCTTATTAATACTAAAATCATCACTTTAAATACAGAAGTATAATACCTAATTTTAAAAATCAAAATGTTTACCTCACTAATAATTTCATTAGTTGCTTACATTTATCACCATTAATTTTAAGATGTATAAAAACTAAAAGTTAATTTTTGAAGGTAAAATGTTTTCAGGACTCGTTAATAAAGCAATACTAATAATTTTTATAAGGTAAATTGACAATTTTCCAAAATTGAAGAATGAAGCAAATTCGTACATTGCCTACCTGTATGAGGGAAAGTTACAGAGAGGAGTGCTTAAGTAAACCAGTACCTGAAAAGTTGACTATTTCCTTACCTAACCGAATAAATAGTGCATATTATCCTACTTAGGTAATAACAGCACCAAACTTCAAAATTTCTTTAAATAATAAGGTCCATATGTGTGAACAAATTTAAATTATTAAACATTAATTTTGATTCTGGTATACTATTTTAGGAATTAAAAAAAATCAATGTGCTTTCTAATGTCACAGGTAAATCTGTTCATGAAAATTTAAGTGTTCATGGAATCCATGTAACAAAAAAATTTAAACAAATATGATTGTAAAATCAAACTCTGATAACTATGTGTTTTGTAATCAACATTATGATTACTTCATATTCAAAAATAAAACAGAAAAAATACAGATCACTCTCCCCAAAAATAATTAAGTTTTTTTATCATAATTTTTCTTTAAAGATTATTTTTTATTCACAGGAGATAAACACTTAAAGAAACAAAATCTTAATATGTCTTAATTACAGCAAATTTTATTAACATAAATCTGGAAGAAAAACTTAAGACACTAACAGTTCAGTTTATTTACTAAAAATAGTCTTTTAAAAATTAAAAAGTCTTTTAAAAGCCTCAAGTGACTTGCTACAATATTTAATTCAATTTAACTATGTAAAACATAACATTTTACAAGGAGAGACTGAACAGTTTACAAATGAGGTCACTACCTTAAGATTTCCAACTCACTTGTTTTTCACAGCTCTTCCTAATCTGTGAATAAGTTCTAAATTGTTTATATCAATATTTTAATTGTCAAAAAAAGCTTTAACGGTAATAAAAGAATTGGAGAAAGTGGGATGCCTCAGGCATGAAAAATCTCAATGGTCACTATATTTTATAAATGAAAAGCAGAACGCAGGTACCCCTAGCACTGTTGTGTATTGTATTGCATTGTGTTATATTGTATTGTATACTAAGGTAGAAGAGGAAAGAAGACTTGAAATCAAGGGCATATGTTAGTATATTTCTTGATTTGTGTGAATACTTCAAAAATAATCCTTATTTTAATTTTTTCATAAACTGTATAATAGGAAGGAGAAGAGTCTGAAAATTCAAAAATCATACTTTTTCTTAGTTTTCTCCATGGATTTTTATCCTGCATGTTTCCTGAGTGATTTAATAAATGTATTCCTAAATGCAAGTTCAAGATCCAGTAAAAATAACTGATTTTATATTATTGGAAACAACATGAAGAAGTAAAGAAAATATATTTAAAAGCGGGACCTCATCCCATAGCACCTGGTATGTGTGGATTTTTATCAACAATAAGACCAAAAAGGGTCTTTGGGCTCATATTCAAACTTATAAATTATACTTTTACTTTGTATTTCTATAATTCTTTTTTTATAGGAGTCTTTCCTAAAAAGAAATGGTCTCCATATATAATCATGTCTATTTGCAGCTGATAATTTACTCTTTAAACAAAACAGCAGAAACATAACTCCGTTACTAACTAAACCATATTTTAGAGTGAATAGCCTATAAGTTCACTAGAAGCTCAACTTACACAGCCATTACAAAAGTACTTTTTTAAAAAAACTGTCACTCATTTCCTTTATTTTTACTATTGAATAAGGGAAGAAGAAGTTATATTTTTTTAAAAATACTATGAAGTATCATTTTACTTGAACTTGGAATAGAAGAAAAAAATAAGGAAATTACATTAAAACTCAATTTATTCTCTTGAAAATAAAACCAGTTTATTCTCTTGAAAGGTATTTTAAAAATCCTCAAATTATCACCCACAGCTTTCCTTATAGATAATTAAATAGAAACAGAGTTTACTTTCTTACTTTTATCTGCATTACTAACATTAACTTATTTATCTTTATCTGCATTAGTAACAGATTAAAGTAGAGGAAAAGATATGAAAGGAGAAAGGGACAACTGGAAGGAGTGACAATTGACAAAATCACATAGAAGGAAAATACAGAATAAACTTAAAAATTAGGCATTGGAAACTATCGAATCAGAATAGTGTGGGACCAGATAGTGCTTTATAGCATTACTATACAGCTCAGTACCATATCATAATTAATATTCATAAAAGTCTCAAGTTATTAGCAAAAACAGAATACAATTGGACTTAAACTTCCTTTAAAAAAAACCTGCTACTCAGGAGAAATAAAAGCTGGAATACCTATACTTAAGAGAAGAATAGTATTCAAAACATATTATATCAGAAAAAAGGAATCCTAATTATTTTATTTGAACCATTCCTTCGTTGAAGGCAAAGCACTCCATGTGGGCAAAAAGAAGCCTAAAATAAAAAAGATGTTTACAAAAACTCTCAAAGTATTTTCCAGTAACAGCCTACAACATTAATTCTGGCAGTCTGAAGAAGTCCTAAGACTGTCCTAAGTGCTCATGTTTGGGCCTGAGTAACCCAAAGAGCCCTAAGAACAGGAAAATTCCTAAGACACATAGTAGCCTGAAATCCTTGAGAGTTCTACTAGGCCAATGAGTTATGAAGGAATTTAAAACAAAATTTATAACCTCAGGCTCATTCACAAGCCAATTAAACCCAGTTAGTGAGTGTCCCTACCACCCTAAGAAAAAGTATTTGTAAAATTAGCTTATGTTCATTAAGTGTCAGTTATATGTTTGACATTTTGAACTTTACAAATGATTTGTGATTAACTTCAAAACCTCAGAAGACAGAAACACATCGGATATCTTCCTGCCTTTTAGGCCTTTGCACTGGCTCTTCCTGTTGCCTTAACACAACACTGTTTCCCACACATCTCAGAGCTCCCCGGCAACCCTCCTTCAAATCTTTGCCTACATATCTTCTTCTCATTAAGCTCTCATTTCTAACCTGTTAAATACTGAAACCTGCCATCTCTCTTGATCTCCAGAACTCCCAATGCCCCATATCTTGTTCTGTTTTTCTTTTTTCCATTGCACAGACCTAACATACTACATAATTTACTTATTTATAATATTTATTGTTCATTGACTATCCTCCTTGCTAGAATGTAAGCTCTACAAGGGTAGTTTCTTTTACTAATGTATTCCAGGTGCCTAGAATTGTGCCTGTCACAAAAAAAGACTCAAATATTTGTTTAAAATGAATAAATAAATTCATGTACTACTTTCCCAATTTGTGTCCTATCTTCTAAAATCTGCACAATTATTTTTTTCCTTAATAAATTTACTTAAATATTTATCTGATTTGTTGTTTTCCATATATCTAAATTATCCTAATATTAGAAACTAATAACATTTTCTCCTTTTTTTTTTTTTTTGAGACAGGGTCTGACTCTGATGCCCAGGCTACAGTGCAGTGGCATCATCGTAGCTCACTGCAACCTCAAACTCCTGAGCTCAATCAATCCTCCCACCTCAGCTTCCTGAATAGCTGGGACTATACCACGCCCTGCTATTTTTAGTAGAGACACGGTCTTGCTCTTGCTCAAGCTAGTCCCAAACTTCTGGACTCAAACAATTTTCCTGCCTTGGCCTACCAAAGTGCTAGGATTACAGGCATGAGCCACAGTGCCTGCCTCCTCTTCTTAATAAATAATAAAATAGCATACAACTATTAATAGTATATTATAATATAATAATATTATATTATATTGTAATAGTATACAACTAACAGATAAATTATAGTAAAAATATAACTTATTTTTGTTCAAATTGACATTGCCCTGTATCTCTCACACTATGATAGTAACACCTAAGAAAACTAATAAAATAAATTTAGATAAAATGACTTCTTATTATCACTAGTTTTCCAACAAAAGGTATACACATATTTCCAATTTTATGGAAGGGAATGAGAAAGCAATCCAGTCCACAAAGAGCCAAAATTTGCTGCATTTTCTTAATTCTGGGGTCACTATCATCACACTTTCCCAAATACAGACACTTCCCTAGATAACAGAAATTTCTCTCATATATCCAGAACTTCAACTCTAAACCAGTTTTTATAATAAATATCCAAAAAGGATCCTAAGCATATCACATTTTACAAATTCATTTTGCTCCCTTGTCCTCAGAGCCCTAATTAATATCTAATGTTTCTCAATACAGTTTGAGAAAAGCATTTCATAAGTTTTCAGGACAAAAAATGGTTTTGCTGAATAGCTAGTTCAATAATTCTCAGTGGTGGCCACTTATCAACTTACCTGGGAAGCTTTGAAAAATATACATATGGTAAAAAAATGAATATCAACCTAAACCTCACAACTTATACAAAAATTACTTCAAAATAGATCACAGACTTAAAGGTAAAACATAAAACTATAACATTTCTAGAAGAAAACATAAGAGGAAAAAGCTTCCAAATCTAGTGGTTGGCAAGGACTTTTTAGATTTATTAATAACACCAAAAGCATAGATTTGATACCATAAAAGGAAAATTCACTAAAACTAGACTTCATCAAAATTTAAAATGCTTGCTCTGTGAAACACTCTGTGAAGAGGATGAAAAGACAAGCTACAGAAAGGGAGAAAATATTTTTTATATAAAAAACTCTCAAAACTCAACAAAAAAAACCCAACCTATTAAATTAGAAAAAAAGAACAAAACACATTAACAGATATTTCACCAAAGAGGATATAAAGATAGCAAATAAGTACATGAAAAGATACTCAATATCAGTAGCCATTAGAGAAATGCAAATTAAAACTACAATGAGACCCAGCATGGTGACTTAAGCCTATAATCCTAGTGCTCTGGGATGCTGAGGTGGGAGGATGGCTGGGGGCTCAGGCGTTCAAGACCAGCCTGAGCAAGAATGAGACCCTGTAGTCTCAGCTACTCGGGAGGCCTTCCTCACTCCCCACCTTTCATATATATATATATAAAAAAAACAAAAACAAAAAACACCATAATGAGATATCAATATACAGCTATCAGAATGGCTAAAATAAATAGCAACATTAAATGCTGGTGAGGATACAGAGAAACTGGATAGCTTGTATAGTGCTAATGGGAATGTAAAATGGCACAGTCACTCTAGAAAATACTTTGGCAGTTTCTTACAAAATTAAGCATACAACTACTATGACTCAGCAATGTACTCTTGGGCATTTGTCCCAAAGAAATGAAAACTTATATTCACACAAAAACGTATACAGGAATTACCATAACATCTTTTTTTATAATATCACAAACTGAAAATAACCCAGACATCTTTCAATATTTGAGCAGTTAAACACACTAAGTTACAACTATAACATGAAACAATATTCAGCAACAAAAAGAACAAATTATTGATACGTATAACAACTTAGATAAATCTCCAGGGAATTATGTTGCGTGAAAAAAGCCAATCTCAAAGGTTTCATACTATATAATTCCATTTATATAGCATTCTTAAATGATAAAAATTATTTTAAAAAAAAACCAAAAACCCAGATTGGTGGTTGCCATGGGTTCAAAAGGGGTATAAGGGAAGTAGGTGTGGCTATAACACGGCAACATGACAAATTCTTATGGTTGATATTCCCTATCTTGACTATAACAATGTTAACATTCTGGTGGTGATATTACATTACAGTTTTTGTAAGACATTAGCATTGAGGATACTGCATAAATGGTGCATAGGATCTCTCTGCATCATTTCTTATACCTGCATATGAATCCATAATTATCTCAAAATGAAAAGTTCAATTTAAAAAAAATACACAAACATATTATTCTGAAGGTACTAGCCAATACAACTAAACAAGATAAAACAATAAGAGTCATAAGAAGTAGAAACTATTACTACTTGCAGAACTATATTTAGAAAATTCTATAGAGAAAAAGAATAACAAAATTAACTTAAACCAGGGGTCCTCAAACTTTTTAAACAGGGGGCCAGTTCACTGTCCCTCAGACTGTTGGAGAGTGTGCACTGTGGGCCCGGGACGAGTCGGCTGCTAAGCAGGACAGGCAGCGGCCCATCAATACACGAGTGGATTAATAAAATGTGATATATGTATACCATGGAGTACTATTCAGCTTTA
>VBSM01000272.1:16170899-16191743 GCA_008086735.1 Cheirogaleus medius | reverse complement strand
CCACCCAGCAGGCTGGATAAATGTCCGAGGCGGGCGGCATGTGGCCCACGGGCAGTAGTTTGAGGATGCCTGAAACCATAAAAGAATTCAGCAAGGCTAGCAGGATATAAAATTAACATTTAAAAATCAATACCATCCATATGTACAAATAACCAGTAAGAAAACACAATGGATGAGAAAATCCCATTTACAATAGCAACTTAAAAATAAAATATTTAGGAATAAACATAAAAAATATTCAAAACCTCATTTTTTTAAAAAACTGTGAAATGTTCCTGAAAC
This sequence comes from Cheirogaleus medius, assembly GCA_008086735.1. Lineage (NCBI taxonomy): Eukaryota > Metazoa > Chordata > Mammalia > Primates > Cheirogaleidae > Cheirogaleus > Cheirogaleus medius. Next base: position 16,191,461 of record VBSM01000272.1, on the reverse strand, counting down.
AAACAGAAGTAAACTAGAACTAATGGACAGACATTTCTTCTCATTGGTTAGTCTGTCTCACCTTCACCAAGGTATCAGGTCTTCTTGACTCAATTTACTAATTTAATGCAATCTCAATAAAAATTCCAGTAAACATGTCTACAGTGCTAGAAAAGTTGAACCTAAAATTCACACAGAAAAATAAACATCTAAGAATAGCTAGGAAAACAGTGGAAAGTAAAGAATTCTCAAGAGGGAATAGACCTACCAGATATTAAAACATGCTACAAAGGCTCTGTAATTAGAACAGATTTGTACTGGCACATGAAGAAAAAAACCAAAGGAACAGAACATAAAGTCCAAAAATATACTCAATTACATATAGAATTCTAGTAGATGATAAAGGTGATATCATAGGGGTGAGAGAGTCTTTTTTAAAAAATGGTTTGGGAGCAACTACATAACTATTTGAAAGAAAATAAAATAGATTTATTCATCACACCATATATATGAATAAACTCCAAATAGATCAGATATCTAAATGTAAAAATAAAACTAATCTTTAGGTGGGCGTGATCTCTCTGACTTCAAAACCACTAGTATGTGCACCACGTATATAGCATTTTTAACTGGGCGCAGTGGCTCATACCAGTAATCCTAGCACTCTGGGGAGGCCAATGTGGGAGGATTGCTTGAGCTCAGGAATTGGAGACCAGCCTCTGCAAGAGCAAGACTCCATCTCTGCTAAACATAGAAAAATTAGCTGGGTGTCGTGGTGGGTGCCTGTAGTCCTAGCTACTTGGGAGGCTGAGGAAGGAAGATCATTTGAACCCAGGAGTTTGAGGTTGCAGTAAGCTATGACGATGCCATTGCACTATAGTAGGCAATAATTTCTTTAAAAAAAAAAAAACAGCAAAAAGCACTAACTACAAAGGAAAGGCTATACTAAAATTAAGAAGTCTTATACATTAAAAGGCACCATTATGAAAGTAAAGAGGCATGCCAGAGAGTAAAAGAAATTTGAAATAATAAAAAAAGGTTTATAACCAGAAAACATTTTTTAAAACCCTTAAAAACTGTTAGAAATCATTAAGAAACCAACCATCTAATATAAAGGTACACAAGAAATAAAACAAGCACTTCATAAAAGAGATTATCCAATGATCAACTAATAAATGAAAATGTGTTTGACTTCATTAGTAACCAGGGGAATACAATTAAAACCCAAAGGGATTTTATGTGCAAAATTCAATGACTTCTTAGTAAATTTACCACATTGTATGACCACCACCATAAATCAGTTTTAGAACATTTCCATCATCCCCCAAAATCCTTTATATACATTTACTATTAATCCCCATTCCTCACCCGACCCTAGGCAATCATTAATCTATTCTGTCTTATAGACTTGTCCTTTCTTGAAATTTTATATAAATGGAATTATATAGTATATAATCCCTTGTATCTGGCTTCTTTCACTTTCTACAATTTTTTTTAGGTCCATCCAAGTCATAGTACTTATCAGTGGTTTATTCCTTTTTATTGCTGAATAATATGCCATTGTATGAATGTACCACATTTTGTTTATACATTCATCAGTTGATAAGCATTTGTTTCCAACTTTAGGCTACTATAAATAATGCCATTGAGAATACTCATGCACAAGTCTTTGTATGCATATACGAGGTCTGTCCAGAAAGTAACCAGCCATGTTGGACACATATATTAATAATCCTAGACCCATTTATATACAAACAATCACTTATGATTTATAATTTGTATATTTGTAAACAATCATAGATATAACTCAGTGGGCAAAAATTTGATTATTCAAATCAGTAACTATGATAGATAGATAAAAATCAACTGTAAAAACTGAAACAAGGGTGTCTTTAAAAACCATATGTCCTGAGTCAACATCAAGGTTCTCACAAAGGGGGTAAAATATCAGTTTCTGTGCTAATTAAAAATGATTAACACAAATTCAGATGAAAAGTTTTTACTGAATGAATCATCAACCAATTATTGAAGCAACATTTATTTCATTACTAAATTGAGCAGAGCATATACTTATTTAAATGTTAAGCTCAGAGAGTTAAAATAATTAACAATGAATTTCAAATAAAGACTACTAATCATTTCTAACATTAAAAAAATAGATTAAGTAAATATTCTAAAAGATAATACCATGTGAGTAACTGTGTTTAATTTTAGGAACTTTTCAATGGGCCCCCAAAAATTCTCTTGTTAAAAGAGAATAAGCTAGCTAACATAAGCTAGCTAATATTTTTAACCTAGAGTGGTCAACTAAATCAATCAACTGTCAGGATAACTGCATAAATTTGGAGAAGAGATGTGCTATCATATTTCTTTTCCTTTAGTGTCTCACTCAACACAATAATTAACAATTAACAATTAAAGCTGTTTAAAAAAATTATCTTCATAACTGTACAAAAAATAATACACTGTTTTCCTCATTTTTAGTTTTTCCCAGTTATATACAATAGAAATATATGAATATATAGTTGAGTAGCAAAGCACAATACATAATATCAAAAAGATAAATATTTCATTCAACCATAAAATCATGAACAGTTTTCAGCTGACCATGGTGGCTCACACTGGTAATCTCAGCACTTTGGGAGGCTGGGTGGGAGGATCACTTGAGTCCAGGAGATCAAAACTAGTTTGGGCAACAAAGCAAGGCCCCATTCCTACAAAAAATACAAAAAAAATGAGCCAGTCATGGTGGCATGCATGTCGATAGTCCCAGCTACTCAGGAGGCTAGGGCGGGAGGATCACTTGAGCCCACTGCAATACAGCCTAGGTGACAGAGTGAGACATCATCTCAAAATAACCAAAAAAACAGTTCTCTTTCACATTTTACAGCAGTTTGCTTATAATCTGAATGGGCATGGTTTTCTTTGAGTTTATCCTGTTTAGAATTCAATGATCTTAAATTTTAAAATGTGTGACTTTTATCAGATTTAGAAAAATTTTGGCCGTTACTTCTTCAAATATGTTTTCTATCAGATTCTCTTTTCTCATTCTCAAATTCTAATTATACACATATGAGATATTTTTTATTGTCTTACATGTTCCCAAGATTTCCTTCATTATTAAATTTTTCTCATTCTTCTTCAGATTAGATTATTTCATTTATCTATCTTCAAGTTTACTCTTTCCTTTGTCATCTCCAGTCTGATATTGAGCCCATTCAGTAAGATTTTATTTCAGATACTGTATTTTTCAGTTCTAAAATTTCTAATTGGTCCTTTATTATAATTTGTATTTCTCTGCTAAGAAGTTCTATCTTTCTATTCATTTCAGAAGGGTTTACACCTTTATCTCAGGGTGCAGAGTTATAACAGTTATTTTAAAGTCCTCATCTAACAATTCCAATATCTAGTTTATCTTAGAGTTAGCATCTGTTGTCTTTTCCCTTAAATATTAGTCACATTTTCCTAGTTCTTTGTGTGCTGAGTACTTTTGAATTGTATCCTGGATATTTTGAATATCATGTTGTGAGGTTCTATATCCTACTAAAATCCTCTGTGGAATGTTGATTTTGTTGTTTTTTTAGCAAGAAATTAACCCAGTTTGAGTTAAAAGTAATTACAGCTTGGAATAGTCTCACTTTCTGTGGGTTGTAGTTCAACGCCCGTCCAGTTTCCAAAGATTTATTATGCTGCTTTGAGCCTCTCTGCTCATGTGCAGCTTAAGAGTGTGTCCAGGCCTTGTGCCAGTCATATACAGAATAAGAGGATCCCCTTCTCCAGTTCTCCCCTTTCTAAGATTACTCCTACAGTCTCTGGCGCCCAGTAACAACTTTTCCCAGACCTCTGACAAAAAGATAGTTGTTTTCTTGGAATTTTAGCTACCTGTGCTGCCATATGATGCAATTCCACATGACTGGGATGGCTCTCGGGGCAAACAAAGCAGTGAGAGAAAAAAACAAGGGTTCCACATTCCATATCTGGGCCAGAAGAGGAAAAAGGGAGAAAATGGAAGAAAAAAAAAACCCACAATGATTGTCCCTACACTCTCTGGATTATAGGATCTCTTTTCCCATCTTCTAGCTAGGAGCATGGGGGTTTTCTCTAAGAGTTTATGCTGCTCTTGCCCACTGTGCAATTCTACAATTGGGACAGTAAAGAAGAAATAAAAATGCTCAATTCAGTGCATATAGGTCATTTCCTCAAGTTTTGACTATTCTCCCCAATCTGCTTGCTATTGTTTCCAAGCTGTAAAGTAGTTGCTTATAGTATTTTACTCAGAGCCTTTAGTTGTAATCAGTGGGAGAAACAGGCTAAGTGGACTTACTCTATCTTGTCAAGCACCATAAGTTCAAAGGACTTCACATGTATAATTTCTTATTTATACACTCACGCATTATTCCAAATATATATAAAATAAAGATAAAAATTATAAACAGAGGGACAAGCAAGAGCAAAAGAAAAAAGAAGAAAAATAATACAGAACCAGAAAAGAGGTTAATATACAAAACAGGACACAAGACACTTACATTTGCTAGAATTAAACCAAAAATCTGGCTTCAAGCTTTCTAACAGCTGCCTCAAAAGGAGCACGATCATAATGTTCACAGAATAAAAACAAACCAGGTGATCACATCAGGTCCAACTATCCCTGACCTTGAGATTATTCTTAAAATAAACTCTCCATTGTTTCACAGGGCAATCTTCAATAATTTCCCTAAATGCCAAAAGACAATTCTGTAAAATCCATTTTAGAAAAGGTCAGTATAATGAGTCCAGATATAAGACTTGGGCTTAAATAAGTGGTGGATTTTAAACTAAAAAAAAGAATACATACACTATATATCCTTTAAGCATTCATCCATAAATACTATTCTTCTTGGCAAAGCTTTTGAAAGGTCCTGCATAGCAGTGAGATTATATTCCCTGACAAACACATGGTAGGCAACTATTTTATGTAGCTATTGTAAGTACAGTAACATATATCATAGTAGTCAATCCAGATGGGGACAGAAGTAGTATCCTCTAATAGAAACTGCAGATCCTAACAGATATAGCTGAACAGAAAGAATAGCCTTTCCATTCATTAGGCAACCCAAGAGAAGCAGTTGGGGCTAAGATGAAGATTTCTTTCTGAATGTAATTTAGTATCTTCTGAAACATAAAGGCAAGCAAAAATAGGCAAAAAAAAAAAAAAAAAAAAAAAAGGCAAGCAAAACAGAAAAATAGGGCAGCAATAATTTTACTCTAACAAAAGTTTAAAGAGAATATAATCAAATGCCCATGTTAGCTGTACAAGAAATCCAATAAAGTATCCCAAAATATTTTTGAGCAATGTTAACTACTGGTTATATTCTACAATATATAGCTAATAAACTAGTTATAAGCCAAGAAACTAAATGTGATTATCATCTAGATAACAATTCCTGAGGCTCTTATACCAAAAATAACCAAAATTGCAAACACTGCAATCTAAATGAATAGTAATAAAATAAACTGTTCTCAACTATGTCCATCATTTCAGTATTAAAAAAATAGAATTTAAAACAAAAATTTTGCCAAAGTTTAAAAAAATCTATAAATAAAATGGATAATTGAGACAGAGTAGGGACCCCTCTTAGGGGTCTGTCAGGCTGCCCAAGCATGGAAATAAAGAAAAAGTCTTGAGTCCCTTCAAGGAAAATTCCAGGTACCTCACTAGTCCTGATAAATAAATGACAAACCTGATAAGAAAGAAGATAGTAACAATAGTCTTCCACATGAGCCAGAATCACAAGTGTTTTGGCAACCTATAGAAACTAGAAGACAACATCTTAACATATATTCTTGAGTTGTTTTTCAGGAACCCCCACTAAATGGAAAATGCTCAACACTACCAGGCTATCATATAGACCTCAGATAAGGGGGAACTGAGGGCTGAACTCTGGCCACTATTCTTTATCCTAAATCTCTTCCTGAGGGGCCTGGAGAAAATCATACTTGCAGGAATCAAAGATTCTCCAAGTCCACTATGACCCATAAACCCCTCCTCAACTCCCACTCCTCCAAACAACATCCCTCCCTTCAAGATTCCCATCATTTTTTGGCCAAACAAATGTGTAACCTCCATGTGTTGATTTACAATTTTGCCTGCAACTTCTACTTTCCTGAAATGTACCCCTGCCTTTAAAAACCCTTGTTTGTAAGCCATTGGGGAGTTCTAGTCTTAAGCATTAACTGCCCGTTCTCCTTGCTTGGCACCAGAAAATAAAATGCCTTTTTCTCTTGCTACAAATCTTGGTGTCAATGTCTGGCATTACTGTGCCAGGCAGGTGGACCCCAGTTCAGTTCAGTAATACAATGAAAATCACTGAGATATTTTAATATGAATAACAAAATCAGAGTGACTAAAATCATATGGAAAAACCACTCTTGTTCTCTTATATGTACACATCAACGTTACATCATTGAATTTGTGTTACATAATAAACCGCCCAATATTTAGGAGCTTAAAACAACAAACATTTCTTATTTCACATAATTCTCTAGATCAGCTAGGAGGTTCATCTAGTCTCAGGGGGCATGACTTATCTCTGTGGTCAGCTGAATCACTTGGCTTATCTGATAGCTTGGGACAGGCAACATGGTCTAAAACAACAATAACAGTTGGCAAACTTTCCCTTAAAGGGCCAGATCATAAAAATTTTAGGCTGGAGGGCGGGGCATGAGGTCTCTAGCAACTACTCAACTCTGCTATTATAGCACGGAAAGCAGCCACAGATAATACATAAAAAAATAGTGTGACTGTGCTCCAATTAAAAAAAAATTACTTACAAAGACAGAACACCAGCTAATCCTACTTTGCTAAACCCTGGTCTAGGACACCTTCATTCATATATCTGATGGTAGGTAGTTTGACTGATTTAGGGAGACTCCACTGAAATGTATCATCTCTGCTCCATAGTAGTGTGTTATCCTCCAGTAAGCTAACCAGAGGTTCTTGACATAGTTGTACCACAGCTCCAAACACTAGCAAGTGAGGGCAAGCCCCAATGTGCACGCATGGCTGCCTTGATTATGCCTACATTCTTGAAGAACCTGAAGTATATAGGAATCCTACAGTAACATTTTCCCTTTCATAATGTTATAATTAGTGAATATTAATACATCGAATTATTTCACAGTATACTTCAATATGCAGATTTAAAGTCAACAAAATAACGTTAAAATACTACCCCATTTTTCTAAAGCATTTTGGTAACACTTTCATAAATACATTCTGCACAAACTTATGAAATATAAAAAGGATTTACTTGAAGTGAAACATTAACATTTTGCCATTTAAGTTTAGCAATAAGAGGCTCACAATCACAGTTCTCTAAAAAAAACGACCTAAAACTAGGTTTTAGGTAGAAACCTAAACTAGAAAATATACCACCACACAAATAAAAGAGACCCTAACTCATGATCTAAAATTTCAATTTCAATTTACAGCCTCAAAAGATAAAACAGTAATGTGATAATTTGATCAATGTATAGAATGTAAATTTCTAATTATATAAAAAGAGAATTATATCCCAACCATTTAATTGTTATTTTTCTAAGCCTTAAAAACAGGCTAGCATTTCCTAAAAACCAATGGCAAAATAAATTCTATTAAGATACAGTCTAAGTTTGTAGAATTTCCTATATTTGTTATAAACAAGCAATCAATTTACTAGCTTTATGTTTCTTGTCTCCTAAAATATGTGTTAAAAATACTCAAAAGGCATTATCAAAAACTAAAAGGAAGTTCATAATTCTAGTAGGGGACAGGTTGATTGATTTGAGAGATTAAGTAGTTCAATCCATTTGTTTCTAAATACTGAAACAATAGACTAAAATCCATAGTAATTAAGTCAGTTCCTAAGAAATATGCACTGTCTGATTGACATTTAAGCCCCAAATTCTTGAATAATGAAACTGTTAAGGGAACTAAATACACACATCTAGTTTCAATAACGTTGGCAATACCTTAAAATATTCTGTATAAATAATTTTAACCTTAAGCATTAACATTAAGGAAATGATTAGAACCACATTTTTCATAACAAAGGGGTATAATTGACCTTTATTTTATTAGCCTACAATTTGCTTCACCACTGTTTTCTTAAACCACTCTAATGGCATATATACCTTGACAACCTCTCACAGATGGTTATGATTATGTGTAACAAGACAACAAGCTCATTGAAAACCTTTACAGATGCTTAGCTAATGGGATGTCACATTAAATCTGATATCGTAAGATTTAAAAACTTTATATCAATTATATTATAAAGAATGATATATCATTTAAAATTGACATTCAAACATTGCTAAATTAATTCCAGTAAAGCACTAGGTTACTAATATATTTACTCAGGAAAGAGTTTTAAAAACAAATATAGACATTACACAGCTTATCCCTATCCCAAAACTTGCCTGCATCATGTATCCTTTGAGAGGGGGAGTGGGAAAATGTATTAATATATATTTTTTGCTTTCAACATCTTAGATATAGATGTTTCTAACTACAAAACTCTGGTAAATGTCAGAATTCGATTACACTACTTCTTACTTCCTCTCTTAATGCTTAATGACTAATTCCTTAGAGATGTCCTTAAAAGCCCTAAAATGTTGTCCTAGGGTAGAAACTTTCACCAGCAATCAATCAGAAGCAAATGAGATGATTGTGTTGAAATGTACTACACTGTTTAAGCTAACAAATGAATGAAGAAAGGTAGTATATCGAAACATATGCCACTACACTGAAGTCGCTAAAAGGGTTTGTTGGAAGAATATTTCATTTCCAGTGGAGCAAAAAAGGAATAAGAAGGGACAGTGATAAAAGAATATGAAGTCATATAGAAACCCAAATACAGTGACAGACACAATTATTTTACTAATTGCTAATGAATACAGTCAAGTGGCTTCAAAAAGCAAAACTTTGCTTGGACTACTTCAGGTTTTGACCTCTGCATGAAAAAATGCATTTAAACTGAAGCCCACCAAAATTGATTAACGGCGCCAGCCAAGGCCAGCATGTAGCTGAAGCTTTTTCCATCTATCACATGGCCCCAAGGATAGTTAAATGAACCTTAAAATGGCTACAAACAGCTCAATGACTACACAGAGTCCTGCCAATTAGAAATAATTAGGCAGTCATTTTGGTGGTAAGTCTTTTTAAGTGCATACATAACGATGCAATGATGCTTATTAACGATCTCATATGAGCTATGCTCAAACAGCCTGAAATAATTATGCAACTATCACAAAGCCTTGCTCATCTCTGTACTTCACCTTAATGCATTTAAAAATCCACTTCATTACCTCCAGTAATTAATCCTCCATTAATTGCAGGAAAAGCTCAGTTTACCAAGCTTCATTTCTAATTATCTTATAAATAGTTATGGTTCTAATTAATGTGTTCATTAAGATGAATATCTTTCTCAAAGCCATGCTCAGAGCAAAGGTTCCGCTTATTCTCTCAAAAGCCTAACTAGCCATAAGGTGAGGCCATTTTGGTTGCATTTGCTTTTATTTTAGTATACTCAACCTCCTAATTGGCATTTAAAATCTAATTTGGAGAAACTTCAAGAAGGCAATATAGGAAGAAATGGGGACAAAAAGATATCTTCAAACTCTTTTCCAATCAATAATCTTAAAACCTTAATAGGAAAACTTAGTGCATCTTTTTTGATAAATATTGACTAATATGCTTAAGTATTATATACAAGTGAATTTAAATTCCATACAAACTTAGCTTTTGCCCCTTCTCTTCAATTAGAAAACAAGACAAGAGATAAAATATGCTATTAAAACAAATGCATTTAAATTTATATTAAGTTACCTAGCTAAATTGCCACTATAAAACAATAATGCAACATAAATTGTCAGCCATCAAAGAAAAAAACTTACACATCTCCAGGGATCACCAATATTTCACATCATTTTAGAAGCATAGCTATCTATGTACTTTTTAAAAATAGAAATGTAATTCTGTGCTACAAAGTATACAGCACTCAAAAAAACTGGATATGATTAAAAGGTAAAATACAATGCAAAATCATTCTTTTTAGTAAACAAATATTTTTACAATTTTGTAAATTTTTTAAATAAGTGTATAATTTAGAAGCCTAAAAAGTATTCTTAATTTTTAAAATCAAGATTTACTTTCCATGAATAAAAGAGCCAAAACAATCTATTTGAGAAATCAAGTATTATAAAATCATTTATTAAAAAAAGAAGTTATTAGTATAATAATCCTTGCAGTTAATAATACAGCTATAGTTCTACATATGATAGATGTCTCCTGCTTCTCTGTAATTTGCTTTTGCTCATTAATCTTCCCCCTTGTCTTTTTCCATGTAAGATAAGCTACAGAAGTTTCATTTCTGAATCTAAAAAAAATTCATTCTACAAGCAAAATTCTGAAATGAGTTTCTTCACAGAGAATATATATAATAAGTATAATTTCTAGAATAAATTTCTCTAGAATAAACTCTTAAAATATGCTTTACAGAAAACCACTGTGGCTTTGTGTTCCCACATTAAAATTTCTGATTATTGAGACAAATAAAATTTGTTAGAAGCGTAAATGGAGATTCACAATGAGAGATCTCATATGTTTTAAAGTAACATTCATTCATTCATTCTTCTATGTTCTAGACGCTTTTCGAGGTGCTGAGGAGGATACAGTGGTGGCTCTGCCATAATGGAGTTAGTTGAGTCTCATTCTTTTAAAGTATAACACTCCTGCTAACTTAAACATTATTACAACAGGTAGCAAAGGTAGAAACAGATTGGTTTGGGCCATAACTCTGAATTATTATAGTATGGACCTATATGAGGTACTCCTTAACACCCAGAGTGTAAATCTCCTATGCTATTCAAAGGATCCTTGAAAGAAGGCATCTTGGCCCATCCAAATTTGTATAACAAAGGCACCAAGTTGTAGTGTTATAGCAAAAAAGTATGAAATTCAGAGAAATATAATATGAATATAAATATATCTATGAGAACATTAGGTTTGGTGTACCTATCTTCTAAATTTCAACCACTTCAATAACATCTTACCTAGTGGCACAGAACAGTGATCTTTAGTCTCGGCTTTGTAACACCCCAAGATGTCCACAACAATTTCAAAATAGAAGTCATTAAATTCTTACCACAAAACGTAACATTAACTCATTATTATTTTTAAAACATGTATTATTTCAAGAGGAAAGGGAAAGGAGAGCAAGTAACGATAAGATGATACAATATTCGAAAAATAAGAAATTATTCTTCCTTTTTATCTAGTAGAGTTAAGGAAAGACATTTCTGTTTATCCTGAAAAGAGTTCAAATGTTAGAATACTCACACCTTTTATCCTCTCTTCCTTTTCACTCCTCTACTCCCTCCCCGCAATCAAATCTAAAGAAATAGATCTAATGAATGTCTTTAGTAACATAACAAAACTTCCTATAATTATCTGACCAATATCACAAATTGTTGATGGTGATGGGCCCCCCAGAGCCCATTTTCTCTTTGGCCTAAACAAATTCTTGTAGGCCCTGTATCACTAGTCTTAGCTATACAAATGACTTAGAAGCAATGGTTCTTAACAAGCAATAATGAAAAATCTGAAAATAGTAAGCTATCAGACTCAGGGGTCCTCAAACTTTTTAAACAGGGGCCAGTTCACTGTCCCTCAGACTGTTGGAGGGCTGGACTATAGTTTAAAAAAAAAACTATGAACAAATTCCTATGCACACTGCACATATCTTATTTTGAAGTAAAAAAACAAAATGGGAAAAAACACCTGGCGGGCCAGATAAATGTCCTCAGTGGGCCACATGTGTCCCGCGGGCTGTAGTTTGAGGACCCCTGGTAGATTCTAATGAGCCAAGTTTAAATGGATTGAAATAGTTAACCACCAACAACAAATTTGATTAGGATTTAAATGGAGATCTAAATAAATGCTCATTCCCCTAATTTCCCCATTAGAATTTATATTAGTTCTTTATCATTACATAGATACTAATGACAAAGATAAAGACCCATTAGGTATCATCAACATGCCCTTTCCTCAGCCCAGTTATTGAAAAAAATGGAAAGTACGGTATGGATAGTAGGCCAAAGTAGAAATAATATCTACGAGAAGATGCCTGTATCTACAGCTCAGTACAGTGCCAATTGACAGTGTTTAGTTACCAGGTACATTAGTTTTAAAATATAAAATTCTAAATTATGTCTTTTAAAGACATAAGTTACTTATAGTATTTAGACAAGCCACCCGAGACATTAAACAAAAGATAGTTTTGTTTGCCCATTGTATTTTCTTCATAATGTAACCTGCTCTGTGAACAAATTTCAACGACCCCTATAAGTTATTTTAATCTCCTTCCTTAACTACTTGAACTTTTTGAGTTGTTCCTCAGAAATGGTGGAATTTTTACAAGACAAAGGAGTTAAGATTCTGAAGTCCCCTGCTCAAGATTCCCCATGCCAAGAATCACCATCCCCCCTGACCTACCTCAATGCACATGTCCCCTCCTTAAGAAGCCTATCATCTCTGTTGGTAAAGGAGACAGATTTGAGACTATTTTTCCCGTTCTCCCAACAGATGTATTTCACATTAAAATTCCTTTCTTCCTTGGCAATCCTTGGGAGCAACTGGACCTAGGCTGAAAACCCCTTGAAGATTTGATAACAATTTTCATTCCCTCACCAGGAAAGTGTTGCTCATGGTTTGGTAACTGCAAAGCAGGAGACCAAAAACCGACCTTAGCAGGCCTGGCCTGGCCATATTTGCCCGAGGGTGGCTTTGGACTTTCCCACCAGTTCCACTGTACCACTGGCTTCCAAGCATTCTTGGTTGTTTCCTGATTGCCTCAGAAGGACAGACCTCTGGATTTTGGCATTTGTGTTGCCCAGAAGGGTAAGTGCTATTTGAAGGTACTGCATAATAAAGAAAGCCCCTCTTAATTTGGGGAATTCCAAGGGGATTCCTTTTGATTTGGGGTTGGAACCATTTGTGAGAATGGGAACTGCTTTAACTGTTTCGTTTTGGCACTCTTCAGGCTTAACTGTCAGCGCTGCAGTTCATTTGTTTGTAACCTTCTTTGTGGGTATTAAGTAAGTGTGTGTTGGTGTGTATATGTGTGTGGCCATGAGAAATCAAAATTCAATCCCAAAATGTAGCCCTTTGGGTTGCATTCTTCAAAATTGTCCGAATATAGTCATCAGTCTATAGAGAAAAAGACAATTATATTCTTCTGTAATACTGCTTGGCCCCAGTACTCTCTCGTGTCTGGGGAAGTCTGGCCTCCAAATGGATCACTACACTGTGATAATATTCTCCAATTAGATTTATTTTGTCACTGGGTTGGGACATGGGATGAAATTCCTTATGTGTGGTCTTTTGTGCTTTTTATTAAAACGGGCCATATCAGATTAAATGTAAGATTTTAGTGCAGAGGACAGAGCCTTTATAAAGATTGGAGAATGAGAATCCAAACCTACAAACCCCATCCTACTATCTGGGGGAGTCCTCATTTTGAAGAAGACCTTCGGCCGGCAGAGGCCCCAGCTATGGCCCTGGATGTGGCCCTTGGTACTACAGCTCCTTCTACAGATTCCTTTCTTGGCTCTAATACTCCTCCTCCTCATGAGCTGAGGACCCCTGTTTCATCTCCATCAGCTCCTCCAGCTACCTATCCTTTACCTTCTTCTTTTTCTGAGGACAATCCTGAGAGGCCTGGGGATATGGTCTCTCCCTCGCATATCCTTAAAGGTACACAATTTGGTTGGGAGCCTCCCTCCTTCCCAGCAGGGCTGTTTCCTATAGGAGGATTAAATGAAAATGGACAACTGGGTGGATTAATACGGGTTTATTGCCCATTTACCACTTCTAATTTATATAACTGGAAACGGCACAATCTTACACACTTGCCAGAGTGTAAAATTGATCTGTATGAATCTATTTTCACCACACATCATCCCACTTGGGCAGATGTCCAAAGTCCAGTAATCATTTTTCTAACCTCTGAAGAATATCCTACTATCTTGGAGAAGGCCCAGAAGGAGGTATGAGGAAGACTTGAATACTCAGGTGAGGATTAGAGCTAATTTGGTGGTGCCTATTTGTAAACCTAACTGGAATCCAAATGACAGGATGAAGGTAAGATCCAGCATTTTCAGGAATGCATTTTAGCAGGCCTCAGGAAAGGTGTCCCTAAGGTCAAGACTCTAAACAAAGTTCAGGAAATAAGACAGGAGGCAGATGAGAATCCATCACCCTTTTTAGAAAGAATTTTAGAAGCATACAGAATGTATACAGATGTAGACCCAGAGAAGCCTGAAAATTAGAGTCTAATTAACATGACTTTCATTGGTCAAAGTATGCTTGATATCCAGTAAAAGCTACAGAAATTGGAAGGCACCTTAGCCTAGCCAATATCTCACCTGAATGAAGTAGTTTATAAGGTTTTAATAAATAGTAAATAGACTAAAGAACAACAAAAGGCAAAAAAAATATTGTATGAAATGCTAAATTTTTGGCAGTGGCCCTGACAAGAACCTCCAAGGGACCCAACCAAAGAGGCTTGCAACCCCAAGGAGAGGGAAAAAGAGTTGTCCAAAGGCCTCCCCTAGGGAAAGATCAATGTGCTTAATGTAAGGAAAAAGGTCAATGAAAGAAAGACTGCCCTAAGCTGAAGCAGAAGGGTAGTCAGGGAGCTTCCCTACAATTGGTGGGATAGATGAGGAAGATAAAGACTGACAGGGCCCTAAGGATTCCCAAAGCCTCCAGAAATTACAGCTCATAATTAACATCTCCCACCAGAAGTTCAGGGTAACAATTAAGGTGGGTGACAGACTGATTGATGTTTTTTGGTTGCTATTGGTGCAACATACTCAGTTCTAAATCTAAAGGTGGCTAGGCTCACTAAAGACTCAATGTTGGTAACTGGGGTGTCTGAAGAACCTGCCCAGAAATATTTCTCCAGTCATTAGACTGTGCTGTTGGAAATTCTTTACTCACACACAGCTTTCTTTACATGCAAGACTGCCCTCCTCCATTATTGGGTTGAGATCTTCTTTCTAAGATGCATGCCCGAGTGACCTTTCAGAACAAACAAGTACATATCAGAGTTCCTCCAGAACATACCTATGCACTATAAGAAACTCTGTTTGTCCCCTAGCTTATTTCTCAAGCTCTGCCCACTAAAGTTCTCAATCAAGTCAACCCTGAGGTATGGACTACCAGACAACCTGGAAGGGCACATTTGGACACCATTCATATCGAGGTAAAACAGGGAACTTCTCCCCGCTGACTTAGGCAGTGCCTATTGAAACTTCAAGCTAAGGAGGGCCTTCAACTCCTAGTTTCAGCCTTTTTAGAATATGGACTTCTTAAACCCTGTCGTTCTTCTTACAACACCCCCATTCTGCCGATTAAAAAACCTAGAACCCAGGAATCTCAGTTTATTCAATATCAAAGAGCAATAAACCAATAGTGGAAGATAGTCATCCTGTGGTACCTAACCCTTACACCCTCCTTACCACTTTATCTGGAAATTTTCTCTGCTTTTTGGAAATAGATTTAAAAGATGCTTTCTTTTTATTTCTCTTGCTTCCGAATCCCAAGAACTATTTGCTTTTGAATGGAAGATTTAAAATCTAGAATTAAATGCCAGTACTGCTGGACCATCCTTCCCTAGGGTTTAAAAACTCCCCAACAACAAAGATTGTGGCCAGAGATTTGAGGGAAATAGTTTTAGACCAAGGACTGATTTTGCCGTATGTAGATGGTATCTTGATCGCCACTGAGACTTACCTGAATCAAGGCAACATCAACATGCCATAATTTTATTAAATTTCCTGGCTGACAAAAGATATAAAGCATCTCCAAGAAAAAGCTCAGATTTCACTTCCCACTGTCAAATACTTGGGGTTTGAATTGTCTCAGAGAACTCAGAATCTCCTCCCAGACTGGAGAGAGGCAACTGAGAGAGGCTATAAATCGAGCAGCAGTTCCTACTGCTTCACAAGCAGTTACAAGGATTCTTGGGTATGGCTGGATTTTGCCGAATTTGGGTACCCAACTTTAGGCTAATAGCAAAATGTCTCTATGAAGCCTTAAAAGGGGAAGAAAAGGAGCCCCTGGACAGGGGAATGCTACAAGGCTTTCTTGATTATTGAAGAAAAATTAATGACTACCCCGCATTGGGCCTCCCAGACTTATGTAAGCCTTTTGATTTTTTATTCAAGAAAGGCAAGGAATGAGACTCAGGGTACTGACACAAACTTTGGGGGGCCACAAGAGACCTGTAGCCTACTTCTCTAAGCAATTGGATGTGGTAACAAAAGGATGGCCCACTCGCTTGAGAGCAGTAGCTGCTACTTGTGATATTTTACCAGGAAGCTGAAAAGTTTACCCTCAAACAACCAGTGACTATTCACAGCATGCATTATGTATTACCCCTACTGGAACAAAAGGGAAGCTTTTGGTTAATGGCACACCGGTTGGTTACCAGGCTACTTTGTTAGATAATCCTAATGTAACTCCGAAGGCAGTATCTACCTTAAATCTGGCTACTCAGTCCATGACTGCATTCAAATCATTGACCAAGTAAATTATAGTTGCCCAGATTTAACTGATCAGCTCCTGCCAGACTCAGACAAGGAGCTCTTTACAGATAGAAACAGCTTTATGGAAAAAGGAAAACGCAAAGCTGAGTATGCTGTGGTTACTGGCCAACAGGTAATTGAGGCACAAGTCCTACTCTTCACTGGATGTCTGCACAGAAGGCTGACTTAATTGCACTAAATAGAGCCCTATGCCATGGGAAAAATAAGTATATCAATATTTACATTGATTTTAAGTATGCCTTTATGGTGGTACATGCTCATAGAAATATTTGGAAGGAACTAAGGTATCTTACCTCTCAAAATAAGGAAATTAAATATGGACCACAAGTTCTTGAGTTATTAAAAGCTATTTTGCTGCCCAGGGAGGTAGCCATTATGCACTGCCAGGGACATTAAAGGAAAGTAAACACAATGGCAGAATTGAGAGCCAAAAGAGCAGCCTGGCAATTGTCCAACCAACTGACCTTAATCCCTTTCCTACAACTGGATAACCATGACCCCATATACTCTGAAATGGATTTGGAAAAGGCAAGAGAATGTGGATTTGCTAAAAATAATGACCAAAAATGGCTTATAAATAAAAATGGAAAAGTCCTTCTTCCTGAGGCCCTCATCAGACCTGTACTTGAACAAACTCATCAGAGCACCCATTTTGGACAATAAGTCACCTTACAATGGATAAAACCTTATCTTGCTGGGCCCAACCTGCAGAGAACTATCCAAGCTGTGATCCAGAGTTGCCTCATATGCCTGAGAAACAGCCCAAAACCTCTGGGTGATTCACAGCCACCTCTTAGGGAAGGGACCCAATGGAGAGGAATCTTCCCTGGAGAGGACTGGCAAGTAGATTTTACCATGATGCTGCAAATTCCTGGAAACTTTCAATACATACTGGTCTTTGTTGACACCTTTTCAGGATGGATTAAAGCTGACCCAACTAAGATTGAAAGGGCCTCCAAAGTCACTAAAGTTCTTTTTAAAGAATGAATTCCCAGGTTTGAACTTCCTCAAACTCTCCAAAGTGCTAACAGAGCTGCCTCTGTTGCCAAGGTTGCACAGGAGATGTCATGAATTTTGGGGATTGACTGGAAATTACATTTGTCATGGAGACCCCAATGCTTGGGAAAAACCAAGTGGATGAATAGAACTCTAAAAGAGACTCTCTTTAAAATCTACCAAGAAACCAGTTTAACCTGGGATGAAGTACTGTCCCTTGCCCTGCTGAGAATTCGGGTGGCCCTCAGAAGTAAGTTGGCACTTACTCCATTACAATTTTATGTGGGAGACCATTCCTGAGGGCACCTAATCATGGCTTACCTAATGATTCTTTACCCCCAGAAATAGAGGCTCTGTCCTATGTAACACAGTTTGGTAATATGTTAACTAGTATCACTGAATTTGCTTCCAATAGGCTTTGGTTTCTGACTGATGTACCCCTCCATTCCTTAAAGCCAGGAGATAAGGTGTGGCTAAAAACTTGACAGAACCAACATCCCACAGATCAACTGAAGTCGCAGTGGACCAGCCCTTTTGAGATACTGCTGACCACACACTCATCACTCAAGCTAGCAGGACTGAAACCATGTATTCATGAAACCATGAGTATTCATCATACTCATATCAAAGCGATACCACCAGAAAACTCCCCAACAACACAGAAGCTAAAAAAACAGTGGGGGTGTGAGCCCTTGGAGGACCTAAAGCTACTCTTTCACAAAAAGGATAAGTAGAATGAAAATATATGCTGTGTATGTCTTGCTTATCCTTTGGGGATTTTCACTTTCCTGGCAAGGCAACTCTTTAGTTAGAATCTCTCAGTCTATTGCCTCTTCCACTAACCTACCCAACTGCTGGATTTGACCAACCAGAGTGGTCAGTACATGACCACTCTGATCCTATGATTGTTCTGATTGATAAGTCTGTACCCAGAGGTCCCATGCTTCTTTCTTACTCAGCCCCTCATTAGCAGTCCATAACAGGTTAAAAGTTGTCCATTAAGCTAGTTCCCTAAAACTATTTTAACACAGGGATGGGGAATTGGTGGCCCAGTGTGGCCCTCCAGATCCCCAAGTGCAGACCCTCAACCAAATCCAAACTCCACAAATTCCTTTATTAAAATAATTTGTTCTACAAAATTTGGACTCAGTGAAAAGGCCACACTCAAGGATCCAGAAGGCCACAGGTGGCTTTAAGGCTGCAGGTTTGGGGAAAGCTGGATGGAGATGCCATCTGAGGAACACTGGGCCAATATTTCCCTGGAGGGATCCCAGAGGTGGTAGATACTTCTTTGGATATACTTTACTACCTTGGCGGGGAGAGGTGGCAGCTCAACAATATGTATTGAGAAATTTAAGTCATGGGCTCAACATTTTCATTCTTCCTCATACCCTAAATACATTCCATTTCAGCAGGAAGTAGACAGAAGAAAGATAGATATCCTGATTCTCTGAGATTGAGAAATGAACTAGAAAGAAGGAGGGGGTTGTAACTGGCTCCATGAACAAATTACAAAGACCCCTAAGTGTTTTTTTAATAATCTCCTCCCTTACCTACTTGAACTTTTTGAGTTGTTCCCCAGAAATGGGATTTTTATAAGACAAAGGAGTTGAGATTCCAAAGGCCCCTGAGCAAGATTCCCCATGCCAAGAATCACCATCCCCCATGACCTACCCCAATGCATGTGGTCCCTCCTTAAAAAGCTCAAGATCTCTGTTGGTTGGGGAGACAGATTTAAGACTATTTCTCCCATTTTCCCAACTGACGTATTTTGCATTAAAATTCTTTCTCTCTTGGCAATCTTCATTGTCTCAATAACTGGATCTCTGTGCAAGGAGCAAGTGGATCTAGGCCGAAACTCCCTTGCAGGTTTTCATAACAATAAGGTTGATCAAGAGTTTGGCAGTTTTGATAATTATTCAGATATAGTCATTTCCCCTACTCTCACCACAAGCAGAGTATTATTCCTTGCCCTTGACTTTGAGCTTAATTGGATTACTTGCTCTGACCAATGAAATGTGGCAGAAATGACACCAAGTAGAGGATTTAAATGTGCTTAGGAAGTTGGCTTGTTTTCCTCTTGTATAAGAAAAACATGCTTTGAGTAGCTGCTGATCCAAGGATGATGAGAGATACAAGGAGCAGAGATTGTTCCAACATTCAGCTTGGAACCAAGCCCAAGGAACCCAGCATAGGTCAGAAGTCCAACTGACTCACAGATGTCTCTGTGAGAAATACTTTTTGCTGTGTGCCACTGAATTTTTGAGACAGCTTACTATGTAGCATTACTGTGGTATAACTAATACAAAAACAATTAGCACTAGAGGGTATTTCGGCTCTAGGGCCAGGCATCCTGCTCAGCCAAGGGGGAACAGGGAGTAAACCTCTATAACAGTAAGAACAATTGTTTGAAATCAGAAGTGGTACAAATCTCTAGCTCTAGCAATGTAAATATGAGCAAGTTATTTGACCTCTGTAAATCTGTTGCCTCATCCATTAAGTAAAGGTAACAAACAGACTTAGGAAGTTAGAAAGGTTAATGTGATAATCAAATAAAATAACCCATGGCGATAACATAATCCCACAATTCCTATCATATACAGTAGATGCTCAATAAATTTTAGTTTCTCCTTTGTTTTTCCTCTTCACTATAAATCAAGCTGATTAAAAAAATATAGGCAGTGCATTCTGGGTCGGCGTAGCTATGGCGGCTCGTGTCCCTTCCTCCTGTGTCTGCCGCCTGCCCGCGGCCTTCGCGTCGCTGCCCCGGGTCCCCAGGTTAGTCACGGCCCGGCCGCTCAGCACCGCTCTGTGCCCCGCGGGAACCCGGACAAGGCCTGGGGCTTCGCAGCCAGCCTCGGTGCTCGCGCAGGTTCCAAGTCAAGTTACACAGTTGTGCCACCAGTATAGTGACGCTCCCCCTTTGACATTAGAGGGAATCAAGGACCGTGTTCT
>VBSM01000272.1:16141246-16170799 GCA_008086735.1 Cheirogaleus medius | reverse complement strand
GTATTTAAATTGTGTTAAGTATTTTACGCTTTGAAAATAAATCTATAAAACCAAATATATATATATATATCTCCGACACATCATCACAAAATTTTCATTACATGCAAATAGGTAATCTTGGTTTTTTAACTAAATTTAAGCACCCATTAAAATAGTTTGTGAATGTCTATTTCCATTTCTGAGACAAGTCCTTGTTTTATCATGGATCTTACTAATCATCTTTCTCTTTCTAGATATAAATCTTGAGTTTTTCATAACTATATAATTTACTGCAGGAAAAAGAGACTTTTGCTTGTTTAACAGGCAGTATTCTCCTATTTTTTCTTTCCCATATTTCTCTATATTTATTTCATCCCTTCCTCAAAAAAGGTAGAAAATAGCTAAATCATCAATACACATTTTCTCCATTTCAGAAGACAGAGGCAGATTCATCAAATAATACTTATAAAATCATTTGAGTTATTCAGAAGATGTACCATACAAATTAAAACTTAACAGTAAGAATTTATTTTATAATCATTAATAGGTGAATGACTTGGGGTATTAAAGATTTCTTTAAAAAACAGAAGCTTCAGGGAAGGTCAGAGACACGGACACAATCGTTCATCATAAAAGACTTCAGGGGATGTTTTAATAACTACCTATGGCAGGATCTCTCTCATATTCATTGTAAAATTCCCAAGGCAAATTTTGCTTTCTCATTCATACTCACAAATATACAAAATGGAGGCTTCCCATCAAATGTAGTGTAAATAGATATAGCTAAACACCAATCGTTTTACCACTACATTCATTACCACAGTTTGCAGCAGATAAAAGCTTTACAGGAAAAAGTGATCAAGCACACACACACACACACACACACACTGGGCATTAAGCAAACATAACTGAAGTTATGTGATATTAATTTTAAATACTTGGTCACAAACAAAAACATGCTTGAAAAATGACCAACCCATAAATCAAATAAAAATCTCATCAATATTTTTTTTAAAAGCAGGAGGGGCTTAAAATTTTTAAAAGCTCTCAACAAAAAAAAGTTATGTGTGTGTGTGTGTGTGTGTGTGTGTATATATATATATATATTATTTGTGTCTCTAGCTACATGATAGGGACTGATGAAAAAATAATCATTTCCTGAGCTCTACTGCAGCTTTTCTATTTAAAACACTCTCAAACACTGTGGCTGTATTCTTATTCCCTTCTACCTACAAAAATGGGACACTCTCATTTGAATTCTACTATTCCTTTCTCTGCAAAAACACTCAGAATGCAACCAAACTGGGCTTTCAGGGTTTATATTTAACACTGTCATTTTCCTCCTTTATCTATAAAATGGGGGTAAATCATAACTCCCAGAAATATTATGAGGAAGAAACTAAGAATGTATGTGAAAGTGTATTGTGAAAAGTCTAAATGGATATATTAATATTCCTACAAGCATTTTAGTGGTTTTCATATTCTTCTGCCATTGATACAGGCTCCCTGGCTTCACAAGCCCCTTTAGGGAATTGAGCTCAATAGACAAACAGTCATCATATTCTGTTCTGGAATTCCAATTTAACCCAGTGGCTATTCCATATTTTCATAATTTTCCATCTCAGCCATATATATTGCTTAGCTCCTAGAACTAGTGACCTGGTTGTGACCTTTTGCCCCGCACACTTTCCTCCTTTTTACCACTCTAACTTATAACTGACTGAACTCTAGCTTCACACACTGGAATCTCAGGCCAGGCCACCCAAACCACAGCTGTGCCTTACTAGATAAGAGAGGGTCTCCGAACTTCCAGTTCTAAAAAGGCAGCACAGAGGCAACCTGGTTTCTCTCCCTCACCCCAACAAAAAACCCAAGAACAAATATACAGCACTATAATATTTTCTAGAAAGAACCCAGAGCTCAAGTATGAAAATGAGACCATTCCTAGGGCCACAGAGAAATGGAAAAACTCTGAGAAGATGATGGGAGAACCAGACTTCCATATCTACAATGACCTTCTCCCCTGTTCCCCATTCTGCAGGCACCAACCACATGGAAAATGTCCCCTCATTCACAGTTCCTACACTAGGAAAAGTGAAGTTAAGGTGGTCAATCAGCTTCCCCACTTTCTTGGGCTTCCTGGCAGGAGACCTATCCTTGCCTTAACCTACAGGTAGCATCATGACTGCCTGAAGGGAGAATATCTCAGAGGACAGGCAAAGACAAAAGGGGGAGGCGGGACTACCTAGAAACTCTGCTAAGTATCTTGGCCAAAGGAGACACCAAATAAGAAGGGCTGTAGCAGATACAATTCCCAGGTCTCCGGGGCACTAACTCCTAGCCACTGCCAAGCTATCCCAAACCATATCTTTGGCCACTAAACAAGTCGGTATAAATTCAAAAAAACAGAAATCATATCAAGTATCTTTTCTGACCACAATGGAATAAAACTAGAATCAATAACAAGAGGAACCTTGGAAAATACACAAACACATGAAAATTAAACAACATGCTCTTGCATGACCAATGGGTCAATAAAGAAATTAAAAACGACATTTTAAAATTTCTTGAAACAAATAAAAATGGAAATACAACATACCAAAATCTATGGGATATAGCAAAAGCGGTACTAAGACAGAAATTCATAGCAATAAACACCTATCTCAAAAAAATAGAAAGACTTCAAATTAACAACCTAATGATGCACCTCAAGGAATGAGAAAAGCAAGAACCCCAAAATTAGTAAAAGGAAAGAAATAATAAATATCAGAGCAGAAATAAATGAAATCAATACTAAAAAAAAAAATACAGATCACCATAATAAAAATTTGCTTTCTTAAAGATAAACAAAATTGGCAAACCTTTAGCTAGGCTAAGAAAATAAGAGCAAAGACCCAAATAAATAAAATCAGAAATGAAATAGAAGACTTAACAACTGAGACCCCAGAAATACAAAGAATCATTAGAGACTTTTATGAACAACTATATGCCAACAAATTGGAAAACCTAGAAGAAATGGATAAATTACTAGACATATACAACCTACCAAGATTGAACCATGAAGAAGTAGAAAACCTCAACAAACCAATAATGAGTATTGAGACTAAAGCTGTAATAAAAAGTCTCCCATCAAAGAAAAGCCTAGGACCTGATGTCTTCACTGTTGAATTCTACCAAACATTTAAAGAATACCAAAAAAAAAAAAAGAATACCAATTCTACTCAAACTCTTCAAAAAAAAATTGAAGAGGAGGGAATATTTCCAAACTCATATTGTGAAGCCAGCATTACCCTGATATCAGACAAGGACATGCAAAAAAAAAAGAAAACTACAGGCCAATATCAATGATGAACATAGATGCAAAAATCCTCAACAAAATACTAGCAAACTGAATGCAACAACATATTAAGAAGATCATTCGCTACAATTAAGTGGGATTCATCCCAGGGATGCAAGAATGGTTCAACATATGCAAATCAGCAAAAGTAATATACCACATTAACAGAATCAAGAACAAAAATCATATGATTATTTCAATAGATGCCAAAAAAGTATTTGATAAAGTTCAACATCGCTTTGTGTTAAAAACACTCATCAAAATGGGTCTAGAAGGAACATACAGCAAAATATAAAGGCCATTTACGACAAACCCATACTTAACATTCTACTGAACAGGGAACAAAAATGGAGACAACTGAATGCCTTTCTCTAAATACTGGAACAAGACAAGAATGCTCACTTTCACAGCTATTATTCAATGATACTGGAAGTCCTGACCAGCATAATTAGGCAAGAGAAAGAAATACAGGGCAACCAAATTGGAAAGGAAGAAGTCAAATTAGCCTTTTTTGTAGACAACATGATCTTATATCTAGAAAAACCTAAAGACTCCACCAAAAACCTGTTAGAATGGATAAATGAATTCAGTAAAGCTGCAAGATACAAAATCAACATACAAAAATCAGTAGCATTTATATATACCAACAGCAAACAATCTGAAAAAGAAATCAAGAAAGCAATCAATCCCATTTACAATGGCTATAAAAAATATGAAATACCTAGTAATCAATCTAACCAAATGAAAGATATTTGTAAGGAAAACTATAAAATTCTGATTTAACAAATACAAGAGGACACCAAAAAATGGAAAGATATTCCATACTCATGAATTCGAAGAATACTGTTAAAATGACAATACCACCCAAAGCAACCTATAGATTCAATGCAATCACTATCAAAATACTAATGACGTTCTTCACAGAAATAGAAGAAAAAACCTAAAATTTACATGGAACCCCAAAAGACCCCAAATAGCAAAAGCAATCCTTAACAAAAAGAACAAAGTTGGAAGCATCACATTATCTGTCTTCAAAATTTATTACAAAGCTATAGTACCAAAACACCATGGTACTGGCATAAAAAGAAACACATGGACCAATGGAACAGAATAGAGAACCCAGATAAAAAATCCATGTACTTACAAGCAATTCATCTTCGACAAGGGTGCCAAGAACTTACAATGGGGAAAGTACAGTCTTTTCAATAAATGGTGCTGGGAAACTGGATAACTATATGCAAAAGAATAAAACTAGACCCCATCTTTTACCACACACAAAAATCAAATCAAAATGAATTAGAGACTTGAATCTAAGACATAAAACTATGAAACTATAGAAGAAAACATTGGGCAAATGCTTCAGGACTATTGGTCTGGGCAAAGATTTCTTGTTTAAGACCTCAAAAGCACAGGCAACCAAAACAAAACAGACAATTGGAATACAATAAGCTAAAAAACCTCTGTACAGCAAAGGAAACTATCAAAAAAGTGAAGAGACAACTCAGAGAATGAGAGAAAATATTTGTAAACTATCCATCTGACAAGAGATTAATAACCAGAATACATAAAGAGCTCAAACAACTCAATAGCAAAAAAATATAATAATAATCTGATTTTTAAAATGAGCAAATGATCTGAACAGATATTTCTCAAAAGAAGACATCAAATGGCCAGTTATATGAAAAAAAATGTTCAATATCACTAATCATCAGAGAAATGCAAACCAAACTCACAATGCAATATCATCTCACCCCAGTTAAAATGGCTTATATCAAAAAGATAGGCAAAAACAGATGCCGGCAAAGATGTAGAGAAAGCGGAACCCTCATACACTGTTAGTGGGAATGAAAATTAGCACAGCCAATATAGAGAAATGTATAGAGGGTCCTCAAAAAACTAAAAATATTAATCAAACTTCCATATGATCTAGCAATCCTACTGCTGGGTATATATCCAAAAGAAAGAAAGACTAGATTGATGGTTACCAGAGACTGAGGAAGGGGAGGAATGAAGGGGAAAGAAAGGCAAAAAAAAAAAGAATATAAATGTATTTATTACCACTGATATGTACACTTAAAAATGTTAAAGATGGTAAATTATACATGTAGATTTTATGGCAATAAAAAAATAAAAATAAATTTTAAAAAAAGAGAGGATCTCTGAACAGTTACTCCTCTATACCCAACATTCTTGGCTGCTAAGAAAAGTAAAAAAGACAGCATCACTTGGGAGAAAAGGCTTTCGAGACTATTTCTTGTGAGGAGAAGACACCTCTGTTTCTAAAGAGAGCCTACTCTAAGGATCTAAGAAATTCTCATCCAGGTTTGTTTCTCATTTCCAGAGTTTTGCCAGCCCACAGTGAAGGGGGATAGTGGGGCAATTTCAGGTAGACCTATTCCAAGAGAGAAAAAGATAGTGCCACAAGAAATGCAGATAGTTTGCTGTCTTCGTGAAACTATTTAGAAATGTTTAAAATAAATACTAACTGGAATACGACTTTTAAAAATATATTATTACAGTCATCCCTTGGTATATGCAGGGGATTGCTTCCAGGACCACAGGCATATAACCAAATCTGCACATACTCAAGTTCTGTGGTCAACTCGGCAGAACCTGCCCATACAAAAAGTCAGCCCTCCATACAGGCAGGTTTCGCATCCCACAAATACTGTATTTTCAATCTGCATCTAGTTGAAGAAAAGCTGTGTATAAGGGGACTCACACAGTTCAAACCTGTGTTGTTCAAGAGTCAACTGTATTTCAAGACACAGCTGTGGATTTCTTCCCCAAGTATTAGTTAAAAGCAAAAGTAAGATTTCCTACAGCATTTTATCAAGGCTATAGATGTGTACATATTTCAAAACTCACTAAATGAATAAACTACCCATAAATATTCTATAAATTCATATTTCTGAAAACATGTTTGAATACCTCAAAAAGTAAGCTTTTGCCTTATTTTTTGCAAATAGAGACAGTTAATAAAAATCAATAAACCAAAGCAATGATAATCCAAAAGGGATATGTATCACTTGCTTTTAACTATTCCTTAAGCAATGGAAAAAGACAAGCTACAGAGCAGTTATAACTTTGCCAGAACCTCAGGGTCTCTGAACAGGAAGATCTGTTCTGATTCAGTCCGGTTCTGCTTCTGATCCAGACTGATCAGAAGTGAGACATTACAAATATCAAAGACATTTAACTGTCATAATCCCAAACTGTGAGTCATGACCTGGGAACAGGGATTGAGCCAGATACTCTTAAATTTCTCTTCAAAAATCCTAGTTCCACTCTAAGTCCTTGATTACACTGCAAGACCCAGTTTCCCCAACAGTAAATCACAACTCTATACCTATTCTATCATATTGCTGTAAGGATTAAATAAAAAGAACATTCTATATTAGCACCTGGCCCTTACTAAACACTAGAGTAGATCAATTGGCATGTATTGTTACTATTATTATTATTATAACTCAATGCTAATAATTTAAAGTTTTAGTTTATCCAGTCTTTCTTTACTTTTTATAACTATGCTGGATTCCTCATAAAGTTTCAAACAATAACAGAGAAAAACTAGAGGCATCTAACTTTTTTAAAATGCTATTTGATAAATAAGGTACAAACATAAGTCATTTTATTGCACTTTGCTGTATTACACTTCACAAATATTCTAATTTTTACAAATTGAAGGTTTGTGGCAACCTTGCATTGAGCAAATCTATTGGTGCCATTTCTCCAATAGCACATGCTCACTTAGTGTCTCTGGGTCACATTTTGGTAATTCTTACAATATTTCAAAGTTTTTTATTATTACACCTGTTATGGTGATCTGTGATTAGTGATCATTTAATGTTACTATTGTAATTGTTTGGGGGCACCACAAACCCTGCCCATATAAGACATGAAACTTAATTGATAGATGTGTGTGTTCTGACTGCTCCACCACCTGGCTGTTTCCCAGTCTCTCTCCTTCTCTTTGGGGCTCCCTATTCCTTGAGACACAATGATATTGAAAGTAGGCCTATTAATACCCTTCAGTGAGATCTAAGTTTTCAAGTGAAAAGAAGAGTCATAGATCTCTCACCTTAAATCAAAAGCTAGTGAGGAAGACATGTCAAAAGTCAAGACAGGCCAAAAACTAGGCCTCTTGTACCAAACAATCAAATTCAGAATGCAAAGGAAAAGTTCTTGAAGGAAATTAAAAGTGCTACTCTAGTGAAAACAAGAATAAGAAAGCAAAACAGCCTTTTTGCTGATACAGAGAAAGTTTCAGCGGTCTGGATAGAAGATAAAATCAGCCACAACATTCCCTTAAGCCAAAGCCTAATCTAGTGCAAGGTCCTAACTCTCTTCAATTCTATGAAGGCTGAGAGAAGTGAAGAAGCTACAGAAGAAAAGTTGGAAACTAGCAGAGGTTAGTTCATGAGGTTTAAGGAAAGGAGCCATTTCTGTAACATAAAAGTCAGCATGTGCAGACATAGAAGCTGCAGCAAGCTATTGAAGGACTAGCCAAAATAAATGATGAAGGTGGCTACACTAAACAACAGATTTTCCATGTAGATGAAACAGCCTTCTATAGGAAGAAGAATCCATCTAGGACTTTCATAGCTAGAGAGGAGAAGTCAATGCTTTGGCATCAAAGCTTCAAAGGACAGGCTGACTCTCTTGTTAGGAGAACATGGCTTACTACAGAGAAATCTTTCAGGATTTCATTGATTAGAAGAGTCAATCTAATGCGGCCAATTTCATTGCCTTATTTTAAGTAGTTGCCCCAGTGACCCTAGCCTTTAGCAACCACTACCCTGATCAGTCAGCTGCCATCAACATCGAGGCAAGACCTTCCACTAGCAAAAAGATTACAACTCACTGAAAGCTCAAATAATCATTAGCATTTTTAAGCAATAAAGCATTTTTTAATTAAGGTATGCATATTTCTTAGACATAAAGCTATTATACACTTAATAGACTACAATATAGTATAAACATAACTTTTATATGTACTGAGAAATCAAAAAATTCATGTGATTTGCTTTGTAAAGATATTCACTTTATTATAGTAGTCTGGATCTCAACCTGCAATATCTCCAAGGTATGGCTGATACAATGAAAGATTCAGGTTGTTTTAGATTACGGATTTTATGTTTCGGGAGGAAAATACCTACAGAAGAAAGAATGGAAAGTTGTATTGTTGCATTTTGCAAACATGTATCCTAGTCTCATAATGACCCTGGGATTTCTAATCACATGAATTTAATCTAACTAAGATCACACAGCAGATGAGCAACAGACAAAAAAAGAAGTTTTATATATCAATGACAATCAAGACTTAACAGTGTGTCCCAAAAACATACCCCTCAATCCAAGAAGACAATCTTGGTTCACAAAACTTTATAGCAGAGGTTCAACATAATAAACATGATGCTTGAGGTATTCAGCTCTCCTTAATCATCATACCTATTCAAACTGGTCAAAGTTAACCTTTCTTAGATTTTAAGAATAAAACCAAAGATCAAGAGGGCGTGACTACTAACTTTCCCCTTCTATTTATTCCTAATACATTATCTTTTTTAATCATGTTCCCTAGCTTTCTAGCCACCTCAAGGGAACTCTTAAAAGCACTCCTTAAGTGACAGCCATTATCCTGAAACACAATACCATGCCACATTGTCATTCTTCAGTTACATCAGAAACAAATGTGGTTAGCAAAAGAGTTATGCTTTTCCCTAACAGTTTATTTAAGAATGAAAAATTAAAAAATAGTCCAAACAGAAAATAACTAATAAATGGGTAAAAAATTGCCTGAACTAGCAACTCTAGAAGCAGAGAGTCCCATACTCGTCCTCAAGTTTCCCCAAATAGAAAAGGCTGCAGATCACTCTGATCGTTAGGAGAATCTCTAGAAGAGGCACTTTAGTAACCGAGACAATATTGTATCTACACAGTCAGCAGTAAATAAGAAAATGTGACAGAATAAATTTAATTATGGAGCCACAAACAAATAGAAAAGGTATGAAAAGGAAGTAGCTTTAAAGGGAGAGGAGGGGAGAGGTTGCTCAGAGGTAGGTTGTTTAAAAAATTCCACTTACTTTCCTCAGGACCCTACCACACCTAAGAAATTTACAGAGCATTTAGTTCCTAGATAGATACGTGCAGGGTCCACTTAGGCATCTTCATGTTTATTATTCTAGATTTTCCAAATGTTAGGTTTATTAGATTTACTGAGATCTTAATTAAGAGAAAGCCTACAAAGTATCTTTTAAACCTAATATAAAATGTGTAAAATAATCAAATACAACAGAAGCCACATTCATTCAAATGTGAAATTAGCTCCTCAATTACAACTAAAAATCATACTAAATGTAAAACTATAAGACTAAAGAGTCAAGGTACAATTTTTAATTCAAATATCATCTCCTATTGGAAAAAGAAAAAAATATCTTTAGTAGATAACATATAATCATATGTACCTCACTTTAGTCAACAGATACAAACTGGAAACACCAGGTAATGAAACTTTTGTATACCAAATTACTTCCTGCACAAGTTCACAGATGAATTCCAAGAGAACAGTGATGGGGAGAATAATATGAATTTCATTAGTACAGCTTTTACTATTTTCAAAATACTGTCACAAAATATAATTTGACCTTTACAAATTTCAGTTCTGTGAAAAAGAGAGACATTTAATTCCAATAACTTACTAAGCACCTTCAAGTGCTGCCAGCCACCCATTAGCCACTGGTGATACCACTAGAGTGACCAACCACCCTGCTTGGCCCAGGACTGATGAGTTTCTTAGGACAAGGAACTTCCAGTGATATAACACAGTCCATCCCAGGCAAGCCAGGATGGGCGGTCACCCTAGCAAAAATTAATAGGGCATGGACATTGTCTTCAAGGAGCTCACTATTTACTATTATGATTCCCACATTACAGATTTTCTAAAAATGAAGCTCAGCTAACTTCAATTATTTACCTAAGGTCAAAAAGCTAATAAGAGAAACAGAGACTGGAGTGGAAACCAGGTCTTCTAACCCCTAGTCTATACTCTGGTCTCCTATATCTGAAAAAGAAAACATTTTAAATAAGTTAATTTTTATAAGTATAGAAAAGTAAGTATACCATATACATATACATGATAGAGAAATTGAATATCTCAAGCTGCAATCACAGGCTCTACCTTATCTACTATACTTAAAAAGAGCTTAACAAGTTTCATTTTACTTTATAATATTAAACATATGTTATATAGTTAAATCATAATGACAAAGATTTCAGTTAGGTTTTTTATACTATCCTAGGATGTTTAGTTAACATTCATTCATTCAACAATACTTGGGCAGTGCTTACTGACTACATATAAAGTCCCTGTGTCCTCCCAGCATTTTTCTCATACCTGAAAGTGTAGCATTTATATATCATAAGCATAATTATGTTTACATACGTCCTCTACTAGATTCTGAGCTCCCTGAGAATAGTGGTTCTATTCACACCACATAACACAGGGCCTGCCATCTAGTTGGGTATTCATTTGATGGGGTTCAGGACATATGTATCTGAATAGAACATACTATACCAAAATATTTTAAGCTGAAGGAATTTGAGAAAAACATAGAAGCTAGAGGGTCAATCTCTGACCTCTTCCTGTCCTTCTTTCCTAAACAGGGTCATAAAAGCTAGTATACAAAAATTTTCTGATCTACCCCTGAAGCAAGTCATAAGAACTTCATTCAAGAGGTACCCTCCACATCCCCAGAAGAAAGAAACATTCTAATCTCAGAAGACACAAGGTCATAGAGAAGACTCTGAATAAACAGGTCTTGCTAAGTTTCTCCCAGTTTTTTACCATCATACTTTTCTCATCCAATCATGCCTCCTCACGACTATCCATTTCTTCATCAAACCCAGCATAAAAAATATACAGGTCTACCCCTTTCTTTGGGTCTTCATTACCTTTTGAAGGCTCCCATGGCACTTTATGTATTGTATTAAATAAATATATATTATATTAAATTTGTATGCTTCTCTCTTGTTAATGTGTTTTGTTACAGGGTCTTCAAACCATGAACCCAGAAAAAGATAATTTTCCCCCTCTACACATTCAAAGGATAAATATGAGGTAAATGGGCCATATTAAGTACAAGACTCCTTAAGAGTATATAATCTAGATAGATATGTACACAAATAACCTCACTGAAGTAATGCAAGATAAATATAACTGCTATAGATTATGAAGTTACTAGGCATTTAAATGAGAGAGAAGCTGAAAATAAATTCTTTTCTTCTTTCTTTTTTTTTTTTTTGAGACAGAGTCTCGCTCTGTTTCCCGGGCTAGAGTGCCGTGGCATCAGCCTAGCTCACAGCAACCTCAAACTCCTGGGCTCGAGCGATCCTTCTGCCTCAGCCTCCGGAGTAGCTGGGACTACAGGCATGAGCCACCATGCCCGGCTAATTTTTCTTTTAGATATATGTAGTTTAGTTGGCCAATTAATTTCTTTCTATTTTTAGTAGAGATGGGGTCTCACTCTTGTTCAGGCTGGTTTCGAACTCCTGACCTTGAGCAATCCGCCCGCCTCGGCCTCCCAGAGTGCTTGGATTACAGGCGTGAGAGAAATTCTTTATATATATAATTCTGATATCCTATGAACCAGCGGCTTTCCTTATTTTTTAAACAAAGAACCCTATCCTCAGATAATATCCTATATAGAACCCCACTATATTAGACAATTAGGTGTAGATCTGTTCCAATTAAAGCACCCTTCAATCACCAGAAAAGAAAAATTCATGGCAGTCTCAGGGCTCCTCCACCAGCTTTCAAAACTCTACAAATTAAGGATCAATTCTAGCTCCAAAATACTTCTCAAAAAATGCTTTCCCACTCCAACTACCACTCTAGACCAAGAAACAATCATCTATCTCCTATAGGCTTTTATATGTCAATCTAATTGACATCAAGGGCCTATTGCTCTACCTAACACATATAAGCTCAATATAAACTCAATAAATATTTCATGGAATGGACAGAAACACAACAAGATAGCTTATTAAATGAAGATCTTCATTTCAATTAACAAACTATATTACAAAATTTACAAAAACATTTCAATGTCTAATAGTTTTTGTTGTTCCAGATAATTGTTTATCATTTGTAGAAGCTGTGTTCAAGGCAAAAATCCTCAGCTTTGAGATTTTCCGAAAATACAAAATAAATTTAGTCATCTTCTTTGGTTTTATGCTAAGGGGACAAAGGCAAATAAATAACTTAATCATATACTAGTACAACAAATAGATTCACTTAATTAAAAGGATGTCTAAAATAAGTGGACAGTCTTTCTAACCATTATGATTCCATTGAAAACTTTCAGTTTTTAATCTATCACATCCTTTAAAAGCACTAGCAGTTGGCACAAACAATTCAGCATTACAACTTAGTGCATTATAACTTTTCTCTGCTTTTCCAACAATGAATGTTAAAATTAACCAAAAACCTTTTGAAACACAAAATTTACATAAGACATTTAAAAAGGGCTTTTATTGATAATTTGAAAAGTTATAAATAAAATGTTAACAGAAATGTAGAAAATAACCACCACATAAGTCCTCTTTAACTGTAGTGCATTTTAACAGTAATAAAAATCTCCTGGCCACGTGGTGGTTCACGCCTGTAATCCTAGCACTCTGGGAGGCTGAGGTGGGCGGATCATTTGAGCTCAGAAGTTCAAGACCAGCCTGAGCAAGAGCGAGACCTCGTCTCTACTAAAAAAATAGAAATAAATTAGCTGGACAACTAAAAAAATATATATATAATTAGCCAGGCATGGTGGTGTATGCCTGTAGTCCCAGCTACTCAGGAGGCTGAGGCAGGAGGATCGTTTGAGCCCAGGAGCTTGAGGTTGCTGTGAGCTAGGCTGATGCCATGGCACTCTAGCCCAGGCAATAGAGTGAGACTCTCAGAAAAAAAAAAGAAAGAAAATAAATAAATAAAATTTCCTAAAAGGTGGCTGTATACTTAATTTGCTCAAATAACTTCCCCCAAAAGTTTTTAGCCCCAAACAGGAATAAGTAAATATGCGTTTATTAATCTTACAGAATTTCATTTCCTTTTACTAAAATCTATTATCTCTTTACTTCAACCATAGCACCTGCACCAAGCATGTCATTCCCACAGCCCCTGCCAAGCCTTCACTGAGATATAGCCCAGCCACACATGACCAAACCAGATGGGACTATCTCATCTAAACGCAGGCATTCAACAGGCTAGCCAGCAACCCTTGACGTAACTCATCCCATATAACAGTTGTTGGTTGAGTCAATCAGATTCCCTCACTCAGGAATCTGAAACAGGATATAACAAGAAAATGATGCAGTTAGAAGAAAGAACAAAAGCTAAAATAGAGAGAAATATCAAAGGAGCTTTGATGATCATTGAGTGTGCATTAAAAGAGAAATTTATCAAAAATAACTACAATAAATTTTTGAAAGATAGACAGTATAAAAGAGTTAAAAATAAATAAGATATGGAATACAGAGTTCCCAAAATATGGCTATGGGATGGGTATGTGCAAGAATATGAGTAGATGTCTACAAAATCAGTACCAAAACATTGATTTAATATTGGCATTGTGTCAAATAAGAAAATTTTCATATTTTTATTTGATGCGAAGGGAAGCATGTGTGGGTGAAATAACATAGTGTCCAATTTTGTTTTGAAGTACTTCCACCAAAAAAAAAAAAAAAATAGCAGAAAAGAAGAAGGAAAAAGAAGGACAAGAGGAGGCAGCAACAGTACCACCACCACAACCATCAGCAACAGCAGCCATGGCAAAAATCTTGGTAATTGTGGAATCTAGGTCATGGATATATATTATATTATTCTTCCACTCTTGAGTATGTTTGCGATTTTCTTAGTAAAAGGGTCAATCAACTTAGCTAGAAATATTTCTGTTTGTGGGAAAAAAAATTAAGACTATTTTATTCTATCTACAACCTCTTAAAATTTAAAAATAAAAATCCACGTATTTAATATTTTTTGATGAACTTTAAAAATGACCACCAGGGGAAACACTAAAAAGTACTTTTTAAAAGAATGTCAGGAAACAATGTAGAGCTGCAGTCCCCAACCCCCGGCCTCAGACTGGTATGTGGGTTTATGTCGGTATGTGTCCGTGGCCTATTAGTAACTAATCTAGCCACACAGCAAGAGGTAAGTGGCAGGGAAGCCAGTGGAAACTTCATCTGTATTTACAGTTGCTCCCCAAAAGCTCCATCTCCTATCAGATCAGTGGTGGCATTAGATTTTTACAGGAACGCCAACCTTACTGTAAACTGCGCATGCAAGGGATCTAGGTTGTGCGCCTTATGAGAATCTAATGCCTGATGATCTGAGGTCTGAGGCAGTGATGCTAGTGCTGGGGAGCAGCTGCAAATACAGATTATTATTACCAGAGAGGTCTGAATGCACAATAAATGTAATGCGTCTGAATAATCCCGAAACCATCCCACCACCTCCATCTCCGGTCCATGGAAAAATAATCTTATATGAAACCATTCCCTGAGGCCAAAAAGGGTGGAGACTGCAGATAGAGGTTATTCAAAGTGTAATGTCACGCTTATAAGGCACTTGGAGGTTAAAAAAGGGGGGGAGGGGAATTGTACAAATTCACAGAGTCATATTTTTAGCTTTTTCCCAAGCTAATAATAACAATAGCCAGCAAAGTAGCAGACATGTACCATTCACGATAATTTAACAGCCTTTGGCTTTGCCATGTGAAGTTTAATTTCCCAAAGAAGTCAATTAGAGCTTGGTAATATCCTCTTTGGTTGATATTGCTTGAAGATATCATGGAAGACTTTTCTATCAGCTTTCTTCCTTCTTTGTTACCCATAATTCAAGAAGAGTTGTTTTCCATTTCCTTTAAGAATTTCAGAGATCATTACTGCTAAAAAATTAGGAGAATACTATGACAGTAACGTAACATCTACTCACTATCATAAAAATAACTTTTGACAAATTACTGATTTATAGACATGAACCTAGTCATGTACAACCTTTGTTTTCTAAGAATTTAAGGAACTGAGTAAAAAGTAAATTCCAAAATATTTTTCATTTAAAAGAAAAATAAATAATATTCCAACTATTTAACTTTGACATATATATGATTGAAGCAGCATTAAAAGGACTATACCATAATACCTACTAGAAAATAAAAATGCTTGATGTGGGATATTTAATCTATTATTCTCTTTATTTTTTCTTAAAAAATAGAAAGGCTGGCCAGGTCCAGTGGCTCACGTCTGTAATTAGGGAAGCGAAGGCAGGAGAATTGCTTGAGCCCAGGAGTTTCACACCATCTCTACAAAAAATAGAAAAATTAGGCAGGCGTGGCAGCATACGTCCTAATCACTTGGAAAGCTGAGGCAGGAGAATCACTTGAGTCCAGGAGTCTGAGGTTGCATTGAGCTATGTTGACGCCACCACACTCTAGCCCAGGTGACAGAGAAGACTGTCTCCAAAAAAACAAACAAAAAAACCAAATTGTATACTTATTAATTTCTACAAAAAGCTTTGCTTTTTAAAAAACACTTGAGGCAAAATTCTAGCTACCAGTTTTACAAATTAATATAAATGCTCATGATGCCACAGCTTTCTGATCTTTAACCTGAAAGCTTTGCTTTCTTAGTATTCCTCAAGCTTAATGATAGGAGAGTCATTTTAAATCCCCTCTTTCAGGAAGAGTCCCATCCTCTTTAGACTATTTATTAATAACACTACTAGACACCCACATTGGCAGTAATAGCTCTGACAGCAAGAACATTATGTCTTTTTAGTCTATTCTTGCCCAATGTCATAAGGGCTACAAATACCACAAGGTAGTACACACAGTACAATGACAAAATATAATATACATTCATGACACTTAGTATGTATGTGACCATCACCTAAGAAGAAACTGGCAGAAGAACAAAGGTGGAAATGAGTGACCCAGATGTCTAGTAGAGCATGTGAAAAACATATACAGTATGGAAGTAAATCTAGATTAGATATGAATTACAAATAAGGCAAACTCACAAATGAAAAAGGATTACTTTACTCATAAAATAAAAGAGATCTGGTAGTCATGATATATTGTTTCCTGAAAAGTAACATGCTCAATGTACTGTTATAGTCAGAAAGGCTATAATCATAATAGTACCCATTAACAGAACCCATATTAGAAAGAGAAAAGAAAATACCATCTAAGTCTATTTTGTATTAATATAAAACCACCTCTTGACAAGAGCCAGATAATGCAGGTAAGTGAAATAAAATTATTATGAAGATAGGGAATGGGGGTCTTCAATATGAATGTGAATTTATTTAATATTATAAAACTTAGGCATTTTCATCTAGAAAATAATGCTGAAAGGTAACTGGCACAAAATGTATAGATTCAATGACAAGAGGTAGTGATAGAGAGTGAACATAGACTATTTCACAAATAACAGAATAACAACCAATGAAAACCCCAAAAACTCTAGTTTGGAGGAAAAAATAAAAGAAAATAATGTGTAGAGTAGATAATGCCAATAAATACTTTCTTGACTTCTTGTCACAATAATCCTATGAAGAAAAAAATTACTATATATTTCAACATAAATCTGGGGAAGAAAATTAGAGTGCAAAATGCCCTTCCATATTTAACTTTAAAAATGAAGACTGATTGGATTTGGTAAAAAGCATCTTTACCTATTTATTTCATATCTAATCTCTGTGAATTCAATGTTTATTCTAAGTGCTAAACACACACACACACACACACACACACAAAATCACTGAAGTTCACCACTATTAGGAACATTCAATTTAATATGCAATTTCAAATGGTATTATTTACACTTCCTGTTGCAGTTGTAGGCTTACAGCACTCATAAAATAAATATGCTAACAAAAATAAAATATTCATTCTCAAAAAAAATGTAGATAGTAAGTACTATAACAAAATGTCACCAAATATTAAGGAATGTTTTTATGAAACGGAACAAATATGATCATCTTTTAAGGAACAGATTTATAAATATATACTCTAGATCTGTGGTCCCCAACTCCTGTGTCATGGACTGATATTGGTCCATGGCCTGTTAGGAACCGGGCCACACAATAGGAAGTGAGTGGTGGGCAAGCAAGTGAGGTTTCATCTGTATTTACAGCTGCTCCCCATTGCTCACATCACTGCCTGAGCTCCACCTCCTGTCAGATCAGCAGCAGCATTAGATTCTCATAGGAGCTCAAACCGTACTGTCAACTACAAATGTGAGGGATCTAGCTTGCATGCTCCTTCTGAGAATCTAATGCCTGATGATCTGAGATGGAGCTGAAGCAGTGATGCTAGTACTGGGGAGTGGCTGCAAATACAGATTATCATTAGCAAAGAAGGTTTGACTACACAGAGATAGTAATAAATTAATTGCTTGCAGACTCATATCAAAACCCTGTCAGTGAGTGGCAAGTGACAAGGTAATAATAATAGAAATAAAGTGCATAATAAATGTAACGCACTGGAACCATCCTGAAACCATCTCTCTGCCCATGGAAAAACTGTCTTCAATGAAACTGGTCCTTGGTGCCAAAAAGGTTGAGGTAGTCCTCAACTAGAGGACTATTGGTATTTCCTCAACTAGAGGACTATTGGTATTGATATTTCTTTACCAATGAGTGAAATACAAAAGAAACCAAAAAAAAAAAAAAAAAAAAGCAAAGGGAATAATTAAGGAATCCTTTATTTATAATCAATACCATTATAAAAACACAGAACAGTTGCCTACTTGGAAATTATTTAAATATTTTAAGGAATTATCAATGTTTTGGCAAGATTCTAAAATTCTGCAATTTCATAGGAATAAGTGTGGGGAAATAACTAATTTTATTCTCAATAAATTATCCTCGGCCGGGCGCGGTGGCTCACGCCTGTAATCCTAGCACTCTGGGAGGCCCAGGCGGGCAGATCGTTTGAGCTCAGGAGTTCGAGACCAGCCTGAGCAAGAGCAAGACCCCGTCTCTACTAAAAATAGAAAGAAATTAATTGGCCAACTAAAAACATATAGAAAAAATTAGCCGGGCATGGTGGCGCATGCCTGTAGTCCCAGCTACTCGGGAGGCTGAGGTAGGAGGATCGCTTGAGCCCAGGAGTTTGAGGTTGCTGTGAGCTAGGCTGTCGCCACAGCACTCTAGCCGGAGCAACAAGAGTGAGACTCTGTCTCCAAAAAATAAAAATAAATAAATAAATAAATAATCCTTATCTACATGAATACATAATGGGATATAGGAAATATTATTTTCTATAGTTGTTCATACCACAATGATGCAAAAGAGTAAGCAGACAAAGACACAGACAAAAAATAAAAAGGAAATCTTATGACAATAAGCTCATCTAGAGCAGGGACTAGATTCAAGTGTCTACCACATTCAAGGAACCACCCAATAAAACCCCTTAGCAGTCAGTAATCTCCAATAGTAGTGCCTATGACAAGCTACCCTAGTAAATTCTGGCCTGGGCTCTGCCCAGGAAACAAAGCATTCCCTACGTAGAGTTCTCTTGATCTTCCTCTGTCATTCCACTATAAATGAGACAAAAGAAATAGATGGCAAGAAATTTAGTACTGCCAAAACAAAATCACCTCAATCAAAAGCACAAATTAAATGTCTCTAACTTGATACTGTGCTAAATATTGCATAAAAAAGTACAGCCAATTTATGGTTATCTGTACCAGTGAAGAGGAGCTATGGAAAATCAAAATGGACAGATCATATACTCAGCTAGTTTAGGGTCATGTCCCCACTCTGCACAACAGTGAAACTTGGCTGAAAACCAGAATAGTAGCCCTAGCTTAGTTAAGCAATAAAGGGTCCATTCAGTCAACTCAGGAGTTCCCAGTTAGGGGACCCCACAACTCAGTTGCCCTCCTACGTAGAAATCTGGGCCCTGATTGTAGCTGGGCAGCAAAGTGCTCCAATAAGAGTCAAGAATTGACAAACTAAAACCAGCAACTTAAAGTACTGTTAGGAACTAGAATGACATTGCAATTTTAAAAAGCTGAGAAAAAAATGTCCATGAAAAAGTCATTTACTTTGCCATTAGAGAATATAGTTGTTCTGCCAACTATTCATAAGAATTTGGGTATTCTGAATCTACTAATTTGAAGGTAAGGACAACTAGTTAATTTTTGAACCTAAACGACAAATTTTGACTTTAAAGTCTTAAAACTGATTTAAAATACCTGGCAAGTGCAAGGGCATCATTTTAAAGCAAAGTAGCAAAAAAAAAAAAAAAAAAAAATAGTGCTCACTTATTTAATCAGTCTATAGACCTACATACTATAGACCTACATAAAATCTTTTATTCAATATGAATTACTGTATCTTTTATTCAAAAATTTGGTGACTTCATAAATAATACGTAACGGTTCACTTTTACCAAATTTGGAGCACATGCTATATAAAAATTCTAATTAAAGTAACTTGACAAAGAAGTAGAAGGTGGGGTAAAGGAACAGTACCCAGTTTTTTAAATGAGCTCATTAATTTCATAAAATTAATAATTAAAAGTCCATCTATTTTGAATGTCAATGTAAAACTGCTACCAGTTCCAGTCAAGGAAATATTAATAAAAATAGTGACCTGAATAAAAGCTAACTGTATCCAGAGTTAGACTCATGGTCTGGGCTTCTTCTTTATTTTAGATACATTTTACAAATATTGGTAAAATTTTGTAAATTTTATTTACCCAAGTAAGTAAAAGAATGTAGAAACACACATTTAACTCTCCTTGCATGAATAGAGCAGATTTTTTAAACTTGAATTGATAATCCCTTGTTCTTATATGTGAGACTCATTTTATACTCATCATCCTCAAGCAGATAGCTCACTTTCACATTATCTATGAATAATGTTGCCCAGTTTTGCTCCTCCAGAATTTTCTCATATCTTCTGTGGATCCTGCTTGATCACCCATTGAAAAACAAGAAGGGAAAAGGAAAAAAAAAACCTTGCAAAAAGAAAAGCCATAAAATCACCACACACTCAGAGAACCATTTCTGCTACCACTAATTGGTTACCTTGGTCATCTTCTTTAGTCTCATCTTCTTCATCTAAAAGAAATAATCTAAAATAACCTTATAGCCCTAAAAATTCTACATCCATACCTCTCCAGGACCCACAGCCACCTCCAAAAGTTATAAATGAGATAAACAAAAACTCACATAAGAGTATTTCCAATGTAAATGCACAAAAGAGAAAGAAACCATTTAGCTCAGCACAAACCAAACCAGAACTCGGTAGGGAAGCAAGTAGAAGCCGACCAAGTAGGCAATAATGTACTGTTCAGTTCATTTAAATAGATTTAATCATCATTCTTTTAGAGCATGGCAACATGGCAAAATAGCAGGTACATCCATTAGTTTAAAAAAAAAACAAAACTGAAAAATGATTTAAAAATAATTTTTTATTTAAATGACTATACATCATGAAACTTATTTTTATGCAGTTTAGAAACAAATTAGAAATAGAATAAGTCCAATATTCACTTTATAGATGAGGACACTGAGCCTCAGAAAGGCTGATGCAGAGCTCTTTCCATGCTATTTCTAATATGTCTTTAACGTCGCCTCCTATAAAATTTCAAATTAGTTTCTATATGATAGAAATTAGATCAAGTGAGAAGTGATTATTATCAAGTTTAAAGCTCAATCCGTACATTGAAAATTAATAAGACTGAGTGCATATCCATGTTTCTATAACAGTAAGTAGGCTAGCCTGCTTGCTAAAATCTTGGGTTATGAGCTATGAGTACTATGAATGGCTGAAGAATGTATCCATGTCTGGATGGATGAGAAGGCCTTCCAAAGAAATGCCTTTAAGTAAAGACCTAAAAGATATTAATAAATTAGAGATAATGAGTAGAAGGAAAGTACATTTTAAGCAGAGGAAACCATATCTTCAAGGGTCCTGAGACAGAAAAAAAGAACTGTTGAAAAACTAAGTATGACTAGGATTGTAAGGACATGATTGAAAAGGCAGGTAGGAGTCAGATCACAGAGGAAATTCAGCCCTCATCAACATTTTGGATTTATTCTAAACTACCTTGGCTACCATGTGAAGAACGAATTAGAAGGGAAACTCCTTTGGAAATGACTATTTTTTCTATTTAAATATTCAAATCACATTTTGGGATTCATAAAACAATCTGTGGCAGTAAACAACACAGTTAAGAACTTCTACTAAGTTCCAATATTGTTATTTAGTTGGTACAGTGATGTTAGTTTACCAAATATTGAGGTGATAAACCAAAAATAACTTTATGCAATTAAATTAGTTTTAAGGAATCCAGGAATACTACATTTACCTGAATCTTTATAACATAAAAGGCTAGAAAAAAAATTGTCAATGAATTATCACTACGGATTCAAGTTACCTGAGTAAACATTTCACAATGCCTCATTTCAAATGTTTATTATTACACACTTAACAGAAATTATGCCATAAAGTGTAAGTACGTAAGAAAAAGAAAAGACACTATACATAAAAAACAGATATTATGGTTACAATTATGTGGCAACTCCACATCTCTTTGTCATTCATAGACCACATAATTAAAAGTTAATTGAATACCTTTCCAAAGAACCTCTTTTTCTGCCAGTGTTAGATATAGAACTCTTCCAGTGAAAGAGCAAAAGAAAGTTCTTCCTAGTTATACACTGTCAAGGACAAAAGTCAGACTAATCAAAAGATTCCCACCAAGAACTCCCTGACATCAACTAACATTTCACTGATAATTCAGCAAAAGAATATTCAGTATATACAGCCTTGATCTTTGTGAAATGGCTCATCTGTCAGGGATCTTTCATCTGCCATTTAAAATGACTAAT
Organism: Cheirogaleus medius; assembly: GCA_008086735.1. Classification (NCBI taxonomy): domain Eukaryota; kingdom Metazoa; phylum Chordata; class Mammalia; order Primates; family Cheirogaleidae; genus Cheirogaleus; species Cheirogaleus medius. The sequence continues at coordinate 16,148,586 of VBSM01000272.1, read as the reverse complement.
CTAAAAGATGCTGAAAACTATGCAATACAGATTTTCACTTAAAGTTAATAATGTAATTTTATAAGTCAAAATCAACTATAATAAAACACTATTTACACATATAAGTTGGGTCTCTAAATACTGTAATTCTATAAAATCAAGATGTGAAGGTAGATGCTTTTTAAGATAATCTGAAAGAAAATATGTTTTATTTTTACTGGGAGTTAAGATGTTTATAAACACATGGTTTAATAATTAACTTGGGGAGAATGAAGCTAAAACTACCATAAACAATGAATAATCTTTAAAGAGTCTTCAATCATAGGTTAAATATTCTTCTCACATAAATTTTTACATAATTTTATCCCTACCATTCTAGCAAGGTATTATGCTCTAATAAGAACTATCCTAATTTCACCCAGCAATATTTTCAGGCTGATATTATTCTCATTTCCTTGAATAATATCCGTACTCCAGGGCCATTTTCTTTCTCATATTCAATATAATGCATGCTTGTATCAAGGTTCCTTTCTTCATATCCTGTCACAGTATCAATCACTGCCTCCTGTCCACTCAATCCACTTTTGATTTATCAGCCGCCGTCTTTCTGGACTCCATAACTCGACCCAAACCATTTTAACAAGACATTGACAAATAGCACCCAGTATCACATCAACCTGTTCCACTTAGTAAACTAAAAAACAGTAACTGTGACATCTCTGCATAAGTATTCCATTCTATTCCCCAGACTGATGTATATTAATGAGAAGATGGTATTTGAAATGCTTCTTCCACATCAGCATCTAATATGATCAAATTAGGAAATGGGATGATTTATTAAATTTTGTAGAGCTGAAATATTTCTTTATATCGCTCTATGTGTGGTTTCAGAAAGTGAGCTGTTGCTTTCAATTTTTCTACTGAAGATGTGCCTGCATTTCACAGACGAATTATTGTCTTTAAAAAGATTGCAAGAAGGCAAAATGTTATTAAGCAAATGCTCAGTAAAACAAACTAAATCGGTTTTAAAATTCCTAATTTAATGTAAATCTTGGTTGTTTCACTGAAATTCAGTTTGTGATCTTATTAGGTCATATTTGCATCATACTGTCTTGCTGTAGGACAGTTTTAAATTTATAGCATTAGCAAGCAGCTTCACTTCTTGACTTTTAAGATATGTCCTCAATAAAATAAATAATTTCTCTCTAAGCACATATTTTGTTCTTATTTTCAGATATAAGACAAAATAAAGATGAATAGATTAATAAAAAAAATAAAAATAGAAAATCAACTGGGTCATTTCTACAATTTTCATAATTAGATGTTTAAATTTGTTTATTAAAGTGCTCCCCAATTTGAAATTCAGCAACTGTTTCATAGGCAGTTTAAACTTTAAACAATAAATTAGTTTTTCATATTACATTTATATATGAAAGGGATATTTAAAATGTTCACAATAAAAATCAAAGTGAAAATAAGAATAATAAAACTAATACTATCCTTAAACAAAGTCTCCTCTTAGCTCATCTTCTATTTTTCCAGGGATTTGTATATTCCAGAAGTCAAACTCTATTCATTTTAAAAGTAAAGGATTTCCAAGAACAAAATCCACATTTAAGTATATCCCTAGACTGACACTAGCATTTCCAGACTATATATTCAATAGTTTTCTAATGGAGCTACCAGTGATTTCTTCCTGTTCATGGAAAAATTAAAGGATTACAAATAAATTAATTCTAAAGGGGCTCTCACTTTGTTCATTGACTAGAAAACAGAATAAAATTCAATATAGCAATGCAATGCATGAGTGTATGAGAAGGGGAAAACATCACATAAACAAGAAAAGGATAGATCATCCAGTACAAAACTAATTGTGATTCCCAGATATTTACTACTTATATTTTATGTGAATAAGGATCACCTGTTTGGTCACTTTCATATGAAGCGGAATAGTAATCTTATAATTTTAAAGAGGCTAATCTAATTTTTAAGTTGAAAAAAATTCAGTATTGTTCAAGTTGAAGAAATAACATGAAGAATACTACATTGTTAAAATGCAGTCCCATCTTTCTTTTTAATACTCAAGAAAAGGCACCAGAAAAAATTAGATCATCAGACATGCTATTCTTTCTTCCTTAGATAGATAAAGACATGGAGAAAATGAGAATTAAATATTTTTTAAAAGTCTGTTAAACTACCTTTTTAAAAGTTCTGTTAAAATATAAAATAGAAGCAAATTCACAAGTATGTTCTCATATGTAACACACAGAATAACTAAAATTAATTTTTAAGAAAAAAATAAATTTATGCTGATCATTACAGTTGACAAAGTACTTTAAGTACATTCTTTTATTAGATAAATGCATTTTCTAAAATTGTTATACTCTTCTTCCAATTAATATTTGTTACTTGTTCTACTTATAATACCATAATTATTAATACTAAATAAAATTTTCATAATTTTCTCTAATACATAATAATTGATCTCTTCCTTAACATCCTTCACATTTGTAGTCTACAGGATGTACAGTTTTAACTCACAAAGTCTTCAAGTTGACTTCTTGAATTAAAAGCAAAATACGACTTTATCAAAGAAAAAAGATTCATGCAAAAGAGCCCAGAGAGTGAATAATAATGGGAAGTATTTGTCTGGGAGTACCAAGTTCATGACTAAATCTGTCACTTTAAACCACTCAATGCTACCTATACACAATAGGTCTTTTGGATACGGCACAATAGACTATATAATTTCAATGCATGTTAGGCAATAAAAAGAAAATCAAGCTGAACATGGGCTCTTCAATACATAGTAGTGACTAGCAAAGTCGGACAAAAAAAAAAATCAAGGAATCAGTGAAAACAAAAAAAAGATGAAAATGTATTAGAAAATAAACATAATCATCTCAATAATTAAAGAAAAAGCATTTAACAAAAATCAATACCGACTCGAGCTAAAAATTCTCAGCAAACAAGCAATATACAAGAGTTCTTCTTCAGTCTCATAAAAAACAACCACAATAAACTTATAACTACTATCATACTTAAAGGTGAAAAAGTGAATACTTTCTTAAGAATGCCCACTCTCACCACTTTTCCTCAACATTGAAGTAGAATTCCTAGACATTGCAATGAGCTAAGCAAACTAAATGAATGGTACATAGTTCAAAAAAGACAAGTAAAACTCTCAATTTTCAAGTATTATAATTGTTTTCATAGAAATTCCTAAGGTATCTTCAAAACATCTTCTAAGTAGCAAAGTTACAGGACACAAACTAAATATACAAAAAACATATAAAACATAAAATGTACAAAATATAATATAAAAAATATACAATATATAAAATCAATTATATATCTATATGCATGTCAAGCATCTGCAACTCAAAAATCCAAAATTCAAATTGCTCCAAAAGTCAAAAATTTTTGAGCACTGACATTCTAATCATGATGCCACATGTGGAAAAGTCTACATCTGACACCTTTGCTTTCTAATAGTTTAATGTACACAAACTTTGTTTCATGCACAAAGTTATTTAAAATATTATATAAAATTACCTTTAGGCTAAGGTATATATGAAACATAAATAAATTCTGTGTTTAGACTAGGGTCCTATCCCCAAGATATTTCATTATGTATATGCAAATATTCCAAAATTCAAAAAAATCCAAAATCCAAAACACTTCTGGTCCCAAACATTTCAGATAAGGGATATTTAACCTATATTGGCAACAAATAATTGGAAAATAAAATTCTAAAATAACTCTATTTTCAATAGTGTCAAAAAATGTAGAAATAAATTTAACAAAAGATGCACACTATGGACTGAATTTTATGTCCTCCAAAATTCATATGTTGAAACCTTAATTCCTAATGTGACAGTATTTGGAGTCCTTTGGGAAATAATGGGATTAGTGGCCTTATCAGAAGAGACAAGAGAGAGTTAGCTTCCCTTCTCTGCTCTCCATCATATAAGGACACAACAGGAAGATGGCTATCTGTGAACCAGAAAGAGGATCATCAGAACCCAAAAATGTTGGCACCCTCATCTCTAACTTCCTAGACTCTAGAACAGTGAGAAATAAATTTATGTTATTAAAACCACCCAATCTATGGTATATTGTCATAGCTGTCCTAACTGACTAAGGCAATGTGTAAGACCCCTATACTGAAAACTACATAATATTGATGGGAGAAACCAAAGTAAAGCCAAATAAATGAAGAGATACACCATGCTCATAAATTGGAAGACTCAATTTATTATGTTGTCAATTCTCCTATTCTACTGATTCAGTGAACCTCCAATCAAAATCCCAGCAATATTTTTTAAAGAAATTGTCAAGCTGAATCTAAAATTTAAATGGAAATGTAAATAATAATACCTGATTTCAAGAATTACTTTAAAACCACAGTAATCAAAATTGTGTAAGACTGGTGTAAAAATAGACCAATAGAACCAAATAGACAATCCAGAAATAGAATCACATTCATATAGTCGGTTGGTTTTCAACAGAGGTACCAAGACTACTCAGTAAGAAAATGAAACTACTTAAAAAATGGTGCTAGACCTCCATATGAAAAAAATTACACTAAAGATACATCATTCCTGTAGTATTCTTGCGAAAAATTCTTGCCTCACATTCTAATCATGAGAAAACACCACACAAACTCAAACTGAGGGACAGTCTACAAAATAAATATTAGGTTCTTCAAAAGTGTCAAGTTCATGAAAGATGAGCAAAGACTAAGGAACTCTCAAAGACTGAAGGAGACTAAGGAGAGATAACAACTAAATGCAATGTAGGAGCCTAGAATGGATTCGGAAACTGAAAAAGACTATTATGAGAAAACTGATGAGATTTAAATAAGATCTGTAGTCTGGTTACATAGTATAGCAATTCTAATGCCCTGCTTTTGATTACTGTACCAAGTGGGGTGGTATGAGGAGTATAAGGAAATTCTGCATTATTTTTTACAACATTTTATTAGTCTAAAATTAGTTTATAATAAAGGTTTAAAAATGACTGTAAGAAACAAAAACATTAATTTGAGGATGATAGCAAGATGGCAAAATATTCCAGAAGACTCATCCCTCATTCCCCCAAGAGACACTGACAAAACAAAAATATAAATAGAACTTCAGAAAACAGTTTAGAAGTTTTATCATACCACAAAAGTGCAAAGCCTAGTACAGCTGCATTGAAACAGGTATGAAGAGCCATTTTACTTTACCTGCGTCTTCACAAAGTCAGCAAACCTCAGCTCAGCTCATGGCTTTTGGAGGGGCAGAGGGTAGAGAAGCATGGCACATGCATCCAATGTTCTGGTATTTCAGAGGGCTACTCAAGGGATGGGTTTCTGTCTCACCTGAAGCACTAACAGAATCAGCATAATGTGGATGCCTGGGTGTGCTAAAAGCCAAGAAAGAACAGGAGCAGATTGCTATGGCACCAGAGGGACTGTAGTACCAAAGACAGAGGCTGGGGGGACTCAGTGCCATCAATAGACACCTAAACTCTTGTGTCTCCCTTGAGAGTGAGAGAGAAGAGTGGATCACATAATTCCAGCATTCTGGCATTTTATAGAGCAGCCATAAGGAACAGCATCTGTCTCACCTGTTTAAGGGTGCTGATGGGGGAGTTTGCATACATTGGATGCCTCCATGCCACTGAGAACAAAGAAGAGGAGGGCAGTTTGCTGCTGCAGCACCAGAAAACCCAAGTACCACAGATAACAGGGGGAATAAAAGAACACAAACTCAAAAAAAAAAAAACCCTCTCTAAATAAGACATTACACTGAAAAGCTCAGATAAAACACATCCTCCAAAAGAGGGTTCACGGGTTCCTAGGAACTCTACCCAGAATGACTGGTGAAGAACTTCCCCTATGATAAGCCCGTCCATAAAGACAGGGAAAGGTGGATGTTCTATCAACTGTATAAAACTCAGCATGCATAGATAGATAGATAGATAGATAGATAGATAGATAAATCGCAGGGAACACAAAGAAACAAGGAAGCCTGCCCAATGAAAGAAACAAAATAAATCTCCAGAAACTAATCCCAAAGAAATTGAGATCTATAAATTACCTGAAAATGAACTGAAAAGAATTGTTGTAAAGCTCAAGGACAACTAAACAACATGAGGAAAATGAAGCATGAATAAAACAAGACTATAAAAAAGACAGAAATTATGAGAACCAAGCAGAAATGCTAGAGGTGAAGAATACAATAACTAAATTGAAAAATTCACTAGAGAGGTCAACAGCAAACATGGTCAAGCAGAAGAAACTATCAGCAAACACAAAGACAGGTCACCTAAAATTATTGAGTCAGAGGAACAAAGAGAAAAAAGAACAAATAAAAGTGAAGAAAACCTAAGTGACCATGGGACACCATTAAGCAGACCAATATACATATTCTGGGAGTCAAAGAAGAAGAGAGAGAGAGAAAGGGACAGAGAGCTTATTTGAAGAAATAATGGGTGAAAATTCCCAAATCTGAAGAAGCAAATGGGCATACAAATTCAAGAAGCTCAAGGGACTCTAACAGGATGAACTACAAGAGGCCTACACAGACACATTATAAATCAAACTTTAAAAAAGTAAAGATAAAAGGAGAATCTTGAAAGCAGCAAGAGAAAAGTAATTTGTCATATACAAGGGAGCTTCATAATATTATCAGTGATTTAGCAGTAGAAACCTTGCAGGTCAGAAGGGAGTCGGGTAATATACTGAAAGTTCTGAAAGAAAAAAACTGTCAAATAAGAATACTATATCTGACAAAACTGTTCTACAAAAAACAAAAGAGAAATAAAGACTTTCCCAGATAAACAAAAGCTAAGGGAATTTTTCAACACTAGACCTGCCTCATAAGAAATATTAAAAAGAGTTCTATACGTTGAAATGAAAGGATACTAGATAGCAACACAAAAGTACATGAAAATATAAAGCTGATTGGTAAAGGCAAATTATTATATATTATTGTATAATATTGTAGCACTGTAATTGTGGCACATAAAGCAATTTTAATTCTGAAATAGAATTTAAAAGACAAAAGCGTAAAAAAAATCAGGAACTACAAAATTCCATTAATGAATACACTAAAATAAATTGTAACCTGTGATGTCAATAAAATAAAGTAAGGGTGGTAAGATGTAAAAGACTAGAGTTTTTATATACAAGGTTATTTGCTGTCAGTTTAAAATAGATAATAAGACGTTTCAGGCTGGGCATGGTGGCTCCCGCCTATAATCCTAGCACTCTCGGAGGCTGAGGCAGGAGGATTGCTTGAGTTCAAGAGTTCAACACCAGGAGGCGGAGCAAGATGGCGGACTAGAAACACCACCAGACAGAGTGTCTCTAC
>VBSM01000272.1:16128109-16141146 GCA_008086735.1 Cheirogaleus medius | reverse complement strand
ATCGCTTGAGCCCAGGAGTTTGAGGTTGCTGTGAGCTAGGTTGAAGCCACGGCATTCACGCTAGCCCAGGCAACAAAGCAAGACTCTGTCTCAAAAAAATAAAAAACTTAAAAAAAAAGATGTTTCAGGTAAGCCCCATGGTAACCACAAAGAAAATACCTATAATACATATACAAAAGAAAATAAGAGAGAAATCAAAGTATATCAGTACAAAAAATAAAACACAAAAGGAAGCAGCAAGAGAAGAAAATAGGGATAAAATAGCTACAAGACAGAAAACAATTAATAAATGGCAACAGCAACTCCTCCTTTATCAGTAGTTAATTTAAATGTACATGGATTAAATTCCCCAAACAAAACAACATATAGGGTAGCTGAATGGATTTTTAAAAAAACAAGATGCAACTACAGTATATATTCTCTGTAAGAGACTCATCTTAGATATAAAGACACGCATGATGAAAAAAAGATGGAAAAAGATAATCCATACAAATGGTAATCAGAAAAGAGCAGAAGTTGCCATACTTAAACAAAATAAACTGTAAGTCAAAGACTGTCAGAAATGACAAAGAAGATCATTATATATGATAAATAGGTCTATTCTTCAGTAAGATATAATAATTATTAATATATATCCACCTAACATCAGAGTACCTAAATATATGAAGCAAATATTGACAGAATGGAAGGCAGAAATATTTAGTAACATAATAAGAGTAGATTCAATATTCCATTTCCAATAATACATAGGACAACAAGACAAAACATAGATAAGAAAACAAAGGACTTAAACAACACTACAGATCAACTGGACCTAACAGACATAAGACAGAACACTCCACTGAACAGCAACAAAATACATATTCTTCTCAAGCACACAAGAAATATTCTCCAGGATAGATTACATGTTAGGCCACAAAACAAGTCACATATACAATGTTTTATATGTATAAAACCCTAAATTTCATAAGACTGAAATCATACCAAATATCTTTTCTGAACACAATGAAATAAAACTATAAATCAATAGCAGTGGGAAAACCATAAAATCCACAATGTGTAAAAACTAAAATACACACTCCTGAACAACCAATGGATCAAAGGAAAAATCACAAGGGAAATTAGAAAATACCTTAAGACAAATGAAAACACATATATTAAAAGTTATGAGAAGCAGCAAAAACAGTACTAAGAGGAAAACTTGTAGCATAAAACCTACATTATAAAAAAAGAAAAATATCATATTGACAATCTAACTTTACACCTCAAGGAACTAAAAAAAGAAAAACAAACTAAACCAAAAGTAAGCTCAAGAAAGAAAATAATGAAAGTTAGAGAAAAAATAAATGAAATGGAGAAAAGAAAAATTTCAGAAAAAAATCAACAAAACTAATAGATTTTTTAAAAAATTAATAAAATTAGCAAGCACTTAGCTAGATTAGAAAAAATGAGAAGACTCTAATAACTAAAATCAGAAATGAAAGAGGAGACATTACATCAGATGCTACAAAATTTAAAGGATTATAAGAGACTACTAAGAATGCCAACAAACTGAATAACCTAGAAGAAATGCATAAATTCCTAGAAACATACAAACTACTAAGACTGAATCATGAAGAAAAAAAATCTGAACACACCTATAATTGTAAGGTGATTGAATCAGCAATCAAAAGCCTCCCAACAAACAAAAGACCGGGAGCAGATGGTTTCTTTGGAGAATTCCACCAAACATTTAAAGAATTAATGCCAATTCTTCTCAAAATCTTCCAAAAATTGAAAAGGAGGGAACACTTTCAAACTCATTTTATGAGGCCAGCATTACCCTGAGACCAAAGACAGGCAAAAATTACACAAAAACTATAGGCCAAAATCCCTGATGAATATTGATGTAAAAATCTTTAACAAAATACTAGTGAACTGAATTCAACAGCACATAAAGAAGATCATAAACCGTGACCTGATCATACGCCAGGGTTTTATCTCTGCAATGCACGGATGGTTCAACATATAAAAATCAGTAAATATAATACAACACATTATACTTTTATTTTTATTTTATTTTATTTTTAAGACAGGGTCTCACTCTGTTGCCCTGGGTAGAGTGCAGTAGTGTCATCAAAGCTCACTGAAACCTCAAACTCCTGTGCTCAAGTGATCCACCTGCCTCAGCCTCCCAAGTAGCAAGAACTACAGCTATACACCACCACGCCCAGCTAAGTTTTTCTATTTTTTGTAGAAACAGAGTCTCGCTCTTGCTCAGGCTTGTCTCCAACTCCTGACCTCAAGCAATCCTCCTGTCTCAGCCGTCGAGAGTGCTAGGATTACAGGCGTGAGCCACTACACCCAGCCTAATACAACACATTAACAAATGAAGAACAAAAATCACGTGGTCACATCAATTGATGCAAAAAAAGCATTTAACAAAATTCAACATTCTTTTATGACAAAAACACTCAATAAAATAGGAATAGAAAGAAATTACCTCAACATAATAAAAGTAACATATGAGAATCCCATAGCCATCATCATACTCCACAGTGAATAACTGAAAGCTTTTCCTGTAAGATCAGGAAGAAGACCAGAATGCCCACTCCCAATACTTCACTCAGCATAGTGCTGAAGTCCTAGTGAACAAAAAGATATAAAAGGCATCCACAAATTGAGGGGAAAAAAGTAAAATTATCTATGTACACAGATGACATGATCTTACATGTATAAAACCCTAAAGACTATACACATACACCCATAAACTATTAGATCTAATAAATGAATTCAGCAAAATTGCAGGACACGAAAACAATACTCATCAGTTGTGTTTCTTTAACAATAAACAATGAAATTAAGAAAATTATCCCATTTACAGCAGCATCAAAAAGAATAAAATGCTTATTTAAGACGTTTACACTGAAGACTACAAAACATTGCTGAAAGAATTTAGAGAAGACACAATTAAATGGAAAACACCCCTTATTCGTGGATTGGATGACCCAAAATGGCTAAAATGTCCATAACTACCCAAAGCAGTTTATATATTCCATGCAATCCCTATCAAAATCCCAATGACATTTTTTGTAGAAACAGAAAATGAAATCCTAAAATTCATATAGAATCTGATAGAAAATCATATGGAAACAACTCCAGCTAACCAAAATAATCTTGAAAAAGAAGTACAAAGCTGAAGGCCTCAAACTTACTGACTTCAAAACATATTACAAAGCTACGGTAATCAAACCAGTATGTTACTGGCATAAAGACAGCCATATATACCAATGGAACAGGATGGAGGGCCCAGAAATAAATCCTCCAGTATATGGTCAAATTATCTTTGAAAAGGTGCTAAGACTGTAAGATGGGTAGAAGCTATTTTCTTGAATAAATGGTGAGAAAACTGGATATCTATATCCAAAAGAATAAAGATGGACCCTGATCTTACACCACATACAAAAATTAACCCAAAGGCCAGGTGCACTGGCTCATGCCTATAATCCTGGCACTCTGGGAGGCTGAAGCAGGAGGAGTGCTTGAGGTCAGGAGTTCAAGACCAGCCTGAGAAAGAGCGAGACCCTGTCTCTACCAAAAATAGAAAAAGTTAGCTGAGCGTGGTGGTATACACTTGTAATCCCAGGAATATTATACAGCCTTAAAAAATAAGAAAATTTTGTCATGTGTTGCAACATGGATGAATCTTGAAGATATTATGGTAAGTAAAATAGAAATAAGCTAACCATAAAACAATAAATATTGCATGATTCCACTTATATGAGGTATTTAACATAATCAAACTAATAGAAAAGGAGTAGAATGGCAGTTGCCAGAGGCTGGGGTCGGAGGGAATGGGAATTGTTCAATGGCTAGAGAGTCAAGAAAGATGAAAAAGTTCTAGAGAACTATTGTGTTAATACAACAATGTACATATAGTTAACAATACTATAATATACACTTAAAAATTAAGAGGGTAAATTTACATGTTTTTTGCCACCATAAAAAATTAACTTGAGATACATAATAAACACAAAAGCTTAAACTATAAATTCAAGTAAAAACCATGAGATACCTCTACACACTCATCAGTCTGGCTAAAATGAAAAGACTAACACCACCAAGTATTGGTGAGATTGTAGATAATTGGACTGTGGTAATATAAAATGACACAGCTACTTTAGAAAACCGTTTGGAAAACGATCTGGCTGTTTCTTGTAAAACTAAACAGACACCTACCCTAGACTGAGAAGTTCTACTACTAGATTATTCACTTAAGAGTAAAGAATACAGATATTCATGAAAAGAGCTATAAATGTTCATAGCAGCTTTATTCATGATAAAGCCCAGAAACATCCAAAGCATTCATCAATAAGAAAACAGATAAACTGTGGCATATACACTACTCAGCAATAAAAAGGAACAAGGTATTGATACACAGATGAAAGCATTATGCTAAGTGAAAGAAGCCATATGCAAAAGATTACTACTATATAATTACATCTACATAAAATTTTAGAAAGAAATGCGATTTATCTATACAATAGAAATACTACTCAACAATAAAAAGACATGAACTACTGACACACCATGGATGAATCTCATAAGTATCATGTTGAATTTTTTTTAAAAAAGCCTTAAATAAAAAGTTACATATTATATGATTCCATTCACATGAAAACTGATCTATGGCAGAAAAAAATCAAAACTATGGATACCTCTGAGGGGCTTACAAGCAAGGATTAATTGAGAAGTTTATGACGGAGATTTCTGGGGTAAGAGTAATGTTCTATATTTTGCATTGCCAAAGCTCAGCAAATGTACGCTTAGAATTTATTCATTTCATTATATATAAATTTTGCCTCAAAAGAAAAAATTGTCAAAGTTTTTGTTTTCAAAAGAAAAAGAATCTATAAAGAAATACTGAACTTTAGTTTGTGATAAGTATTGAAGTAGAAAGCATACTGATGCCTGCAATTGAAAATGCATCCAAAAACTAATACTAATGCATAGAGAGAGGAATAAATGAATAGATACATGCTAAAGTAAAATGTTAGTGATAATATCTAGGTGGTACATACATGAGTACACTGTAAAATTCTTTCAACTTTGCTATATGCTTGAAATGTTTCATAATAATATCCTAAGGAAAAAAATCCATGAGATAAATTTGAAGCAGTGATTAGAGAAAAATTTATAACCCTAAACACACCAACAGAAATTAAATATAAATATAAAAAAATCAAATTCCCAGCTCAAAAGACTAGAAAAAGAATAACAAACTAAACCAAAGGAAAGCACAAAACAGGAAATAATAAGATTAAAAGCAATAATAAGATAGATAATAGAAACAGATCTAATTAACAAATCAAAATCAATTTTTTTAAAAAAATTAACAAAATAGTGAACTCACTAGCTAACTTAAATGAGAGAAAGCATAAATATACAACGCAATAAATGACTAGAGGAAAATAAGCATTAAAACAAGAGACAAGCAAATTTTAAATCATTAGAGGCTACTAAATTTTAAATGTATAGTAGAAAAATACAGTTTACCAAAATTAAACCTGTAAGAAATAGCAAGTTTAAGCTAACCCATTTCTCTTGAAGAAATAAAGTTACCAATGACCTACTTGACAATAAACAAAACACCAAGCCAGGATAGTTTCACAAGTGTACCAAAACTTCAAAGACTAAATACTCCTCAGGATACACAAACTGTTCCAGAGCATTAAAAATAAAGGAAAATTTCCCAACCTTGTTTGTGAAACAAGGAAAATGTTGATACCTAAATTTAATATCTTTATTAAAAAAAGTAAAAATAAATAAAAAGTACTTTTATTACAAAAAAGTAAAATGACACACTAATATCATATATGACTATGTAAACGTACTAAATTTTAAAATTAGTGAACAGAATCCCATGCCACATTAAGAAAATACACCAAGATCAAGTAAGATTTATTCCAGAAATGCAATATTGGTTCTTCAATAGATCTAAGGGTAAAAAATCATACAATTATATTCACAGACAATGAGAAAGCCTTGGACAAAATTCAATATCCAGTACTGAAAAAAACAAAACCAAAAAAACACCAAAATAGACCCCTCTTAACACAACAAAATATATACACTTTGGTCCTAGAGCCAGCATTATTTATTAATAGGCAAACATTAGAGGCATTTTCAATAAAATCAGATAGAAGACAAGGATGTATATCAATGTTGTACTGGAGGTAAAAGCCAATGCAATTAGATAAGAGAAATCAAATGGAAGGATAAGAATTAGTAAAGAAGGAAAACTATTTCTATAAGCAGATAATATGATAAACCCTAGAGAATCACTGATAAAACTAATTCAAACAATAAAAATAACTGAATAATGTAAGAAGACATAAAATTAACATATAGTTCTATAGGTTTCACATACAGAAACAGTTAACTAGTTAGATATTTTAACGATGGAGAAAACCCCATTTATAACAGCATTAAGAAGCTGAAATACTTTGGAGGCCGGGCGCGGTGGCTCACGCCTGTAATCCTAGCACTCTGGGAGGCCGAGGCGGGTGGATAGCTCAAGGTCAGGAGTTCGAAACCAGCCTGACCAAGAGCGAGACCTCGTCTCTAAAAAAAAAAAAAAAAAAGAAGCTGAAATACTTTGGAATAAACTTAGCAAGAAATGAACAAAACTATATGAGAAAAACTTTAAAACATTCCTGAATCACCAAAAAACTGGACTAGAAAAAAAATGATTAATCATCCTTTTGCTCTTAAATAGAACAACTCAACATGATAAAGATATTCTCTTTAATTTATAAATTTAATTAAAATCTCAATAAAAACACCAATAAGCTTTTTCAATCAAATTAATACTAAAGTTTTTATGAAAAAATAAACAGTTCATATGTAAAGAATAGCCAGTCAAACATTGGAGAGGTGAAGCTGAAAGGAAAAGGGGAGATTATTCCTGCTCAACATTAAAAATACTATGAAGTCTCTGTAATTGTAGGTATGGTACTAATACATAAATGGACAAGCAGGTCAGTATAAGAGCTAGAAAGCGAAGAAAAAGACCCAATGATAAAAGAAATCAAAATTAAAACAACACTAAAATACCATTTCTCATCCATGAGACTGGCAAACATTTCAAAGTATGACAACACCTTCTGTTGTCGATGCTATGGGGAAACAGGACTCTCAAAAATTACTAACAGGAATTTGGCAATTTCTAACAAAGCTACAAACATATGTACCTTTTGATCCAGCAATCTTACTTTTAGGAGTTTCCTCTGAAAGTACACCTTCAACAGTAAAACATACTCACACATGAGGTTATCCATGACAGCTCTTCAGTAACTGCAAAATATTGGCTTTATCTTTAATGTCCATACCTAGGAGAGTGGCTAAACAAACTGATACATCCACATAATGGAGTACTAAGCAGTTATTTAAAAAAAGATCTCTATAAATTGAGATGGAGTAGTTTCCAAGATATATTTATAAACAAAAAAAGCAAAGTGCAAAAGAATATCTAGAGTATGTCATAGATAAAACTACTCCTCTGTTATAAAAGAAACACAGGAAGATCAAACCACTAATACTTCTGGCTACCTAAAAGGGTGGGTAGACAAAGGATAGAAGTGAGAAGGGGAGTGATACTTCCCTGAGTACACCTTTTAGTATAGTAGTATCTTGTAGAACCACATTAATGTTTCACATACTATTTTATTTATTCACATACTATTTATTTTAAATAGAAAGAGAAAGAAAAAGAAAATCAAAAAGTATAGGGGGATAAAAAACTTGAAGTATAAAAAGAAACAAACCTAATATACCTAATTTTTTCAAAATGAAAAAACTAACCACACTGAAAGGATAGGTGGGGCTTGGGGTGCAGACCTAGATGCTCTCAGGATAAAGATAAAAAAAACCATAAAAAATATCGAATTCTAAATTGTAAGTTTGTTTTTCACAGAAGTATGTATTAGCAATCAGAATTGCCAATACATATTTTCTACATATTCTATAATTAAGCAAATAAGTAAATATACTGTGAATAATAGGTTTCTCACTGTTGGAGAACAAAGTGATAAGATACATGTCACAACTTGAATACTTTAAGAAGAACATTAAAAATTATATTAAAAAGTATAATCACCCAATTGAATCTATAACTTATCCACAGAAGCTGCTATAGACTTCAACACGTGACTTTCCACCTCCTGGCATCCCCCAGAACACACTTCAACTTTAAATTATTATTTATACATCTAACAAGAAATTTTACTGAAAATATTTGACTTTTCAAGACAGAAATCACTCTTTCCTACTGAAAAGCACAGAGATCATTAACACACCTTCATATTTAAAATCATATAGTACTTTTTCTTTGAAAAACTACTTTCATCTTCTCTATCTAAATTTACACCTTGATTAAATTGTTCAAGAAATGAGTCAACTTTCTTGTTAAATAAAGATTAACCTAGAAAGTCTTTTAGTTCAACCACTTTGAAGAATAAATTTCTAAAATATATTTTCCAAAATGATATAATATATAGCACATGAATAATGTAATTCTTCAAAATTTGAAACTTTTCAGTGTCTCCAGATTATTTAGTTATTAAAGTTAAATGCAGGAGGTTGAGAAGTTGCTGTTGTGAAAAAACCTCTAAACTTGTTTCCTCATATACAAAAGGTACACATGACAGCCTGACAGAGTTACAAAGCTCAATTACAAAATGCATGTGTGCTGGATTATCTATTATTGACTAGATATCACTGCCTTTCTTTTTAAGGTCTTTCTTGCATGACAAAGAAAAAGAAAGTAACTACATTTCCAGATTCCCCTCAGGAAGAAGTTGTAGGTAGACACTTGGGTAGAGAAGCAGCTTCCAAGTGAGTAGTTTCTTCAGAACCACCCACTTTGGTGCTACCAACTTAAAGAGTACTTAAGATTTTAACTAACTTCTGAGAAAACAACTTCCATGCTTCAGGCTGAAATAATCAATGACATCTTCCCTAACCTTGACAACCTGAGCCTTTCCAAAAGTTAGTATAAGCCTTTAATTCCCTGTGTTAAATCCCTCATACTTTGTTTTTCAGAACCAAACCCTGATTGACTGATGCATGTGAAAATATAAACTGAAAAAGAACATATAAAAGCATAATATTAGTATTTCTATTCCCACTATAGGAAATTTTAATTAAAGTTACTTTCTGGTAATCAGTATCTTTTTAGACAAATTAATACATCCAAAATAAAGCTTTCCTTCTGGCGGAGCAAGATGGCGGACAAGAAACACCTCCAGACAGAGTGTCTCTGCAGAAAAGATAGCTTCTAGAAGAAATTAGAAGAAAGAAGCAAGCAGAAGACCATACATCAGACGAGGGTCGGAAGGAGGGGCACCGGAGACTGAAGGAGACTCCACGGGAGGAGATTACTGAGGAGAACTAGAAGGAGAGACCTCCCAAGCAGCTTGGAGACCAGTGGCAAGGGTAGGTGGAGCAGTTAACTTTCCCTCCCTTGCATCTCGGACTGCTGGTGGGCTCCCCAGTGGTTGGAGAGACCTGCAGACACCAGCCCAGAAACAGCTGCGGACAGTGAGCGGTAAGCCTGTAGTGGACTCAGCACCAGGCTCCCAACTCCCTCAGGGCACTTCCCTGTGCACAGACCTGACTGTGGCAAGAGCCATAATGCTACACTCTCCCCTCCCCCATCCCTATCCACAGCTGCCAAGAGAGAAAATATAGCCACCAACCGGAGGCATCTCCAGGGAATGGGACTTTCCCTTTTGGGGCTCTACAGCTGACTGAGGGGTACTCAGACGGGGAGCTCCCTACCTGCCAGCCCTCCCAGGTGCTGCTAGCCTGGTGATTCCGGGAGAACAGGGCAGACCCTGAGGCTGAGAGAGATAGGCACAGCTTGGGCTCCCCGTGGGGAAATTGGGAATGGCACTCCTCTCCCTGGTGGGGTCAGGGATTGAAATCCAGGGCCCAGAGGTCAGACCTGCGGACCACATCCCACACACCCAGGGCTCGCATTGCCTGGGGCACAGAAGGGATATTCAGGAATGACCGAACCAAGGAATGTGTGCCTTCAGGGGCAGATCAGCATGCTTGAGGGCAACCCTCCTCCCAAAGGAGGGCCATGTGCACAGCCCAGGCGGCGACCCAGCGCAGGGAACCTCCCGGCCCGCATCACAGCCAGGGGAGACCCGGTGGCGTGAGGTCTGGCCTGCTGTCAGAGGCCCAGGAGAAGCCGCGTTGTTGGGGAAGTTGGAAAGGAGCAAGGCATGCTCCAGATTGCAGGTCTCAGACAACCCTACCCCCACATACGCAGACTTTCTGACTGAATGAGGGCATCCCAGCCCCTCCCTGACAGCTTTTCCCAGAAGCAGAGAACAAGACTTTGGCCCCTGCTAACAGCATTTGTGGTGCTTGAGGGCAGGCTTACCCGACCCAGCTCCGCCCAGACTCACTCGCAGACCAGCCCTCACTGAGGTGGAGAATAAGGACACACCTGGAAGTCCCAGGGCCCCACCCACCACCTGAGGCACTAGAGTGCCTCTACAGAGGAACAAGAGCTGGTTACAGGACCCAAAAACAGCAGTGTGGCCTGCGCCTCCGAGCAAGCATCACCTACTGACAGGGAGGACATTCTGCACACCCTTTTATAGCATCTAATGACTCATCCTACAGGGTGTGCTCGAATCTCACCCACAATCACCACCTACTGGCTCACAGACTAAACAGGGCGTGTCATTATCCAAACGAAAACCTAAAAGTAAGAAGCAACAACTGATCCAGATGGGAAGAAATTAGCGAAGGAACTTTGGAAATATGAAGACCCAAACGGAAAGCACACCACCAAAGAGGAACCCCAGCCACTTAGAAATGGACAGCAACCCAAATCAGACCACTAAAACGACAGAAGATTTTCAGGCATGGATCGTAAGAAAATTCAACAACTTGCAAGAATTGGATAACCAACACAAAGAAAATGCAAACAGATTCCAGGACCTGGAACAAAAATTCACTAAAGAAATTGAAATAAGAAGAAAAATCTAACCAAACTCCTGGAAATGAAGAATCAATTCAGGGAACTACAAAACACAGTGGAAAGCCTCAAGAACAGGGTAGATCAAACAGAAGAAAGAATCTCAGAGATTGAAGATAACACCTTCCAATTAAATACATCAGTCACAGAGATAGAGCAGAGAAACAAGAGAAAAGACCAAAGCCTACAAGAGATGTGGGATTATGTGAAGAATCCTAATGTGAGAGTTATAGGGTTACGTGAGGGGGAAGAAGAAAACACTCAAGGGTTGGATAAGCTATGTGAAGATATAATAGAGGAAAATTTCCCAGGCCTTGGTAAAAATCTCGATATACAAGTTCAAGAAACTCAAAGGATCCCTGGGAGATTCAATGCAAACAGGAAGACATCACGACATGCAGTCATCAGACTGACCAAAATATCAACTAAAGAGGCCCTTCTACAAGCTGTATGACGAAAGAAGCAAGTAACATACAAAGGAAAGCCAATCTGAATACCAGACTTCTTTACTGAAACTTTACAAGCAAGGAGAGACTGGGGCCCCATTCTCACTCTTCTGAAACAGAATAATGCCCAGCCTAGAATCTTATTCCCTGAAAAACTAAGTTCCGTATAGGAAGGAGAAATCAAGACATTCCCAGATAAGCAAAGACTGAGGGAATTCACCAAGACAAGACCAGCCCTCCAAGAAGTACTCAAAACAGTGTTACCCACGGATTAGCACAATAAATACTCACGAATGTAAATCTACTCAAAAGCTAAAGATCAAGGCCCAGATATCACTATGGCTCAAGAGAGAAAACAAAGCAACAAAGTTCAACCCAACATAATGAACAGAAATCTGCCCCACCTATTAGTTATCTCAATAAATGTGTATGGCTTGAACTCCCCACTCAAGAGACATAGGCTGGCCGAATGAATAAGAAATACAAGCCAAGTATCTGCTGCCTTCAGGAAACACATCTAACCTGCAAGGATGCAGTTAGACTAAAGGTGAAGGGGTGGAGAACAATATTTCAAGCAAACGGAAGCCAAAAGAAAGCTGGCGTGGCAGGGCTAATTACAGATAACTTAGTTTTTAAATCACCAAAAGTAATAAAAGACAAAGAAGGTCACTGTATAATGGTGAAGGGTACAATTAAACAAGACGACATAACAATTCTAAATATATATGCACCCAACCTAGGTGCACCCAGATTCATAAAGCAAACTCTACTAGATCTAAACCAGGGGTCCTCAAACTTTTGAAACAGGGGGCCAGTTCACTGCCCCTCAGACCGTTGGAGAGTGTGCACTGTGGGCCTGGGATGAGTGGGCTGCTAAGCAGGAAAGGCAGTGGCGGCAAAAACACCCGGCGGGCTGGATACATGTCCTGGGCGGGCAGCATGTGGCCCGCAGGCCATAGTTTAAGGATGCCTGATCTAAACAAATGGATAAACAACACCACCATAAAAGTTGGAGACTTTAACACTTCACTGACAGCACAGGACAGATCCTCCAAACAGAAAATCAACAAAGAAATAATGGAGTTAAACATGTCTCTAGAACAAATGGGCCTGACTGACATTTACAGGACATTCTACCCCAAAACCACTGAATATATGTTCTTCTCATCAGCTCATGGGTCATTCTCTAAGATTCACCATATCCTAGGACACAAAGCATGTCTCAAACAATTTTAAAAAATGGAAATTATACTGTGTATCTTTTCAGATCACAATGGAATAAATGTAGAAATCAACCCTAACAGGAACTCTCATTTCTACACAAAGTCATTGAAACTAAATAACCTTCTGCTGAATGATCACTTCATAAATAAAGAAATCAAGATGGAAATCAAAAGATTCTTTGAACTAAATGACAAAGGAGACACAAGTTATCAAAGCATGTGGGACACAGCTAAAGCAATCCTGAGAGGAAAGTTTATTTCCATAAATGCCTATATACATCGAAAAGATCACAAATAAACAACCTAATGAATCATCTCAAAGAGCTGGAAAAA
>VBSM01000272.1:16092936-16121280 GCA_008086735.1 Cheirogaleus medius | reverse complement strand
AAAAAAAAAAACAAACAAAAAAAAGGACAAAAATCACAGTTAATATCCTCAAACACATGATGATCCAGCAAACAAGAAGAGGAGGAACATTCAGACAATAGGAGAGAGAGCTTGAAATTTAAACAAATAATAAACAATTTTTTTAAAACACAGTAAAGTTAGGAAAAGAAGGTTAAAGGCTTCACAGAGAGTTAAAAGAAAAAGAGACAAAGATTTTATTAAAAAAATAGGTAAAAAAGGATCAATCCAGGATGTCCAATATCCAACTGATAACGCATTCCATTAAAAAAGAATAAAGAGATGAAGGAAAATTATCCAAAAACATAAAATCAAAAGAATTTCCGGAATTGAAAGAAATGAATTGCCCTAAGTCCCCAGGACAACGAATTTTTTAAAAAGATTTATACCAGGCATATCTCATTAAAAAAATTTAAAAATTCAGACACCAGGAATATAGAGAAGATCCTAGAAATTTCTAGAGAGAAAAAAGATGGGGAAACAATTAAAAGCATAGGGGTTTTCATAACACAGAAAACAATGGAGACTAACCTTCAAAATTCTGAGAGAAAATGGTTTCAACCTAGAATCTACATTCAGCTAAATCTATCTCTAGTATGAGATTAGAAAAAAGACACTGGCCAGGCACCGTGGCTAACATCTATAATACTATTGCTCTGGGAGGCTGAGGTGGGTGGATCGTTTGAGCTCAGGAGTTCGAGACCCGTCTGAGCAAGAGCGAGACCCCATCTCTACTAAAAACAGAAAGAAATTAGCTGGACAACTAAAAATATATAAAACAAATTAGCCAGGCATGGTGGTGCATGCCTGTAGTTCCAGCTACTCAGGAGGCTGAGACAGAAGGATTGCTTGAGCTCAGGAGTGTGAGGTTGCTGTGAGCTAGGCTGATGCCATGGCACTCTAGCCCAGGCAACAGAGTGAGACTGTCTCAAAAAAAAGAAAAGAAAAAAGACATTTTCAGACATACAAGGTCTGAAAATTATACCTCACATTCCCCCTTTTTCATGAAGTGTGCTCCACCAAAAGGAGAGAATAAACAAAGATGACTCAAATTCAAAATATAAGTGATCTAACCCTGAAGATAGGTAAAACATCCCAGACTGCTAACAGAACTAGGTATAAGGGATACATCAGTAAAAGAAACAAAAATCCTTGCTCTCATGTAGCTTACATTCTAGTGTACCAGCAATTCTCAAAATGAGTCCTGTAGAACTTTGGGGGTCTAGGACCCTTTCTGGAGATCCAAGAGGTCAAAAACTATTTTCATTAAAATACTAAAACATTATTTACCTTTTTCACTGTGTTGACTTTTTCACTAATGGTGTAAAATGATGGACAAAAGTGCTGGCCCTTTAGCACTAATCAAGGCAGAAGCATCAAAATGTACTGGAAGTCATTGCATTCTTCACTGCCACATATTCACAGTTTTTGTTTTTTTAAAGGCAATTTCAATTAAGAATGTCCTTGATAAAGTTGTAAAAATCATTAATTTCAGGCCAGGTGCAGTGGCTTATGCCTGTAATCCTAGCACTCTGGGAAGGTGAGGAAAGAGGATTGCTTGAGGCCAGGAGTTCAAGACCAGCCTGAGCAAGAGCAAGACCCCATCTCTACAAAAAACAGAAAAATGAACCAGGCATGGTGGCATGCACCTGTAGTCCCAGCTACTCAGGAGGCTCAGGCAGGAGGCCCAGGAGTTTGTGGCAGCAGTGAGCTATGATAATGCCACTGCGCTCTAGCCCAGTGACAGGGCAAGACCTTGTCTCAAAAAAAAACAACAAAAAAAAAACATTACTTTTATTAAATTTCAACTCTTCTTTTTAGTATTCTACATTATGAAAGTGGAAATATACATAACTCCTGCCATATATCAAAGAATAACAGTTATCTCGAGAAAAAGCATTTGTGCAACTGAATTGCAAGTTAAAGTAGCAGTTTTTTTTTACAAAACACTACTTTTACTTTAAAGAACTGACAAACTATGATTATGTAGGCTTAAGTACTTGGCAGACTTTTTCTCAAAATTCAATAAAGGGAGCTTTTTACTTCAAGGAAAAACTGATAGTATTTGTTGCCAATGATAAAATTCAAACTCTCAAGCAAAAATTTGAATTTTGGATAACTTCTATATCTGCCACCATGAGATTCATAATTCCCAGTACTTAAAAACTTCTCTTATGAGAGCAGTGGTGATATTAACAAATGTGAAATTTTGATATATGATGATAGGTGTCAAGATTTGAACGATATGCCTAACTCAGTGAGCCAATATCATCATATCTCATTGCAACCTCAAACTCCTGGGTATGATCCTTTTGCCTCAGCCTCCTGAGTAGCTGGCACTACAGGTGCACGCCATCCTGCCCCACTAATATTTTTTTTAGAGATAGGGTCTTGCTATGTTGCTCAAGATGGTCTTGAACTCCTAGCCTCAAGCAATTATCCCACCTCAGCCTCCCAAAATGCTGGGATCACAGGCATGGGCCACCGTGCCCGGCCTGAGCACAGACTTTTAGCAGTCCCGCAAGCTAACAATTTTCAATCTATCTATAAGTGGAAGAGACAACACAGGGAAAGAACTCCTACAATGCTTGGTTTTCTGTTCTCCCTCTAGTTATTCCTGGTTGTAGCCTAATGGTTGCAAATCTCACTCAACTGCTCCCACTACAGAATTGATGCCATGGTAGGTAATGTATGCAGTAGAACATTAATTTACAAAAACATCTTATCGTAAAGTTCAGGTAGCTGACTAATGATGTGAAGCCAAGATATGGTCATTCAAGAAAGGAGAACTCATAAGCACACACAAGTAGTTCAAGTAGTTCCTTTGTTGAGTCATTAATAACGTACAAGAAGAAAATATTATCATTTTCAGAAAATAAGCAATCAGTTTGAGAGAACAAAGGTTCTTAGAGGACATAACAGTTTATAATTACTTGTCCACTACTCATTCATTGATATATCAAACTATAATCTTTTTGATCCTGGATATATGGCCCCCGCAAAAAGTAAAAAAAACAGTCATTTCAATGGGAAATCCAACTCAGAGAGATAAAAACGAGGTAAACACTATTTACCATATGAAGAAATCCACAAACAAGTACAGAACTATGCAAAAACAGTAAAAGAACAAAAGTAAAATTTGAGCATAACAAAGCAGAACTCAAAAGAGATAAAGAATTCTATCAAAACACTCCTCCCATCACAACAAAAAATTTATAGGTTAGTATGTCTTTTTTAAAAAAAAAAACATTATCAATCAGGAATTTCTCCCCAATAGTTTGAAAATGAAAGCAGAAAATGCACCTATATAACAACCCTATTACAGAAGTTTTCCAATTCATAGTAAACACAACTCTGGGTACTGAGACTGGCTGAGTTTGTAGGGCCAATTAATAGAAAGGTGCCAGCTGCCTTTGTCTTTTTCAGTTTCAGACACTTTTAGCCCTCTTAGTGAACATAATACAGAAATAAAGTGCTATCACTTAGCAAGAAATCTTCTTTACCTGCAAAGCAAGTGAAGACGTATAGACTCTCAAGACTAGAGAAGGCCTCAAATATCTAGTTTCCCCACAAGGTTGCACCTGTCACATCTGCTCCAATCCTTAACCCTGAGAACTCTACATAGCTCCTTTACTTAGAGTTTTTACATTTAGGTTCAAAGATGACAATTCGAATACTTTTTTGTGACAAAACATTTGAATTTGTTTACCTACTACCTAGTTAGTTGAAACACAATTGGGTTACTGCTAATTCTGAAAATGCAAAAAAAAAAAAAAAAATGGGGGGGTGGTTTCCACTGTGCATTTAAAAAGATAAACTGTAAGAGAGATGTAATAAGATTATCATAAAGTCAAGCAATACACGTTATGGTTCCTTATAACCTCTCACAAAAGTAAAAGCCATATGCTATTGGTCACATGGCCACGAGTCCAGAATTCAAGGGAATATATAGAATATTTAAGGCGAATATATTTCAAGACAGGAATGTCTATTTCACCATACACTGTCTCTCCTCTCAGCGACCAGTGTGAGCCAGGAAGAGAAGGGTCGGGCGGAGCCAGAAGGGGCAGTGGATCTTTAGAAACAGGAGAGCGGGACAGAGTGCACCAGGATGCAGCCTCCCTCTTGCTCCACCCTTTCTAAAGCTAGTGAGGAAGCGCCAGGCTTATACTGCCAGATGAGCCTAGAAACCCCAAAGCTGCGATGGAGGACAAGGGACTGGGGGCGGGGTGAGGAATCGGCTAACTCTCCCATACCACCTCAAGGCAGAGAGCCAAGCTTGAGGCCTGCGGCGGCCCACCACCCTACGACCCTCGGCCTTGACCCAGAGAGTCCAGAACCGCCAGATGCGGGGCGCATGCGCAAAGTGCCACTCCGCACGCAGCAGGGCCACCCGCCCACCCCTCTGCCGACTGCCTGCCACAGACTATGCCAGGCCCCACGCCGCCTCACGCCCGAGCAGGGCCTCGGAGCCCCGCAGCCACGGGTGCCGCCCCCCAGGCCCTGGACGCGGAAATCACCTGGGTCCGGACCTTCGGGCTTACACCTCCAGATGACGTGCTAGCGCCGAAAATCTCAAAACGTTTCTTCAGATCAGCGCGCCGCCAGTGTCCACCGAACTTGCTACAGTTTAAGCTCAGCGCCTTCCTGGTTCCAGTGCCAGGCAGCTGCAGCCGAGCTATCGAGTGCATCGATGGAAGCTGCCAGGCGATAGGAATGCCGAGGGAGTAGATTGTCAAGCCGCCAATTTTTTGTTTGGCGTTTGTTGATGTGCTTGTTTAATTTGATTTTCTTGTTCCCAAAAAGCAATAAAGGTGGGACTGGAATATGTTGTCCCCTTAGTAATCTTCGTTATCGTCACATATAATCGGCAAACAAATCTGCCTTGTAGGAAGTTATGTTTAAGACACCCACACATAGCAAAATTGGTTAGCTCATGCTGGAGGAGGGGGAAACTCGCCCAACAATAATAAATCATGGGATTGCGTCTGTATAGAGTCGTGTGTGATTAAATTGTAATGATTTATTTGCAAAAATGCATTAAAATTTGGTGTTTCTTCTGTCCTGAAGCTGAAGGCACTCCGGTTGGGTACAAATTAGTTTCTCACATTAGAGTAACTGGTTGGGAGAGGAATAGGAGAAAGCTGCCAAGGTGGGGATAGGTTTCTTCTGAAAGAGAAATCAAACTTACAGAGTTTTTTATTTCAATTAATAGAAATTAAAGAGATTCTGCATTTTCTGTAACTCATAGTGCATTATTTATTTTTCCTTGCATGAAAATTGTTTTTTCCTTATTTACTATCAGTAAGGAAAGCTAAGGAGGTAAATAAACTGTTGGGGTTGGTATGGGTGACTGAGAACCAACTCATTCACAACTGCTAGATAACCAAACTACAGTTTTCTGCAGACATTTTACATGGTGAAAATCACCTCCACAACATATTTTTCATAAATAATTGTACCTTAACTCTACAATTTTGACAGACCTTTTTAAAACTTAACTACAACACCACATGTTTATTTTAAACAATTCAATTTTAAACAATTCAAGAGCTGGGGGAACCCTTGGGGTCTAGAATTTTATTGAACCCTATCCTCAGACTGTCAGCTGAGCTTTACCCTCAATGCTTATTTTGAAACCTCCTGTTTCTGGAAAATATTTGCTGTTTAATGAAACAACGTTGTTAGAACTTTGTGAGCATTTACTAGTACATGATTTTAAAACCTTAGATTTTTTAAACTGAACTTAGGCAAGTGGGAAACCGTGGTCAGACACTAAGGATTTTTCATAGTTCCATCTGATATCAACATTGCTATACCTAAATATACAATGAGCCAATAAGCTGAGATCATGGGAAAACTTTTTGGTTTGAATTACACAACTGTGTCCGAGACTTCCTTGATTATCTTTAAAGTGGTTATTTTTCCCTCAAGCTCTTTAGATTAAATATGAGTTCAGACCTAAAAGTCACGTACTTGAAAGAGCAAAGAAATAGCTGATGGGACTCCTGATCCTTTATCAGATTTCTAATAGTGGTTATTTGGGGGCTGTTTGTGACTACGTATTTAACACCTCAGTTTGAGAGCTCTTTGAGCACCATATCCATTCATTCTGCTAAATAATCTTGAAAACAGATTTTCATAAAGGACTGAAGTTTTATAATTATTCCCCTCTGATAACATCAGAATTACAGTGGTTACATATAGTGAAATCATGTTTGTTTCTAAATTCATATAACTTTGGAAAGTTTGAGTATTTGAGTCTCTTTTGTGGTGTAATAAAACCAAAGCAAGTACTCATATAATTCATTAATACCTAAAATCTACTGCTATTGAAAACTTAAAAATCTTAACTCTCCTAAATGTAGCAAAAAAATGAAATGTTTTAAGAAGATAACTTTAAGATAACTTCAGAGTACAAGAGAACAAAAGACAAAGCAACATTTCTGAAAAGCATAATTCCCATCCTTAAATTCACCAAATGTGAACATTTTAATCTGAGGTGTACTGGAGTATAACAGAAAGTTATATACAGCCTCTATTTACATATATTTGAGAAACCACTAATACATCAAGTAACTATTGTGTTCTCTTTTTACAAGTATTTCAGGTTATTTTGATGGAACTTCTTAAATTACCTAACTTTGTTTTGATGCCTTAACCAATGAGTGGAAGATCTACATATTAATATTCTGTAATTGCTTTTATTGTTACTAAGACTGTTAGATCCAGGATAATGAACAAGTTACCTCTAACATCGGAAAGCCTGCGTTAATATTCAGAGCACTCAACAATGTTCCCAAAGCCACACTTAAAGAGGTATATCTCTTTATACACTCAAGTAAATAAAATTTCCCGTATTTAAGTATTCTTTTATGAGTATATATTTGCATAGCCACACTTCTCACAGCAAGCCCGTGCACAACACAGACTAATGACTCAGAAATATAAGGGTTCTTTCCATATAACAATCTGTTCGATTAAAATAGTCCAGAAATAGAATTTTAAATTGTGTGAGTGTGTGAGAGAGAGAGAGAGAGAGTCCTTTTACTCCCCAAGAGCGTCCCTTTGAACAGCCCACAATAAATAAAACTAGATAGGATACAAACTTAAAGTCGATTTTTTTTCAAACTCGAAGAGGGATAATCTCTTGTTTTTCAAAATTAAGAAATCAACTAGGATGTTTCTCAGGATGCTAAAGAAAAGCTCCTGTTGTTCATCGTGGAAGGGTGAGAGTCCCGAGACCTCAGACAGGAAGCGAAGTGGAGCTGCCCTTGACCAGGCGCTAAGGAACACTTTAAAATGAAATCCGTCAGGGGACAGCTGCTCGGGAAACGTGTTAAATCGACTGGCCCCTTCTAGCGGGGTCTGCTCATAGAGGAGTCGGCTTGAACTCCAGGATGCGAATAGTGGAGTGAATTATACGGACTGGGGCGAGGAGCTTGGTGAAGACCTGGGCTCATCCTGGATGCGGGTCCAGAAGCTCCTAAAAGGAGCTGCCCGAGTCGGAGAAGCTGCAGAGAACCCTGACTCTGAACCAGGATGTGAAGCCAGGATGATGCCGGTTGGAGGAGCTACGGCGGGGGCCGAGTTGGGAAGAGAGCAGGGGATGTAGGGGAGAAGGGGCGGAGATGCAGATTAGGATGCGGGGTCAGGATGCGGGAGTGGGGTAAGGGGCCTATTAACTGCTGTGGGGCTGATGGCGGGCAGGGACCAGTGGCAGCAACGCGAAATCCAGCAACTGCGCGGCAGGCACCCTGACGCGGGGCAAAGCTGTAGGGTCGGATGCTGTGTCTGGATTCCCGACTGAGTCCAGGAGCTGCGCACTTGTCAGTTTCCTTTTGGTCCCACCCCGCGGAGTCCATCCAGCTCCCCAGTGTTTAACTAAGTCGTGACACCAACGCAAAATCCACGCCTAATTAAATTAATTAGGGATTCTTGTCAATCCTGGATTAATGACCAAGAGCACAGGCGACCGAGGCTATCTGAAAACCCAAACGGCCAGGGACCGGCCGTCTCTCCCCGCCCCCTCTGGTCCCCCTGCGCTGCCCTCCCATTCCAGCCTCAGCCCGCCGGGACTCCAGCCTCAATCAATCTCAATCTCTCTCTCTCAATATCTCTCTCTCTCTCTCTCTCTCTCTCTCTCTCTCTCTCTCTCTCTCTCTCTCTCTCTCTCTCTCTCTCTCTCCCTCTCTCTCTCTCTCCCCCTCTCTCTCCCCTCCACCCCCAGGTAGTGGCGCAACTGCTGCTACCCGGGAAGGGGGCTCACTCCGAGTTGCAAGGGGAGGTAATTTACTCAGAACAAGGGGCCGCCTTTAGGAAGTATAAATAGTGAGACTTCAAGCGCAGCGTCGCTATCAGATCTGAACTCTCCGCAGGAAGAATTGTCAAAGATCTTAACATTGTACAAGCGTGCTCCGGCAGGGAAGCATCAGTTCCCATTTCCCTCCGGCGGCTCCCGCCCCTCCTCTTCTCCTCCTTCTCCTCCTCTTCCTCCTCCTCCTCCCCCTCCTCCTCTTCCTCCTCCTCCTCTTCTTACTTCTTTTTTCTCCTTCTACTTCTCCTCTTTCTTCTTTCTTCTCCTCTTTTTCTTCTTCTTCCTCTTCCTTCCTCTCCTCCCCCACCTCCTGTCCCATTGATGTGTTATTACTGGGGGGGCTGGAGCAGTAAAAAAAGAAGAAGGAAAAAAAGAGCAGGGCTCGGCTGCGAGAGGTTGAGCGCGGGGCTGACGGGCGGCGGCGGCGATGGAAGAACTTACGGCGTTCGTCTCCAAGTCTTTTGACCAGAAAGTCAAGGAGAAGAAGGAGGCGATCACGTACCGAGAGGTGCTGGAGAGCGGGCCGCTGCGCGGGGCCAAGGAGCCCACCGGCTGCGCGGAGTCGGGCCGCGACGACCGCAGCAGCCCGGCAGTCCGGGCGGCCGGCGGAGGCGGCGGCGGAGGAGGAGGAGGCGGAGGCGGAGGAGGCGGAGGAGGTGCAGGAGGAGGAGGAGCAGGCGGAGGAGCTGGAGGAGGGCGCTCTCCCGTCCGGGAGCTGGACATGGGCGCTGCCGAGAGAAGCAGGGAGCCGGGCAGCCCGCGGCTTACGGAGGGTAACGGCCTGACCCCCGGCCGCGCTTCCCCTTCCCGCCTTCCTGACTCCTCTCGGGCGGGAGAGGACCCTGAGGCCCAGCCGGGAGGAGGGGCGGGACGCAGAAAGGGCCCTAGACCCCAGCTTTGAAAGCTAGAGTGATAGTAGAGGGGTAGGTGTCCAGTGGTGTGCATGGTCGTGGGTGGGGTCCTAGTGTGTGTGTGTGTTAGGGGGGCGGCATGAGAGCGTGTGGGGTTTGTGCGCGCCCTTCCCAGATGCTCGCATTCCACCGAAATGCATTTTTCACCAGCCGGATGGTGGGCTGGCAGCCGGGATGGCCGGCAGGCGGACGTGGAAGTTCGCGGGGCGGGCTACAGGAGAGGGTGCTGGACCAGGCGGCTGATTAAGGCTAGCATCTAGCGTCGAGTTTGCGGGAGCTCTTTCCCTAGGCCTGAGAGAGAAGGCGAGAAAGGGAGAGAGAAAGAGAGAGAGAAGCTTCACCCTCAGGTCGCCCCAGGGTTTGGGACCGCCAAGATTCCTTAAACTCCACAAAGACCCGGAATCTTTGGATCTTAGGGGCCAAAACTTCCCATTCTCTTTGAGCTATGAATGCAGAACGAATCCAAGGCAAGCTAAGGTCCAGGCTACGCTGCTTCTCCCTGGCAAGGCGTTTAGGTTTGTTTTTGGTGGGTTGTTTTTCGATATTTACTCTTTGGAATCATCCAGTCCTCTGGTTTTGTAGAGGAAAAATCCTTTGATGCCAGCAAGGAGTTAGGAAATGGCTTTATCTAAATGGTAGAGCGTCCTGTACCAATTCAAAAGAGTTCAACAATAAAATTAATTTGGCACTTGGTGCCTGCAGTAACTGGTGTACTGCCATATTTTTCCAATTAAGAAAATATGTGGCATGCGTAGAATCACATATTTAAGCAAGCAATTAAGTTGTTTATAACACGGTCTGTTCCTGTTTAGACCATTAAGTGGAAATTTGGGAACGAAATAGAGATTATATTAAGTCTATTAATCAACTTGATATTTGGGCATGTTTTTCTTTGAAGCCTCAAAAGTTTGAGAGGCATCCACTGTGTAGATGACAAGTAATAGACAAAGCCTTCTCACCCTTTGGCAGAATCTGAAGGGTGTGTGTTCATATTTCAATTTCACTACAATATCAGTGGAAATATTTTCCTATTAAATTGGCCTCTAATGTTTATTATAATGTAATCCACTTCTTTCCTGAAGAAAGGACAAAATGTCCACAAAACGAACTCGGGAGAACTAGAAATGCGGACAACACTTAAGATCACCGTAGTTAGAATGTCCGGCTGGACTGAGATCTAGCGACTCTTCCTTCCCAACCCTAACGCCGGGTCCTCCTAAATCTGGAAAGTGATAGAGTAACTGTCAGGGGGCTCAATCCAGCCTTCCCCGCCGTTGAGCCCACAGCTTCAGGCCCTGGGTTCGCCAGCGCGCCTGACAGCTAAGTTAGGGTCTGGACCCCGGGCGCTCGCAGTTCCTGCAATTGTTGATTTCCAAGCTCTGGGCAGGTATTAATTTCTCTGCAGACCAACTCTTCCCTGGAAATGATTTTTAACACCCATGCTGATTGGTATGCTGCGCTGGGAAGACTGCAAACAGCCTCGACTATCCAAACTCAGCTTTGACACCTTAAAACCCCGAATCTCCGACTTAGGCGCAGAGGATAAAGATTCCAGGGGAATCTTAGGTTGATAGCCCCCTTTGGCTATATATATATATATACACACACACACAATACATATGCACACACACTCACACACCCCTCGGGTTGCTCTGTATACACTAACAGAGCTCCTGTTTTTAAAGGGAAGAGGACAGGAAAGTAGCAACGGATGTGTGCAAACCCAGCAGAAAAATGCATATTTTATTAAACATCCAAGCTGTTGGATGCATGAAAAGGCTTTGAGCAACCAATAGAAACGGAGGATCGCGAATGTTCTGCTTGAACCTGTTGATCTCTGTGGGTTAAGCGTTTAGGGTCGAGTCTGCGTTTCCATGGACGAGGGAGAAGGAGAGAACAGAGCCAGCGGTCGGTTTCGCGCGTCACCCGAGGCTGGTTTTCCGTCTCTTGCCTTCTGGCCCGGCATGGGCGACGAGCGCTTCAGGCCGCCAACATGGCGTGGGCGCCCGTGTTCCTGCGACCCTGGTCCGGCAGGGGGATGGGGACTACCTGGCTGCCCACGAGGCCGTCCTCAGGGTTTGGCTCGAGCCCTGGGGCAACGTGGGGCGCCTGGGGATGCAGCTCCCTGCGCCGCACAGCACCCGGGTCTTGTTCTCCCGCTGCTATCCTTCTGTCCAATGGTTCCTAAATTAGACCAGCAAGTTTGCGGGAGGCAGAGAGCCAGCGGCGGTGAGAGCTGGCCTGAGAACAGGCCAGCCCTCTGGGAATGGCCAGTGTGAGAGGCCTGTGGGTGGCCTTGCCGCGCCCTTCTGCCCAGACCGCTCTCGGTGAGAGGCCCGGCGCGGCGCGGCGCTTTTGATATTTGTGAGTGCTTGGGACTGAGTGAGTGCGAGAGAGGGTGAGTGGAAAGCATTTAGTGTGTGCTGGGGAGGGCAGGGGACCGTGGGATACTGAGGTAGTAAGCTGAGGCCGCATTTGCGGAGGAGGTGGGTAGGTAAATGTCCATCTTGCGCCCAGGCGGTCTCCCAGACTTGACCTTTGCGCGAGTCCAGAATCTTTTTCTTCTGGGCGGTGTGAGGACTTGGACCAAGATTCTGGAAGGGGGAAAGAAGAATTTTCTATTCTTTATTTGAGACAAATCTGGTAACAGGATTTGCTGTGCTGTTTTTATCCGTGTGTATGGATGTGTGTGTGCGCGCGCGCGTGTTGGTGTGTGTGTGTGTGGACGCACGTGTGGCCCCGTCCGTGGTGCTTCCTTCAGTGTCCCCGGAGCTGAAGGACCGCAAAGAGGATGCGAAAGGGATGGAGGACGAAGGCCAGACCAAAATCAAACAGAGGCGAAGTCGGACCAATTTCACCCTGGAACAACTCAACGAGCTAGAGAGGCTTTTTGACGAAACCCACTATCCGGATGCCTTCATGCGCGAGGAACTGAGCCAGCGGCTGGGGCTGTCGGAGGCCCGAGTGCAGGTACCCAGCTGCGAGGTCTAGGGCCCAGGGAGCAGAGAGGGAATACGCCAGGGGTTGGAGAGGCTCCTTAGGGATACACGCCAAGGGTGCGGGTTCAAGTGTCTGGTGTAAGATGAGAAGGAAACGGGTATCTTTACTAGAGATCTTATTTTCCAAAGTAAATCTTAGTCCTAAGCCCCCCCCCCTTTCCCGTCCCAACATATGTTCCCAGCAGAAGAAAGCTGTGCTGGGCTTGCTCCCAGAGTTTCTATAAACCACACCCCCCCTCGCCTCGCGCTGGCTTTAATGTGGTTTAATCCTAATGGGCCTACTTTTATAAGGCTTAAAAAAATATCCCACAGAAAACGTTTTATCTATGAATGCCTTAAAAGTTACAAGGAGTATTTTGCTCGCCTGAGTTGGGTTTCGTTCAAGGTCTGCTCCGGAGTCTAGGTTTGCCAAACGGATATGCCAATTAGGTTTATAGAAGTACAGACTATAAAGAAAATTAGCAACTGTTAAGTGCTAAATTTACAGTCTGCTGTTAGCGGTCGATCTGAAACTATGTGTGAAACAGCAGAGAAATAAACGCATTTTGGCCATTCTTTCTTTGTTCGCTTAACCAAGGCAAGGAACCTGAATCTACAGAAACTCAATTTTAAAACAACACACGTATCTTAATATTGGTGTTTCCAAAGCCTGACCCCCAGCAAGAGCTTGTGAAGTTAGGAGTGGAGATTTTCTTTATTGATTGTGGAGGTGAATGTAATAGCAAAAGTGGGCAAAGGGTAAAATTATATACATATATATTTATATATATATATATCCTTCTAGCTTTGTGGCAAACAAATTTAAATGTTTCAGATTGTATTTCCGCTCATATAAAACAGGAGAAAATGATGGTCATTATTTGTTTGAACACATGGAGCAGTTTTAGGCTGAACATCTGCAGCTGTTACAAAGTATCACTGTAACAGATACTCCCCGGGTCTCTGGGCGCAGAGACCACCATCTGTAGCGAACTATGCACAATTCTTATGGGGCTTCCCCAATCTTGTAATAGGATCAGGAAAAAACCAGAGCAGTCACGTTGAAGGGGAAAAGTAATAATAGGCCGCCTTGGTCATCACAGCGTCAGCAGAGCCTTCCTTTTTAAGCCTCTCTTGCTTTGCTCTGTGCACTGAGATCTCTAGAGGCTCAGCAACCCTTTAAAAACATGATGATAATTATTACAGTATGATTATTAGTATCTCAATTTCAACTCTTCTAGGGGAAAAAAAGAGGAAAGAAGCCTCAGGCCATGTGAATTACACAAAGGATGCCACCCTGGCATGAAATCCACCCTTCTATTATAGTAAATAGCAGGGGAATTTTTGAAGATTTACATTGACTATGACACTTGACTTCAAAAACATACCAGTAAAGGCTCTGAAGCAATATTTTACTTTCATAGGTTTTTAAAAACATTAATTTGTGAATCAATCAATATGCTGTATCATTCAAACTGGAGTATAAAAACGAGCTTTATTTTAATTTTTAAAAACCTGTCATACTGTCTGTAAAAGGTGGCAAGTTTATTTAAGAAGGTAACACCCAGGAAAAGATAGTATCTAGGGGTGACTTGATTCATATCCCATACCCCTTTTTCAGAGTGTTCTTCTTTTTTTCTCTTAAGAAGTGAACTTTATTGTTGTTCTTTGCTCTTTTCATACATTTATTTAAGTTTTAGCACTATTTTCTAGTTTCCCTACTATCCTAACTGCAAGCAGTGGCTTTTTCTATAGAAGCAAATTAGATTATCATGATAATAGCAGACAATTATTCTGCTACTGTGTTACACTCTGCTGCACAGAGGAACAGAGAAATTCTAAACTTCTTTGTAGTGAGGCTTTTATGACACTAATTACCTTTCCCCCACCCTTAAAACTCTCTCCCCTCCAAGAGTCATTATTTGCTTTGGTGTTGATTTTTCTTTAAGATGAACTAATTAATATTACAGGCTATTAATGAGCACATTCTTCTCAGGTCTTAACTGGGTAAACATCTAAATCCATTATGATGTTGGTATCAGGTACCAGGGAGAGTTTTAGGCCTTGGGGACTCTGTTATGTGAAAAGATAAAACCTGGACTAATAGTAATCTCTCAAGAAACAATTTATCTGGAAAAGTCTATGAAATTTATGTTTCTATTTTTGTAGTTCATTTACATTTTTAACTTTGGAAATTGAGGCTGTTTTGTATAATTCAAAGACTGCTTGCTATGTCTCCCAATCCTTGCCTAAAACACTATTCTTTTCTCTTTGTACTCTTATAATTTAAAAAAATGTTTTGAGTTGTAACATCTAGGTTTTGTATTTTTCCTCTTTAACTTGTAGGTTTGGTTTCAAAATCGAAGAGCTAAATGTAGAAAACAAGAAAATCAACTCCATAAAGGTATGCTTCTCATACAAGGAATATTTTATATTCTAAGTAAAAAGAGAGGTGGAAAAAAATGTTATTACAAAGACAGAAAAAAAAAAATCTCAAAGATGACAGTGGTCCTTGATTTCAGAATCTTCTCCAAAGGCAGTTAATGAGAGTCCTACACTCTGGGAGTCAATTACATTTATTCTAATTATGGCAGCAGTTTAGAAAGATAACAGTCCAATTCCAAAGAAATTAGTTCTATCTTGTACCATTTGGAACACTGGAAAATGATACTAGAAATGTTAACCTTAGATTATTGTGTTTTGTCTTCCTATTCCTTACAGGTGTCCTCATAGGGGCTGCCAGCCAGTTTGAAGCTTGTAGAGTCGCACCCTATGTCAATGTAGGTGCTTTAAGGATGCCATTTCAGCAGGTAAGTACAGCCTAGTTTCAGGTTGTTTTTAAATGTAAAAACATATTTGCTTGAACTGTTGAACATTCCCTGTCTCCAAGCCCAGATGTCCATGTCTGTGCAGTTGGAGAATCGATTTTGAGATGATATAGTAGACCCACTCCCCTTTAAAAACCTATAGAGTGTCAAGAGCCTGAATGCTTAGTCCAATGTGTCCTCATGGGAACCTCCAGGGGCCTGAGGGCAGTAACTGGTTCTTTAAAAATGCGCTAAAGATTGCACTTGGGGTAAGGAAGGAAAAGCCTTTTGATTAAGATTTTGTCAAATCCAATACAGAGGTTAGTCCTAAGGTATTTCTAAGACAATCCTCTAAATATTTTCCTAGATATTTTCTACCCTTTAGTCACATTAAATGTCTCTGACAGAAGAAAAATAAATACAAGTACTCCTAACTCAGACTTGTTTGTTTAAGAGCTATCTCTGAAAACAAAGCTTTATCTCTGGTAGAGAGGGAAGTCTTGGTCTTCGTAAAGCCACCCTGCCTCTGCAATCCCTTTCTTAGCCATAAAGAAACCTTTAAGAGTACATTTTAAAAGGACAGCCTGCAGCAATGATTTAATCCTAGGAAATCTCAGTGCTCTAAACTCCCTGCTCTCCAAGCCTGAGGGCGAATTCCTTTCCCAACCAGCAACTGACCTACCCCATCCTCAGCCAGCCAGGCCCCATGTTTGGCGTGACTATGATATCATGAATTAGCTGTCAGTCGCCAGAGCCCTGGACTGGGGAGACACCTGGGTGTGCCCTTGTATTGAGAGTTAGTGTTAGGGAGATCTTAGCTCTCTTGGTGCCACGGGACTCTGGCATCCTGATGCTGGGCTTTTGAAACAAGAGAGTGACTGGAGAAAGAGGGATGGGGGACCTTAAAAGGTGACTCTTATACTCAGAAAGTGATCTTGGGCCAGTAGCAGCACCATCTGGGAGATTGTTAGAAATTCAGAACCTCAGGCTCCAACCTAGCCCTTATGAATCAGAATCTGCATTTTAACAAGATCCCTGGTTAATTCTGTGGCAGTGAAGTTTAGAAGTACTGATTCACAGTTGTGCCAGTTGTGAAGATTCAATGACTTCCCTAAGTGACATGAAAAAGTTTTGTAGTTTGCTTGTACTTCGGTGCTTTAGGAATGGGGTAAGTGGTGTAGAGCAGCAGCAGGAGATGAGGATAATGGCCCTCACCCCCAGTCTTTCCAATATACCATTTCAGCCCGGCTCCCGAGGGAGCAGCCACATTCCTGCAGACGGAGGTCCTGGGGGTCCAGGGAAATAAGCCCAGGTTGAGTGGGTCCAGGGAGCACTGGGGTATCCGTGTGACACTCCAGATTCAGCAACAGGCTGAGAAGGTCACTCTCGGAATAAGATGTGCAGTCAAACGCCCCCTTCCCATCCCCTATCCCAACCCAATCTTCCCCCAGCCAAGCTGGACGCCGTTAATGCTCTGTTTCTATTCTGTTGTCACCCTAGGATAGTCATTGCAACGTGACGCCCTTGTCCTTTCAGGTTCAGGCGCAGCTGCAGCTGGACAGCGCTGTGGCGCACGCGCACCACCACCTGCACCCACACCTGGCCGCGCACGCGCCATACATGATGTTCCCAGCGCCGCCCTTCGGACTGCCGCTTGCCACGCTGGCCGCGGACTCAGCCTCCGCCGCCTCGGTTGTGGCAGCTGCCGCCGCCGCTAAGACTACCAGCAAGAACTCCAGCATCGCCGATCTCAGACTGAAAGCCAAAAAGCACGCGGCCGCCCTGGGTCTGTGACACCAACGCCAGCGCCAATGTCTCGCCTCCCGCGCGGCGCTCAGCCTGCACGCTCTCTGCGCCCCGCTGCTTCTCCGTTACCCTCTTCCGACCTCCGGAGCCTGCCCTCTTTCCGCTCCTTATCCCCTTTTGCATCCCGGACTTGGAGGGCTGGACTCCACGCGGGACCAGGGATCCCACGAGGAGCACCAGCTCAGTGGCTCCTGCCCGCTTTCCTACCCAAGGCCCTAGAATTCGGTTTTGTAGGAGCGGGTTGGGGAAATCCGGAGAGACTGGACAAGGGAGTGCTGGAACCGCGGAGTGTGCTCACGAGAAGGCTGCAACGGTGGACTCTAGCATAGAAATAAAGTCTTGTTAACAATAAAAAATGAGCAAAAACATTTTAAAAAATAGAAAAGACAAACCAGAGAGAAAAAGAGAAAAGGAACTTATTTCTTATTGTTATTTGGCAGAAGCTGAAATCGGAGAGCGACAAGGAGTTATTAAAGTATTTTATACATTTAAAAATATGGAAAAATAACCCGGACGAATCTCGAGAGAATGGGGGCGGGGGGGGGGAGGTTACCAACTTAAATGTATGTTGTTTTTTTTTAAATGAGCTAAAAAGGCAAAACAGAAGGAAGAGGTATACTTATTTAAAAAACTAAGATGAAAAAAAGTGCGCAGCTGGGAAGTTCACAGGTTTTGAAACTGACTTTTTTTCTGCGAAGTTCACGTTAATGTGAGAAATTTGATAAGAGAGGCGGGCCTCCTTTTACGTTGAATCAGATGCTTTGAGTTTAAACCCACCTTGGAAGAGCAAGAAGAGGGAAGACAGTGTAAAAACAAGGAGAGAAAAAAGAATATTAATACAAAAAAAATATGCCACAGACAATTTCTCTGAGAAATTATTATGGCAGAACTGTCCGGACTGCTGACACTAAATTCTGGTTTGCATGTTATTTGTATTCCATTGATGGTGTCTCCCCCTTCCCCCTTAATCACGTGTACTCACTCCATTTTCATCTTCAGTGTGAAAAACAATACCAAAAGCGTTTGGAAATTGATATATATCCACATATATTTTTTGCCCTGTCTCTGATCCTGGGGAACAAAAGAAAAATGTCGGAAAGAGAAAACATTTACACTCTGTCCCAAGAAGACAGAGGCAGGCAGAAAATACGGGGAAAGGAAAAATAAAAGACAACCAAATGAAAATAATGGAGGTACAGCGCCTCGCACTGTGCTTGACACTTAGTAGGCGTGCAATGTTAGTTCCCGCCACTCCCCTTTTCTTGTATTCCCTCTTGCTGGTTTCCTCAAGTCCTATTTGAGGACTGTGCTTTATTTCCCCCTCTCTATCCCGTCAAATCCACCTTAAACGACACCCAGCTAGATACAGGCACTAGGTTTGTATAAAATATGTTGATATACACGAACAAAGTTTTATTTTGGCTATAATGTGTGAACTGATGGTTGACTTTCAACATTTGCATTTTATCTCACAAAGGTGTATCTTTTCAAGTAATCTTTTTTTGGCTGTTTCAATTCATGTAGCTATTTAAACTGGGATACCCTGGACTAAGCAATCTGTATCCCAATTCGCTAGCAAGCCTCCTTAGTTTTTTTTTTTTTTCTTCTTCTTCTAATTTACAAGAAAGAGGAAAAGCTCTTCTAACTGAACTTTGGTATGTGGTTGAGCTTTGTAACTATTTGTTCTCCATGAAAACAAAATTATTTATATTTGCCATATTTTTTCTAGTGTATTAAGTTATTTTAAACAAAAGATGTTATCTCATGACGTGTTGTCAGTACAAAATGTTTCGGCTTCAACTCTGTTAAACCTTTTAAATAAGTGCCAAGTTATTAATTGAAGACACTTTGCGATCAATTGAATGAAAATAGTATTGTTTCATTTGTTGGAGTTCGCGTCATCTTTGTTCCTGTTACTATTAAAATATCCGGGATAGTCTTTCCCTCTTCCTTTTTGATGAATGTGTACCTTCTATCTCTCTCTCTCTCTAATATGCCAACTTGGAAAAGCCCGTGGCTCTGCTCTTACGTACCCCATTCAAGGGGCAGTGATAAGGGCGACTGTGACTGTGGCCCTCGCTAACGCTGAGTGCGTCTTCCACCGTCCCCGTCTTTTTATCCACCTAGGATAGAAACCGATTATACCAAACAGATAAAAGAACAGATAATAAGTAAAGTAACATAGAATAGAATAACCTCTTTCCCTCAAACGGACTCTCGTTCTTCATTTTGCTATACTTTCGCCCTTGAAGTTGATTTGGGGACATTCTGGGAGGACAGAAAGAGGGATCACCTGGTGCGAAATTTTCCTGGGTTTAGTATGGCATAATCCACAGTCAGTCCCAGGTCACTGACCCGCTCTGGAGCGGGTCAGGTGCTGGCTTGGGAGCGGGCGAAGAGCCGCGGGGTGGGGGTGGGGGGCAGTGTGGAGGTTGGACCCCCTACCTCTCTTGTTTAGCGCTTTGGCCAAAGCAGCTTCTTCACTGGTTAATTTGAGAAGGTGGAAGTCAGGACGGTGTTTAGGAAAAACCCAGTCTTAACTGTCCTCAGAATATCAAGGCGCTCTTTCTTTCCCTACCACTTGGCCCTTTTCTTCTGGAAAAAAAAAATCCCACCAGTAAAGCCCAAAGGTGCTGCCTGCTAGTTTTGGCGGCGGGTGGGGTAGAGACCGTGGGGATCCGACCCTGGCCAGGTCTGAGACAGAACCTTCCCTTCCCGCTCAGGCTCTTGGGATGCGGGGACACTCCGCGAAGACTGAGGGTGTCCCGAGCGTCCTCTGTGCCCCGCCCCCCTCGGGCTGGCGGGCTCGTAGAGACCCCGACAAAGCCCCGCATCCTCCAGCAGTGTTCCCCGCCGTCCCCGCCCGGCCCTTTTCCGGGTCTGAGCTCGCGTTCAAAGCTGTTCCCCAGCCTAGACGTTGCGATAGGTTTATATCTCTCTTTTAACTTTCAAAGACCATTGAACAGGACTTGGCCGTATTCAGCACTCAGGTCTTGTGGGTCTCTCGGTTGATGAAGGTCTCTGTAGTTTTTATAATAAACATCTGCCCGGGGGCGCGATGCTCCCTGAAGCGGCCGCGCCGCCCTCCTCGGCCTTCTGGCCTCGGGCGAGCTCCGGTCGGCGCGGGAGCCCGGGGTCAGTACCGGCAGGGTCCGAGCCCCAACCTAACCCAGCCTCCAGTGCGCGTTCGGACACCTCCCCCGGCTCCTTGGGGGAGGCTGGAGGTCACCGGAGGGAAACCTGGGGCAGGGGAGATGGCATTTCCGTCCCTGGCCCAACGTGTCCCCGGCGGCCGAGCTCGCGGGAAGCCCGAGGTCAAAGGACCGGTGCGTGCGCGCCCGGCGGGCGGAGGCGCCCGGCATCAGGACAGGGGCGCCGCGACGAGGCCTGGGTCGGCATGGAACGTCCCGGCCGCAGGAGCTGAGTGGGTCAAGCGCGGAGCCCCGAAGGAGTCGGGCCCGGGCCGAGGCGGGAGCGCGGTAGGCAGAGGGGCCCTCGGGGCAGCCAGGGCGGGCGAGAAAGGTCAACGTTTCTTGGCCCAGTGGTCAGTACTCGAGCCCGGCGCCGCCAGTGGGCCCAGCGCCGCAGGGGCGCTCGCTGTGGCGCGCTTGCCTCCTCCCGCGTCCGCTCCCCCAAGACTCACGGAGGGGCAGAGGCCACTTTCCCTGAGCCTGTGGGGCCTTGTCCTTCGGGTCCAGGCTCCCACACTTGCTCACGCCGGGCTCACTTTCCCGGAGCGCCCGGGGCCAAGCTCTCCGCAGATGCCTCGGTGTGTGAAAAAGAGTCCAAACTCCCAGTTCACTAAACCATCCTAAGATGTCCAAGGAAATCTTCACTTTAAATTAATTAAGGTCCAACATGCACGTTCTTTTGGTCGCAAACTCAATAATTCTAATAAATAATGAATAAAGGATTCCCATCCCCACCCCCTCAATCTTCCGGAACGTGCAAAGCCTTCCCTAGTTACAAAATCCTTGACAGGGGAAAACTGAGTTAAAAGAGATTATTCAAGACATCAGTAGTATTAAGGAGCCTATGATACAAGAAGTCCAGTAAGATAGGAGGCCTTTGCTTGGAGCTGAATTGATATACATCTATTTTGAGTTTTTCCTCAGATTTATAACTTTTTAGATCCTCAGATGGTAATACTTTAGTATAATGCAATGCTCAAGTTTCGGAACTATTTTGATTTCTGAAAAATGTCTTTTTGGCTTTAGCGACATAGGATCCTGTTTTTTCTTCACAAATCAGTTTACAACACAGATTGCAAACATTTGCAATAAGATCTCAAGATTGTTTATTTTACGTAACCTCAAGCACTTGACTATGTTAAACACCAGTACAGAAAGTCTGTGAAATCAGTTTAATGTGTGTGAGGGAATTAAAGGATCACTCCTTTTCATCACATAAATAAAGCATGTAAGATTGTTTTGATTGTCAGCCTCCCAATTTTTAAACAGTCTTACAATTGACTATTAATTTTAGAGTCATTCTGTGCAAAAATAATTACTAAAGTTATTTCCTCCTTTAATTAAATGTTTCTGGGCAGAAGAAAATGGTATTCTACATAGGGAAGTGGGTGATTATTTTTAATATTATATTATTTTAATTCAAATGTAAATAAAAGTCTGCAAATTCCAATGGGGAAAAAAAGGCCTAAAATGGTTTCTTAATGTGCCATTAGAACAGTTAGCCAAAATGCATTAAAGCAATATCAGAAACCCAGAAATAATAAATATGTCATTCTAATGAGAGTGTTAACTTATGGATAATTTATTCAAGGTAGTTTTTACATTTCACATGGAATGTCTTATTATGACCTGCCTGACTACTGTGATGCTTGTTCTTCAAAATCTAATTTATATAGGCTTGGGATATGCATAATTCATAACTCCTGTTGATATATGTATACACACCCCGAATTTTAAATCTTTACAATATGTTTGGATGTTTACTAGCATGTTTTCAAGGCGACTGAAATAAAAACATAAGAAGTGTTCAATATCGTATTGAAAGAAAGTACTTGCCCTGATGAAAGTACTTGATCTGATGAAAAAGTAGTTGAAAATGAAAAAATTAAAAAAGATTAGATAATTTTCAAACTCAAGTATAAACACAAATATTTCAGACAAAAACATTCTTGTATAAGAAATATGAAATTCCCCAAGGAAGACTTACAGATGTGAGTGGATAACACTTCTGATGCCTAGACAATCCTTTTTTGTCTCTAATTCATGTAACAAAAAATCCTCAAGTCTTGGGGTATTTTGTTTTGGCTATTTTATGTGTCAGTCAAGGTAACCATTGCATATGCCTTCACTACAGGAAAATTTAGTATAGCACTTACATGGAGTTCTATTGGCATGAGGAAAGAGGTTTTAGAATATAATCAAATAAATCACACAGGGAGGAGTAAACACACTTTTTTTTTTCCTTGTTGAACAACTCACTTTCCTGAGTAATAATCTTTGCAAACTTTTAGTCAAGCAGAATAGTGTATGGTTAAGAGCATGTACTCTGGAGTCACACTTCTGGATTCAAACCTCACTGCTACTATTTACCAGCCTTGTGATTTTGGACAAGCTAATCTCTCCGTGTCTTAGTTTCCTTATCTGTTAAATATGGATAAAAATAGTATCTATCTAATGGGATTGTTTTACATTATTATTTACAAATAATATCACAATATTACAAATAATGTATTTGTAAATATTTACAAATATTAACTTACTACATTACAAACAAGTAAATGTTTGTAAAATCCTTAGAATAGTGCCTTGCACATGTATAATAAGCACTAAATAATAATTATTTTTATAAAAAGGCCAATAAGCACTGATCCTTGTAATACAAACCTTAGAAGAAGAAAACAACAAAGTAGTGCAAGGCAAGGAGTTAATACTTTTCTCTTGTGATCAAGAAGAACACATCACCTACTAGTTTGTGATTCTAGCTAATTGCTTAGCCTCTGTGAGCCTCATCTGGAAGATGAAGCAAATGTCACAGTGTAGTCAGGAGGCTTTTACATATAAGAGCAATTTATGGATTGTACATCACTATACATATGACAGATAGTATTGTTACTCTGCCATGTACAGCTAATAAAGTGAGCTATCAGGCATGGCACTTGCCCTCAAGGGGCTTACCATCTAGGGGGAGACAGTTCAAAATACATATGATAGTGCTAGGAAGCATGTGCTAAATGCCCATGCTTAAATGTATTCAGATGCATCTGAATGGCCATATAACACATGTGGGCCTGTTGTCTTGTTTTTGGAAACTGAATTTGCCTTGGAAATGAGTAGCTTTACAAAGGAATGGTGAAGTGACACCCAGAGGTTAAGAAGCCCACTTTTTGTTAGAACTAAATGTATACCACATGTTGCCATGGTTTGTGTTCCACAGGACCATCTGCATTTTCCTTGGCTGCCCATGTTTATGGAGAATTAGCAGTAAAATGCCAAAAGACACAAAGGCTGCTGACCAAGGATCTTTAATAACTTTGAAAACACATATATTACAAACGAAGGAATGTTTAATTACTACTGTAGAAACCTGTAAGATGATCAATTGAGTCCTAATTACAGACTAAATTAAGGACTTCTTTCTAAGGCCTAAATTTAGGTATGTTACTATATTTTATATAGTTATCTATGAAGAGCTCAAAGCAATTTTTATCCGTCTTTATTTG
This sequence comes from Cheirogaleus medius, assembly GCA_008086735.1. NCBI lineage: Eukaryota > Metazoa > Chordata > Mammalia > Primates > Cheirogaleidae > Cheirogaleus > Cheirogaleus medius. The sequence goes on along the minus strand of VBSM01000272.1, from coordinate 16,097,752 downwards.
GAAGTTAATGTGTTGTCACAGCTAATCTTTAGAAGCAGATATTCCTGAGTTCAAATCTCAACAATACCAACTGTTAGATGTGAAGTCTTAGGTAATTTCTTAGCATCCTAGAACCTATGACCCCTTAGTGTCCTCTAAACAGCCGTTCCCAACCTTTTTGGCATCAGGGACCAGTTTCATGGAAGACAATTTTTCCACGGAGGCAGTGCTTAGGTGGTGAGGCCAAGGATAGGGAGTGGCTGCAAATTACAGACAAGCAGCTTCACTTGCCTGGCCCCCATCACCTGCCCCTCCCCCTCGCCTCTGGCTGTGCGCTTCCCACTTCCTAACTGGGGGAGGGAGGGCTGCGGGGCTGCAGGGCTCTGTGGCCCGGTTCCTAACAGGCTGTGGACGGTACAGGTCGGCAGCCTGGGAGTTAGGGATCGGCATAACACACACCTTGCAGATTGTTGTCAGAATCGAATAAAAATAAGCTGTGTAAAGTGCCTAGCACACAATAGGTTTTAACAAATGTACATACATCTCTTCTCTACTTTTATTATTTATCTTTAAAATTATTGTCACAGAGGGTATTTTAAATTTACCTTTCTGTGATAAGAAACAGTTTTGGAAAGTTTGGGGGGGGAAAGCATCTTTATTTCAATTCGTTAATATGAATATTGATTTTGTGTGTATATATTGTGTGCTCTGGAGTTTGGGATACAGCTTTTTTCAAATCTTGCAAAACTTTTTTAGATAGAGTTTTTGAGGGACTGTGATTTTAGATCTACCCCTTTGTATAAAATGGGGACGGTTCTCTCTTTCTGCCTAATAACTCAGGGATGTTCTCAATGTGAAGGTTACCCAGAGTCTCTGACCTTCAGTCCTCTGTATTCCGGGATGTCAGCATACAAATTGAGCCCTGGCATTAACTCTCTAGTCACTTTGATATTAGATTGATTGTCCTTCTGTTGCATATTTATTGAATACATTTTTTATGCTTCCGTGGAAAGGAAGAAGAAAATAAACTACCCTTAAAAATTTCAAAAAAGTCTGTCAATCTATCCAAATTTTCATTACTTGTGCTACATTGTTTTGTATCATATATACTAGCATTACTGGCTTAAAATGTAATTGTCCTGTGTGCAATATATTTATTTACTGAAATTCTCTCTTGTCAGCAGTTATGTTTCTTTTAAGGCTTATATAATTTCCATTACAATTAATTGTGCCCCATGCTTATTTAAAAGAGTCCAGGAGCCGTCCTAGGGGAGTTTTAGTTCTAGACCTCCTTCCAAAACTTTATAGAAACATGAAATTGGGTGGGAATGGCCATCAAAGGAAACTTTGGGATGACAGAAGCAGGCCCTCAGATTTGCCTTGAGAGTAATAAGGAAGTGTAATAGACAAAATAAGGGCCCCTCAAAGATGTCCATGTCCTAATTCCTATAACCTGTAAATATTTTAGGTTCCTTGGCAAAGGAGAATTAAAGTTGCAGTGGAATTAAGACTGCTAATCAGCTGACCTTAAAATAGGGAGAATATTCTGGATTATTTGGGTGGGCCCACTATAATTACAAGGGTCCTTAAAGTAAAACAGGGAGGCCAAAGAGGAAAGTCACAGAGATGTGACTAAGGAAGAATGCTCAGAGAGATGCAATGTTGCTGGTTTGAAGATGGAAAAGGTAAGGCAAGAAATTCACCGAGAGCCTCAACAAAGAATGCAGGCCTGTCTACACCTTGACTTTAACACAGTAAAACTTATGTAAAACTTCTAAACTACAGAACTGTGAAATAATCAATTTGTATTGTTTTAAGACACTAAGGTTGTGTTGTAGCAGCAATAGAAAACTAATACAAAAAGTTCCTAAACTATTTACATGTATAAGAGCCTCTCATCACTTTTTAATGCCAAGGGGTCTTCTGTGTTTGTTCAGTAGCAAGAGTCCTCCAAAACTCAGGGCCAAGATGCTTTGCATACCCCGCAGTATGCTCTTACTCAGCCGTACAGATTTCTATATGCCAGAGTTCTCGGCATATCTTTCTTATTATCAAGTGAAGACTATAGAGGAAATCTGCAAAATTATGTATATTCCCTTATGAAAATTGAGTCGGCAATGAAAATCCTTGTCTTGTTTTATTCTCTTTGTTCTTATTTCTTCTTTTTCATCGTCTGCTTATTATTAACCTTTTATTTTTGGCATTTAATGTAGAGAAAAGGACTGTTACTTTCAAGCTCTGAAGTTCTTTGCTAATGCACTGACTGAAAAGGGAACAGCCTGAGCAATTGAGCTTGTCTGTCAAGTTGGTCAAGGTGGAGAGTAATGTGGTCTGGGGTTCCCAGAGCCCATTGGACCTTTGACCTTTTCTGTTGAGACTATTGATCTAGGTTAATAGTCAGCACTAGTCGTGCTGTTGGAGGGGTTGTGTGCCTGTGTGTGATTCCTCATTGAGTACAAATGATGCTCTGACTAACTCAGAGGGTAATTGGTCCTTTTAGGTAGTTTTCCAAGATCAGCGTGGGGAATTAGAATAGATGGGCCCTGACAGGCAGGGTGAAGATTCATTTCTAGAATGGTTGTGGTTGCATCTGTGACAAAACAGTGGATCTGGGCACAGAGCTGTTATCTTTCATACCATGAACTCTGTTCACCAGAAAGCTGCCCAGGGAATCAGGAGGAGTTAGGAATTGCTGGATAACATGGTAATTTATGAGGTTAGTGGAACAGTGAGATGGATTAGCCCTGTTCCACACCCAACCCCAGCCCTACCCTCCAATCCCATCCCTCTAAACTACCCTACCTCGGCCCTCCCACCATTCCATACTTCTCATCCCACCTAACGGGGTGCAGAATGAGGGAAACAGTAGGTGAATGGGCTCAATATATAAAAAGTCTTGGTTATACTCTTTGACTGACTGAAATGTGGGCTAACAGAATAAGGAAAAAAAGTCTCCCAAATAGTATTAATTCTTATGACCCTCTCCTTATTAGCTCTTCCCTACTTAAAGGAGACGTTTTCTTTTCCTCCCCACCCATGGGAAGCTCTCATATTTTATCTTGAACAACTTCTCACCTCTCCCAGCTCATCCTTCTGTCTTCCTCTCTTCTAAGTTTCTCATTCTAGAAGCCTAGCTCCACATAACTCATTTATTCATTCATAAACAGAAGTTAATTAAATATTTACTATGTGCCATCGACTCTGTCCCCCTTTAGGCTGTCAGACTGTCCTTTTCTGACTTCCCCTTGAAGTCTGTCATTGTTGGAGGCATTGGTAGTTGAAAGGCAAGAAAGGGCATGGTTGGCATGGGATGGGGCTGTAAGTGCAGAAAGAATAAAGAAAAGGAAATGATTGGATGAGCTAAACTTTAGAGACTCCTTCTTACCAGGCCCTGTGATATCCAAATATTATATGCTACAAAAGCTACTTTAGTAAAGAATAACCATTGGAATAATTTAGGATGCTTCTGCTTGCTTCACAGAAGAGAATTAGTTTCTCATGAGTCAGTATAACTTTTAAAATCTAGACCTAAATTTTACCTTAAACATTCTTTTATTTTAAAAAAATTTGTAGAGATGGGGTCTTGCTATGTTGCCCAGGCTGGTCTTGAACTTCTGGCTTCAAGTGATTCTCCTGTCTCAGTCTCCCAAAGGTCTAGGATCACAGGCATGAACCACCATGCACAGTCTACTCTTTCAAATCTAAGGACAGAAGCTTAATTATAGTTAATTAAGGTCAAAGTATTCAATAAACATTTGAGCATCTACTATAGGCCTGGCACTGACAGTCAATGGGAGATGGAGAGGTGTATAAAGATGGTCAAGGGGTATCTTAGAAATATCTGTAGAGTTTGGAAGAGAGAGGTGTGGTTTGCACTGGGAGCTGTGCAGTACCTGATATGAGAGATCTCTTCCTGGAATGTGTATTCAGGAAATGTACTGTGATCTAATTTTCATTTTAAAAAGACAAATAATACTCACGGTACTTAGTTTTTCTTTCCTAAAGTATATCTTAGTACTCATATACTGTATATTAGGAAAAATGTTTTGTTTTCTTAAATCTATTCACAGTTCTTCCTCTTCTTTCCTCCTTCTGCTTTTGTTTCTTTTATCTAAATCTTTTACTAATGCCCTTGAAATATCCAAGGGCCCTTAATAATTATGCTAAATCTACTCTGCCTATGCTCTATAAATTCAACAAAGATTGGATGACAGCACATCTGTTTACAATATGATTTACTAACTACTTTAAGCCCACTGTTGAGACCTACTGCTTAAAAAAAAGATTCCTTTCAAAATATTACTGTTCATTGGCAACTGGTCACTCAAGAGCTCCGATAGAGATGTACAAGGAGATGAATGTTGTTTTCACGCCTGCTAATGCAACATCCATTCTGCAGCCCATGGATCAAGGAGTAATTTTGATTTTCAAGTGTTATTATTAATATTTAAGAAATTTCTTTGATGGATCTGGGCAAAATAAATTGAAAATCTTCTGGAAAGGATTCCCTTCTAGATGCCATTAAGAGCATTTGCGATTCATGGGAGGAGGTCAAAATATCAACATTAACAAGAGTATGGAAGAAGTTGATTTCAACCCTCATAGATGATTTTGAGGGGTTCAAGACTTTAGTGGGGGAAGTAACTGTAGATGTGGTGAAAATAGCAAAAGAACTAGAATATAGAAGTAGTAGAGCTTAAAGATGTGACTAAATTCCTACAATCTCATGATTAAACTTGAACAGATGAGGAGTTCCTTCTTATGGATGAGCAAGAAAAGTGGGTTCTTTTTTTATTTCAGCATATTATGGGGGTACAAATATTACAGTTATGTATAT
>VBSM01000272.1:16080889-16092836 GCA_008086735.1 Cheirogaleus medius | reverse complement strand
TAGTTTGCAGTCCCACCAGCAGTGTTAGGAGTGTTCCTATCTCTCCACATCCACACAAACATTTATTGTTTGGGGACTTTTTGATAAAGGCCATTCTTACCAGAGATAAGTGATATCTCATTGCAGTTTTGATTTGCATTTCCCTGATGATTAGAGATGTTGAGCATTTTTTCATATGTTTCTTGGCCATTATTCAGTCAAGAAAAGTGGTTTCTTAAGATGGAATCTATTACTGGTAAAGATGTTGTGAAGATGCAAAGAGAACAAAGGATTTAGAATGCTATCTAACAACATCCTGTGCTACAGAGAAATCTTTTGTGAAAGGAAGAATCAACTGATGGAGCAAACTTCATTGCTGCCTTATTTTAAGAAATTACCACAGCTACTCCAACCTTCGGCAACCACCACCCTGATCAGTCAGCAGCCATAAAAATCCAGGCAAGACCCTCCACTAGCAAAAAGATTACTGCTCCCTGAACGCTCCAATGATAGTTAGCATTTTTGAGCAACAATAGACATTATTTTTACACAATATAATTAATATAATTTTTTAGACAAATAATACAATTGCACACTTTATATTTCCAAGATACACCTGTAGTAGGGACAGACATCTTGTAGGCTTTCCTAAATGTTGGTGGAATTAATAAGAGTGAAAAAATATATCTATAGTTTGTTCTTTTAGGTAGTTTTAGTGGAGATAAATCTTAGCTCTCTGAGGGTGGTTTTCGTTTTAGAACTAGCCAAAGGCTGTTTTGCATTAAGCCTGATGAAGAAGCTGGGGAATATAATTTTTTATTACATATGAAGTGTGGGAAAAAATTAAGCATGACTATTTTTGTGATAAGACACATTTTCTTATATGGCTCATAAAGGGCACTAAAGTTTACTGGAACTTATTTGCTGAAGGCAATTTCAAATATGAATTCCCAAAAAACAATTTTAACAGTGACAGTATTGCTGGACTAAGTGTTTGGTTTCTCAGAGTGACTACTTTGAAGGACAGGTTTACTTGCATCTGTAAGTTCTGGTATCTACATTTAAAAAAAGTATCATTCTTTTATAGTCACGTCTTATTTTCTGTAGTGTATTTTTACAAACTAAATTTCCCATTATTTCTTGTGTATTTAACTCTTCTCTTTGTAATTCTATCATTTTCAATTCTCTCCTTTGTAAGTAAGCATCATCTTCCAATGCAGCAATTCAATTCAATTTAATAGAATTTGAAAATTCTATTAAAATTGTTTATTTTAAAAAGCTATTCATAAGACCATTAACTAAGACCAGATTTAACACCAATTCCAGTGGCTGATCTCTATCCCAAATGTATATATGGCCATTTGTTATGATCTTATGTTTACTGATTTTCAAGCAGCTTTCAATCTGTGTGTCAGTGATCAGATCCAAGCCAATTTGGACTAATTTTTCAAGTCACTTTTCATGAGGCAGTGCCTCAAATGCTTTACCAAGTCCAAATGTGTAACATCTGCTCTCCTTTCCCTGATAATTTTACAGTTCTCTCAAGAAGTCAACTACTTTATCAACCACGGAATGTGTTTTATAAGCCTCCATTATTATTGCCCATGATTCTGTCACCTTTTAGAATTTCCCCTCTCAACTTTATTTGCCAACTCTTGATAAAATACTTATTAGTTTAGCATCTGATACAATTTTTCTTATAGTGGTAATACTTTGTGAGTCTTAGTTCATTTGATTAGATCTATATATAAACTTTTCAGTTATTACAATTTAAAAGATAAAAGCCATAAAGTCTGTGTTAGTCATTTTTGTTCATATCCTGGGAGAAATGTTATTCAGGCTTGCTGATTGGTATATGTTTTGAGGTTTGAAGTATTCACTTACCTGCTCTTTGTCATTAGCTGTTTTTTTCCCTAGGTGCATTTCACAGTTCTCCATCTTTGCCATATGTTAAATGGATATTATGCTTGCAACAGCATGCCTGCACAACAGTGAAATGTCTGTGTATGTCCAGTAAGTTGACTCATGTAGCCTTTAGATACAGATTAAGTTTTTGATGCATCTGTCATCTCATTGACATAGGTGAGCTGTGCTTAATAACATTTGCTTTCATGGGTTTGGAGGGTAATTTTTATGTATATAAACTGAGAAAAATTTGCTTTATAATTAATTTTTGAAGCAAATTCAAGAAGATTCCATGTAAACAATGCCTTTTTTTTTTCTTAATGATTTAGACCCTGAGGTCATTGTGTTTACTGAGAGTTTAGTTAATTGAACAAATATAAAAATCTTGTATTGAGGACCCTTGCATTGATTAAAATACAGTGATATTTTATTAACTTCTACACATAAGTTACTCAACAAACTGTTTAAGAATATAATTGACATATTTGGTAGAGCCATATAAATTAAAACTTTGGTTATGATGTATCAAGGATTACTCAAGTATTAATTAACTGACAGCTAGAACACTGCTTTTGACATTCTGAAATTCCCTTCAGTTAATCTTATATACATTATAGATAAGTCAGATTTTCCCTCTTTATATAAAATATTTAGCTTTTGAAGTGTTTTGACATATGGTAAACTTCAATAAGAAGGCAGACATTTTCAGTTTGGGGAAATGTAAATATATCATTCTGTAAGAAATTCCAAAATATTGGCGATGGGACAATGGAAACCACATGTAGTTTTTCAGCAAATCTCGATATACAAGTAACTGCTTTCAACACTTTTTCTGTCTCCAGTTTTAATATTAACTACTTGATTAAATGTCAAACAGAGCAAAGGCCATTTAAATCAGGCATAACTAATATTCATATTGTTTCCAAAGGCTGGAAAACATTTAGTTTTGAATATTTACTACCTTTTTTGTGGCTCGGTGATAATGAAATATTATTGGGAATATCACCCGTTTATAATCTGAAATTTTGGGGGATTTGGGGACTTGGGGATTAATTGGCTGAATAAAAACTATGATATTTTGTTTTGTTTTTACTTGCTAAATGGCAACTTTATGTTCTTTTCTGTTAGATTCACAATTAAGAATATAAATTTTGGAAATATGTTCAAACCAGTGCTTTTTCTAAAATCCAGATTAGAAATTTTCTATTATCAATGTTATGTTTATAGATATTATAAATGTTCTGTTCATTAAATTATAACTATCCATTAATGACTGTAGTATGTGTAGTTCTATAAATAAAAGAAACTATAAACATTTAAAATGTGAGTGGAGGCCGGGTGCAGTGGCTCACGATTGTAATCCTAGCACTCTGGGAGGCTGAGGCAGAGGATTGCTTGAGCTCAGGAGTTTGAGGTTGAGACCAGCTTGTGCAAGAGCGAGATCCCATCTCTACTATAAAAAGAAAAAATTAGCCAAACAACTAAAATAGAAAAAATTAGCCGGGCACAGCGGTGTGTGCCTGTAGTCTCAGCTACCTGGGAGGCTGAGGCTGGAGGATCACTTGAGCCCAGGAGTTTGAGGTTGCTGTGAGCTAGGCTGATGCCACAGCACTCTAGCCCAGGCAAGAGAAGGAGACTCTGTTTCAAAACAAAATTAAAATAAATAAATACATAAATAAAATGTGAGTGGAAGAAATTCACATATATATAGCACATGCATTTTTAAGCTTAGAGTTTAATTTCATTCAAAAGTTCAGTCTGAATCTAGAAAGCAGTTCCTATGGATAAAGATTTTAAACCTAGTAGAGTATACCTTATAAGTTAATGATGTTAAGTAAAGAAATGTTATTATGTCAGAGGTCAAGCAGAGACTCACAGAATAAATATGTTTAGGTTTTGCTTTTTGTATAAATATTTAAATGATGCATCAATAGATAGATATCAAAGGAAGAAGAGTACATTATTCTTTCTGTATATGTAAAATCAAAAGTCTGCATTTTGCTTTTTATAAAGCTATGGAGATTCTGTTTCTCAAGATGCCTAACATCCACATGACAGTTTTTTAAAAGATAAATTTTCTGTATAGTTCCAAGTTTCTCAGTTTATATCAATACATTTCTGTTGTTTCATTGTTACTTACAGATACTCACATGTTGTTCAAAATTTTTCTTTCTGCTAAATTCATGAATCATTCACATAAACATGGAAATACTATTAAATCAATGCATTCCCTTGTTACATATGATTTTTGTATATCTGAGATTTTAGAATTTTTCCTCATTAATTATGAGCAAAAGCACATCAAAAGATGCATTATACAAGCATTGTGAACAGATGTGGTCGAATGGGAAGGTTGAATATGAGATAAGAGCTTTCCAGTTTTTAAAATAAGTAAAAATTTGTATCACAAATGTTTGCATCTTTATAATATAAAACATGGGCAATCTCAAATAAAATAATATATAACTTTATGTATTTTCAAAAACAATGGAGGATTCTTTCTAGACCCTGAATGCGCAAGGACTCTGTTCTAATGACTTCACCAGGCAAATTCATCCACTGTTGGATTACTTTCCATCAGAATGTTTTTCTAGGACCCAGACAAAATGTATCCTCTATTTGATATTTGTTGATTACTGTTTATCTTAATATCCTCATACAATATGAGTAATTTGTTTACTTCTGCTCCTATTGCTTTTAGTTATTTATCCATGGCTGTGGTAGATGGTGGAGGTTGGTGGAGGGGGGCAGATTCTGGTGTGAAATGAGGATGGCATTTTTGTGTTTTGACCAGAATAATTTAGAATTTTTTGCCTTCATGTTTTTCAAAATATAAGTTTTGTTAAGGTGCCAGCTCTAGTTACATCACTGAAGAAATCGGCTTGTAAGTGATTGGAATTTTACTCATGTTAGATGTGTTATAAGATGTATTTTGCTGCAAAAGGTTTAGTGATGTCTGTATGCTAGAAGACCCAAAGTGTTGCTCAAATCTTAGAAATACATTTCAAATAGAATATGCAAAATGAAAACTACAGTAAATTTCAGGCCTTGTAACCTTTTACAAATAGACTTATAGCATGTTGTTACTGTTTACTGATTGCCATACTAATCTTCATGTCATTAATTTGTTCTATATATTGTTTTTATATATTGCAAAATTCCTAATTATTTGGTTTTAAACTAGTAACTTTGAGAATAATTATTCTTCTGTCCTAGGTAAGATAGGTATCTGAATTGAGCTGGTTAAAATAAAGGGAAATAAAATCTTAGTAGTTGTTTGTAGAGTTTTAATTTCTTTTATTACATCTTACTGGTTGTTGTAAATATAAAACCATTTTCTTTAGTACTCCTCAGAGGGTAGGGACAGGAAAAATAGCAGAAGGGCCAGGCTTCTGCTTTGTGTGCACTCCCTTTAACTTAATAATAATTAATCTTTAAGTGAGAGTATGACTAGAGCAAAATTTCTTAATTTGCAATTTAGGAGCCCTTGGTGGCGATGGGGGCGGGGGAGTCATATGAAGGTTCTCAGGACAAGGTGGTGGCCATGTTCATTGACATGCCACTCTCACCCTCACCTATGCTTATGCTTTCCTACTTAGGTCACCTACACAGGTACAAGATTGGGAGAGGCAGATGAGCAGAGGGCAATACATAGAAAAGATAACTCCACAAAAACATTTGGGAAATGATTTGGGAAACGTTTGTAAAGTGAACCTGCAGCTGCCTTGTTCATAAAGAACAGAGTGTGGTACCATGCACTTTTATGGAGTTAGCAAATGATGTTTGTTACTTTTGCATGCTTGCTTCAAGTTTTTCTCTGTGGTATGCAGTACTAAAGTGGAGTAAATTTATAAAGTAAAAGTATTTTGTTTTCATTGCAATAAAATCTCAAAAGTGTGGAAATTAGTAGCCAGTTACCTCGTTTGCATGCCTGTGGTATTTTCATGTTCTACTAATATGAAAATAAATTTGAATATTGATTAGATTTTTATTTTTTTGAGACAGAGTCTCACTCTGTCACCCAGGGTAGAGTGCAGTGTCATCATCATAGCTCATTGCAACCTCAAACTCCTGTGCTCAAGCAATCCTCCTGTCTAAGGCTCCCAAGTAACTGGGACTACTGTCATGCACCACCATGCCTGGATAATTTTTCTATTTTTGGTAGAGATGCGGTCTTGCTCTTGCTCAGGCTGATCTCAAACTCCTGACCTCAAATGATCCTTCTGCTTTGACCTCCCAAAGTGTTAGGATTACAGGCGTGAGCCACCACACTGGCTGATTAGATTGTTTTAAACCTATGGAAGAATTGTGTGCCTTTCTCATAGTCTTAAATTGTAAGAAAAAATTAAAACCCTTAAGAACATTGAAATTAAATTAATTTAAGATATTTACAGATATTATCTTAATTTATTTTTTTTCTTTTTCTTCTACTCTTCGTTTTTTGCTCTTATGCATATATCTTCATTTAAACACACCTGAGATGACTCTAGTCTATTCAGTTCTAGATAACTTAAGAGTGATTTAAAAAATACTTTCTTTGAAGTTTGTAATTCATAATGATATACTTCATTACTTACAGAACTTTAATGATCCTCCCAGTCAGCAATTTTAACTCTATTTACATTTATAATTGAACTACATTTCTTTCACTTTCAACATGCAAGATACATGCAATGATAAAGAGAGAGTTATATATGTGCATATATTTGTATAAGTGCATATAAAACATGAAAGAAAATGCGAAATTCAAATAAATCAAAAGTAGACAGTTCAGTTATTGACCTTGCTCCTCACTGTGTCATGCTCAGGCATTTCCCATAGGAGTAAGGGTGGGACCCCCACCATAACAAAGGGAATGCTACAGAGCTATAGCTTTACCCAGAGAGAGGAGCAGTTTCAGTTGTTTAGGAGACTGGGCAGCTTGGTGGGATTGAGGCACCTTGAGCTCAGATTGCTGCCCTGTGGTTTTGACTAGATCACTTTGCTCTCACTATTGTCTTGAAATTCAAGTTTGGAACATTCAGATATTCATACGAGTGCGGTGAGAAATAACTAACAGAGCAGGTGCATGGCATGAATGAAGCACTCTCACTTCTAGAGGTAGTGCTATGTGATATCATTTTCTGAAGTGTTCTGAATATCAGCTATTTAGATTTTGGTGACCACTTATAATATTGAAAGGAAGGAACACTGTTGAAGTTTATTTGGAAACCTAGACACTACTTCTGTCTCTCTCTCTTTTCCTCTATCTCCCTTTCTCCCTTCTCCTCACCCTCTCTCCATTCCTTCCTCCCTCATATATTTCACTCACAGGTATTTTAAGAGAATTTTCACTTTGGTAGAATAATTTTGGATAAAATAGTAGATGAAAAGTACCGACATTCTCCTTTTGAAACTCAGTAAGATTATTTTAAATTTTCAAACAATACTCCAATCCAAAAGGGTACAGCATGACTTTATTCAGAATATTAAAATGTGAGAACTGGAAGGGATCTCAGCAATTATCTACTGCAGTATCTTCCCTTTCCTAAGAAATGAAGCTTGTCCTAGGCATATTTGCCTAAGTCATAGAGAAGCAGAGTGTGTCTAACAGTGAACTATTTTCTAATAATAATAATGTTTATTCTTATTATAAAAGCAGTGTCTGTTCATTGTAGAAAATTTGGAGGGTACTAATTAAAAACTCCCCCCACTTTTAATCCTATTATTTAGAGAAACCACTGTTAACATTTTAATATATATATCTTTCTTGTCTCTTTTTTCTATACACATATATGTGCATTTTTACCATATTGGAACCATGTAGTTCATACTGTTTTTAATAAAGATCGCTTTAATAGTCTTCTAAAAATGAAATAGGGGCATTATAAAAAATTCCAATGGCACAGAAAAGTAAAAAGAAGAAAGTAAAAATATCACTTGAATTCTCACTGTCCGGAGATAATCATTGGTCAAAATGTTAAGAAAGTCAAGAGGTATGCTAAAAAATGGCTAGTTAACAATATTAATAACATTCTTCCAGACATTTGTCAATTTGTATAGGTACTCATAAAAATTTATGTGTATACTGATGTTTGGTCATATGGTTTTTACTCAATAACATCATGTGGACATACTTCTATGTCAATAAACAGGTCTATACCACAATTTTTGCTGATTGCATAATATTTCGTTTTGCAGATAAATCTTAATTTATTAAAAAAATTTTATTGTTAATCCTTATATTATTACCAATATTTCTCTTATTAACAGTGCTATAGCAAACATCTTTATAGTTAAATTTTTATGTACATTTTCAATTAGTTTCTTATGCCAGATACGTAAAGTGGTGTTGCTGGATCAAAGGTTGTGCTCTTACCAGCTATGTATGAGGAAGTCTATTTCCCTATAAAATCTAATCAACATTGAATATTATAATGTAATATATGAATTTATTTTGAAAAACGTCTCATTACTGTTTTATTTTGTATTTACTTTCTAGCAAGAACAAACACTTCCCAGGTTTTTATTGAATTGACTGTTTATTATTCTTCTGCTGCAAATTGTCTGTTTGTGTCATTTGCCAGTTTTTAAATTCAGCTATTCACCATTATGTAGTAAATATATTAATTCTTTTTTGTCATATACATGGCATTTTCTGTAGTAATTTGCATTTTACCCTTCAGTTTTGTACACATTTTGTATGCATTATTTCATACACATTCTTTTTGTGTGTCTATAGAAGTTTTGAAGTGGTCAATTATATCAATATTTTACTTTATGATTATTGCTGTTTATAAAATCATGCTTAGAAAATCCTTTGTTACCCAAACATCATCTGACTATTTGTTTATATTTTCTCCTGACACTTTTGTCATTTATTAATCTATCTGGAGTTCATTTTCATGTGAGAGAAAATCCAACTTAATTTATTTCTCGTAACACTTACAGTATTGATTTTGTCATATACATATGAGTACCTTTGTCATATGCTAAATTTTTTTTAATTTTAAAAAGAGCTTTATTGAGGTATAAGTGATATACAAAGAAATGTACATATTTAATATGTACAAGTTGATGAGTTTGGACACGTGCAAACACCTAAAATACCATCACCATAATCAAAGTAATAGACATACCCAACACTTCCTAGAGTTTCCTTGTGTCCCTTTGGTTTTTGTTTGTTTGTTTTTGTGTTTGATTTTTATTTTTGTGTGACTAAATTTAGCATATTTTTCTTTATGGTTTTCATTATTAGTGCCATAATTTATAAAGCTTTCTACCTCAAGAATATATGTATGTGTGTACACACACATACACATATGTCTGTATATTTTTCTGGTACATTTATGGTTCCATTTTAAATATTGTAATCATTAGTTTATCTGAATTTTATTTGGGCGTATTATGTTAAATAAAAGTTTAACTTAATTTTTCCCTAAGTGGTCAGTTATATCAATAAAATTTATCAAATAATTCATATTTTGCCACTGATTTTAAATGTTATCTTTATTACATAAATTCTTACAGCTATTTGGTCATATTTCTGGACTTCTTGTTCCATTCTATTTATCTTTCTGTTTATTCTTACACTAGTTTCATACTTTTAAAATTATAGTAGCCTTATAATACACTTAAAATCTTAAAAGTTTTCATAAATTTTTAAGTTTGGGGGATGTAAATTGTTATTGCATTATTCTTTAATTTACATTTCTTTGCCTAGTAGTGATTTGAAGCATTTTTTCATGCTTCTTGACCATTTGGGTTTGCTTCTCTGTGAATTTCCTATTGCACTGTATATCCTTTATCCATTTTTCTCTTAAGTTGACATATAAATATTAACTCTTTATCTGTCATTTGCTTTGCAAATAGTTTTGCAACTCTATTACTTATTACTTGTGGTATCTTTGACTATATACAAGTCTTTGAAAACAAATGTATTTACAACGTCTGCCTTTATTTTATAGCTTCTAGGTTTCCTGTCTCAGTTCATAGGGTCCCCTACCACTAGCTGTACCTATAGTTGCCTATATTTTCTTGAATGATATGTGTTATTTAAAATTTTACATTTAAGACTTTAATTTATCTGGATTAATATTTATATGTGGTATAAGAGAAAAGTCTAACTTTATTCTTTTTTCAGATGAGTAGTCTGTTGTGCCAATGCTATTTATCATATGAGCTCTTTTCATAAATAGAAATATTGCTTTTTATCATATATTAAATTTTTACATATACTGAATTTACTTCTGGAGTCTCTATTTTGTCCCACTGATCAGTTTGTCTCCTCCTATGTCAATACTATGCTGAATATAATGCAGTACAATACTTTTGACAAATACTGTAGTTATTTGGTTACAGTGGCAGAAAGGCATTCTCCAACATATAAACATTAAGCAAATATACCTTTGAGTCCTCAAGAACCTTTGAGTCCTTCTGGAAAAAAATTATTTGATAAAATTCAGGCAATGAAGAGATAAATAAAGAAAAGAAATTAGAAAATAGGGGACTCAGGCCATAAAAGGACTTATGGGGAGCATTACATTTATTAAAATAGAAAAATTGTGATCAAACAACTGTGAGAAATATGTTGCAAACAGTATGTATATAAATGTAATTAATACTGATAATGTAGAAAGAACTAAAATAAAATCAATTGGTGGTTATGTGGTAATTTGACAATATGTATCAAAATTTATAATGCACATAACATTTGACTCAGCAATTCTACTCACTCTATTCCAAGGTGTATGTGTATTACTATATTTTGTAATAGCAAAAGATTGGAAACAACACTTCATTGATGGGCAACCAGTTAAATAAGTATGGTTATATGAAAAAGTATCTAAAAATTTGTTAAGTGCAAAAATGCAAGGTACAAAGAATTGTGTACAATATGATACCATGTATGGTAACAAAGTTATTCATATATGCATATATTTATATTTGCATAGAAAAGGTCAGCAGGAGAAAAGCTAGGTACACTCATTGCCCTCATGGAGTTTATAGACTAGCAGGGAAGATATATGTAGAATAAATAATTACAAGTTCATTGAGCATGTAGAATGATAGGGTACTCTGCGAGAATAAAGTAAGTACATTATAGGTAGATTTAACTGATTTAGGGAGTTTGAAAAGGCTTTTTGGGGAAAGCGATATTTTAGTTTTTAATAATTCATTTAATGTTTAATATTTAATTTTTTCTTTTTAATATTTAATTTTAACATAAAGGACATTCAGGAGTTAGTGAAGGGTTAGGAGTGAGATTTTATTTTATTTATTTATTTTTTTAATTTTTATTTCAGCATATTATGGGGGTACAAATATTACGGTTATGTATATTGCCCTTGCCCCCCTCCCCCCTCGAGGCAGAGCCTCAAGCATGACCATCCCCCATACGTTGAGGAGTGAGATTTTAGATAGGGAACATTCTAGGTAGACAAATTATAAATATGCAGGCTCCTGGCGAGGGTTGGGGGCATGGGAAGGGCACTGCATATTCTAGAAAGAGGGCCAGTGTGACTGCAGCATAGAGGGCTGAGGCAGGGTAGGAGATGAAAAGAACACAATGAAGCAGTACAGGTAGGCAGGATTCGTTGGAACACAAGGCCATGGTCAGGAGTTTGGTCATTGTCCAAAGGAAGGGGGTGAGTGACTGAATAATTTTAATCTGTTAGGGAAGGGAAGTGGGGTAAATGTTTAACTAGCTATGTTTTGAAAACTCTCTGACAGTTGTGTGTTAAATGGACAGAAGGAGAACAAAAACATATGGAGAGGCTACTGCAGCAGTCCGGGTGAGAGATGAAGTGTTGGCAGTGGAGGAGAGAATGAATGGGTTTAAAGACATTTAGGCATCAGAATTGATAAGGTGTGGTAATAGACTGAGTGTAGGGAGTGAGGAAGATAGAAAAGTGAAGGAAGAAAACCCCGTATAGCAAAAGCAATCCTAGGCAATAAAAACAAAATGGGAGGTATCAATTTAACAGACTTCAAACTATACTACAAGGCTATAGTAATTAAGACGGCTTTTACTGGCACAAGAACAGGGAAATTGACCAGTGGAACAGAACAGAGAACCCAGATA
>VBSM01000272.1:16068530-16080789 GCA_008086735.1 Cheirogaleus medius | reverse complement strand
CAAGTCTCAAAACAATAAATGTTGGGGTAGATGTGGAGAGATAGGAACACTCCTGCATTGCTGGTGGTACTGCAAACTATTTCAACCTCTGTGGAAAGCAATATGGAGATGCCTTAAAGCGATACAAGTAGATCTACCATTTGATTCAGCAATCCCATTACTGGGCATCTACCCAAAAGAAGAAAAGTCACTCTATGAAAAAGACACCTGCACTCGAATATTTATAGTGGCACAATTCACAATTGCAAAGATGTGGAAACAACTGAAGTGTCCATCAATACAAGTGGATTAATAAAATGTGGTATATGTATACCATGGAGTACTATTTAGCTATAAGAGACAACGGTGATATAGCACCTCTTATATTTTCCTGGATAGAGCTGGAACCCATTCTATTAAGTGAAGTATCCCAAGAATGGAAAAATAAGCACCACATGTACTCATTAGCAAATTGGTTTTAACGGATCAACACCTAAGTGGACATATAGGAATAACATCTATCAGGTGTCGGGCAGGCGGGGGGGGGATGAGTATATACATACATAATGAGTGTGATGCACACCAACTTGGAGATGGGCACGCTTGAAGCTCTGAATCAAGTGGGGAGGGGGGCATGGGCAATATATGTAACCTTAACATTTGTACCCCAATAATATGCTAAAATATAAATAAATAAAAATAAAAAAATAAAAAAAGAATTGATAAGGTTTGGTAATAGATTGAGTGTAGGGAGTGAGGAAGATAGAAAAGTCAAGGAAGACTCCTTCTATGGAGCTTGAACAGCTCTATGGACAGTGCTGTCATTTACTAAGATAGTGAACAGATAAAGAGAAGATAAGTGGGAGATGATTCACCCAATTTTGGACCTGTTGAGACTGAAATGGTAGGTGGTATCCATACAGAGATGAGAGGTAGGCAAGAAATGTAGGGGTGGGTCTGAAACTCAGAAGAGATGTGTGGGCTTGAGATGGAGGTTGGGAGTTGGTGACATACAGATGGATCTGAAGTCATAGAGTACATGAAATTGCATCATAAGAGAGGATGTAGTGCAGGGAGAAGGGAGCCTGAGCAAGGCCTGAGGAGCACCCACACAATGATCAGAAAGAACAAGAGGATCCCTGAAAATAGAACTGAAAAGGGAAATCAAAGATGTAAGAGAAAACTCTCCAAGTGGTTTCTTGGGAAGTGAGGAAGAGGATGTCTTCAGAAGACAGTAGTAGCCATTTAACGCTGCTAAGAAGTCAAGTTCCGAGGAGGCCTGAGACATGTCTACTGGATTTGATTACAAGGAAGCCTTTTGTGATATGTGAAAAGGCCATCAGGAGAGGTGGAAGCAAAAACACAGCTAGGCACAGGGTGAAGGTAAATAGGAAGTTACCATAGAGAGTTGAAGTTAATTTTGGGAGGAAGTTTGGCAGTGCACTGAAGGAAACAGGCAGAACAGAAACTTGAGGATATGTGAGTCTTATAAGATTTTTACTTTTTATTTTGAAAAATACTTATAGGAAGGCACCAGTAAAGAAAGCGAGGTTGGAAATATAGGAGAGGGGATTAGCCATTAGACATTTTTGTCACGATTCCTGAGAAGGCTGGGGAGGGCGGGGTGAGACCTGGAGCACGGGAGAGGTGCTTGCCCACTAGTAAGGGGGGGGGACAGGAGAGAGATGTAGATACAAGTGGGCAGTGGATGCCATGGCAAGATATTCCGGTAACTTCCACCCACTGAAAGTTGGAGGCAAGGTAAGCTGCTAAGAGAGGAAGAAGCGTGCTGGTCAGCCATCTGGGCTTCCATAGGTGTGGGGTGTTGGAGAGGGAGATGACCGGAAACCCAGCACTCCGCAGAGAGCCTCACACTTCTTTATGATGAGAGGCAAATTCCTGAGGCTTGGGTATTGTAACTTAAACTGTTTTAGGTAAAATCTAGGTGGAGGTATCTGTAAACATTTTACAGACCGCCTCCAGTGTAAACATTTAATAGCCACATAAAAAACAAAACATTGAAGAGTAGACTGGTTCTACTCTACCGTGGTATCAATTAAAAGTCAATGTCCACTAAAAAAATCTAGAAAAATATGGATATATCCATATACTCCTTAAGCAAGTGAGATATACTAAATTCAGATACACAAACTAAATATATTAATTTTTTCACTATATATTCTTACCAAATTATTTTTTTGGACAGGTGCTAAGCTAGAGGGAAAAGACCAAGGAGTTTGGAGTCAAATGGATTTGCTTTAAATCTAGCTTCGCCAATTACTAAAATGACTACAGGAAGTCACTATTGCTGGGCTTCAGTTTTCTCATTTTCTAAATGATAAAATCTACCTGAATTGGGTTCTTGTGAGGCTTAAGAGAGGTGATATATGTAAAATATCTAGGATAGTGCATGGCACATATTTTGTGCTCCATTAGAGAGGAGTCCTTTTACTTATTCTTGATTTATAGGATCTGCAAGATTTATTTACAGAGTTATCATGAATAATCTTTTCTTGCCTGTTCAATCAACTCATAATTTTTTTTTTTTTTGACACAAGGTCTTGCTCTGTCTCCCAGGCTAGAGTGCAGTGGCATCATCATAGCTTACTGCAACCTCAAACACCTGGGTTTGAGCGATTCTCCTGTCTCAGATTCCCAAGTAGCTGGGACTATAGGAGCACACTACCACGCATGGCTAATTTTTTTTTCTTTCTATTTTTGTAGAGGTGGGGTCTCGCTCTTGCTCAGGCTGTTCTCGAACTCCTGGCCTCAAGTGATCCTACCACTTCGGCCTCCCAAAGTGTTGGGATTATAGACATGAGCCACTGCCCAGCCTCAACCCATAAACATTTATTGAACACCTACTAGTTACTTGGTACCTAATCCTGTGCTAGGGACTGAAGAAATATAGAATGAACCCTAGTTGTTGTCCTGGAGCTCTTTAATGTGCACTTAAAATATATTTTCATGTAAGAGTTTTACAAACACATCTAGAGTCTGTTAGTTGCTTAACTGAATTGATTATGTAATATTTTAGTCTAGTGGCTAGCATATCAGAGCCACTTAATACATCTTATTTTTCTTCTCTTCTTCCACAGTGAGATATAAGCAATGCTTAGCTTTATAACCAACCGACATAAAGAAATTTGATGTACAGATTCAGAATTACAAATAGCATATGATAGATATGGAAAAAAACCACTGAAAGCATAACCATCTTAGGAAGTCTGAACTTGGGGAACAGACTTCCAAGACTGATTGCTTGTTTTGCCCTAAATAGCATCCCTGACATGGTCTAGAAGTTTCATATCTTTTTGTGACCCTACCTGTGTTTCCTGTGGTTTTGCCTCAGGGATATCCTTTCCATTTCTGAAAGCTGAATTTCTGACACTCATATCTGATTGTTTCAAGAAACCTTTTCTTCTTACTAAAACTCACAATTCACTATCTAGTCTTTCTTCTGACTCAATAAGAGAAACCATATTCTCGGGAATCAGTAATAGGTCACTGCTTAACACTATGATATTGTACCTTTAGTGATTCCTATGCTATTCTTTCTTTCAGTGAATTCCAGTATTTTCTGTTCATTTTATGAAATTAAAAAATTTATGTAAATGCATTTTCTCTGTAAAAAATTAAAATACGCAAATTCAGAGCATAAGATATAAAATACCTCTTTTTTCTTCTCATCTCTTCTACTTCCTGTAAGTAACACTGTGAACACTTTTTTCCAGATATTATTCTATATATTTTCATGCATATATGTCTATATCAAATATGTATATTTTAATAAAAGTGGGATTTTAGAATACAAATTATTCCACAACTGGCTTTTCTTACTTAATAGCACTGGAGCTGTTTGACATGGTATTTAGATCCACCTCATTCTCATTAACAGCTGCATAGAATCCTATATTACAGATGAAACATGATTTATATAACCAGCCTCCTGTCAATATCCAAAGTCAAACTCCTGAATTTTCACTCAGACCTAATCCTCCCATACTCTTCTCCACTTCAGTTAATGGCAATTCTTTCAGCTGCTCAGGCCAAAAAAAAAAAAAATCTTTTAGTTATCTTTCACCATCCCTTTTTTTACTTATCATTTGATGCATATTCATTTATTGATTTATTTATTACCTCTCTCCTTCTCACAGGTATATAAACCTTATATCAACAGGTCAGGAACAAGGGATGGTAACAAGGGTGGAAAGGGCAAGAGGTAAATCTACTGAAAGAAGAAAAAAGCAATGCATGTGTGTAGGGAGTAGAAGGTACCTTGGCACCAATACTGGGCTGTTTCCTCTACAACTTTGGCAGGAATTCAGGTCTTTACTCCTTAATCACCTGGTACTCCTATCTCTCCATAATTGTCTGTCCTCTTGGAGTCTTTTACTACTTATATCTGCTCAGTCAACAAGTCTTATCAATTTTTCTGAATATATCATGACACACATCCACTTCTCTTTAATACCATTGCCATCACCTTATTCCAAGACATTATTGACATTGGCCAAGACTATTGCTACAGCCTCCTAACTGGCCTCTCCCATCAACTGTGCCACAGCCTCTGCTCTCCCTTTTATATTGTCCACTCTGTACTCAGAGTGATCTTTTCACAATGCACAGCTTAACACCCTTTGGTGGCTTCCCCTTGTCCATGCCCATGAGTCAAACTCATGATCCTTCACCTTGGGCTCTTCCTATCTCTCCAGCCTCATTATGTACTATTCACTCTCTTACCTTCCATACTTCGCCCATGGTGATTTTCTGTCAGTTCCTTTCTCAGGCCTTTGCACATGCAATTCCCCTGACAGGAGTGCTCTTTCTCTCCATCCCTCACCTTACATCATTCAGGCTCCATCTTATGTATATTTTCCTTAGAAATGCTTTTCATGACTCCACAGATCATACTCTGGACTTCTTCTGGGTAGCATGCTTAATACTTGTGCTTATTGGATAGTATTCACATCTGTCTTTCTGGCAAGACTGTGTGCTCCCTGACAGCAGAGATCATGTCTGGCTTTATCACCAGTAGGTACACATTGGATTCTCAACAAATATTTGCCAAATGAGTAAAGGTGGTCTAAACTTTGGGAGAGTGAAAATTCTCTGAAATTACTGCCTCAGCCTGATTCAAGAAGTGATGATCTGACATAAACTTGTACAGATGAGACAGAACGAGGCAATAGAAGAAGAAAATCTGGAAGGCCCAGGGTAGAACATTTTCCTGTAGTCTCTCCTGGACTGGGTTCCATCAATAACCTACTGAGGTGGGGTTAAGACCAAAATCACGTGTGGTTAAGTAAGAGTATTTTTCCACTTTTGCATATGTAAGTACAATTTAATTATATATATAATGTATGTAATTGCTTCTTTAGACATTAACTGCTAAGAAATTAACTTCTTAGAAATTTGGATGTGTTTCATTTCATAGCATGGATTTACTTCTCAGACAATTCCTTTATTGTCCTTATAAAGATCAAGTTAAGATAAGGCTTTGAGTTTTCTTTTTTACACTTTGATATGTATAGTTTATTGTACATCAATGACACCTCAATAATGCTGTATTTTAAAAAAGATTGCCAATGGTTTCCAATATTGAGTCTGGAATTTTGACTTAAAAGTAGTTTTTAAAATCCAGTGCCTAACCTTGGGAAACTAGAATCTAGACTCTACCTTGTTTGATCTGGGAGCAGTGCCTTCACCTCGCTGGGCTACGGTCTCCTTATCTATAAAATGAGGGTAATAATAGTGCCTGTAATGCACTTAGAACTTGGGTGGTAATTGCTATAATTATGATTATTCTATCTTTCCACCTTGAGTTATTCTTAAAGACAGATACTTGACTTTAGTCTCAACTGACTTTTTTTTCTATAGTGACCTCACCTGGAATAACTTTATTATAACTCCACTGATGCTTCCTACAGTGAAATAATCAAATTAGCCAACTTTCTGGAGAAACAATGAAAACAAAATGTTCTGTTTTTTTCTTAATTTAACATTTTTCATCTTATAAATTGGATGCAATTGAAGTTAAAAAGATACAAGGCTTTGTGAAAGTTTTGAGTGATAGAAGATAGAATATGATCTCAGCTATAATTACAACGTTGTTAAATTGAGACTATAATTTAAGGATTTAGCCTTCATATTTAAAATTTGAGGGTTCTGTATAACTGCAAGAATCCACAAACAATGATGACATTCTAAAGAGGAAAGAAATGGAAAGTAAATAGCACTGCTAACTTTCCCATTATATTTAAGTGCACTGGTAGAGAAGGACAAGTTTAGCTCCAAGATTCCTTACGACACAATTCCTTATGGGCACAATACACCAAGAAAGAAGCTTCTGACCATACTTGCTCTTTAATCTGCAATGCTGGTTACAACAGAATTTATAATCAGTTGAAGGTTTGATGAACTGACAACAACCCCTCTGCTCCTATTTTTATCTTCATGATTGCTTATTTATTGCAGGAGCATGATATTTATTCTTAATAATATGCTAATCATAATTACTAAGGAAATTGATGGTTAGCCTGTCTGGCATTAGGTGATCAAAAGGAAGCTGCAATGGAAACAAAAACATTTCATTAGCAAACAAAAGTAATCTAAATGGAGCACACTTTGATATCCTTATGATTTGGTTCTTACAAATTATTATTAACAACTAGACTAAAACATTTCACTGTAGATATACAAAGCCAGGTTGTTGCAACATGTGGATTTGAGCTTGCTCCGATATATGAATAACTGGGGAAGTTCCCACAGAGGACAGTAATAAATTGTGGTTGCTCTAACCAGAGACAGCCAGTCCTAATTTAGTTCTGCATCTTCTTGCCTTTTGCTTTTGTGTTTCCTGTCTGCTTTTGGTCCCTGGCACTCTCCATCTTGCCTTCTCCACTCTCCATGGGACATTCTGGTGGGAATACAATTCCACATATTACTTCTTGGGATGTTTACATTTATATTTATTTTATCTCTCATTGGAAAATTAAAGGTTTTTGTTCCTCCTTAATTTGAACATCACTTGTTTTTTGTGTTTTGTTCCTTTTAAGTAAGGGGCACTATCCTAGTGTCTCTGAAAATAGACTGTTGCCTACTTTGCCTTCTGGCAAAGTGAATTCTGGATCTGAAATGAAAGATGTTATAGAAAAAATAAGAAGACTGCTACCCACTCAGTTATAGCAGAGAATAGAGAGAAGTCCAGAGAAGGTTAGAAAATATTTAGAAAATATTTTCCTTTTAAGATCCTATAAGTTTAAATACACTTAAACTGCATCAATGATAATATACCTAGAAATGCTTAAAAATACTAAGAAAATGCAAAAAGGAATTTTTTGAGATGGTTTTGCTCTGTCACTCAGGCTGAAGTACAGTGGCACAATCATAGCTCATTGCAGCCTTGAACTTGTGGGCTGAAAGAATCCTCTTGCCTTAGCCTCCCCAGTAGTTGGGCCTACAGGTGCTTATCAGTCAGTCCAGCTAATTAAAAAAAAAATTTTTTTTTTTTAGAGATGGGGTCTTGCTGTGTTGCCCAGGCTAGTCTGGAACCCCTGGCCTCAAGCCATCCTCCGCCTCAGCTTCCCCAATAGCTGAGATTACAGGCATGAGTCACTGCACCTGGCAGGACATTTAAAATGAAATGAAATGAAATAGTTTGTGATTATTTTGCATATAATTCTGAGAGACTGCTCTATATAGTCTAATAAGAATCTGATTATGGGGAGAATTTACCCAAGAAAAGAAAATTGAACTTTATACCACAGATAACTGATAAAAAGCAGTCTAGAAAGCAATATTGTTGAAACAAATAAAAACTGAACATCAAGACCAGAATACCTTAGTTGTCCTTGACAAAATTAATAAATTATTTGGAGTATTTGGGAACTGTATCTGTAATAGGCTTCTGATAATGGGCTTGCTATTAATGTGGTTCTCTCTGCAATACTTGGGTAGTAGTGTCAGTAACCATTTATCTTGTGATCATATAGAAGTTAGAGGGAACTGGCATGGGGATGGGGTGATATATAGAAAAACAAAGTTCATTATATACAAATAAGCTGTAAATGTGATGAAAAGAGCCAATTATATATAACCAAACTAGAAAAAAGATGAGAAGAAATTATAAATGTCTGCAAAAGGTTCTAAAGAGAATATATTTCAAGTCGTAACACTATAATAGCCAGAAAGAAGGTACTTTTGGAGCAGAGAAATGTGATGAAATGATTTAGATTGAATATAAAAAAAAGATTTTAAGAATTTTAAGAAATCTGATACATTGTGTAATGTCCTTTTACGAGCCCAGTGTGGGTCCATTTTTAAAGGTAACACTAATAGGCAAAGGATTTATTTTGGGGAACAAACCATGTATCTTCAGTGTTTTTACTTCAGCTTTGTACCATATTAAGTAGAATAGTGCACCAGTGTCAGAAGATGACTTAAAGTCTCAACTCTGCCACTTATTAAATGTGTGATCTTTGGTAAATCAATAAAGCTACTTTTACAAGTTGAGATAATAGCACCTACCTCATTCCTCATTGGGTGGTTGTGAGGCTCAAAGGAGTTAACAGATGTGAACATGCTACACAAATACTAAGTAAAAGCCTATAATGCTAAAGTAGTTTAATCCTCTCCTTTAGTTGAGCCAAACTAAAATGTCATAAATCAGTAGGTTATATCATATTCTTCTGAAATTTAGCAATTTCCAAGTAGGTTTAGCATTAGAAAGTTATTTCACCAAGAAACAAGAGTATGTGGGAAAGTTAAGAATGTGTAGTCATAGGGGCTATGTGCTTATCACTAGTTTGATTTAATGGATACACTAATTTGCAATGTAAAGACTCTATTAATTAGTTTTCTGGAGGTAATTTTGCATTAAATACATCCACTTAACTTCACTAAAATTATTTTTTGCATGGTGACTTTAGTCTCTGGGAATAGTAACCACTAGCTGCTCTGATCACTAGGTCTTTTTTTTTTTTTTAGATTTCAGTGTAATGGTCACTTAACCTCCCTTGTAAGGAAAACTTTTCAGATCTTGGCTTCAAAAGTACTGTAAAAGAAAATTTGGCATTTACATTATGACTTATTGAGTCAAAAAAAAAAAACAACTCCTGGTAAATAAAGTGAAAAAATTTTTTTCAATTTAATTGGGCTAATAAGACAGCTATCAAAATTGTTATGATTATGTATTGTGAATTTTTATAAAGTATTGAGCAGAATATAAATGGTTCTTTTGGTTGGCATGAAGAGCACAGTTTCTTAAATTCAGTCTGGTTCTGTGTTCATTGTCTTTACTTCAGGTATCTGTATTTTACACTTTGAGTTGTCATTCATATTTTGACAAGTTGCTAAATTCTCATGCCACATTGATTCATCCTCTGTGATTTTGGTTGTGAAAGTTTGTATATAAACATCAACCTGTTCCATTTTATGTGAAAATCCTGGCTACCCTCTTCACCATGAAAGCAGGTTCAGATACAATCTGCCTTTTTAATTTTTAGGCCCTTTAGAAAATTATTTAGCATACCTATTATTACTACTTTTTTTTGAGACAGAGTCTCACTCTGTTGCCTAGGCTAGAGTGCTGTGTTGTCAGCCGAGCTCTCAGCAACCTCAAACTCCTGGGCTAAAGCGATCTTCCCAGAGTGCTAGGATTACAGGCGTGAGCCACCAAACCGAGCCCAGCATATATATTTTGAATGTAAAAAATACTCATTAAGTTTCCAAAGTCTTAATCATAGTACATAGAAAGATCCTTTTGTGGCCACAGAGAAAAGTTTTCTAATTTCCACATGAATTTAGTATGTTAATTTGTTCATAGTAAAGACTGAGAATGTTGTAGTATTAATATTTTCACACTTTAACCAATGAGTTATATGAAGTGCTCATGTGACCATAATTGAGTCAGGTTTTTTTTTTGTCTTTGATTATTTCCTCCAAATCATTAAAAATAATATGTACTTAGTTTTAAATATTTATTTTGATTTCATTTCTTTATTTTTACCCCTACCATGTACGACTCAAATAATCACTTCTTATTATTCTAGATGACGACACTCAGTGGTTTTTTTTTTCTTATTGACACGGTTTTGAACATCATGGTTCTTTTTCCCCCTTGGAAAATTGTCTGCATCCTTAAAGAGATTCTAGGTGCCAAATGTGTATACATTCTATATTATTCTTATCAGCAGGACACTCATGATTTTTTTTTTTTACAGAAAGAGTAAAAGATGAAAAGATAACATGAAATGGATAACAGAACATAAACTGAATGAGCAGAAATAAAGACAGTTAAGAAAAAATATGGTAAAGAAAAAAAAGCAGGTTCCAGGGAATTATTTTAGGATACAATAGGCAATGTAATTCAGTAAAAAAAAAAAACAGGGATGAAAGTCCTGAAGATAGTGGGAAAAAATAGTAAGAAGGTGTATTTAGGTAAGGCAGGAATAAAACCCAAAGACTATGAGAAAACAAGATTTATTTTAAAATTCAAGAAAAGAGCTGAAATATTTGTAATACTGTAAGGATAATTGAACTGCAAAAACATATAGGAAAAGAGTCACAAAGGTAAAACATCAAAAGAATTGTAGGGTTCATTACATTTCTATTCAAATGATTTATATTTTTTAAAAAAGTCTGTAATCAGATTAACAATTACAACAAAGTAATGTTTCTAGGGTTATAATTTAGATACATAGAGTTTATGTGTTTAAACTAATGCCATCAGAATGAAAAAAGAAATAATTAAAGACATTATCTAAAGGTAAAAACCCAATCTAGAGAATATATTTGAAGGAAAACTTTCTTATTATGGTATAACACCAGCTGTCCTAAAGGCTTTATAGAACATAATTGTGATTAAGCAGCACTCCTGCTGCTGGTGTAGGAGTTATAGCCAATAATAATGTATTGACATTTATATGGTTGTGATGCTCTGACCTGAACTCACTTAACTAGTGCCCTAGTAATTGCCAAGTGTTTCACATTTACTGTAATGCCAAGATAAAAATAGCAAAGTTGATTAAATACAGTTAGATGTTAATATAAAATAATAAACTTAAGTACTTCATATAATGTTGTTCCTGACAATTTGTTTTCCTCATTGAGTAAGTGAACGCAATTTATGGAAAAATAGCCCTTCATATTATTTCCCTAAAGTTAGGCACCATGAGTAATTAGTCTTTACTAAGCAGTTATTAAATCTTCACTCACATTGTAAATCAGTTGAAAATGAGGAGCAATAGGAGAAAGTAAGATTAGATTTTTAGAATGCTATTTTTGTGTATTTCAAACTGCCAGGTCACCAGGTTTTTGTATTATTATAATATATCAAGTGATAAAATTTGATTTATTTAAACCTTCTCTTAAACATTTTTACCCCTTTCAATGTTTGAGACTCTGTAAAAAGTTGAATATTTACTTACAGTTCTATTAAGTTTTCTTCCAAATCAGATATTTTCCTTACTCTCTTATTTTGTGATAATAAAGGTACTAATAGATGCTTTCATTGATGGACCCCCTACTTAAGGAAAATGAAAACTAAAAATGATCCTGGTTCTTTAAAAGTTTATCCCTATGGCACTATCGTGTAAGCATACATATGGGACAGTAAAAATGGAAGACGACACATTAAATGACATTATTATAAAATGCAATACTCTTGGAATGATCCCTTATTAAATTAGGCTCTATGATCTGAGATGAATTTCCCCGATCCCTAATCCATCACTGGAGAAATATTAAAAGATAGGTCTCAACTGGTATTAGAATCGCACTCAGTCTCTACTTTCATTATTTTGAATTAGGGTGCTACTGGGGGAAAGCCTCTTAATGAGAATTAGAGTGATTCACTGGCCTTCTTTTGGATTTTGACAAGTAAAATATTAACTCTTCAGTCACAGCTGTCTGAATTAAAATACTTGGCAGCCGCAGATGCACAAATTAAATTGGCCTTTATGTTTCCATATTGCTGACCTCCTTAGAGGCAAAAACATCAAACCCAACAATAACAAAAAAGTCACAGTGTGTCATTTCTTGAAAGAAAATATATTTATTGAAGTTTTTATATTTGTTTTGGTTTTAACATATAACTGAACAACTCTAGCACATTTCGAAGTGGAGTTTTGTTTTATTTAATTATAAATTATATAAACTTCAGCTACACATCAGTTATTTTAAGCCATTAACTGATTGTTAGAATAATCAGTAAAGTTTTGGGGGGTTTCTTATCTGTTTAAATTCCATTAATCAGATCTGTGAGTTAGTATCAGAGGAA
>VBSM01000272.1:16058530-16063530 GCA_008086735.1 Cheirogaleus medius | reverse complement strand
CTAGTGAAAAAGGTACTAACTCAATTTATTACTACTTTAGTGAGACTATAATAACTCTCTCCTTAACCTGTGAGTGTTTAAATCTGGGGATTCCATTTCCTGTAGGAAAGCTGTGAAAAAGCCCAGTTTTCTAAATTTTGGAATTCAGTTAACTAAGTTTCTGTGAGGTGATGATTTCCCATCTTACATATTATATCCCACATAGTGTATCCTCTGCTGTTGCTAGCTGGAGTTCCTGCTTATCCTAAAGTACAACAATTGTCATTTTGCCAGACACAAAAAATACCATGTTGATGTATTAACAGCCTCTACCATGGATGGCACTATGCTCAGTTACAAAATTGTACTAACTTTGAAAATTGATTAATTGATTGTTGCAGGTAGAAAGTCAAAAAATGGTGAAGCTTTTTAAAAAAATGAAATATAAAGTTAGAGTTAGTGGAAAGTTTCCCTGAAGTCCTAAAAAGTTTAGAAATTTATGCCACTATATAATAAAAGCAAATGGGTGAGAATGAAAACCATGATATTTAAGCTTTTATACAATTATTTCACTTTCAATGGTTTTTAAAGAAATCATTTAATATAGCACAGTTAGAATACAGTTAGACTATTTTACTGTTAATAATTTTCAAAACATTATTTTCCATTATAAATACGATAAAAAATGGTTTACTATTTCTCTGATTATTTCACGACATTCACTGACTCATTTTAATCTTCAAGTAAATCAACAAGGAAACAGGATTCATTTAATGAAGTTGGTTTTGTGGTAAATTTACAAATGCAAAGCTTCATGTCTTTCATTAAATGCAAGCTCTATGTGTGTGGATATGTATCTTGATCAGTAACTGAGTTAGATTTTAAATTGGATAGTGATTATACCTTTATTGATAAGGGTAATATATTTTACATATTTATAATATTTATACATTTATAATTGCTTAGTTTTCATGTTAGTAATTTTTGCTTCCTGGTTTAAATTTCAAATAGAAACTCTTGGTTAATATCTCATTCACATTAACACTCTCAATCTCAGAATCAGTAAAGGCAGGGAGAGGAAAAAAGAAAATTACTCATTTGTAGCAATGAAGATATATACACGGTGTTTTTTCAAGCACAAATATGTACAGAATGTGAAATTCTGACAAGGAATGCCTGAACAATATGCTCATTACAGAGCCAAAATTCCAGTGAGTGAAGAGATGAGACTGTATTGCCCATTGCTGTAATGGCTGCAGGAAAATCTATGGCTCTTCTTTTTGAAGCAGAGTTGGCCATTTCCCTTCTACTAATGGAAGTGACATTGAGAAAGACATAGTCCCAGAGGGAAGGCCCTGAGCTGTGTGCTATGAATGGTTCCCTCTCAGGTCAGGCTCCCATGCCCATTTTGCTACCTTGCTTTCTGAGTGATGATTATTACTTTATCCTTTGAAATAGACATGACTGACTATATATATAGAGGGCTCACACACTGCAAAAATTACTTGCATGTTTGTTCTGTGTAAATTCTTACCTTAGTTCATGGTTTTAAAAAGGAATCAATAAGTTGATTTTGTTCCTGATTTATGATAGATATAGTTTATAAACTATACATTTTAGAGTTGAAATGGATTTTAGAGGTTTATCTTGTCCAAACTCTTTCACAAATCTAGAATCCATTTTTTAATATCATAATAGATGATCATCTTATTTTATCCCAGATAGTTAAATTTGATGATGTTTTGCCATAGCTATAGCAATATCAGTTATAACATATTGCTAGGAAAACAAAATCATCTACTAAGGGTCAAATTATCTCAAAGTGATCTTTTATATGTCAGTGTTCAATTCTAGCATGTGCTGTGCATAATTTTGTAATTCAAGCCTATATACTACATGTGTTTATTTAGAGAAAAATGTGATTAAATGGGAGCTAAAGGTGGGTCTTTCCAATTTAGGCTGAATGAAACCTCTTGTAAAATATGAAATTTTAAAAAGGAGTATTATTTTATAGGCAGGCAATGTAATGACAAGAGAAAAAATGAGTAGTGATTTATTAGCAGAAAAACAGGCCAGTGTCATCTCATATAAGGAGTTTACCCTAAATGTTACCTGTGATGTTGAATAGGTACTTTCTGACTACTTCTCATTTTCCTTGGATAAGCTGAGGGACCATCATGAAGGCTGTTGGGAAGAACTCCACACCAAAAAAAGCATAAGGGAAGGAGTGCAATGTCTACGTAAGTGGGCAAAGGCATGGTATTTACTTTGAATCTGCAAATATAGGTTCACCCAAGGATGAGAAACACAATGTGTTTTCAAATGTCACTTATAGGAGTGCATATTTATGTGCACATTTAAAAAATTAGATTCTGTGTTATATAAGTATTAGCTTACTGAATACAATGAAAAGAATATTTTTGGAAGTTTTTATTCTAATAAGATTTTGGAAGCCAAACCATTACTAATCTGTGTTTTCATGATGATAGAGATAAATAAATAGAGTATAAAGCCTAAATAAAACATCTCCAAAATCTCCAAGTAAGCTGTGTCCTGAACATATGCACTGAGCACTGTTCCTGGGGAAAAAAAATAAATTTTTTTATTTTCCCCTTCTATTTGTTAATTTTATACATTTTCTTTTCTTTTCTTTTTTTAGCATGTGAAACATTAATGTGATTCCAAAAGTCAGAACTGTGCAAAAAGATAATCTTGGGAAAGTAACATTTTCAGTGTTCAATTTTAGCGCATGTTGTGCATAATTTTGTAATCCAAGCCTATATACTACATCATTGTTTCTTTTCGAAAATATAAGAAAATTTCCATTTATATAGATATTTGCATCTTTTTATTGTAAAAATAGCAATATTCTATAAACACCTTTGGTACTTTGTATTTTTCATGTATCCTTTGATTCTATCCATAGCAATTTTTGTAGATCTTCCTCAATCCTTTTTTTGCTTCAGGATACTCCGTTTAATGGAAGAAAGACTTGGGGAAAAGGAAGGGGAACTTTTGTACTGAGTGCTGGCTATAATTCAACTGTTGTTCTGCATACATTCACAGGGTTATTTTTGCAATGCTTGCAATATCTTTTTGACATAGCATTATTATTATTACCACTTCACAGTGTGGAAATGAACTTGGAGAGACTAGGAAATTTGCCGAAGATCCCACAGCTAGTAAGAGAATGGAATGGGGACTTGAACGTGGAAATGAATTAACTCCAAAACCTGTATCTTCCTTCTGTACAACTAGAGCCAGTAAAACTGGCTGGAGGATGTGAACTTTAGGCAACTTTTGGCATAGAAGACAGTGGAAAGCAAGTTGAAGTCCAGCAACTCAGTTGGCATCCAAGGAGACCCAACATAGGGAAAGGACACAGCAACCAGGGACTCAGCAATAGGAACCAAAGTTCCAGAATTCAGGCAGGCTGTAGGGTTTTGTCATCAGAGAGGTTTTTCAGCAACAGCATGGACTACTGCTCTGATCTTAGGGTCAGGGAGAGGATTTTTGATGCTGAGAAGGAGACTGGCAAGAGCAAGAGGACCCAGATTAAGACTCAGTCTGGGTTCTTTTGTGAGAACCAAGACCATCTCAGAAGGCAGTGAGCCACCAAAGAGGCAGAAGGCTGAATTCTACCCAGGACTGGATTGGAGCTGCTCACATCTCTTCTGCTTTGGGTCAATGTCAGCTTGGGAAACTGGTGAACAGAGAAGAAATGATTAGGCTGACACCTAGCAAAGCTGTCAGTGAAGTTCCTGCTGACTCTGACAGGTAGCTAGCACCAGTTCAGGTCTTCTAATCTGGGTCCGAATCCACCCTCTTGGGTTTGGAGTAGAACTATACTGCTTTCTGGGGATAAGAAGAGCTACTGTGATTGTATTAGTTAGCATTTCCCAGAGAAACAGAGCCCACGACATACACACATATATGTACATATACATGTATGTGTGTGTACATATATAGAATTAGAAATTGGCTCATGTGATTATGGAGGCTGGCAAGTTCATAATCTGCAGGGTGGGCTGATCAGGTGGAGAACCAGGAGAGCCAATGTTCCAGTTAGAGTTTCATGGTGCTTTGCTTCAGAACCCAGAAGAGCTGATGTTGCAGATGAAGTTTGAAGGCAGCCTGCTGGAGAATTTTCTCTTGATTAGGGGAGGCTGGTTTTTTTTTTTCTATCCAGTCTGTCAACTAACTGAATGAAGCTGACCCACATTATGTAGGACAGTCTGCTTTACTCATACTCCACAATTTAAATGTTACTCTCATTCAAAACACTCTCATGGAAACACCAAGAATAATATTTGACTAAATATCCAGGGACCCCGTGGCCTAGCCAACTTGACACATAAAATTAACCATCACAGTGATCTTTGTAGTTAAGTGGATTCCTTTGGGCAGAATAGAATGAAGAAAGGATTTCTTTCTTTCTGAGATGATGCTGATCTCCAACTCGTAATCCCAGAATGTTAGCACTGCAGGGACATTGGAGATGATTTATTTTAGTTGTTTATGTGCAGTTGAGAAAACCAAGGCCCAGGGTGATTACATGAATTGCCCCAGATTCCACATACATTCATTAAGTAAATAAATAAATGAAATAAATATTGATTGTTACTTTTCCAGGTGCCAAGCACTGGGGATTCAGTGGTGACTAAGACAGACCCCATTCCTGCCCTGTGAACCTTCCCTGAGGAAGGAAGACAAGCTGAGATGTGAGGATGTGTGACAGTTAATCAGGTGAAGGCAGAGCAGGGACAGGATGAGGGGATCATACTCAGAGATCCAAGTGTGGGCAGGTGCCCAGGTGGGAAGGACATGAGTGAATTTGAAGAGTTGTGGGAAATTCAGAAGGAATTGAAAGGCATATAAAAGACTCAAAGATGCTTTTTACACTGGATCTTCCCCTAAAGATGGCAATCCCCACTCCAAGTATTCCTTTTTCAAAGTGCTTAGTAATCTTTTTTTTCTTTTTATTTCAGCATATTATGGGGGTACAAATATTACGGTTATGT
>VBSM01000272.1:16032873-16044479 GCA_008086735.1 Cheirogaleus medius | reverse complement strand
GGGCAATATACATAACCGTAATATTTGTACCCCCATAATATGCTGAAACAAACACAAAAAAAGAAATGCATCTCTAGATATACTCAGGTTTTTGCTTATACAGATCTAAACAATGGGTAGCATGAAATAATACATATTTTGAAAATTATATGCAATATGCCTTAGAATGTATTACACAATTGTTTTTCCCATCAGTGGATTTGTTCATTTCTTCATACTCTTTAAAGAAGAGCAATATAAAAATTATTTTGCATTTCCAGAGCAGAATACCTGCAGGTGAGGGTATTATAAATTTACCATTGTAAATCTTCAAACCCAGCACTGCTAGCTGGTAGCTGAAAATTGAATGTAGGTATCATTATGTAACCAATAAGAACAGGTAGAGTAAACATCAACATTTATCAAATACCCATTTTCTACAGAGGGTTTTAAGATTTGCTTTAGTAGAAATGGGCTTTTGGTGAGTAGGAGATTATAAAATAAATCATATATTATTTGTTTATTCTATCCCTTTCACAAATTTTATTCTATTACAATTTTGAGAAAGAAACATAATTTTGTTTTGTTTAATTTTCTTCCAGGATATATGTTACCCAACATCTAAAGGCTTATTAAGACTAATAGTAATAAGAAATGGAATATTTGACTCTTTGTATAATAAATTCTGCCAATGCTTATGCATATATATCATCAGAAAGATTGTTATGATCTTCTCTTTTTAAAGCTGAATAATATTCCATGGTATATATACCACATTTTCTTTATCTATATGTCCATAGATGGATACTCAGGTTGTTTCCATATCTTGGCTATTGTGAATAATGCTGCAATGAACACTGGAGCGAAGATATCTTTAGATGATTTCATTTTCTATGGGTATATACCTAGAAAGGGGATTGTTAACCTGCCATTTGCCATAACATGAATAAGCCTGGAGGACATTGTGCTAAGTGAAACAAGCCAGACACAGGAAGACAAATCTTGTGTCATCTTACTTGTATGTGGAGTATTTAAAAAACAACTCAAATACATTGGGATAGAGAATGAAACAGTGGTTACCACAGGCAGAGGGTAGGG
Source organism: Cheirogaleus medius (assembly GCA_008086735.1). Lineage (NCBI taxonomy): Eukaryota > Metazoa > Chordata > Mammalia > Primates > Cheirogaleidae > Cheirogaleus > Cheirogaleus medius. Next base: position 16,043,402 of record VBSM01000272.1, on the reverse strand, counting down.
AGAAGAAATGGGGAGATGTAGGTCAAAGGGTACAAAATAACAGACATGTAGGATGAACAGGTTTAGAGATCTAATGTACAACGTGATGATTAAAGTTAATAAAATTGTATTAGAAATTTTTTTTAAAAAAGTAGATTCTAACTACTCTTGTCACAAAAAAGTAACGGTGTGAGATAATAGGTGTGTTAATCTGCTTCACTATAGTAACCATTTTACTATGTATATGTAACCCATAACATCATGTGGTAAACTTCAAATATACACAACAAAACTTATTTTTTTTAAATGGTTGTTATGTACTCTTAATTTTGTTTAAGGAAGAAAGACGGATTATTTCCTTTTGGGACTTTTGCAAGCAAACCCTAAGTTTTACACATTGTACTTTAGAAACATCTATTTTCTTGAGTTTTTCTCTGGAAGAAATTTGATTTCAGAGCAATGTTGCATTTATTTATTTATTTTTATTTCTTGAGAATCAGGGAAAAGAGTAGATGATTTTCCTATGCTGCCTGGGAAGAATTTGATTTTGTAGAATTTCTAAAAATTCTGCCTAATGAGGGCTTCAGGAGTCCAATTATCCCACTTGTAGCAATTTAAGGTATATATTTATTACTGTTAAGTGACAACTGATAACTCTTGAAATCAGCTTAACTAGAGTACAGCTGGTGCTGACTGACGAACCATGGAGGCAACCAAGTTTTGCTGGTAAGAAAAAGAGATAGCGTTACATCATTCCACTTTGATTTCCCCTCCCCCATTTTAAAATCAAATATCCAAAGAAAAAGAGACAAGCAATATAAATAAGTTAGAAGGAATCATCCATTACTTTCGATAGATGGATTAACAGATTAGACAAACAGAAATGACTCTATGTTATTGTATAATATAATTGTCCTGAACATTTTCTATTACAGTGGTTAATGCACAGGCGATGAACCCAGACAGTCCAGGTTCAAACCCTTGTTCTGCCATGTTCCAGCTATGTGGATCTGGACAAGTGTTTAACATCTGTAAACATCATTTTTCTCATCTGTTAAGTGTGGATAGTAGTACACATGCCAACAGTTTTTTGGGGGGGAGAAACAAATGAGCTAATCGTCATGCAAAGTTCTTAGTACACAGTAAGTGCTCAACTAGTGTTAGCTATTTTGGCTAGATTATGCTTATGGATGACAGAGTCCTTGACTGATGAGGCCTGAAGGGAGAGCAGCAGTCTCAGTCAGGCGGCATCAATCAAGGAGAACACCTTTTAGGAGAGAAAATTTGACTTCTTTTTTGAAGTGCCAATGAATGTTCATGGATGAAAAAAGGAGAAGGAATATTTCAGGCACTGGAACTGAGATGCAAGCAAAAACAAACATGCTTTGAAACCAAGTAAATCATGCTGACTTGGAGTTTGGAAATAGATTTGGAGGAAGGTTTGTATAGGGGAGTAAGAAAGAATGCAGTTGATTAGCTAAATGACCAGATGGATGTTAATGTACATTAAAAAAATATAGGAGTGTTTGTGTCCTTAAACCAAAGAATGAGATTATAAAACAAATATTTTCATCCCAGCAGTAGTTTCTGGGTTGTACAGGGAGACGATGGCACCTTTGGAGGGTGTTGGTAATCCAGGTACTGTAAACTTGGTTCTTAGAAGTGTCCATGGAGTTGGAAAGCAAGCGTGCGGGGCTAAGAGACAATATGGATAGAGGAATGGTACAGCTTGGTAATAGACTCAAGGTGGGAACTGAAATAGAGTAGTTGATAATACCTCCCTTTATTACTTTATCTGTTTATATTTATATGCAATATATTTCCTGTTATATAAATAGAACCTCCCATTCCACCCCACAACATTCATGTTGGAAATGGAGGTAGAGATAATCTTTAAGAACTTCATCAGGGATTCTATTAGGTCATTAAATATGAAATGTCTGATTTCGAATAAAAAGTTTAGTTTATTATATCTCAAATAAGAAGCAGTACAATTAATCAAAGTGCAAGCCTAAACTATAGACACAGTTTTGCCATCTTAATGGTAGCTGGTTTATGCCAGCAGTGAAGAAGCCTGGAGAGCAAGCGAGTGGCGATGAATTTGTGAAAAGCGTTTCCGGCAGCTTGTTGGGAATTGAATATTTTTCCATGCAAGAAGTGGTCTAAAGCCTGGAACAAGTGGTAGTCAGTTGGTGCAAGGTCTGGTGAATACAGTGCATGACAGAGAGTTTCCAAGTCCAGCCTCTGTAGTTTGAACAGCATTGTTTTTTGCAACATGTGGTCTTGCAAGAGGATTAGACTGTCTCTATTGACCAATCTTGGCTACTCAATCACAAGCATCCATCATTTCTTCCAGTGGGTTGCAGTAGACAGCCGCTGTAATAGATTGACCAGGTTTCATGAAGTTGTGGTACATAACACCAGTGCTGAACCACCAGACATCATTACCTTTTTTTGATGAGTATTCAGTTTTGGACTAGGTTTTGGCACTTCATCATTATCCAACTATTGTGCCAAATGCTTGCATCGTAGAGTTGAAAAATCATGTGCATATTGCTTTTGCACCATCATAAAGCAATATGGAGCAATCTTAAATTGAGGACTATCTGTATATGAATGTTTTGAAGAATCTGCTTGGAGTCATCTCTTGGTCTTTGTCTCATGTCTATTTTGTGGTTATAGTACTGTTTTTATTAACAAATTAAACATTACAAAGCAAAACCAAAAAATATGTCATGTGACTTTTTTGCTTTTATTATTTTTAGTATTATACCTAAATATTTTTCCTGTTTTTTAGCAGACTATTTTGCTACTGAGATAAATGAGGGTTGTGAGTGGAGTATTAGTTAGTTGTAAGGAAAATAGAGAGAATTGTGTAGGCATGTTGCTGGTGCCCGGGTTAAGACCATATTCCTTAGGTGGAATCCTTGCTTCTCCACTTTCTAGCCAGTAACCTTAAAAAAGTTATTTAAACTCTCTGGTTCTCAAATTCATGTATAAATTGGGGTTACTCATAGTACCTACTTTACAGGGCTAAGATAATTCATGGAAATCTCCTAGAACAGTACTGAGCACCTAGTGAGTGCTCAATTAGCTATTTATTTTTATTATTTTAATGTTGTTTATAAGAAAAATTAGTCTACTAGGAAAATCAATCTCATTGTTTTCATCTTGTTTTTGACTCAAAGTGATATTTTCTTATTGATTATGATAGTCAATACATTTGATTTCATATAACTTTTGGTTGTTTTCAAATGTGAGTTCATATTTAAATGCATAAAAATTTGCTAAAATAGTAGATATATTAAGTATGTTCCATTGAGTTTGCAGATAGCACCAAAAGAAAAAGAATTCCTCTAATATTTTCAGCATGATTAGAAAAGTATGTGGTCTCCCCAAGTGGGACTACTTTGAAGGATATACCATTCATTTGAAAATGTAATTTCTGCTTTTTTGTTATTAAATAATATACTCAAATTCATTAATAATATTGTGATAGGGAGAATAATGGTCTTTCAAAAAGGCCCACATTTTAACCCCCAGAACCTGTGAATATATTATATTACATGGCAAGAAGGAATTAAGGTTGCTAATCAGCTGACTTTGAGATGGAGGGATTATCCTGAATTGTCCAGATGGGCCGAATGTAATCACAGGCTCCTTATAGATCAAAAATGGAAGAAGGAGGGTTTGTATCAGAGTGGTGCAGAGCGAGAAGCTCATCTATCCATTGCTGGCTTTGCCAGGAGCCAAATCTGAGGGCAGCCTCTAGAAGCTGGAAAAAGGGAGGAGACAGATTATTTTCCATCTAGAGCCCCCAGAAGGAATGCAGTCCTTCTGCCACTTTGATTTTAACCCAGGAAGACCCATTTCAGACTTCTGATCTGCAGAATGGTAAGATAATAAATTCGTGTTGTTTTAAGCCACCAAAGTTTTAGTAATTTGTTATGGCAGCAATAGGAAACTAATGTAATACTGTGCTTTGTCACATCTCATGCCATGGGTTAAGTTTAAAATTATAGATTTTTTTGTTTGTATCTTTATTATTTTAGGATACTTAGGAGTGGAATAAAGATCACTTTCAGAAAGGAGTACACCAAAAAATTACCACCCAAGGTATAGATGTTAGTAAAGAAATATTCTCTGCTATTTAAGTGGAAAGGTTACTTTCCTTTCTGTTTAACCAAGCAGAGATTACTTCACATTTTGAAGCACATGTTGGACCTTGGAATGAGAATGGAAGATAAATAAGGGTCTTATGCTATGGACAAAAGCAAATCACAGAAGAGAATCTTACCTTGGGCAGAATGGCTGTGTTTGTGGAAATTTTGAAAAGATTAAACTGACGAAGCTTCTATTTATAGAAATATTCTGATTGTTTCTGTTTTCCCCAGGCTACTGGAGGTAAATACATATGCTATTCATTGACCAATCTGTTTTATTTTTCTGTTGAAATATATGTGATAGAGTATCTGCAACTTTTGGGTATATTAAAGCTACAGAGAAAACAAACGGACAACTTAAAAAATGATAGTGTGTATGTGGCATGAAGTGAGGAAGTGTTAGAATGATTATTTTGCAGCATAATTTTGTGACAGAGGGCACAGAATATATAGGACATAAAACAGTGAAGTTTAAAGGTGAAAGGAACATTTACTGGAAATGAATCACAGGGAAGGATTCAAACAAGAGAATTTCAATAGAACTTTTACAGCCAGAAGAGGCAAAGAAAATGAAGAGGCCAACTGAGCTAATGCTAACTGAAAGAATTAAAAAGAATACGCAGGCTCATTTACAACTTTATCATGAGGGAGAATGATCCATCAATAAATGAGGAAGGAGGAGAAATCAATGTTAGTTGTAAAATGACTGAAGTATTGAACTGCTGTTTTCAAGTCAGTCTTTTATAAAGAAATAGGGGTCTGGATAATTAGGAAGTAATTAAGGTCCTACTATCTTTGAGGCAGTATTGATGATAAATAAGTAAATAATTACCACTTGCATCAACAAAATATGTGTGTATGTAGAAGAAAAGCATTCTATAATAAATTTCCCTGCTCCAATGGTAATTATTATACCACTTGGTAAACTAGCACTTTATAGGGGGAAAGCTCCACTTCTAAACATGTACAATTAAATAGATCCAGTGATTTGATCAGAGGAAAAAAACAAAGGAATGAGATTTTCAGGCTGAAATCAAGAGAATCCAATATCAGCTTATTTAAACAAACAAAATGACAACAACAACACACACACACAAACAACACTGCAGTAAAGCAATTTAGTCTGGAGCACCAGGTGTGGGATTTGGAACCGTGCAATGCAAAGTACAGTTCTTAGTTGTCTGGTGAGCCTGAACCATTCAGAAAACGGATCATACAATGTTTACAAATGCAGAATAACTGGGGGCTTTATATCTTCAGAACTAAAATTTTATTGAAAACTGTGAACTCTCCAGTTTGTGCTATATAATGTAGATCCAGGTATGAGCTGGGTCTAGAGCCTGAGTCCAATGAACAAATTTCTATGGATGGTTGTGCAGCTCCCACAAAAAGGAAACCATTTTAGAGATTTAAATATCTCATTTTATCTAAAGCCATAAGAAAGACCCTTAGAAAGACAGTTATTATGGGTGACAGTATCCTTCTCCTTTCTCCTCCAATTATTTATCCAACTTCAACACTCCCTTCTAGTCAACATCCATTCAACTCTCCTTATATGTAGGCCAATGGCTCCAGTTTTATATATTCTGTTGCAGAGCCTCGCACACTTTTCATAAATGAATGAATTGATGTAAGAATGAACTTTTTTGGTAGTTCAGAGGTAGTGCAGAGTGGTAAAGAACAAAAGATTTGCAGTCAGACAGACCTAGTTTAGAATCTTGCCTCACTCTCAATCTCATGCAATGAGCACATGGGCGAGTGCTTTAACCTTTCTTAGGAATGGTAATCATATTTACTACATATGGTTTTGTGAAGATAAAGTGAAATAGTTGATATATAGTTCTTGGCACAAAGTAGATACTCAAAAAATAAAACTTATTATCATAATATGGTAGATTTAATAAAACATATGATACAAATGCTTGCTTAAAAACTAGAAAACCCCAAATCTGTTTTTGTTCTAATCTTGAATGACATAGAACTTGGCATATTAGTACTTGATAAATGGTAGCTATTAATGTGTATTTATTATTTAACCCTGTTAGCTTAGAAAAATTATAGTCCCACTTGACCTCAATTTCCACATAAGTTAGGATTAACCTACATTTTTGGAGCATTTTTGTGTTCTGGGCACTGTTGAAGCATATGATTCCTGAAGGAATGTGAGTTTAGTTGGAGAGATGAAACTAACACATAGAAAACAACTGGAGGTAAAAGTGGGTCCAATTTCTCACAAGTGCATTAGAAGTTCATAGAACAGAGAGGGTAGTGCATTGTGTCAGCAGAAAGCATGGCAAGGAAAAAGTGGTGCTTACTCTGGGCCTTAAATGTTACTTAAGATTTGGATGGATGAGGAGATGATGATGGAAAGGTCAGAATGCTTTTTAAGGGGGAGACCAGCCTGAGTCAGTGTGTAAAGGTAGACACGAATGCATCTAGTAATTGCATTTCTGAAACATGAGGCATATGATCCAGTATAAGGTATGAAGATTGCACCAGAATATATGAAACTGGAGTCACTGGCCTACTTATAAGGAGAGTTGAATGGATGTTGACTAGAAGGGAGAGTTGAAGTTGGATAAATAATTGGAGGAGAAAGGAGAAGGATACTGTCACCCATAATAACTGTCTTTCTAAGGGTCTTTCTTATGGCTTTAGATAAAATGAGATATTTAAATCCCTAAAATGGTTTCCTTTTTGTGGGAGCTCTACAACCATCCATAGAAATTTCATTTTTCTCATCCGCTTCCTCTACTAGTCTATGAGTCTCTTGAGGTAGGAACCAAGTTTTGTTCATTTCCATATATGGGCACTTAATACAGTGCCCGCCACATAATAATGAATGTGAACTATTTGTGGAATGATGAAAATTGTTGTAGAGTCATAAATGTGAAATAACATTTAATATTTGTGTCTCAATTACATTTATTTTAGCTACACATTTTATCTACTTCTAAAAGATATTACTGTAGCTTACACATTGAAATAGAATATCAGCTAAGAAACAGAGGTCATACTTCAGAAGGAGACAGTTCCCTTCCTTTTAGGCACCAAGGCCAAGCAGATTATGATACTCAGCCAAGACAATTTGGATTTGGTTTCTGACAGTTGTAACACAAAGAGAATCATATCATGCTTTTGTTTTCTGATAAGAAGTCTGCAACATTCAACTGCAGAGAAAGAGCTTTCCCTGGAAGCAAACTTGAGGAGGAAGTGATCACATGGGACCTTGTAATATTTCAATTAAACGTTCCCATATAGAGAAGGATGTTCAATTGGATGTGAGTGAGCATAAAATAGGCTCTAGAGAGAATTGGCACTGAGACCAACCTCATTTCTTCTGGCTTTCCAGATGGTTCAGCAATAAAATTTACTCCCCACCCCCTTTTTTTTAAATTTTGGAAGTGCTGTGCATCTGGAAAAAATAACCAGAATTCAATTGTTTAAAGAGTAAAGATATTTAGGTATAGATAGAGAATGGAGCTCATATTAAATGATTTTGCTTTGAAACATGGTAAATAACCTAGAGAATAGCATAAAGCACTTTGCAGGGCCATGGCTCATCAATCTATAACATCACTTTTATTAATTTGGAATCTTCATGAGCAGAGATGAAGAAAATAGTCCTTGAATTGATTTCCACATTATGCTGATTTTGTGATCATCTGTGTACTGAGACCACCCAATTCATCTCTGTTGTAACTAACACCAGATTTTGTCCTGGGTTTGAAATCTCTGGCTATGACATGCAACATATTTAAAAAATATGTTTGATTGATAGTTTAATCATTGTTCTCTATTACATCAGCAGCCAGACTTAGTATTCCAAGTCTGAGGGATTGTTTTGCCTCTGTCCCTGTGTCACACAAAGTACTTGTGGCTTGCCAATAGGAGATCTGATTGCAGCTTTATAGATTTCAGACATAGTTGAAAGTTTACATTTTACGTTTATCTTTTAGATAGCACATGATTTCTATTCCTCCTGTTGTAAAATAAAATCAGCTTTCTAATCATTTCTGTCATATGCTCTCATCTCTTCTTTTCTTTCTTCCAAATATTATATGAGTATCAAAATTTTATGCTTTAGAAAGGCTAGTGGGAAAAGCCAATCACCACTCACTCTTTTCAAACCTGAGTAGGTAAATGTGTAATCAAGTTTTCATCTGGTATAGTCGTAAATGCTTCCTTTCAGTTGGTGTCATCATTCTAGGTTTTCTATGTGATTTAACAATTGGGCAAATTAGCATGGCTTTAGAAGCTGGAAGAAAATAGAACCAGGCCTAAAGAAATATGTCTAGAGCTAAGTACATTTAATTGAACTTGACATTGGTATCCATCCACTGATGGTGTACCCCTTGCTCAGGCAAAATCGTTAAGTAGGTAAAGCGTCTGCAGGGATTCTGCTTCATAGGCATCTCTCTGATTTCCCCACTCTTTTAATGAAATTTTTAGGTTTCCTCATCACTTCCCCTTCCCACAGTCATAGCACCTCACCTGGGTTGTCCTTTTTGGGTAACGTTCAATGTTTGGAGCTTAAATAAAAAGCTTTATTGGAGTATGATTGACATACAATAAACTTTCCATATTTATAGAATACAATTTGGTAATTTTAGACATATGCATACTCCTATGATCACTGTAATCAAAATAATGAACATAACCATAACCAACCAAAGTTCCTTCATGCTTCTTTGCAATCCTTCCCTCCTGCCTCTCTCTGTACCCCATTCCATCACCAGAAAACCCCTGTTTTCTGTAGTCATAGGTTTGTTTTTATTTTCTAATATTTTATGTAAATGGAATCATAAGTATGTATTTTTTGGTGGTTTGGCTTTTTTGATTTTATTATTTTGAGAGTCATTCATGTTGTTTTGTATATTAATAATTTGTCTTTTTATTGTTGAGTATTCCATTGTATGGATGTACCATAATTTATTTATTTCTTCAACTGTTAAATGGTTTTTGGGTTGTTTCCGACTTTTGGCTAGTACAAATAAAGTTGCTATGAACATTATGTACAAATCTTTGGGCATATGTTTTCATATTTCTTGGATATTTGCCTAGGATGTATGAATGGCTGGGTCATACACAGATGTATATTTAACTTCTTAGGAAACTGCCAAATTTTTCCAAAGTAATTGTAGCATTTTACATTCTTGCCATTAGTGTATGAGAATTCCAGTTGCTCCATATCCTTGTCAACACTTGGTGTTGTCAGTTTTAATTTTAGATAATCTAATAGGTATGCACTGCTATCTTATTGTGGTTTTAATGCTCATTTCTCTAATGACTAACAAGTTAACCATCTTTTAATGTGTTGTTTGCCATTTATGTGTCCTCTTTGGTGATGTGTCTATTCACATTTTTTTCCTATTTAAAAAATTGAATGTGAACGATTTGCTTTCTTATTATGATTTTTGAGAATTTCCATATATTCTTGGTACAAGTCCTCTCCTCTATCAGATTTGTGATTTACAAATAATTTCTCTTAGCTTATGGATTGTCTTTTCATTCTCTTAATAATGTCTTTCTCAGAACAAAGGTTCTTAATTTTGATGAAGTCTAAATTACTAATATGTTATTTTATGGATCATGTATTGGTGTTGTACCTAAGAAATCTTTTTAAAAATTCATTTTTATTGAGGTATAATTTATGTAAAATGAAATGCACAGATTTTAGATGTACAGTTCTATGTGTTTTGATGAATTTGTACCACTCAGGTAACTGCCACCCTCATCAAGACATGAAACATTTCCATCATCCTAATAAATTTGTTTTATACCCCTTTCTATTCAATTGTTTCTACATGAGCAGCTACTAATCTTTTTGTCACTATAGATTAATTTTTCCTGCTATTGAAATTCATATAAATGGAATTATTAATATACAGTATGTGGCCTTTTGTGTCTTTTTTTCTTTCACATAACATAATGTTTTTAAAATCCATCCATGTTGTATATATGTCTCTAGTTTGTTCCTTATTGCTGAAAAGTATTCTCTTGTATGGGAATCATTACACATCATTACAATATGTGACCTTTTGTGTCTAGCATCTCTTTCTACTTTGTAAAGATGAAGAGCCAAAAGAATTAGAATTGAAGCTTGGAGAACAAACTTGGGATTCCAAAATGGCATAGAAGCAGTATATATTAGGATCTAGGCAGCAGACAAAATGGATTATTTTTGTGGCCATCAGAGTCACCTGTAGGGACCTTAACACTGGGGCATAAGTTGAGTAGGAATGGGGATGCCCAATGATCTGTGTAAATTAGGGCTACAGGATAGGCACCATTACGGGATCTGGGTGGTATGTCCATGTTTCTCTGGGAAGACCTGATCTTGACTCCATCCTCAGGTAATTGCTGTTGAGATTCTTTTTTTTTTTT
>VBSM01000272.1:16021981-16032773 GCA_008086735.1 Cheirogaleus medius | reverse complement strand
CGTTGCCCATTTCTTGATGGGATTGTTTGATTTTTTCTTGTTAATTCTTTCAAGAGATTCTTGTGTCTGTTGAATATGCTTGCATTTTGCTTCCTTGAGTTTTGCTCTGTGGTTCTTGAACCAAACCTATGGTATGGTTGGATGTATGTCCATTTTTGAAGCCATTTCTTTCTGAAGACTGGGGTTTGGGTATAGGTTCTTATTGAACAGGATGCTCAATCTTTCAGTTGGTTCTCAGTGAACATAGATCATTTTCTTTGGAATTGTATCTGGTGCTTTTGTTTAGGAAGGTCCTCTGAGCCTGACATCTTGTAATCTAGATGTGCTCCTATGTTCAAGTCCAGGGATTTGATGAGCTTTTAAAATAAAAAGGTAGTAAAGTTTTGTAGGCTCAAGTATGCTACATTGATGTTCGCTGCTACTGAAGATGTACAACAATATTGTGAATTGTATTTGTGAAATTAGGAAATCTTTTGATTTCCAGTGATCATGGTGTTTGTCAATAAAGATAGTTTCATGTCCTTCTTGCATGTTTCTGATTTTAGGGGAAAAAATTCAATATTTCATCACTAAGTATGATTCAATTTCTTTAATAGTTATGTGACTATTCAGATGATCTATTTCTTCCTTTTTTAAAAAATAGATTTTATTATATATATTTGAGATATACAACATGTTATGAGATACATATATATACATGGTAAAATGGTTACTATAGTAAAACAAATTAACATATCCATAATCTCATGTAATGACCTATTTTTCTGTGGCAAGAGTAGATATAATCTACTCATTTAGCAAAACTCCTGGACACAATACATATTATTACCTATAATCTTCATGTTGTATATTAGATCTGTTAGATCTTTAGACTTGTTCATCGTATATATCTGTTACTTTGTATCCTTTGCCTACAGATCCTCATTTCTTCCTTGGCCCCATCCTGACCCTGGTAACCACTGTTTTATTCTCTATCTCTGTATATATTTTGTATATTTGACTTTTTTTAAGATTCCATATATAAGTGACATTATGCAATATTTTTCTTTCTATGTCTGGCTTGTTTCACTTAGCAGAGTGTTCTCCAAACCCACATATCTTGTGGGAAATGGCAGGATCTCTTCCTTTGAAAAGGCTGAATAATATTCCATTGTATATATGTATGCCACAGTTTTTTTTATCCATTCATCTGTTGATGAGCACCTAGATTGTTTCCATATCTTGGCCAATGTGAATAATGCTGCAATAAACATGGGAGTGCAGATATCTTTATGAGGTGATTTTATGTCTTTTGGATGTATACCCAGAAGAGAGATTGCTGGGTCATACTGTAATTCTGTTTTTAATTTCTTTAGGAACCTCCATACTTTTTTCCATAATGGTTGCATCCATCTACTTTCCCACTAACAAGGTACAAGGGTTCCCTTTTCTCTACACCCTCACCAACACTTGTTATTTATTGTCTTCAGATAATAGCTTTCCTAATGGGTGTGAGGTAATATCTCATAGTGGTTTTGATTTGTATTTCCCTGATGACCAGTGATATTGAGCACCATTTCATATACCTGTAAGCCATTTTTATGTTGTTTTTGGAGAAATGTCTACTCAGGTCCTTTTCCTCTTTTTAAAAATCATGTTATGTGTTTTCTTGTTCTTGATTGTATGAGTTTTTTATTTTTATTTATTTATTTATTCATTTTTATTTCAGGGTATTATGAGGGTACAAACATTATGGTTATATTTTATGTCTTTGTGTCACCCAAGTGAGGGTTAGAAGCATGCCCTTCCCCTCTACAATGCTCACAGTGTCCTTTAGTTGTGGTTTTACCCCCCCCCAACTCCCTAATTGCTGGAGAATATTACTACCAGGTGAACAACATAGTGTTAATCAGTCAGTGCCAATTTGATGGCGAGTACACGTGGAGCCTATTCATCCGATCTTGTGATACCTCACTTCAGATAATGGGCTCAAGCTCTATCCAGGAAAATATAAGAGGTGCTAGATCAGTGTTGTTTCTTATAATTGAGTAATATTCCATGGTATACATATACTAAATTTTAATAATCCACTCGTGAATTGATGGGCACTTGGGTTGTTTCCACATCCTTGCAATAGTGAATTGTGCTGCCATAAACATTTGGGTACAGATGTCTTTATTATAGCATATCATTTGCTCTTTTGGGTAGATGCCTAATAGTGCTATTGCTGGATCAAATTGTATTTCTATTTTTAGCTCTTTGAGGTATCTCCAAATTCTTTTCCACAGAGGTTGCACTAATTTGCAGTCCCACCAACAGTGTAAGAGTGTTCCTGTCTCTCCACATCCTCACCAGCATTTGTTGTTTTGGGATTTTTTTGATAGAGGCCAATCTCATTGGGGTTAGGTGATATCTCATTGTGGTTTTGATTTACATTTCTCTAATGATTAGAGATGTTGAGCATTTTTTTATATGTTTGTTGACCATTATTCTGTCTTCTTTTGAAAAGTTTCTGTTCATTTCCTTTGCCGACTTACTGGTTTGTATGAGTTCTTTATAAATTTTGGATATTAACCTGTTATCAGATATATGGTTTACAAATATTTTTTCTTATTTGTTGGTTACCTTTTCATTTTGTTGATTGTTTCCCTTGCTATACAGAAGCTTTTCAGCTTGGTGTAGTCCCATTTATTTTTTCTTTTGTAGCCTGACCTTGCAGTGTGATATACAAGAAATCATTGCCAAGGCCAATGTCAAGATTTTCCACTATGTTTTCTTCTAGGAGTTTTATAATTTCAGGTCTTATGTTTACGTCTTTTATGCATTTTGAGTTGATTTTCATGTATGGTGTGAGATAAAAGTCTAATTTCATTCTTTTCATGTGGCAACCAAGTTTTCCCAGCACTAATTATTGAAGAGACTATTCTTTCCATATTGTGTCTTCTTGGTGTCCTTGTTGAAAATTTATTGACCATATATGTTTGGATTTATTTCTGGGCTCTTTATTCTGTTCCAATGGTTTATGTGTTTAGTTTTATGCCAGTACTATACTGTTTTGATTACTATAGCTTTGTGATAATTTTAAATCAGGAAATGTAATGCATCTATCTTTGTTTTTCTTTCTTAGAATTGCTTTGGCTATTTTGGGTCTTTTGTGGTTCTATATGAGTTTTAGGATCGTTTTTTCTATTTCTGTGAAGAATGCCATTGGGATTTGCTTGGGATTGCATTGAATCTGTATATTGCTTTGAGTAGTATGGCTATTTGTACTTTAATAAAACATTAATTCTTCTGATCAATGAGCATGAAATATATTTCCATTTATTGGTGCCCTCTTGAATTTCTTCAATCAATGTTTTATAATTTTCAATGTACAGGTCTTTCACTTCTTTCGAGAAATCTATCCCTAAATTTTTGAATGTTATTATAATAAAAATGGGATTGTTTTCTTGAATTTTTTTCCAGCTAGGTCACTATTTGTATATACAAATGCTATGGATTTTTATATGCTGACTTTTGTATCATGCAACTTTACTGAATTCATTTATTAGTTTTAACAGTTTTTTGGTGGAGTTTTTGGGTTTTCTACATAGAGGATCATGTCATCTGCAAATAGAGATAATTTTACTTTTTCCCATCTAATTTGGATACAATTTATTTTATTTTTTCTTATTTGGTCACTCTTGATAGTATTTCCAGTACTGTGTTTAATAGAAGTGGCAAGAATGGGTATCCCTGCCTTAGACCTGATCTTAGAGGAAAAGCTACCAGTTTCACTCCATTGATTATGATTTTGCTGTGGGTTTTTCATAAATGGCCTTTATTAGTTAACATTTTTTGGGACTTCTCTCTGTTACACATAGTTGATCTTATGCTGCATAAACACTATAAAATCCTTTAAATTATGCTTATTTTCAGGTTTTTTCCTGTATCACTAAAAACTTTTAAGGATTAATGCCATTTCTTCATACAGCCATGCCATAATTTATGTAACTATTTCCCTATAATAGGACATTTTAAGCTTGTTTCCATTTTTTTTGCCATTATGGCATTCTGCATTATTTCTTCCTGAATTTAGGATTTTTTTTAGGATAGATTCCCAGAAATGGAATAACAGGAATGTATTTTTTAGACATTTAAAATATAATGCCAGCTTGCTTTCCAAATGGTTGTAACAATGTACACTTAGATCCAATCAGCATTTGACATGACTTCCTGTTTGAGCAGGTAAATATTTTTAACTGTATAGTTTTTTTGCTAAAGCAAAATAAAAGATACTATTTAATAAACTTGATATTTACCTTGAATTAAACAGTCAGTTGAGAAAAAATTTTAGGTAGCTGTCTAATTGAAGTAGAAAGTTTTTCTTTAATGTTCAAATCAATTTTAAAAATTTATTTACATCCATTTTAAAACTACAACCAAGTACATTCTTTTCTTTTCATTCCGAGTCTTACATTAATATTCATTTTAAAAAATCACACTGTAGAATGAACATGAATTGTCCTTAATTTAGATGAGAGTTTCCTTCTATGACTAATGCTAAGAATTTTTTGGGGATCTGCTCAGGACTAGTATCAGTCCTTTAATTTATTATCCTATTTATTTAGAATTTATATCTTACCTACTATTAAATGGGATTTGAGGTAACTTGAATATAGTAAGATAAAAACAGTAAGATTAAGAAAACAAAGAATAAAGAGAGAAAAAATCTTAATAGGAAGCGAAATTAATTATCTAATATGAGCACTGATGTTTAAATCGGAGTTTTGTAGCATTTTTTAAAATACATTAGATTTTCTTGCCCTTAGGCTCTGCAGGCAGCTTGTAAGAACTGAGTGGAATGAGACAGCAACTCAGAGGCTGGGGAAGTTCCTGGCACCTCAACATCAACCTCAGAGGCCCTCTGGGGATGCTGGGATCTCACTTTCTCACCGGAAAGCACTCATCTATCATATTCACATTCACCCAGGAAACTCAGAGGGCACCCTTGCCTTACAGGACGACTTTCCAGGAGCTATTGTGACAAGTCAGTGGGCAGCATTTCATAGACCATTGGCCTTTGCGGTAGAACGGACAATTTGTCTTTGACTTCAACAAGGGTCTTTTGCACAGCGGTGCAGCAAGGAAGTGGAAGACCGCGGCCCTGCTGTCGTGCTAAGAAGTCATTATCGCCAGACAGAGCAGAAGTATGGACTGCAGATAATGGGCCTCTCAGGCTGTCCAGAAATCATTACATGACTGAGGAAAAGGCAGCAACTGTTTTAAATCCCATTAGTGGGGCTGATGGGCTGTCTGGGACAGGATGCCTATACCAAACCAGTAGCTTAGAATAACTTCTCCTTCTTAACCCTCTAATGCCAGGAACTGTCATCTCCCAGGCTGTACTTTTCCAAAGAGGAGAAGGAAATTATGCTAGGTGCCTCATACATTATCTCACTTAATTCTAACAACCACCTTCTGAAGTTGATATTAACTCCTTTATGCAGATGAAGAGCCTGAACTCTGCTCAAGGTCACATACCTAGTAAGTTATGGGGCCAAGATTTGAACACACTGTCTGCCTCTAAAGCCCGCATTCCTTTTATATACCAGCCAACTCCATAATGCTGTTTGTATATGGTTGAGTAGGCATCAGAATACTGTAGCTCATGAATGACCTTCACAGTGGGTGACACAAATGACTTGGGACTTGGTGCTAAGTATTTAAACTCATATATTGTCACCAATTTGAAACACTCACATTTCTCTGTATATATTTTATTTTCAGAACTTATCAATACTTATGACATTTTTCATTTCTCTTTCCCTTTCTAGGAAAAGCTTTCCTTCCTCCTCTTTGTTCTTAACCAGAATAACAGGACTCAGATAAGATTAGTTTCGTAAGCTGATTGCCCTAATGGCCTAATAAAACAGGGATGGGGAGGAATAGGATACATTTCATTTCCTCTAGTTCCACTATCTAATTTTAATTTTTTCAAGTCTCCTCTGATTTTTCTTAAGCTTAAGGGTTTTGGTGTTACAAAATGAGTAATTCTAATTGTGACTTTTAGGGAATAATTTTTATTTGTTTAAATGTCTAAAGATTATTATTAAACAGTTTTAAAACATTTTCAGGAGAGAGATTAAGATTACAAGATGAGTATTATGATGATGTCTTCTAATAACTTTGTGTTTTACAGGGTTACATGACAGCCAAATTGTCATAATTATAGGATATGCTGAATGTAAGTGTTTTTAAAAAAATGTTCACCTTTTTTTCATTATGTTATTTTGGGCATTGAATAATTCATTGCCAAAACATAAAAAAGTCCTCAATAACAAAAACATGTTTTTTGCTAAGGACCACCTCATTTTTTTTTATCATACTATCCTCAGGCTTGCAAAGCTAGATTGTATAAACTTGTTTATTCAGAAGATTTGCCATAGTGCCAATTCCATACTTTTTGCCACTTTGGTTCCACTTACTCTACAGAGTAGTCATGAGGCAAATCAAGGGCCAAAGCAGAAATAGTATACAGAAACAATCTGACTCTTAAGGAATGTTTTTCCCTGTTGTAACCAATGCTCAGTTATATTTATTCCAGCTGTTTATAGTGCTGTGCTAGACTAGTTAGTGATGTATTTAACTCTTAAGATGTAATGTTAGCAAAAAACTTAACTTTTGTGTTATTTGGAAATCTTTTTTTATGGTCATATGTGCATAGATTTATTCATAATTGCCCACAACTTAAAATAGGTCAAATGTTATCTTTTAGAGTATTTGAAACTCAGAACTATTCTTCCAACCAGGCTACATACTGGCATGAAGGAATGTTATGAGCAAAAGGGCAATAAACTAGGTAGATACAGTAACCTACATGACTCTTAACAATCTGCAGGTGGTTTATCCATTGTGTGGATGTTCCACAGCCAATTTCTCATCCCAGGATAGCCCTTCCTTGCTAATAATTTTATTTCTAAGGGGACTTCTCCTTACCATTAGTCTGTTTGTTAGCCCACAGACCTTGATTAAATGCCTCACGTATAAGGCACTTATAGTAGTACTAACAAGTGCTCATGGAGAATTCAAAGCAACAGAAGACATAGCCCTGACCTTCAGTCTGTGGGCATTCTTGAAAGGCTCTAAAGCATGGATAGCATTTCAGTAATTAGAAACAGGAAAAGTAAACCCCAGGTTGGAGAGAATGGTGTACATTTGACTGGTTGCAGGGTAGCCATGGTGAGAATAAGAAGGAGGAAATAAACATTAGAGATGTTGAAGAGAGAATGCATAGGAAATGGCAACTGTTTAGACATGAAGGTGGCACAAATGAGAGAAAGGCAAAAAAGATGAATGAAAAAGTCCTGGATTTGGTAACTAGAAAATACAGTTGAACATGAGTTTGAACTGTAGAAGGACACTTAGACATGGGTTTTCTTCCGCCTCTGCCACCCTTGAGACAGCAAGACCAACTCCTCCTTTTCCTTCTCTTCCTAGGCCTGCTCAGTATGAAGGTGATGAAGATGAAGACCTTTATGATGATCCACTTCCACTTAATGAATAGTAAATATATTTTTTCTTCCTTATTTTTTTTAAATTTCAAAATATTAAGGGGGTACAAATGTTTTAGGTTACATGGATCATTTTTGTAATGTTTGAGTTCTGGCTGTAGGTGTGCCCATCACCCCAATAGTGTTCATAGTACCTGTTAGGTTGGTTTATTTCACTTCCCACTCCCCCTTACCCCCTTTTTGATTTCCAATGAGTTTTACTTCCCTCTGTGCACCTGTGTGCTCATTGGTTAGCTCCAACTTAATAGTGAGTACATGTGGTGTTTGTTTCTCATTCTTGTGATACTTCACTTAGGAGAATGGTTCCATCCCAATTGTTGCAAAAGGTATTAATTTACCTTTTTTATTGGTTGAGTACTTCATGGTGTACATATCCCATATTTCATTAATTCACTCATGAATTGATGGACACTTGCGTTGATTCCACATCTTTGCAATTGTGAATTGTGTTGCAATAAACACTCAAGTTCAGGTGTCTTTTTGATAAAATGACTTCTTCTCCTTTGGGTAAATTCCTAGTAGTGGAATTGCTGGACTGAATGCTCGGTCTACCTTTAGTTCTTTGAGGAGTCTCCATACTGTTTTCCATAGAGGTGCTAATTTGCAATCCCACCAATAGTGTATAAGTGTTCTTTCTCTCTGTATCCACGCCAGCATGTATTGTTTTTGGACTTTTTAATAGAAGCTGTTCTAACTGAGATAAGGTGATATCTCATTGTGGTTTTAATTTGCATTTCCCTGTTGATTAGTGATTTGAGCGTTTTTCATATGTTTCATGACCGTTTGTCTTTCTTCTTTCGATAAGCATCTGTTCATGTCTTTGCCCACTTTTTAATAGGGTTGTTTGTTTTTTTCTTGCTGATTTGCTTAAGTTTTTTGTTAATTCTGATTATTAGCCCTTTATCAAATATGAAGCTTGTGAATGTTTTTTCCCACTCTGTGGGTTGTCTATTTACTCTGTTGATTGTTTCCTTAGCTGTACAGAAACTTTTGAGTTTAATAAAATCCAATTTATTAATTTTTGTTGTTGCTATGATTGCCACTGGGGTCTTTTTCATAAATTCTTTGCCTAGATCGATATCTAGAAGAGTTTTTCCTATACTTTCCTCTAGAATTCTTATATTTCATGCCTTAAATCTAATTCTTTTATCCATGTTGAATTAATTTTTGTAAGTGGTAAAAGGTAGGGGTTCTGTTTCATTCTTCTGCATGTGGCTATCCAACTTTTCCCAGAACCATTTATTGAATAGAGCTTCTTTCCCCCAGGGTATGTTGTTGTCTGCTTTGTCAAATATCAGTTGATGGTAGGTTGATGGTTTTATGTCTGGGTTCTCTGTTTTGCTTCATTGGCCTATGTCTCTATTTTTGTACCAATACTATGCTATTTTGGTTACCATAGCCTTGTAGTATAGTTTGAAGTCTGGTAATGTTATGCTTCCAGTTTTGTTCTTTTTGTTTGAGATAACTTTGGCTCTTTTCTTCTTCCAAATGAAGTGTAGAATTAATTTTTTCTAGATCTGTGAAGTATGACTTTGGTAACTTGATGGGGATTGTGTTGAATTTGTAAATCACTTTGGGTAGTATAGACATTTTAACAATGTTGATTCTACCTATCCATGAGAATGATATATTTTTCCATTTGTCTGTATTCTCTGTTATTTCTTTCCTCAGAGTTTCATATTTCTCCTTGCAGAGATCTTTCACCTCCTTGGTTAAGTATAGTCCTAGATATTTTATTTTCTTTGTATTAATAGCTACTGTGAATGCTATTGCATCTTTGACTTGACTCTAATCTTGACTGTTATTATTAATAGTATATAGAAATGCTACTGATTTATGTACATTGATTTTGTATCCTGAGACTGCTTAATTTATTTACCAATTCCAGGAGACTCTTGGTGGAATCTGTGGGTTTTTTTAGATACAAGATCATGTCATTAGTGAAGAGCAATAGTTTGACTTCCATAGGACTTCCAGTACTATGTTGAATGGGAGAGGTGACAGTGGGTGTCCTTGTCTTGTTCCAGCTGTTAGGGGGAATGCTTTTAACTTTTCTCCATTCAGTAATGTTGGCTGTGGGTTTGTCATATATGGCTTTGTAATTCTGAGACATGTTCCTCCTATGCCCAGTTTGTTGAGATTTTTTTTATCAAGAGTGGATGCTGTATTTTGTTGAATGCTTTCTCTGCATCTAGTGAGATAATCATATAGTCTTTGTTTTTGCTTTTGTTTATGTGGTGTATTACATTTATGGATCTACATTATGTTGAACCATCTTTGCATCCCTGGGATGAAGCCCACTTTATTCTGATTGATTATTTTTTTTTCGATGTGCTGTTGAATTTGGTTTGCTAGTATTTTATTAAGGATTTTTGCATCTACATTCATAAGGGATATTGGCCTGTAGTTTTCTTTTTTTTGTTGTGTCCTTTCCTGGCTTTGGTATCAAGGTGATCTTGGCTTCATAGAATGAGTTGGAGACAATTCCCTACTTCTCAGCATTATGGAATAATTTCTGTATTATGAGTACCAGTTCTTCATTGTACGTCTGAGATAATAGAATTGGGCTGTGAATCCATCTGGTCCAGGGCTTTTTTTTTTTTATCGGGAGGTTTTTATTACTGATTCAACCTCACTGGTTGTTATTAGTCTGTTCAAGAGTTCTTTTCTTCCTGGTTGAATCTTGGGAGGTTGTGTGTTTACGGGAACTTGTCCATTTCCTCTATATTCTCTAGTTTATGTGCATAGAGATTTATGTAGTATTCATGAATGATATTTTGTATTTCTGCAGTATTAGTTGTAATGTCACCTTTTTCATTTCTGATTGAGCTTATTTCTGTCTTTTCTCTTCTGTTCTTGGTTAAGCTAGCAAGAGGTATGTCAATTTTGTTTATCTTTTTGAAGGATCAACTTTTTCTTTCCTTAACCCTTTGTATTATTTTTGTTGTTGTTGTTGTTCTTCAATTCATTTAGTTCTGTTGTGACCTTCATTATTGCTTTTCTTCTGCTGGTTTTGGGTTTGCTTTGTTCTTCCTTTTCTAGTTCCTTGAGGTGTGACATTAGGTTATCAATTTGTGATCTTTCTGTCTTTTTGATGTAGGCATTTAAGGCTATGAATTTTCCCCTGAGGAATGCTTTTGCTGTGTCCCAAAGATTTTGCTGTGTCCTCTTTGTTGTTCAGCTTAAATAATTTTTTTGTTTGTTTGTTTTTTAATTTTTTTTTATTTCAGCATATTATGGGGGTACAAATATTACGGTTA
>VBSM01000272.1:16003953-16021881 GCA_008086735.1 Cheirogaleus medius | reverse complement strand
TTGCTGGTGGGACTGCAAACTAGTTCAGTCTCTGTGGAAAGCAATATGGAGATATCTTAAAGCGATACAAGTGGATCTACCAGCAATCCCATTACTGGGCATAAACCCAAAAGAACAAAAGTCACTCTATGAAAAAGAATTTTTTGATTTCTATATTAATTTCATTTTTGACCCAATAATTGTTCAGCAACAGGTTATTTCATTTCCATGACTTTGTGTAGGTTTGAGTGTTTCTTTTGTGATTGATTTGAAGTTTTATTCTGTTGTGGTCTGAGAAGACATATAGTATGATTATGATTTTTGAATTTGTTGAGACCTATTCTGTGACCTAAGATATGATCAGTCTTGAAGAATGTCCCATGTACTGCTGAGAAGAATGTGCATTCTATAGTTTTTGGGGTAGAATGTTCTGTGAATGTCTCTTAGGTTCATTTGATTTAGAGTTTGGTTTAAGTCCATTATTTCTTTATTTATGTTCTGCTTAGATGATTTATCAAGTTCTGACAGCAGGGTGTTGAGGTCCCTAGCAATTACGATGGTACTATTTATTTCTTTGCTTAATTCTAGTAAGATTTGCTTTATGTATCCAGGCGCTCCTCTGTTGGGCTCATATGTTTAGGATTGTTATGTTTTCTTGTTGGATAGCTCCCTTTACCATTATATAATGACTCTCTTTGTCTTTCTTTACCTTTGTTGGCTTATAGTCCATTTTATCTGATATGAGAGTGGCTACACCTCCTCTCTTGATTTCCATTTGAGTGGAATATTTTTTTCCATCCTTTCACAATGAGTCTGTGTGTGTCTTTGTGGTTTAGATGTGTTTCCCTGAGACAGCAGATACTTGGATTGTGTTTTTTCATCCATTCAGCCAGCCTGTCTTTTGAGAGGGGCATTGAGTCCATTCATATTGATTGATAACATTGATATGTGGGATGTTGGTTTGTTCATTCTGTTGTATAGTCCTTTATTGCTTTGCTTTGCCTCTTGTTCTATTGTTTTATAGGAGTTGTGAGTTTTGAGGGGTTTTTTTTAGGTGTATCCACACTGGTAGGTATCTGTTGTGCTGATTTGTGTATAGTGCTATTCTGAGTATTTCATGCAGAGCAGGTCTGGTCATAACAAATTCCCTCAGTATTTGCTTTTATGGAAAGGACTTAATTTCTCCATCTATTGTGAATCTTATTTTTGTAGGATACAAAATTCTAGGCTAGAAGTTGTTCAGTTTAAGTCAATTGAAGATGGGGCCCCAATCCCTTCTGGCATGTAAGGTTTCCACTAAGAAGTCTGCAGTTAGTCTGATGGGTTTTCCTTTGTAGGTTATATGATAATTTCATCTTGCTGCTTGCAAGGAATGTCCAAGCTCTGGGATCATACAGGTTCTCCCCAGTATTCCATGTTTGCTGCTGTGGCTCGGCTTGAGGAGGTGGAAAAGCCTCCATGGAACTTGATAGCCCTCTGGTCACCAAAGCGCATGGGAGAGAGAGAGGGATCTTGCCTTACCCCTTTCATGGGCTCTGAGCTTCTCTGGGTTCAATCCTCACCAATATCTTTTTTCCTTTGTCTTCTTCATTTTCTGCTTTGCAACTTTCCTCCATGAAGTCCCCCTCTTCCTTATGATTTTTTAAATAACATTTTCTTTTCTCCAGCTATTGTAAGGATATAGTATACAATATATATAACATACAAAATACATGTTAATTGACTGTTTATGTTATTGATGAGGCTTCTGGTAAGAAGTAGGCTATTAGTAGTTAAGTTTGGGGGGAGTCAAAAGTTATACATAGATTTTCTGCTGTGTGGAAGGTGGACACCCTAACCCCTGCATTGTTCAAGAGTCAACTGTAGTTTTTGATGTTTGAAAGTGCAATGTCAATAAAATGATGAAGAGAGAAACCAAATTATAAGGGACTAGGAGTGAGTGTAAGGACAAAGAAGAAAATTTCATCTATTCCTTGAGAAATGTGTTAACGCAAGGGAGAAAAGAGTAGATTAATTTAATTATTTATTTGGGAGAGTAGAACAGGTTTATGGGGAAAGGGAAAGGTCCAGAGGCAAAGCAGAGATTAATGGGGAAAAGTATAATTCAGCTAGATGCATAATTTAAGAGTAGATGCTAACAAGACCATAAAATCTACATTTAAGAAACTCATGCCTGTACTTGAGCATTCTTCTTTGATATAGGAATGGTGATTGAAAGCTGGAGTTCTCCCTGATTAATAGACTCCTAAAGTGAGAAATTCCAGTCTTTTCTTCATCCCATAGTGAACTCATTTCCAGTGATCTTTCAGATGCCAAAGAATACTTTCAGTTCCTCTGATTGGTGAAGACACTGAGATACAGAGGAGAGAGACACTGGACAGCTGAGAGGATGTGAGCTTTGTCGACAGGAGATCTGGGCTCGAGGTCCAGCTTCTTGCCACTTCCTGATGATTTATCATGGGCAATCCAGTTAGCCTTGTTCCAAATGGACATCCACATCTGTAAAAAGGCATTAATTCTGCCACACGGAGTTGTTGTAAGGATTAAATACAATAATATATTTGAGTATATTTTGTGAATGTTAAAACACTATGTAAATGTTACTTGCTGTTCCAGGTAGGTGGAAAGTGGCATTAAATTTCTTGGGAACGTTTTTTAGCACTAGAAAAATCACTTAGGGAGTATCTTGAACTTGAAATTAAGAGAAGGACACGATAATTATTGTAGCCAGGAGCTCTGCAGAAAGAATAACAATAACAACGCCTGTTATTTATTAAGCTGCTAATATATGCTATTCACCCTACATACACTCTCCCAATAGTGTACTATAGCCCTACAAGGTACTTATTATTCCCATTTGATAGAAGAGGGCACAAATTCAGAGAGGTCATCCAATTTTCTCAAGGGCACACATAGAAACTGCCAAGGTAAGATTTGAATCCAGGGATGCCTGACTCAAATAGATCATATCTTTTAAACTTAAAGTTGAATACTGTAAAAAACATCAAAAGGACATGTACAGGAAAGTTTCTAAGAATCCTATATTTTTTTCACTAGTGTCATTGAGACATTTAGAAAATAGTAATGACTATGTCCACAAAATATTGAGAATGCATATTTTGCCTCACACTATACTGAGCTTGTAAAACAGTCCCTCATTTAATCCTCAAGGGCCTCATGAGGAAAATGCTATTACTGCCACTTTGCAGGTGAGGAAACAGACCTACAAAGGTTAAGAAACTCGCTTAAGGGCATTTAATTCCAGGTGGAGGTGCCAGGACTTGAAGCCAGGCGTTTCTTACTCTAGACGCTGTGCTCTGTCTCCTACCCTACACTGCCTCCATTTTGGTCTCCATCCAACCTCTCTTGCTCGGATGGGGGAATGCCAGTTATAGATGGACTAAGAGGTCCCACAGCCTCTTTCAGAATCAAGGCTATCCCAACTCCTTCATCAGCATTTCACCACACCTAATCTGGAAGGTCTTCTCCCTCGTCATTCCATCTGCCCCAAACCCACATGTCCTTCAAGACCCAGATCAGGTCTGAGCTCTGAGTTTCTTCCCTACCACACTAGAGGCGGTCAGACACCACTCCCCAACCACGTAATTCAAAGGTTCCTCTAAAAGGCTTGCAATGATAAAGATCTTTAAAAGAGTATTTGTCATAAGATAAAAACTGATCTATCTAGAAAACTATTCCAATTATGGCTGCTATTTATAGAAGTAAATACCATTGGTGAGTTTTAGCAAAGCACTTACAGCAGAGTGGTTTGGATCAAATCCAGGTTGTTCACTTGTTAATATATTATTTATATTAACAAAATCAAATGTTAGGCTGAGCACTAAGTTTTTTTCCCCCTTAATACCATGTGTTTACTAAGACTATTGCCCTTGTTGGTAATTATTTGCCAAACATAAATTTCATGATATGCACCATAATTTCTGAGACTCTTGATAACATTTGGAAATGCAGACACAGAGACTCAACCAATATGAAGGACAACCCACTCAATCAATTTTGCATCATTACCCTGAAGCTCTTTTCCACTTTGTTTAAAAAGATTCCAGATGAAAAGAGGCCATGGCTTACTGCTGTTTTATGCACTCCCTCACTATCCAGGTTGTTTGCCATGGATTACTCACTCTCTCCCAGGTGGCTTTTAGCAGTGGTCAAATATTTAAGAAGTATATATTCATCATGACTCTATCACATACTTCAGTGCTTCACTCCTTCCCAGCCTGAGTCATTACACACTTGATTATCTATTGTAGCATTAACCTATGTCCATTTCATTTTCTCTTTTCTTGTTGGAAAAAGATTTTGCATTATGGCAAACCAGAATCACAGCTAACTGTACTTAGATAGGCAGGGCTGGGCAGGTGGAATAAGGGAGTGCCATCCAAGCATAACTGGAATAATTATCTAGATATATCAGTTTGTATCTTATTACAAATTAAATTTATAAGTCTGGCTATTTCATTGCTAGACTCTGTAATTATCAAAAATTCATCTATGTTAATTCAAAATCTGCCTTCCTCTAAATTATGTCCATTGCTTTTAGTTATCCTAATAAAGAACAATAATTTACCAATAACAACAATGATAATGATAATATTTGTCATTTATTGAGCATTTACTATACAAATTCATGTTTTACATGAATTACTTGCAGAGTCTTTATGGAGTGATATGACTTTTGCAACTGGCAGCATGATGCAAACTGGCGTATTGATGTAAACTGGAGTATTGAAAGAAGATTCATTAAAAAATACAAGCTAGTAGAGATCTGGTGGAAAGCATCATGCTTATATGTCCATGGTTGTGGTCTGCAACACTCAGGGTCTCAGCAAGAAACAGATGGCCCACTCTGGGGACAGTTCAATGATGGGACTATTTACAAAGGAGTGGGCAGGATGTAGGGAATCACCAGGAGTTAGTGAAGTTCCCAGGGACTGGGAACAGGGAAGGCTGGTAACAGCCAGAGGGTAAAGGGAGGGAGCTATCACTGGACCTCCATGAGCACTATAATGCTGGGAGAGGGGTTGTCTCCCAGGAGCTGTGACTGTAGGTACAGGAACACAGCTACTGCCAAACTGGCACAGCAGGCAGGGATGGAGGAAATAAATACTCATACTCCTACTATTCTTTGACCTCCTGCCACTGCCTTCCATTTGCTGAACCTAATCAGCAGCCAGAGGAACAGAGAGCCAGGTAAAACACGGAGGTAAATACCTGGGGCACAGAGCAGTGTGAAGAGTCCTTCTGGAAGGTCAGCCTGGGAAAAACACAGCACAGGATCATGAGAAATGCAAGCATAAGTGATACATAAATGTAGAAGTAAATAAATAACGAAATACGCAGGCCTTACTCTAGGAATGGGACTATTTCTACAGCTTCGTTTTTTGTTTGTTTGGTGATAACTCACAGTATATTCTTCCTAGATGCAGTTTAAATGCTGATTCAGGTCCCCATCTCCATCTGCTCCTCCAAAGCTTTGAGATTCACGTTTATTTGAAATCTTGTACCAATAAGACAGGACTGAATGAATTCTGGGTTTTGAGAGTGAAGAGTCATGTGCTGACAGAGGAGAAAGATGAGGCACTTCCTGTCCATGTCCAGGGGATGGGATTGGCCCTGGTAAGTTTTGGACTAGATTGATCGGTTCTGATCCTACCCACAATTTTGCTGGGCACCCTTCTCATTCTGCCAAAAAACAGCTGCTATGATAACAACCTGCTCTCCCTATGAAATACTTTTGCTCACAAATTACCCACTTATCTTTTTTCCTTAACCATAAGTGGTTTAGTGCTAGGATTTTGGAGTTGGCCTTGAGTTTCTCTAGTTTAGGCTTTGCAATTTTCTGCCTGTCCTTTTGGGTTACTTAGTTCACCTCTCTGAGTTTTAGTGCGTGCACTTGTGAAATAAGGACACTACTAGCACTACCTGTGGGGTATTGAGCGTTTGGGACTCCAGTTAGCTGGAGACAGAGAAATTGCTCGAGAAGCCTGAGGGCTGACTTAGCTTTTCCTCTTGGGTTTGAGAAGGTGGTCCTTGAGTTTATCCCAAGCACTAGGAAAAGTCAAATAAAAGCCACCATTTCCATTAAACGAGAACGTTTAATAAAGAGGTTGTTCGAGTTCCTCTGAAAGAATCGACTGTGGTGCAGCATAGAGTTAACTCTCTGGATCTGACTTGCACAGGCATTATTAGTCACCTTTGGGGATGCTGGAGCCTTGTAATGAACTCTGTCTGGGATGTGCAGTCAGCCTCTGCTCTGTGGGATCACCCATCTAATGCTCAGGCTCTGTATTCTTTTATGAATAGGTTGAGAACTTTCACTAAATTAGTGTGTATGTATGCTACAGGTGGCCTTTTTCTGCAAATCTGTAGCCCATTGGTTCTCAAATTTTAGCAAGCATCAGAATTACCTAGAGAGCTTGTTAAAATGGATTTCTGAGCACCCTCTCCCAGAGTTTCCAGTTTAGTAGGTCTAGGGTGGGGCCCAAGAACTTGCATTTGTATTCCCAGGTGATGCCGATGCTTCTGTTCTAAGGACCACACTTTGAGAACCACTACTTTGTCTCCCTGAAGTTCTTTCCCAGGGTTTTTGAGAGGGTTGAATGAGGCGATCCACATAGAGTTCTTAGCACAGCTCCTGGCACATAGTAAGTGCTCGCTGGTACTACTACCACAGCTATTATGACAGCAGCCATTCCTTGTGCTACTACTGCTGTTCAGCTGCTACTGCTGCTTGGTAATACTTCATTCCAGATAGCTTTAGTTAGGCATTAAGAGCAATGCAATCTGAATTAATTAATTAAGGAATATAATTACCTCTCTGGGAGAGATTTGCATTTTAAAGAAACTTGTTAATTCAAAGAGATTTGTAATTTGAAGAATATTAGACACTGTGATAAAGAGATATACAAAATTTCAGGCACTGTGTAGTAGAAGATACTTTTGATAAGGAAACAGACACTCTGTAGGCTCTTTGCTGGGTCACCACCTCTCTGTAAAGTTGCCTGCTATTTAGGATTTCACATTCTTTCTAAACGTTCTGAGCTCTTCCACGGGTTTCCATGCTATGGGCAGCACGTGGCCTGGGGGTGGCGTAGGGCAGCTGTGGCTATTTATATGTATGGGTTCTTTGCAAGTTTGGTGTTTATAAACTAGGTGGTGCTTATGTTATGTTTATTTATTCAATCATATAATAGAAGATGCACGTAAGATTTATTTGAAAAGTATGCCTTCCAATTTCATGCTGAGAATAATGAAGGAATTTCAGTGTAATACAATTAAAATAAAATAGTAGCAAAATAACATTTTGTTTTAAATCACAGAATTAGCAAAATAGAACATTAGTTGGAAGCCAATCTTTTTTGAATGTAATTTTGATTTTGAGACTATGGCTTGATGATTATATGGACTTAATTTTCTGACCTAACCCCAGAATATACATAAAGAACAAAAATAGTATAATGAACAACAGTTTCAAATATGGACTTACCAGACATCTTGATAAAATGAGTATTGGTGTGTATATGAATGTCAACAGTGTGTTTTTCCAATTTGGTACTATGTTATGCCATGAAACTGCAGCAGTTATAAAAATTAGGATAACTAAAACTGTTGAAATCTTTCAATTTTTCCTGCTTAGAAAATCTAGAAAACATCAAACTTTTTCTAGAAGTTGAAGTAAGGAAATTAATGTCAGTGACAGAAATACAGTGAATCTAATTAGAAGTCCCTGGGCAGCAGCTCATTAGTGTGGTTAGTTAGTAAATGAAATTTCAGCTGCAGTGAATTAGACTATGTGTCTTCAGTTATTTTTTCTAAAAAGAATTACAAAATATCTACAACTGTTTTTTATTAGTAGAGTTTTTTATTTCCACAAACAAAAAATATTTAGGATCCTTTGTCATAAGAAAAATGGCCATTTGGGGACAGATTTTTTAAAACGTCTGTATGTTAAGCTTGGCTAAGTGAAACAAAAGCTATTCTCCCATGAGAAGCTTTCATTGTCTGCTACACTGTTCGGTTTCACATGTTTCTTTTGTCTAGTCCTTTAATTTTTTTTTTTAACCATTCGTGCCTCTTGATCAGATTTCTCTTAATAAAATCTTAGCTAGATTGAACAATATTCTAGTGACAGATATTTAGGGTAGGTTGAAACGTTTATTTGTCAGTTGCTAAAATGTGACACATTTCTTTTATTATGTTACTATCATGGATGTTTGGATCTTTGCCACTCAAGAGTTTTGGGCCCTGCAGCTTCAGACTGGGGATGCCCCACAGCAGTTCCTCAACTGGAGGTGACTTTGTCTCCCAGGGGACATTTGGCAATGTGTGGAGGCAATTGTGGTTGCCACAACTCACAACTGGGAGGGTGGAAAGAGTGACTACTGACATCTACTGGGTAGTGATCAAGAATGCTGCTAAATATCTGATACAACAAAGAATAATCTGACACCAAATGTCAATAGCGCTGAAGTTGAGAAACCTTGTCTAACTGCCATGATGTGTTTGCTGAACGAGGAGACACATACACGTAGTGGATGGTACAGCTTTCGGCTGCCTGAATTCATACAGAATGAAGATGGGGTGTGCACTGGGAAGGGAGCCAAACATTCCAAAGACCTCCTAACCTTGTCATTGAAAAGACTTCTGTGGTAACAGTTTATTTCCCCACTCTCCTTTTTAAAAAATTTACATTTCCAATTTATTTCTCTGTGGAAGTCAGTGGCACATAGAACATTGTGTTACACTTTCAGCAATTGACAAATAAATTTCCCCATATGACTGGTTCCAAATATCAGCCACTAACATGTTTTTCAATCTAGTTTAGATGAATTTTTTTTCTAAAGTGGAGAATCATGAGAGACCTTGAGTGAAAAATCTAAAACATCATGTATCCTGTGAAATAATACCACATGTACATTGCAAGAAATAGAAAGCATAGAATCTTTGGGGGTGGGGGTAAGAATTCTTACAGGCTGGCTACCAGGCAGGATTATAGCAGGTGAACCACAGTGCCAAAAGTAGAAGAAAAAGAAGAAGAGGAAGAATTCACTCTTGGGAGGAGGGCTCTTTATTTTCATGAAGGAGAAGTTTTGTGTGTGAACAACGGGGTACAATTCTTTAGCATGTACATTCTCTCTCACTTTTCTAAAAAATTCTGCATTGACAAAGGAAAAGAGAGGAGTGCCAGGAAAAATGGATATAAAAAATGTTAGGAAAGGGAGATATTTTCTTCAAGTCATGAGAAAACATTTTCAGAAATGTCAAGAAACAACAATTTGACTTGACTTCACAGGTACTGCAAGCTACTGAAAACAGTGTAAAACTTTGGTATTATTCAGTTGGTGCAAAGGCAATATGAAATGTATGGCTTAAATCAAGAGACCAAATACTCAGGGAAATGCGAGCAAATATATATGATGTTTTACTTCATCTATTTTCCTTAGCCGTTAGAGCATTTGAAATTATGTTATTCACACTAAATATATGTAAAATTCGATAAACTCTTACAGTGCACAATTTGACTGTAAAACACAAACACTTAAAGAATAAAACACAGATGTCAGGAAACACTATGCCTGCTTCACAATCTATGGGGATACAGCTTCTTAGTGAGTTTGTATGTACATTTCTTTTCTCCTACTCCACGAAAATCCTTACCCTTTCCATATATCCTATTCTTCACTTCTTCATTTACTTTTAAAAAGTATTTTAACAGCTGTATTGAGATATAATTTATATACCATATGTTAATAATTCACCTACTGTAAATGTTCTGTTCAATGATTTTTAGTAAATTTGTACAACTGTGCAACCATCACCACAATCCAGGTTTAGAGCACTTCTATCACTCCAAAAAGTTCCGTCATTCATCTGTAACCAATTCCTCCTCCTACCCTCTGCTCAGGCAACCACAGATATGCTTTCTGTCTCTATAATTTCGAGGGAATGGAATCAAACAACATTTAGTCTTTTGTATCTGGCTTCTTTGACTTGACATAATGCTTTTGAGATTAATCCATGAATGTATCAATAGTTCATTCATGTTTATTACTTAGTAGTACTCCATTATATGGATGCAGCACCTTTTGCTGACCATGATAAAATGATGAACATTTGAATTATTTTCATTTTTTGGCTTTGTGAATAGTTCAGCTATGAACACTCCCTTATAAGGCTTTATGCTGACATGTTTTCATTTCCTTTTGGTATATACCTAGGAGTGAAATTGTTGGGTCATATGGTAAATGTATTATTAACTTTTTAAGAAACTTCCAACTGTTTTCTAAAGTGGCTGTACTGCTTTGCATCCCTACCAACAATGTATGAGGGTTCCAGTTTCTCCACATCCTCACCAGCACTTGGTATGACCATCATTTTGATTATTGCCATTCTAGTGGGTGTGAGGCACACTTTCCCTTCCTTTTCAATACCAACCTCCTTGAGCCTTTAGCTAGTGGGCTAGTACTGCTAGTAATTTCATATTCATTTATATCAAATCTCATTGCTGACCAATTCTTAGTAGACAACAAGTCAAAGACTAATCCCCTTTGGCAATCCATCTCTTCATTGATGTTTTTTTACAAATGCTCTAGTTTTACATGAAGCAGAGTAGAACAAGCAGCTTTGGGGGCCAGGAAGTGTATCTGTTTAGAATTAGCTCAGTGTTGTGCGTTAAATAAAATTACAGTCATACCTGTAAGCATTTTCCTCCAAGCACCTAGAAAAGTTCACCCTCTCCTCCACACACTGCACAGAGAGGAGGAATTGGAAGATTTCCTGTGTTCCCTTAGTTGTGAAGGCAGATTTGCCTTTCCTAGTCTTATGCTGTTTTGTTTTCCCACTCTTGAGTGCTTTGTCTCCTCAGCCCGAGGTGCGTGCCTGTGAAGCTGAGTGTCTCTGTGGTTGGCATGGTGCCTGGGCCTAACTTGACTCAGCTTTGCAGGTTATGTTCCAGCAATCCTCTAGGGATGGGGTTCTGCACCCTACGTGCCCATTAGAATTGCTTACTAAGCTTTAAAGTAATACCCTAGTCTCAGTTCCACCCAGGAACATTTAAGCTAGAACCTTAAATGACCATGGAAATGCACAAACAGCTAAGGGTTTTCTTTCCTGTCCCCAAAATGGATTTTTCAAATTTCAGTACTTAAGTTATAAAGATATGGGAAGAAGCAGATCCAAATAATCATAATAAAAAATTTAAAAAGACATCCTGTATGCCATGCTTTAGAGGTAGCTGGGAAGTTGCGGTATTAGATCTGGATTTGGACTCCGATTGAAGTGGAGTCAGGCTCTGTACTTGATTAGTATTTATGAACCAGGCTGCTCCCAGCTTGGGCCTCTTTGGGAGCTCAAACTTGCCTTGTGCTATTGGGATCAAAGCAATGATCCACCTAGAAGTATTTTAAAATGATACATTTTCAAAGTACTTTCACATCTGCTAATTAATTATATTCATGAAATTTTATTAAAGTTGTCTGGCCTCACTTTACCACACACAATTTGGGTTTATTTTTATCTTGTGTTTCCTCTTTTGAACAGAGTCTGGGCTAGAGCATGAGTTCTGGAGCCAGACTGCCTAGGGACAAATCCCAACCCTGTCACTGAGTCCGCTGGGGGAACTTCCCTTGTTACCTCCTTTAATCTCAGTTTTTTCCTCTATGAAATGAGCACAAAATAGAGATAATGCTTTTAAAGCCCTTAGCATACCCCTTACATATTGGGCACTCAAGAACTGTTAATTCTTCATTTTATTATTAAATAGAGTGAGTACTTAAAAAATCCAGCAAGATCAGACATTTTATGGTTGAAAGGACAATTGCACCCTAAATGACCCATTTTAAGAAATAGCAGTTTTAAAGTCTTGGGCAGTAGTTCAATTCAGCCATAGTGTATATTGTTTGGACTCCTGCTTCAGGTCAATTGAATGTCAATATTTGTAAATCACTTTATTTGAGTCTGTTTTTTATCGCATTATTGATTTTTCTTTCCATACAGAGGTTGTAAAAGGAAGCATTTCATACTTATTTCAAGTTCTAAAATAAAGTAAGGAATTGTAATTAACAACTTGTATACTATCAATTTATAAACTTGTACAGATCACAGAAAAACTATTTCCTCAGTACTCTGTATTTTGTTACAAAAATGATATATTATTTAAAAATGTTTTCTTGCAGATATTGTCAAATAATCTATAAAATCAGAGAGACTAGTATAATGAACTTGCCTGTACCCATTACCTATCTTTAACAATGATTAATGCTTAGTCATGACTAACACTTAGAAGTGTCAAGTAACAGGTAGGTAAAGGAACTCCATCAAACTATTTGATATATCCTCATTAAAAAATATCCAAATAGTACAAAAGTGTGTGAAGTACAAACAGAACATCCATATTTCCAATTATTTGTTAATAATCCTTTTAGCAAAGATGCTGTGTCAGTCAGTGCTTATAAAGTCACACAGTGTTGTAATTTAATGAGTGATGGATAAAAATTCTGGTCATACCCTCACTGGGGATGGTTCTGACATATCAGTTACTTAGAAAATCTGATCTTTTTCAGAGTAAAGCCTTTTAGCTGCCATTCTGTTTTAGATCATTGTAATTCACTTGTTTCTTGATGGATATGGATTACAAATTTTTACAAGTTTCTGTAATTGTTTTCATGGCCACAGAGGGAAATAAAAACATGCATAAATAGCAAAAGAAATGACTTCGACACTATTATGGGATGGTTGTATTCTAATGATGCTTTGGGTGAGGGATTGCAAATGTGAGGAAAAGAAAGCTCATTATCGCCTGGTTAGGTTCAAGGACACCATCTTTCTGGATGAAAGGTGATTCTGGTATTCACATTTAACACAGATTCATTCTGTGCTCTACATTGAAGATTATGGTTTGAATTTTCCCCAAATTAGGTGCATAGCCATTTCTGTATGTGAGAGAAAATGGAAATTCAGGTCACATTACAACTTGAGTTCATTTTTCAAACTATACCTTCACAAGAAAAGTCTATACAACCAAGTAGCCCTCCAGAAAGCTCTCTCCACATGTCCCTGCTTTCAGTGAAGGTTGTATTCGTTTATCTTAGGTCTTGGGTATGCCATGACCTTTCATTTTAGATTTTACAGAAATCTTGGGACCACAATACTGTTTTTTTTTTAAAGAAAGGGTTAATAGTTTAAAATCTAATTCTATGAATTAATTTTAATGCTTTCTAATTAAACTTTATTTGTAATATTTCAGAAATGTTTGATGACACTTCTTTTGCACCGTCCATAACATTTTCATTGGGTTTTAAAGAACATTTTAAAGATGTATTATTAAAAAATACTATACAAATTAAATTCAGGTCCTACATATACTATATGTTCTAAAGTATTACTGACTGGATTAGGTCAACAATTGGGCCACACAGGATGTTTCATAAAGTTTAGACACTAGAATAACATCTTAAGGCAATAGTAATTTGATTTTTTTCCTAAGCGTGTTGCCATAGATTTTCCTAAATGTTTTACAAACAGTTATTAAAAGCACATTGAGAATCCGAATTCCCTTTGGGCAAAACGTTTTAGTACTTAACTTTCATTTAATTCAAAATTACATATGGTTAGAGTTGCAGAAAAACATCAGAAAATCATAACCAGCTATCACAACATCACATATTTAAATCAATGCAGTGCAGCTTCACTCAGAGGCACCTCAAGGTGCCTAATAATAAAAATAAATAAAAGCAATCAACATTACTCTTCCTTACACTAGAAAAAAAGGAACATTTCAATTTTAAGTTTGTTCCTAACAATCCACAGTCTTCTCTGAGATGCTAACGAGGAAATTTCCAGTGATTGGTGTATTTTTGATCCGGGCTCACTGCCAGAGAGAGAACAGGAGGGCTTGGTGAAGGAATTCTTAAAGGGTGGGGAATGTGAAGATCTATCTAGAGGAAACATTGATTAAGGAACTTGATCTAAAGTCCCAGCTCATTGACACAGAAAAGCTTTGTTTGTAAATTGCAAATATTTAGGATTACCTGAATTGGAACTCGGACAATTAAATTTTATAATTTGAAGGATATGCAAATAGGCAATCAACTAACTACTAATGTATTTGGAACTCACCAAAGAGGGAGTCTATGAAATGAGCCAGCTGGTGGATGAAAAGAACTGAGAATTAGGTTTTATTTCTATTTAATGTTTCTATTTTAATTGTGCCTCTAGGTAACAGGCTTATAAATGGAAAGCCTGTCTTTTGTGTGGAAAGTAGAATTACGCTTTTACAAAATTTTTAAACTGTAAGAGTTGAAAAATACCTTCAAGAGAATAAATTATTAAGAATACAGAGAGGATTTGCCAATGCAAAATTATGCTGTTTATGTGCCCAAAACTATTTGTATAAAGATGCAAATTAAAGTTAGCATGTGTTTTAGTTGGCTTAAAGCAAAGGCAAGTTTTAAAATTTTCTTTTTGGCCCAATTTCAATCAAAAATATTTTTGATCTGGATTACAATTAGGCATTGCTCTCTAAATCTCTGTATCTTTCTTGTAATTATCACTTTTCTAGAAGATAAAAAAGAATTTTCATGGGTGCTAGCTGAATTAATACAATGCTTTAAGCTCTGGGATTTATGTACCTAACTCATAATATGTTGTCATGATTTTAGGCTTGCCCACCAACACATTACTTCCAACATTCGCGCCTTGTATCTACTTCTTGTAGGTTTAAAATTAGTTTGCCAACCAGCTTTGGTGCCTATGGTTTGCCATCACTTCAGAAACAAAAAAATTAAATTATACTAAAAAATAAAAAAATTATTAGTACTATTGTCTCTTTTAGGGAGATAAAGGAAACAGAAATCCTGGGACCAAATAGCTTTGATTTTTCTATACAAAAAGTATTACAAAAGGACAAGTAACATTCTTAACTGTGTTATTACAATTTTAAAGTCATTACTCTGGAATAAAGCAAATTTTCTAAAGTATGTCAAAGATTTAAGGCACAAAAACTTTATAAGATTTGCATGTCTCTTTATATGGGTTGGTGTGAAAGGAAGCTAAATCATGCTGATTAATGACATAAAGAAAGTGCCAATCAATACATGAGTGGATTAATAAAATGTGCTATATGTATACCATGGAGTACTATTCAGCTATACGAAACAACGGTGATATAGCACCTCGTGTATTTTCCTGGATAGAGCTGGAACCCATTCTATTAAGTGAAGTATCCCAAGAATGGAAAAATAAACACCACATGTATTCACCAGCAAATTGGACATATAGGAATAACATCTATCAGGTGTCGGGCAGGTGAGGGGGAGGGAATGGGTATATACATACATAATGAGTGTGATGTGCACCAACTGGGGGATGGACACGCTTGAAGCTTTGACTCGAGGGGAGAGGGGGGGAAGGGAAATATACGTAACCTTAACATTTGTACCCCCATAATATGCTGGAAAAAATAAAAAAAGAATAAAACAAAACAAAATAAATAAAAAGCAATGACAAGATGGCCATCTTTGGACAGTTGAAAATATTGCTATGGGGCCCAGTTCTTAGCAGTATCCTGTAACAAAGAAGAGAATTGGGAGGTAAAAGAACTCCAGCCAAATTGAGTTGACATTGCAGAGCATGAAAATACTGACAAAAGATATTTTGCATTAGCAATATTTGTTAGTACAAGAATAGATAACAGATAAGTAGATAAATGTATTGATCTAGGTTTTGGTAAGTATAGGTGCTGAATCCTGATTATTTATGAAACTGGGCAAGGATCCAAGAAATGATACCTCCTGTGAAGAAGAGGAAGGCTAAGTCCCACTTTCCCTTCCTAAATATCTTCTCTCAGAGGTTATCAGGAATAGGTGATATTAACCAACACCCTCACAGGGCTGCTTTCTGTCCAGATGTTTCTACTTTGTAATCTTATGGGTCCTCCTGTGAGCCCCCACGTCTTCTCCACTGCAGCAAGATCCTGCCCTTCTTACTTCCCAAGTCCCTCTCTGTTCCTGCCTCTCTTTTCCAATCCCACTGAAGTGCCTTGGTTCCAGCCCTTGTCTTCTGTTTCGTGGACAATTGCTATAGCTCCATCCCTGACTTTATGCCTTTAATTTCACCTACTTCTGATTCACCCATCACTCAGCCATCAGGGTGATGTTTCTATCAAAAAGGTCTCCTCAGGTCATTTTCAAGCTCAAAATTCTCCAGGGGCTTCTCTTTCCTGCCAGAGAGAACTGGAACTCTGTAGCATGGCTATCAAACACTTTTTGCCCTGACCACGACTACATGCCAGCATCGTTACTGCCTTTCTGTCCTAGCAATGCAGAAATACTTGGAACCCTCCACCCTTGAACTTTTGCATGTGTTTGCTCTTTTCTTCCCTCTGGTTTGCTCTTGCTACACCTCTTCTCATGCTTACCTTCTGTTTGCCCTTCAAGAAGTATTCTTTTTCCCTGAAACCTTGAGCTGACCCTTTCCTTTCCCAGCTATTGCCTCTCCAAAAAGTTCAGACCTCTATTTCTGCTCCAGTGGTATCTCCTGCCATGTCTGTTGTAATTGTTTGCATGTCTATTTCTACAATAAACCACAGGTTGATTCCAGTCAGGAAGGGTGTCATACTCTCTAGGTATCAACAACCCACAACACACTATTCCTGAATGCTGCTGCCCAATAAATCTTTGTCGAGTGAATGAATATGTGAATGAGTTGCATGAATGGAACCAGATGAAACAGAGAGACTGAAAATGCCACATAACATTGAAAATTCACTGATCTGGTGATTTTCTGTATTTAGAATTCAGATTTGACCTTAACTCCCACTAAAGAAAATCTACCAGGTATTAAGAGCAGTTGTTTTCCAAAGGAGACTTACTGGCTTAGATTTTGGAGAATCACAAAGAGATAAAAACCATGAACAGTATTTTCTACCATGGAAAAAAGTTCAAATTTAAAAAGAAACAGAAAAAAAAAAACATTCACTGCACTTACCCTTTCCTGTAGACAAAACAAAATGATGACAAAAAGCAAGAGCACTGTTTACATATGTCTTAAAGATGTATGGCTGCACATCAAGGCTGATACTGGAACCATCTTGGCTTGGCACATCAGGTGACTTCAGAAGGAGGCCCACTGGGGAGACCTCAGAGTCTCTAGAAGGACTGGAGGCTAGAAATGGAGCAATGCCGGATCTGCGAAAGATGGGACAGATACTAGTCCAAAGTGGAATCATATGGCAGCAAAGGCATAACAAGTCTGCTGGAGAATCCAAACAATGCTTTGCAGTTCTAAAGTTTTTTCATCCTAAGAGCTCAAAGTGCTTTGCTCTAGCTTTCTTTGAATACGAAGTCTTGGGTCTAAAGAGACTAATCTGAGCAGAGTTTCAAGAGCTGTGAGTTATATTTTATGATCTGGCACTTGTCCTAATTGTGAACCCCAAGATGTCACTTCTTCTAACCTACACCATTAACTATCACTTTATAAGTCTTCAAGTCAAGAAGTGAATGTTTATGCCCTTCCTAGGCATTTTTGTTTGTTTGTTTCTTTTTAGGGTAAAACCCCACTGTATGTGAATGCTACAACCTGATTTTTCCCTTTCAGTGTGGAATAAATGCTTCCTACTTTTTTAAAAGTGGAGGCTGACTGATAAAAATGGTACCTCATACTTAGGAAGTGATAGTAAACTCATACCAAATAATGTATTTAAACTCAGCTATCAAATTCCTTACTCCAGCACTCTCTAAAATATTGGTTAGATTACAGAACCACATTTATCGAATACCTAGATGCGAGATACTGGTGTGTGAAGCCAGATACTAAATTTCTAAGTCAAATGCAACAAAATCCCTGCTTTCAAAGAGCTTGTAGTTTAATGAAAGAAAAGGAAAAGATGTTGTCAATTATGAGACATTGTGGTAGGTGCCATGAATAAGCATG
>VBSM01000272.1:15964554-16003853 GCA_008086735.1 Cheirogaleus medius | reverse complement strand
AAATCCTGTTTTATAAACAGAACTTGTGAACCACCCATAGGTAAGATGATTTACCAATGACCCTGAAGTGGCAAAGCCAGGATACACTTTCTTGATTCTGACCCTAGACTTTGGTTTACAAGCAAACCAAGCAAGCTTTTCCTTTAGGAAAAGGCTGGCCTATCTGCCCTTTCCTGGAGTGTGAGGGCCGGGTCTGGCAATCTTATCCCTTTGATATAGATTTTTATAGCTTGTATCCCTAGCAAGAAAGCATTCCTTAGTGGCCCCCCCCCCCAAAAAAAATACTGTCTGAGTGGGGCTGTAGCTGCCTGTTTTGGCCTGGGAAACTCACACCAATTGTGACTAACAGCTACTAAGAAGAGGTTTTTACTAGTGATTCCATGACTCAGATGAAAGGTGTAAATTTAATTCCTTACCCTTATCCTGGGCTCCTGTGCCTGTTTATAAAGTTATGCCTTATTTCTGGGAGAGTTTATGACATGGGTGCAATGGTCTTAGAATTTCCTCCAGGCCCAGATCTCCCAATTTTTCTCACTTTCTTTCCCAAAGTCATCTTCACCAGCAGCCATTTCCAATGGAATGCTTTTATTAGAAGACTGCAACCATAAAGCCAATGCCAGCCAAGACTGTCTTTTTGCAGGCCAGGGTGTTTGCAGGCTGTGTGGTTTGAGGTTCTGCCAGTGACTCCAGCCCTTTTCAGCCATGGACCTCTCTGAATGCAAAGTCAACCAGGCAGCAGTCATGTTGGTTTCACAACGTAATGGGTGTTTTGTTTTGTTTTGTTCCCCTTTGTTTGCAAAGTCAACTAGGCAACAGTTATGGTGGCTTTGCAGTGTGATGGGTGTTTTGTTTTTTCCATCTCAACTAGACAGGGCATAGACAGTGTTACTCAAAAAGAATGGAAAAAAACTGACTATGGATATTAATATGGCCTAAAGATTAGAGAGTTCTGGAATGCAACTCTAAAGACTGAACTCAGAACATAAGTCTTCAGCAGTGATATAAGTGAAATGATATTTGAAGTTGGATCAACAATTTTTAAATTTTTATAGTTCTATATTTATTTTAAATAAAAAAGTTATTACACACTCCTGGGATTTGACAGATATTAAGGCTTAGAATAATTTTTTAAAAGGGAGTTATTTTAAAGAAAAACATTCAATCAATGACATTATAGGTGGTATTTTGTGTGGAGGACTTTGTGACACATCCCCAGCATTCTTCCTCCTCTGCCATCCTGCATCAGCCGCTGATTGGGTAGGCCAGGAAAGGACCCTGAGTGACCTAAACCCATTGGTGGAATGGCACCCCTTGCCATAGTGGTAAGTCCAGCTATGGGCACAGGGTCTAAGATGGTCCAATCAGAGTTCATTAAGAATTTACTCAATGATAGAAGGAAGCAGCCCTCTCATTCCTTCTGGATAGTCTTGCATATGGAGAGGAGGCCTTTGGAGGGAGGCAGCTGTTTTTCTCCACCACCACAGAAAAGCTGTCCTCAGGGTGAAGAAGACACACCAAGGAGGTCAGAGCCTAGAGAACAGCAGCGACAGGGAGTCTGAGCTCAGCTCAGACACTAGCTTTGGAATTTTCAGATACTTGAGCCAATAAATTCCCTTTATTGTCTTGTCTTTTGCTACTTGAAGCTGAAAGCATCCTAATAGAGCAGATGTGGCAAAGTGAAGAAGGCATAAAGTACCTAAAGTTTAGGAAACATGGGCTTAGAGGGCAAAGTCTAAAGTACTCATCTTGTGATCAGATCTGTGATAATAATAATACTAGTGATAAAAATAGTAACAACAATTAAATTAACATTCATTGAAGGTGCCATTCATACTAGAGTGTGCACTGTTCTTAGCACTTAACATATATTATCCCATTTAATCCTCGCAACAACCTTATGACCAAGGGAGCCAAAACCCGTGGATTCTTGTTCTGTCTCTGTTATTTACTGGCTGGTGACTTTGCATACATCATCTAATCTCTTGATGTATCACTTTTCTGCTACAGAGAGTCATGAAGGTCAAACAAGATAATATGATCTGAACACCTTAGTAAAGCACAAATGTAAGTTGCTTTTTAAAAAATGATCTCTTATGTTGAATACCTTGATTGTGGTGATGGTATCACAGGTGTATGCATGTGTTCAAACTCATCAAGATGTATACATTAAATGTGTGCAACATTTTATATATCAATTATACTTCATTAAGAGTAAGAATTATCTCATATCCCATCACTCTCCTCTGAAAATTCTAGGCCAACTAACCTTGCAGTTATGCAAATATTAACACATGCAATCCTATTTCTTGAGTGGGAAGCCTCTTCTCTCTACTCAACCATGTCCTGCCCTTGTTTTAAATCCTGATTCAAGACCCACCTCTGGTAGCTTTCCCACCACTTCCTAGTTTAGGCTGCTATCTTTCCATGGATTGCTTATAGTTTTTGCTATCTGTCCCACACATTGGCCCTCATCACATGCCACCCTAAGGGCTATTTAATTTTGATTTTTTGTTTCTAAAAGATTGCAAATTACTAAAGGATACGAACCCTATACTCTAGCTTGTAATTTATCACTCACTGGGTGCCATGATAACACAATGACTTTGTGAAAATACTTTTTTGCCATAATTTACCCAGTGTAAACTTACTTGGAAGAGATGTAGAGGGGAGAAGTCATTTTTGGTCAAAGGCATAAAAACTAGTTGTTTTCCTTTTTTGTTGAATTTAGCCATCTGTACACTTGGCTATTACCCATTTAACCTCTGGTTTCTGTTCCACCCTTCTCGTCCCCCAAACAATACTAATAAATTGACAAAAAGCGAATAGTACAACAATTACAGGAACCAGAAAATAACTCCCCACAAATTAGGAGTAGCTAGTGATTCGTGATAATAGGCAGACACTTGCCAGTGCGTGTAGAGAAAGCTGCCCCAGCTGACTTTTCTTGAGGTATCAAGGATTGGTACGAAGTGTAGATGTGGGTAGCCTGTGGGAAGAAGAGAATAGACTTCTTTGGAGTATGAGTGAAACTAAATATTTTCTTCTTCTCCAATACATCCCAGGCTAGTGGTGGAGGCCCGGCCCTAAACACACACATTGTTAGGTACTCTGAGTTTCTTTGAGTTCTGAGTAAGTGCTGGGTAAACCCATGGTGATGTTATTTAATCCAGATGGACATCAGACTTTGCTGTCTTAAATACCGTTAACATTTATTGAATCTCAGTAGTTGTACTATGCCTGTTGAGGAAATAGTAACCCATGATCTGTATATTGTCGCTTCAAATATCTTTAGAACTTAAAAATCCCCCAAATTGCTTTTCATAAGTATTTTGCTGGTTCCTTTGTTTTCATGAGACTTGTTGACATTGGCATTGAGGATGACTTATTTTCAAAACATAGGGTGTTGGTATTATGACAATTGCTGGTAAAATAGAAATGAGCACTTTGCTCTGTTCAATCCAACGAGAAGATGAGGCTGTCTTAATGAATAGATAATAATAAGAATAATATGCCTTATATGTGTACAATGCTTTATAGTTTGCAAAACACTTCCACATTTTTAATTCTGCCTTGGCAGGAAATTGAATATCAAACAATCATGATGGGTGATCAATATGGTGAATATGTGACACTCAAGCAGGACTGGAGAGAATGTGGATGATCTAAGCTGTTAGTTGGACAAGTGTAAAGCTAATGTCATTTTTCCCATTAGGACACATGCACATTTATTAATTGCAAGAAAGGAGAACAAAAGCTGCCAATCTGTGTCTGATATGGTCAGGTGCAAATGTTTGGGGGGGTCAGCCACATCTCAATACCTTTGGCTTTAGGGCAGGCTCAGGGTGAGGGAGCTCTGTTTTTTATATCATGGTTATTAAGTGTCTGATTCTTATTAAGAGGTGGGTAAAGTATATTTTAAATTATGGGATAAATAACTCAGGTGGTATCTCAAATCCTTGGGTAATGAACTGGCAAGCCTGATTCTCCAGCATGATGCTCCATGCTGGGTCCAGATGAAGCTAAGTACCATTAATAACAGCTATCATGGTGAGCACATACTGTGTGTTGGGCACTGCACTAGGTGCTTCAAAAGGATTATGTTAATTTAATCTGTACCACAGCCCTATGAGGTAGATACTATCATTGGTTTCCTTTTAAAGATGAGGATACTGAGGTTTAGAGAGATTAAGTAATTTACCCAAGGCTACCTAGCTAAATTGATGGAGCTAAAATTTAAATTCATGCTTTGAGACTTTAATAA
The DNA here is from genome assembly GCA_008086735.1 of Cheirogaleus medius. Taxonomy (NCBI): domain Eukaryota; kingdom Metazoa; phylum Chordata; class Mammalia; order Primates; family Cheirogaleidae; genus Cheirogaleus; species Cheirogaleus medius. Next base: position 15,999,592 of record VBSM01000272.1, on the reverse strand, counting down.
AGCTCAACATGCTTAATCATCATGCCACAGTGCAGTGCCAAATGCTGGTGGCAAAGCTAGAGGAGGGAGATCTGTATCGGCTGCCGCAGATACTTGTCAGAATCAGAAGTAGGGTCAAGCCCTGTGGGCTGGTGACTGCAGGTCAACAACCCACACACCAACTAAGCCATCAGAGGGTGAGGACGATGGCAAGGAACTCCAGTCTTGGCAGTACCAGGAAGCACAAATTACATATCGATGAATTAGTGTGTTTTCCTTTACATTAATGTAGCATTGTTACCATGTGTGTTTTAGTAGGTAGATGTCTATGATGATAGTCCTCAGTGAATTGAGCCTCCCTAGGTCTATACCTCTTTCCTGTGGGACTTTGCTACTTCTCCCACGATGAAGTAGAATTTCTCTACTCCTTTGAATCTGAGTTGGCTTTGGGACTTTCTTCGATCAATACAGTGTAGTAGAAGTGATGTGTGGTTTCCAGAGCCTAGGCCTTGAGGGGTGTTGTGGCATCTGCTCTCATCATTGTGGAACCTTGAGACCATCATACTGTGAAGAAGTCAATTTTAGCCCATTAGAGGATGAAAGGCCAGAGGTTGAGGAATAGACTGGAATAGACTGATGCCCCTGCTAAGAGCTAGCACCAACTGCCAGACATGTAAATAGAGCCGCCTTGGACCCTCTAACCTCAGTCAAGCCATCATACAGATGACAGCAGCCTCATCAATGATCCCAGGCAAGATTAGTGGGAGAAATGCCCAAATTGTCAACTTGCAGAATCCTGAACAGTAACAAATCATTGTGGTGTTAATGAAGCCACTACATTTTGGAGTAGTTTGTTAGACAACGAGAGATAACTGAAACAGTTTCATTAATCCTACTAATACCTAAGTTATGTAACATTTTCCAGCTATTTTCATAAAAACCTAGTGAGGTATGCCAATCTGAAATGGCAAGTAATTGGTCCAATGCTACTCAGCTAAAAAATAACAAAAGCTAGTATTGGAACCTACATCTTGTCATTCCTTTAGCATCAACTCCAGTGTTCTTTATTTCCTCCAATTAAAGGAAAAAATTGTATTGGTTCATTTGAAGGTTGACTTAATTATGTACTTAATAGATTTGGATGACAGGTATTAAATACAACTATTGGTAATCATTTAAATGTCTCAGGAAGGTGGATTGGAGATCATCTATGCAATCTCTTAAAAGCACTAGTATTCCCAGGCATTGAAGTCACCCACAGCTCTTTCTTTTTGCCATGCAGCTTGGTTCATGAGTTCATTTCTTACACAGAGTGGGAGATTTCCTAGTAAGGCATAATTATTAGGAAGTTTTTCCATTTAGAATTTTTCACAGTGGCAAAAATAAATTTCATTTTGAAAGATCAATGCAAATCAAGTTAACCATTTAAAAATTCTGTAGAACATTTCTGGAGCATTATCTTGTGGTACCACAGGGACCATTCTATTGGCTTGTTTTAAAAGCAAAGCAAAAGGAAAACAGCAAAACTGAACTCAACTTCTCCAGAGATAGAATCTTCAACTTTTAACCAACGTTAACACTCATTTCTAGCTGTCAGTGAACACCAGGGGCTTTTGTTTTTAAACATTCTATGTTATTAAGTTTTGTATGTTTTTTGTTGTCAGAAAGACAGGCTGTCATTTTCCTTTAAAATAAATCATAAAGAAATTGGAAAAAGTGTGAGGAAAGGTTGCTCCAGTAGCCTCTCACTCCTAAATAGGAAAGAAAAAGGTCCCTGAAATTTATATACAGCTTCACCTCTGGTCAAGTTATTTGTTGTTACATTTGTAACAGTGTGGACATTTCCTTCTAGAAAATGGAAGTGATTTGTAGAACTGTTTGCTGTTAACTTAAGCATCTACTTGTGTGCTAGACTTGTTTGATGTGAACAGGTAGGCACTTGTTTTACCAATGAACTGACAATAAAAAAGTAGTAGTGATAATTTTATAAGCTGGATCACCAAAATTGAACCCTATAGTATTGGTTGACAATTGTTTGCAATAATTTTGAACACTTAAATATTATATATTCTCAGGGCTTACTGAAGTTGTGTGAATGTCTTTTCTTGGCTACTTAAAATGGCATTTGGTGTGTAAAACCAATTATTTAAACATGGCCTAGATATGTAATGTTTGCATAATATGTAATGTTTTGGTGACCATAATATGATTTCCTAATCTTCAAAAAGCTACTTAAAAAATTCCATTGTTCTGCTGCAATTATGCAAATGAAAACAGATAGGAGCATTAGCTCCCACATCTCATTTATTAGGTGATTGTAGAAAATATGAAGATTTTCAAAAAATGTCCAATGTCTATTTGTTTCTAATTTTCCTCCTGTTAATGTCACTGTAAATTTCAATGTCATATTCCCGCACGTTGCTGCCCCTAATCTGACAGTGTCAGAGGATCTATCTTCATTTTCTCACTCTTTTCATAATCTAATCCTCAGCTCTAACATGCAATTAGTGCCCTCTTCGCCCCCTGCATACCAAACAGGCCGACTGCTACAGCTTTCCCTGTGCAATCCGTTTAGTGAGGCTGCCAGTAATGAATATGTACATTTAGAAGACCTCAGCGCAGAGGGTCACAGGCAATCAACCTTGAATTCAATTATGCGAGTCAAGGTTAATGACTCACTGCAGTGGTCAGAGGCATTCAGAATCCTGCAGATTAAATCAGCCTGTCAGAGCTGACAATGTAGAAAGGACGGAATTACTTGTGTGAGAAACAGGGAATCGTGCAAAGATAAAATGGTGTCAGTCCTCAACGAAGATTACATGGACTTCTCTGTGGCAAATCAGATTGTAAATCTCCTCTGGACCTGCAATATGATTAGTCTACATAAAGACATTTCTAGATTGTAATACGGAGGCACTAATAAGACCTCCTGAACTCTACCCTCACTAGGTAACTTCGTTTTTTACCTTATTATTTACATCTCCTGATTTTTCAACATGAAAAATGAAATTAATATTTTTTAGTGATATTCATGAAGTATATACCCCATGTAATCTTTTATAACACAGCCAAAGATTTAATTGGTAGAAAAAAATTAATTTTTTTGCCAGTTATTTTATCCTGCATTTTTCTTTAGTTTTCATTTAAGCCCTTGTCTTAATAATAGTAGACCATAGCTAGCTGGGAAAAACAAAATCAGAAATAGGTTAAAGAGAATGCTGATCATAGAAGCTGGTATCTTATGATTTAAAATAAAGTTCATGAATTTAAAAGATTTGTTATAATTGGTTTGCAAAACTTGCTCAAGAGACTAACCAATTCTTTTGTGTGGTAAGATGTGCCTGTGTTCCCAAAATTCATGTGGGAGAGAAACTTTCCTCTTTCCTTCCATAGTCTCTCTAGAGCAGAGTTCCTGATTTAGACTCATTTCTCAGTGGAGAATCCCTGACCTGTGAATAATCATTGGCAACACATTTCCTGCATATTAAAAAAGAATGTTCATACAATTGTGTATTCCTTTAAATGACACGTATGTTCTTTAAAAGTTATGTTTCAGTAAGAATTCTGGGATTTTAAATATGTTAAATTCAATAGGAAAGTTATTCTCTCATTTTCATTTCCTTTCCTCCTTTTCTTCTTCCCTTTGCATCTTCTTCTCTTCCTGTATTTGTTGAGCCCGTACTATGTGTCTAGTTTGTGCTACTGCAGGATCAAGGACCAATTGTACTAAGCTGTAAGAAACTCACAGTTAAGTAAGGGAGGAAGCAAGTAACCAGCTAACTGGGAAATATGGTATGGTCAGTGTTGCAATAGAGGAATGTGTAAAATACTATGCTGGGCCCCAGGGAGGTTTGCTATACCACACGTCAGGGCATACGCTGATGGTGTGTTAGGAGACAGGGCTTAAACAGCAAAGAAGACTTCACAGAGAAGGGAATATTTGAGTTGAGTTTTGAAGGATAAATAGTAGTTTTCTAGGTAGACAAGTGGGAAAAGACCTTCTAGGCCTAGAGAACAACATGAGCAAATGTGTAAGGTGTGTTGGGGATGGTGGCAAGTGAGGCATACATGGGGTATAGCAGGAGACAAAGGGTGAGGTCATTTGAGCACTTGAGTGCTCCATACACTAGTGTAAGACTGTTGGGAAATCTTAGACGCTAAACCAATTAAGATCCCTCTTTCTCATTCATCTTTTCAATACATCTGTGTTTTTAATGTTGCGCTTGCTAAAGTGAGTTCATGGTGCCTGTCACTTTACATCCCACAGTGAAGTGCAAAGGAGGTCTGCTGCCCAGCTTCATATGGGTAAGAGCAGATTGTTGGAGAGGGAGATATATGGGCCTGCTTCTGTGTCATCACTTTGAGGACTCATCGGAAACCAGCCTCTTGCCAATTTGAATGCTGAGACATGGTCATGTGTGGAGCAGAGGGCTTTCTCAGTGTGTTTAGCCCCCAAATTGGATGCACATTCTTCTTTTGTGCCACTGATCCTGGGCTTACACCATTTCCTCTGACTACAGGTGGTCTCTGTTTTCTTTGCTTATCGTTTTTGCCTATGCTTATCCTTCAAGTCTTATCCTCTGGGACAACTTTCCCAGACCATGGGTTCAACTGTGACCTCTTCTGCTTCTGACCTCAGAGCACTTGCTGCCTAGGACACAAACATGGCCAATAATCAGGGCCAAGGTGGCCAGTTTTCTCATATGATTCTTCTCTCTTAATTTCTGAGAGGAGTATTATTTAAAGATTGACCCCATATCATTGCCCACACTACTTGGTGTGATTGGGCCTATTTCTTCTTACCAAGTGATTTTTAATGCTAGGGCAGAGAGGAAAGTTGGTAGCCCTGGCCTGGTGAGGGGTCACTCTTAGAAATATGTAGGAGAATTTTTTGTTGTCTCAATGACTGGGAAGTGCCATAGGGATTACAGTCCTGTACAGTGGTCCCCAATATTTTTGACCCCAGGGACCAGTTTCATGGAAGACAGTTTTTCCACAGATGGCAAGGGTTGGAGGGTAGAGGGGAAGATGTGGAGCTCAGGCAGTGATGCACGTGATGGGGAGTGGCTGTAAATACTGATGAAACTTCCCTTGCTCTCTGCAGCTCACTTCCTGCTGTCTGCTGTCTTTCTGCCCACCATGCCCCCAACAGGCTGCAGACTAGTAGAACAGTCTTGCAATGTATGGGAAGGAAATGAAGATTGTGCACATTGAATTTTGGTATTTTGAACCTTATCTAGATCAGAGCCCTCACACATGAAGTTGCTCTGATTAGAAGTCTTTCCCCCTAATCGTCTTCTGGCTAGCAGCTTTTCACCTTGCAGCTGACCACATTATATGTTGTTGATGCTCCCTACTCCAATATAATTCACCATACAGACCTCTTTTCATGGTATGTATTTGCATGTATTTGTAACGCAGAGCACATATTTGTAATTATCTATTTATTTTCTTATTTATTGTTAGATTCAAAGTCCATGAGAGCAGGGACTTTTGTCTGCCTTATTTATGTCAAGAATAGTCACTAGCATACAGTTGGCACTTGGTAACTATTTGTTAAATGATTCTTCTGCTCAAGGTAGGGTTTCTAGATTTAGCAAATAAAAATACAAGATGCTCAGTTAAATTTAAATTTCAGATAAATTACAAACCAGTTCTTGAGTATAAGTATGTCCCAAATATTATATGGGACATACTTATACTAAGTAAATGTACTGAAAAATAATTCATTGCTTATCTGAAATTCAAATTTAACTGGGCATCCTATATTTTATTTATCAACAGCCTGAAGACAGGCACCATATATTATTGTATATCTTACTGTTCTTTCCACTGCTTCAATTAGTGGAATTAGTGCCTTCCAGAAATAGGCACTCAAACATGAGTTGATTTGAGTTGACTGGAAATACATACCATTTTTGTATAACTGAATATTGAATCTCTCTACTATTAAGTTTTCTAAGTGAAATCCCAGGGCAATACATTTCCTCAGGATAAAACAAGAATGAAAAATGTCTCTTCTCTAGATCTTTTTGTTTAGATGTGGTTATTGGAGTTGCTTCCAGTAAAAATTTCCCCAATCTTATAGTTAAAGCAAAGCCTGTAGTTCAAAGCACTAATTGTGTTATGGGACATTTTAACTGCTAATTCAAAAACAAGCTCTGTAAGTCACCTTCATTTTAAATGAGCTTGATATTATTCATAGCACACTTTGTTCTAGAAGATTATTCTGAGTCATGTCAAAAAATGTCCTCTAAACAGGATTCAGTGATGGGTAGAGGCAGTGGTTATATGAGTCTTCTCATTCAATTCCATCAGAATCACAGGCAAGAAAACAATTGATGTGGGGCTGGTTTAGTGAGCCATGTATCCCAGAAATGACATAAACAACAAGAGGGCTAAAGCTGGGTTTGCCGTCCCAAGTTTGTCAGGGCCCAGCCATTCTTGGTACCCATAGGGTGTTTGGCCTGCAGAGTGCCACACTCTTTAACTCCTCCCTTCATTTCTTTGTAGATGGATTTGTCTGGAGTAAGATCCTGGCTGCAGGTATGGAATGCTGCCGGTCTTTGGACAGGAGAAGTGGTAGGTGAAGTGTGTGAATGCATTTGTCTGTACCTAGCAGTAAATATAGTTGAAGGATCAAACATATGCTGGGTAGAAGAGTGAATGAAAAAACCAAGGAAAGGTGAATGAAATGTGTCTAGCTTAGGAGATAATGGGTTAAATTAGAGATTCTGTTAAGTGGTCTCATATGTCAATAAAAAGAGTTAGAGTTATATAAAGTTATATAATGCCAGAAATTGTTGTTATTATCTCTGTCACTATCACCATTAATGTCCTCTTTTAACATTATTCGGGAGCTTCAAAACTAAAAAAAAAATCAGAGCATCTGATATTTAATCTGATTCTTCCCAGACTTTCCAAGCAAAAGAATACCTATCTCTTAAAATATGTGTTTTGTTGTTCCAATTTAGATGTACATAGTTAAAGAACAGTTAACATTTTAGAACATTTTTTTCTATTCTTTATTTTGTAAGAATAGTATTTTCAAGTCTGTGCATGTGCAATAAGCCAGAATTGTTCTGGAGAACTACCAAGTCATCTTTGGGCCGTGCATGCTCCACTTATATGATTCCTTGCCGTGTCTTTGTGTTTTCCTTCCTATTCCTTATATTTAACATTATTCACCAAAAATCATTTTTTTCTCTCCTTATTCATCCCCTGATCCTCCTAGGATTTCAATTTTTCAAGAAAGCCATCTGATTCTATTAAAAAACAGACAATGAAACAAATGCTTCCAAGCCCAGAGTCGGCTGGGAGGTCTGGCCTGCACAGCTACCACGGGACTCAAAGAAGACCCTCGTAATATATGGGTCACACGCCCAATTTAATTTTAGATTATTTATGCTAAGTTGAACCAATGTTGAATTGACTATAATGTCCTATCATGCTGTTGCTACATGAATGAGCTCTGCTCTTTGTGGTACTGTGGACCCTTCTTTTGGTGACAATTGATACCAGTTTTCTGTTTGTGCTAGTAGCATAAAATTATCTTTATAATTAAGTGTTTGGTTTTTTAAAAATTAAGCAGATAATATTACAAAAGGTAAGTGGGTACAGCCAAAATAGTAAGGTAGTCCAATGACCTAAGTTTGAGAAACATTGGGTGAGGGTCCACTGATTAGTTAAATCAGAGGACATTGCACAGTTTTAGCCACATACTTGTTAGTCTTAAATTGTACTAGCAGAGCTGCCCTTGCTACCAGAAAGGAAGCAATGGAATTTTCAGGATCCATTACTATATGAATTATGGATTAAATCAGTAAAGGTTCTGAGCTATAGATTGACATGATGCATCCTGTCAAAGGACCACTTATAAACTTGGAAGGTTCATTTATGATGTAACATGTCAAAAGCCCATTTATTAAAATCTCTATGCCCTGGATTGATGATATTGCCTTTTCTCAAAACATATTTTAGTCTTAAGTGAAGGGAAGAGGAAAGAAAAGATAGCTTTCTTTTTTTAAGTGACAGTTAGGAGACTATTGGGATAGTTCAGGTAAGTGATGGTGAGGGTCTGAACTGGGCCAGTGACTATAGGAATGGTCTGGAGAAATATTAACATTTAGAATCAATAGACTTTGGTTGCCAATTGTGTTCTCTCCCAGTTTAAAGGCCTTTGAAAATGAGAATGGACAAACAAGCACCACATGAACTCACCATCAAATTGGTAATAACTAATCAATGCTTAGGTGTACATAAAGTAATAACATTCATCAGGTGTCGGGCAGGTGGGAGTGGGGAGGAGGGGATGGGTATATACACACCTAATGGGTGTGGTGCGCACCATCTGGGGGATGGACACTCTTGTAGCTCTGACTCAGGTGGGGCAAAGGCAATATATGAAACCTAAACATTTGTACTCCCGTAATATGCTGAAATAAAAAAAAAATGAAAAAAAATGAAAATGTATTTCAAACCTTGTTCATCCCTATAGCTGCCCTCAGGGCCTGTGAGTGTGTTTTGCACATTTCCAGCCTTTGCACCAGTAAAGATTTTGAAAGAAAATTAATGTAAGCCAGTTTTCTAAGCGGCCTCCTAAGTGAATGCTGATGTGTCATAAAATACGCTTTATAAATTAAAAAACTGTAATATGAAAAATGCATGTTGAATGTACAATGATATTAAAGATGACAAATTGGTGTGTAGTTACAGTGGAATAAAAGTCATGAAGTACAAAAGAGTACCGATGTTGTTAATGAAATGGCACAACAGACTGTGAAGCAAGTTCTGTATTGAGTTGATTCTTCTGGTAAATAGAAAAGATATAAGGATTCACTCATTCATCCATCTAGTCTATAAATATTTATTGAGCACATTGATTATGATTTTATGGATCAACAGCAGCAAGCATGAAGGTGGCCAGAACAGGTTGTGGACTCTATTTCAGAAGTAAATGCTCTGCCCAGGAACTGCTTGCTAAGTGGGATGTTATTTACTGGTGCAGACAAATTAAAAACATAAATAACATTCCAGTGTCTAAATATTTTCAATAAATACAAATTATGCATTTTGTATATGTAAAACACAATCTCCCAGTGGAAAAACACTTTACTGGTGATTGATGTTGTACCAAGTATGGGGCAATTGCTAAAGTCAAAACCATTCTCTAATTTTGTCTACATTTATAGCCATCCCTCCCTCCCCCAATAGCCAACACAAATATATTCAGATATTAATTTGTGGATAATAAAGTAGTGTCTGTTTGGCCAACTCTTATTCATTCATTCCTAAATGGGCAGCTTTGGCATCGCATTCATGTGTTTAACTCCCAGTTTGATTACAAGTCTACACTTGGAAATGACAACAAATAAAGGGGCTAACTCTGGTCCTACTCATGCTCCTTTTTTGGGTGTGACCAATCTCAGGCAAATGGATGAAGCAGAGATAATTTATCTTTGATGTTTGGAGTGGGTGGGTGGAGTTATCTTCCCCTCAAGCCCCCTTCTCTCATGCCTACTTGCTATAGTTTGGATGTTTGTCTTCTCCAAACCTCATGTTGAAATTTGATCCCCAATGTTGGAGATGGGGCCTAATAGGAGGTATTTGTGTCATGGGGGCAGATCCCTCATGAATAGATTAATGCCCTCCCTAGGGGGAGGATGATTGAGTTCTTACTCTATTAGTTCCCTCAAGAGCTGGTTGTTGAAAAGAGCCTGGCACTTCCCTCCTCTCTCTTGCTTCCTCTCTCATCACGTGATGCCTGCTCCCCTTCACCTTCCGCCATGAGGGGAAGCAGCCTGATGCTCTCGCCAGAAGCAGATGTTGGAGTCATGCTTCTTGTGCAGTCTGCAGAACCATGAGCTGAATAACCCTTTTTTCTTTATAAATTACTTAGCCTCAGGTATTCCTTTATAGCAATATAAAATGGACTAAGACACTACTCATTCCACTTTTAAATCCATTCTTTACCCAGCTACCAGAAAGATCTTTTAAAAAAACAAACCCTAAATTGAATTGTCACCATTCTCTCTAAACACCACAATGTGTTGAGAATAAACCCTGACTTTTTATCATAGCCAATCCAATCTAGGCTGTCTCTTTTTTCTTATTGTGCCTCTGCCACATTGGTCTTTTTTCATTCCTAATACTTCCTAAGCTCTTTTTTGCTTGTGCTTTGCATAAATTGTTCATTCTGCATTGAATGCTCTTTTCCCAGCTTGATGTCTGCTGGGCTCCTACTGACTCACTTATAGCAAAGCATGGAAGACAATGTACATATGGCCACACAATTTTAGGTTCTGTGGGTCTAGAGATCCTGGTTCCCAGAGCAAGGAGGCTTCCTCCAAGGGATACAGGAAAAAATCCTTTTAAAGTAAATCTGTGGCTTTTACCTGGTCATTTAGAGATCTTTGTGGTAGTAGACCAATAAGAAAACAGCTATGATACTGGCAGGGTAATTGACCCTGATCATCATGAAGAGGTAGAGTTGCTACTACACAAGTGGATCTGAAGGATCCACTAGGCTTTGTCTTGGTGCTCCTAAGGTTATTTTTAACTGTGAATTGGCAATTACAGTAACCACAGCCTTAAAGGAGAGTGGTAACTGGGCTCAGCTCCTTCAGGGATGAAGGACTGGTGCATTTCATCAGGCAAGTTGCCTAGAGCTAGCTAAAGATAGGGGAATCTAGAATGGGTAGTAGAGGAACAGGATAAGTTATGAGCTTCGGATCAGCTGCAAGAGTGGGCTTCTACATATATCACTAACCCTCTTCTTGTAAGTTTTTCCCCAGAAATTCTGACCACCTATCATTTGGAAAAAGTTGTGACAGTGTGGAGTGAAGATCTGTGAGGTGTAAGTGGATCTAAGTAATTCTGTGCCCCATGTAGATCGCCCCAGGCCCTCCAACCATTTCTGTGTGCCCCTAACCTGGCTTCAGTGTGCTTTTGCCTCCCGCATCCATCACCTGTCCCTCTTCCTCAGGTCCCAGAGAGCTTTAAGTGCCTGGGAATTCTCATCTCCCAACCCCCTTGGTGGCCTTAGCCATGGTCTGAAAGGGATGGGAATTTGAGAGTCCAGATGCCTTTCCTGGCGTTGGGACAACTCTGAGGTGTAAACTACATTCCAGAGTTTTCCTTCAGGATCAGGCTGAAGCTATTATGGATTTTTGCCTAAAATTTCACCCTAGCTTGGCTTTCTGCCTTTCCTTACCAGATTGTCCTGAGATTTCTTTAATAAATCATTTGCATATGAAGCTTCATCTTAAAGTCTACTTTTAGAGAGCCCAACATAAGACAGATTCTTTCCTACTTGTCTAGCCTTTCAGAAAGTATATTATAATTGGGTCATGGTTGTCCTTTTAAGTGACCATACCTGAGGAGCTGGTTGTAGAGCCACCCAGGAGGCAGCTCTTTGTTGGGAGGCAATTCTCCCTGAGTCTCTTGCAAGAGAGGCACTGATTACCCTTTGTATTACCTTTTCAAGATATCTGTATGATGAACACCTTTGGAAGACAGAGATAGTGTCTTTCTCTAGAACAAAGGGCCAGCATGCTTACTGACTATTATGAAAGATTCATGCTTCCCTAGCTCAGGGTTCTTTTCCTATAGTGCAACCCACTGCATGTGTGCGCATCTATGGGGGTCCATCTATATTGCTCCAGGGAACTTGGGACCAAGGCACATTGGTGCAAATATGCTCATGCTGCTTGCTGTGCTCTGAGTATAAAGTCTTTTGTCTTTGACCAGGAGTCTTGTGTCTTCTGCCAGCACCCATAAAACTGTAGTAACTGTAGCAGGCTAACTTCTTAGCTTGAAAATAGGGTAAAATCTCAGCCCCTTTACTTTTCTTCATGCTTTTCTGCTCAGGAACTGCTAGTGGTTCTTTCCCTGTGCTGTCCATCTCATTTTACTCCTCATTCATCTGCTACATTTGCCAAAACAGATTTTTCTGACTGACCTATGGGATGTGGTCTCTTCCCCCTCAGATCTTTACTCTTGGGTTCTGTTTGTTGGTCACATGTCACCTTGATCTTCACCCTTAACAAACAAGCAAAAACCAAAACCAACAGAAAAGCTCTTCCGCAAAGATGCTCTGCCTCAAATACCCAGGCCTTCTCAGTTGACTGTGACTGTGAAGCCCCAGCTCCCCTGTGGGGTGCGGAGGGTGGTGCTCCTGGGCATGCCTTCAGCCCAGCCTGCCCGCTGCCTGGTGCTGGAGGGCCTATCCAGACCACAGCACCTCCTCCCCATACTTCCCCACTTTTGATCCTGTGTTTGAAAGCCTGAGTTTTCAAATAGAATTTGAGTTGTTCATTTACATGTTAAAGGGAGCCCAAAAAACTTCACAAATTGGCATGTTATTTTAAGTGACAGGGAAAATAACATCTAGACATAAAACCCAAAGCTTCTTGATGGTTTATCTGTGAAATCAGAAAATCCTATTTTTTTAAAGTTTCAATTTCTATTTTACTTACTGTTAAAGTAGTGATTTTGTTTTTATTACCGCCCAAAGAGCCTATTATCTCTCTCATCACATGAGACTGCCCAAAATAACATGTCTCTCTTAGAAAAGGATAGCTCACAAAACCATGCTGTAAAGAGTTGTGGTTTTGTTATGGAACCTCTCAGGCTTTGATTGGTTGAAAGGAACATGGAAAATCTAAATTATTGTGAGTTAAAATCTAGTGAAGATTTTATTTTGGGACTTAGTAGTTACATAGTTTAAAGCAAGATATCCAATTCCATGGGAAAATTGTGGGTTAAGAATGAGCTCCATTTCTTATTTACTGATCTTAGGCACTTGAATTCTCTAAGTCTCTGTTTATTTGACTGTAAAGTGGAAATAATAATGACAGTAGTCCCAAAGGGCTGTTAGGAGGATCATTTTTATCCACTATAAAACATTATACAAAGCTGAACATGCTGCCTGACACAGAAGAGGAATATGATAAATGTGGAATCGAGGAAGAAGATGTTATTAAGCAACTTTTAATTTATTTGTATCCATCAAAGATTTTTTTTGATCCTTATTAAAGATGAAGTGATTTTTCATAAAATGTAATTCATAAAAATTGTTTTCCTGGATCCAAACTTAGTTTAGGGCTTTATGATACCAAGAGTTGTTTAGGAGGAACCTGATTGCTCTCCATGACATCAAAAGGTTAGGGATTTATCCTTTAATCTATGATGAAGTCAAAAGCCCTACTCACCCTAATAATATTTTCACATGATACTTTCTGCAAGTATGACAAGTTCTATCAGATTTTTTACAGGGGTATAAGGCAACCTGTTCTTTTATTTGTCCTGAAACTTCTGACTTCAGTTCTTTATTACCTTTCTTTTCTTTTCCTTTTTCTTTCTTTCTTTTGTTTTTCTTTTTGAGAGAGGGTCTTACTATGTTGCTTGGGCTGAAGTGCAGTAGTGTCATCATAGCTCACTACAACCTCAAACTCCTGAGTTCAAGCGATTCTCCTATCTCAGCCTTGCAGAGTCACTGGGACTATGGGTATGTGCCACTATGCCCAGATAATTTTTCCGTTTATTGTAGAGATGGGATCTCGCTATGTTGTTCAGGCTGGTCTCAAACTCCTGGCCACAAGCAATCCTCCTGCCTCAGCCTCCAAAAGTGCTGGGATTACAGGCATGAGCCACTGCACCTGGCCTATTTCTAAGAATTTATCCATGCGTAACCATCTGAAGAAGGGTTTTGGTAGTGATTGCTGTACTAAAGTAAGATTAGTTGAAATATGGTAATGAAGGTTCAAGTTTAAATTTAAACTCATATATATAATGGTATAGATTGATCTTGGTTGCTTCAGATGTGGCTCTGGTGTTCCATAACTGTTAGGCCTTAGTGTATGCAGCATCTTCTTGTCTCTCTCTCATTTTCTGTCTTTAAAAGTATCTGGTTCTAGCACTTCAAATATGAGTAATAAGGTTACTGCACAGTAGGCTACAATAAAATGTTGTTGGAATGAATTAAATATATAAAGGAGACATCAATCACTGAGTGTTGACTTTTAATTGGTTCAGTGGGTGCAGTGACTCATGCCTGTAATCCTAGCACTCTGGGAGGCCAAGGCAAGAGGATTGCTTGAGGTCAGGAGTTTGAGACCAGCCTGAGGAAAAGCGAGACCCCCATCTCTACTAAAAATAGAAAAAAATTAGCCAGGTAAGGTGGTGAGTGCTTGTAGTACTAGCTACTTGGGAGGCTGAGGCAGGAGGATTGCTTAAGCCCAGGAGTTTGAGGTTGCTGTGAGCTAGGCTGATGCCACGGCACTCTAGCCTGGGTGACAGAGCAAGGCTCTGTCTCAAAAAAAAAAATTCTTTATCTTGTAACAATAATTCTCTAAGATCTGATTTTTGTCATTCCACTGACAAAAGAGTATCTCTTAAGTCTCATGAATGTTTTTCATCTGTTTGTATATTTGTTGAACATCTACTGAGTGCAAACTAATGTATACAAATTTACATGAAATCATTAATGTGCATGATCACAGGTAGGAGGATTTGTTGGGAAAATTATTTTTATAAGATGTTACATGCTTCTTTTCATCTGAAAATTTAACAATTTTACTTGAACATGTTGGAATGAGAAAGAAAGAGAATATGGAACACTTTCAGAGAAACTGTAATAAATAAGTTCCTTCTTTTTTCAATCTAGCTTTCCTTCCCGATACATTTATTTCATAATCATTAGTGAGAGGAAGAGGAAATAGAGGAGGAACTATGTGAACAACTGACTTGTGTCTCTCATCACTCTCAACAATCTCTGCTAATCATTTAGATTTTCACTTTAGCTGACAACGATCACCTAGTGCTACCCACAATCCTCCTATTGGTTAAGCCAATAGGAGGTGAACTCTTCCAGCATTGATTTCTCAGGGATTTCTTATTCTTGATTGCTTTCAAAGCAGACTTTTTATGTTCGTGGGAAAGAAAGGACCAATGAGGTGGTGATTTGCCACTGACTGAGAGATGGGTTTATATAAACTAGATGATTCTTTTTCTCAAGGTTCCAGACTTACTTGGTTCCTTTTGGTTCAGGAGCAGAATGTCCAGTCAGAAGATCCAATCATTCACTCTTCCAGGTGAGGAGAGTAGAAATCCCACAAATATTGAGCCAGTAATGTTGGGGAATAGGAGGGAGAGGGACAGAAATCTTGAGGAAGGACGAGATAAAGAGATGGTGATATTTTCCAAGGGTCCTAGACTTGTACTGGCGATAGAAGCCTTTGTAAGAGCACCTTGAGTACTGGTGCCCTGAAGCCAGCACAGGTCCATGGCCAAGAGCTATGTCCCCCAGACAAACTCTCACAGCCCCTAACAAAGTCCCCAAGGAGGTTCTCTTTCTCCTAACAGAGTCAGAGCTCAGGGAAGTAAGAAGTGAATACATACTTCACAATTTCTTCACACCTTCCTGTCTCTGGTCCCCTTTCCCACAGGGCAAAGAAGTACCACTTGAGTGAATTTTTAGCCTCCCACTTGGACATTCAGTAGTCCATCAAGCAAAATATTTATTATTCATCCACTCAATACATTTAGGTTGCAGGCGTTGCTCTAGATTCAAGGATAAAGAAGCAAACAGCAAGGAACTTAATGTTCTAGTGGGGAGTCAGTCAAGAAACACGTAAACAAATATATGAATTAGATAGTGGTGAGAATAAGAAAATAAAAGAGAAGGATGTGACAGAGGGTGATGGGGGGAGTGATTTGGAAGACCTTTCTGAAGGCCAGGGAGTGACACCTCGTTTTAGACCTGAATGTCTTGAAGAAGTCAGCCACACAGTTATCAGAAAACAACATCCAAGGGAGAGGAAGTAGCAAGTACAAAGGCCCTGAGGCAAAAACGGGCTTGGTGTGTTAGAGGGCCCTTGTGGTGTATAGCACATGAGTAGATGACGGCTATAACATATTGTAGGGCTTTTACAGACCATGACAAGACATTCTGACTTATGTTAAGTGTGATCAAAAGCTTTTTGAATATACTAATCAGAGGAGTGGCAAAACTCAGTTGACATTTTAAATTGATCACATGTGTGGAGAATGGAGTGTAGAGGGACAAGAATGGAGACCAGGACACTGGCTGGAGCTATAGAGTAATCCATGGGAGAAATGATGGTGGCTGGAACTTGGGTGGTAACAATGGAGGCTAAGAAGTGACTGGATATGGGCTACATTTTGTAAGAACAGGGGAGAGAATTAGATGATAAATTGGAAGAGAAGTTTGAGAGAAAGAGAAGTCAAGATGACATTGAGGTCTTAAGACCTGGTATGTACCATTTACTGAAATATGGAACATGACAAAAGAACCAGTTTGAGGGGTGATGGAAATTAACTGAAGATGATAACTAGGCAGTAGAAGCTTAGAAGACAAATCAGGGCTAGAGACACACATCTAGGAATCATTAGTTTATGGATGGTGTTTAAAGCCACAGCACCAGAAAAGCACATGCAGGCAGGAGCCACCAGACATGTGGATACTTAGATGATGGGAAGGGGAGAAGGAAACAGAAAAGGAGGCTGAGAAAGAGTGGGCAGCAAAATTGAGGGGAAACCGGAGAATGTGCTTATGAAGAGAGCCTTTCAAGAAAGAGGAGGTGATCAATTGTATCAAGTGTGTCCAATGTGTTTAAGTAGATGAGAATTGATCACTGGTTTTGACAGTATGGAAGGAGAGGCTTTGGCAGTATGGTAAGAATGAAACTCTGATTGGAGACAGTTCAAGAGAGAATGGGAAGAATGGCCATTGATTTACCTATATGGAGACGTTTCGTCCATTTCTTAGTTTCCTGTTAAAGGAAAACAAAGAAATGAAGAAGAACTGAGGGGAAACATAGGATCATGAGACTCCTTCCTCTTTCACTTCCCCCCTTCCCTTCTTTCCTTCCTCCCTCCCCTTTTTCTGATGCTGTAAGAAAGAAGGGATGGCATCTTGACTACACTGAATGCAATGATCATGGGTTTTAGGCACAGCAATCCCTAAATCTCCCCAGCCTTACACTGCCCCATGCTTGATGTGCATATGGAATTATTGTCACTTAAATGAATGAGGCTGTAACTAGAGTCATCTAACCAACCATGACACCTGGAGAGAGAATTATATGATCTGATCCAGCAATTGTAAAGTACTATGTAAATAATCCATGAGCTTGGGGACTGACAGGGCAAAAATAATTGTCAAACATGACCTCTTCAGTGTCTACATCACTTCCAAGCAGTCTTTGCACCATCCTGCTCCTCTGAAGCCACAATCAGACAGGAGTTTCCATGAAAGTATGGGCTTAGGTGGATGCTGAGCAGCATGGGATTCGGAAAATTGGTGCTCCATTGGCAAATATAAAGTGGAGAATAGAGGACATATTTTAAAAGAAAAGCAAAGATTTTTGTGAAGAAAAAATGTTTTAATAATCCATATTAGTTATTTAAATTGAACAAGTTAACCAAATAATTAATTAATTGCTCAATTTTTAAATTTCAGATGTACTCAGGTAGATCGTGCTGTGAGGTGACCCTTTTTCCTCCATGTGAACCCTTAATGTAGGTCTGTTGGGACTTCAGTATTTGCAGAAATACTTTATGTTTCTATTATATAAGGGAGTCATTTTATATTGAGAATGCAATATTAATAAACAACTTTTGAGAACTTGCTTTTTAGAAAGGCCCTGTCACAGAACTTTACATCATCACATTTAATCCTCACAAGAGCAAACTGAATTTACTATTATAACCTCCATTTTATGGATGAGGACACTAAGGCTTAGTGATCTTAAGTAACTTGTCCTAGGTCACAAAACTCAAAGGTGATAGACCTAGGATTTGAATGCAGGAAGCCTGGTCCCAATGTCTCTGCTTTTAACCATTAGGTTATAATTCTGTTGTGTTTAAAGTTATAGAAATATCATTCATGAATGCTCAGATCAAGAATAAATAAAGTGAGAAAATATAAATCTCATTCTGAAATTTCTCAATTTGATTATGCCTCTGCTCTGCTCTTTTTATATTTTGAGGCTGGCGTTTGAATGTAAAAAACTCAAACAAACAAAAAAAAATCACCCCATGACCCTCTTGGCTGTTAGAAATGATTTAAAAAACTATTTTATTTTATTTTTATTTTTTTAATTTCAGCATATTACAGCGGTACAAATGTTTAGGTTACATATATTGCCTTTGCCCCACCCAAGTCAGATTTCTATTTCTAGTGTGAAGCAACTAGAGATCGGAGGTGACCAGCTCTTTCAAATCTTTGCTGAGCAAACAGCCATAGGAAAGATCCTTAAATTGTAGCTGAGAAGCTTCATGTTAAAAAACCTTCATTTCTTGCCTGTGAATGCTTTGAACAACTCTGGGGTCTGTGATGGTTTAGGGACCTCTGTTCAGTTGGCTGCTTGAGGGATACAATGAGTGATATATTGTGGCTTCTCCCATGCTTTAATCTCCATAATGGCAGAGTATGTGTCTGTCTTTGTACACTTGTTCCGTAACATCGGTCTGGGTGTATTGAATAAATAAATAGAGTAAATATTGAATTAATCAATGAATGAATGACTCCACCATGCAGAAGCAATACCTCCTCTTTGAAGTATGCACCTCTGGACTTTTCTCAATATATATTAACAAAATTGGATACTATGATGTTTACCTTTGTTTAGTTGCTTGCTTTTTCCTACATATAATAAAGTATAAACATTGTAGAATTTTTCATAATAGCCAAGGTATGGAATCAACCGTGTCCATCAATGGAAAATGGATAGAGAAAATGTGGTATAATATACACAATGGATTAATATTCAGCCTTGAAAAAAAGAGGAAATCCTGCCATTTTTGACAACATGAGTGAACCTGTAGGACATTATGCTAAATGAAATAAGCCAGGCACAGAAAGACAAATACTACAGGATTTCACTTTAATGTGGAATCTGAAGTTGAACTTCTAGAAATAGAGAATAGAATGGTAGTTACCAGAGGTGGGTGTGGGGAGATGGGCAATGAGGAGAAATTGTCCAAAGGCTACAAAGTTCCAGTTAGACATGAGGAATAAGTTTTCAAGATCTATTGCACAAGGGCAATGTATGTAGCTTGAATATTTGTGCCCTCGTAATATGCTGAAATAAAAAAAAAGCAAATGAAGAAATGAAACGAAACAAAAAAAGATCTATTGCACTGCAAAGTGACCATAATTAATAATAACGTATTGCATACTTCAAAAAAAAATTTTTTTTTTTGAGACAGAGTCTCACTCTGTTGCCCTGGCTAGAGTGCTGTGGCATCTGCATAGCTCACAGCAACATCAAACTTTATATATATATATATATTTTTTTTTTTTTTTTAGCTGTCCAGCTAATTTTTTTAGTAGAGATGAGGTCTCGCTCTTGCTCAGCTGGTCTCAGACTCCTGAGCTCAAACAATCCACTTGCTTCGGCCTCCCAGACTGCTAGGATTATAGGTGTGAGCCACCATGCCTGGCCCAAAATTATTTAAAAAATCGATTTTAAGTGTTCTCATTACAAAAAAATAAGTATATGAGGTGATGGATATGCTAATTAATATAACCATTCCACAATGTGTAAATTATCAAAATATCACATTGTACCCCCAAAATATATTATTATTTGTCAATTAAAATACAAAATTTAAAAAGTAAAAAATAAAATATAAACATTCTTTCTCAATACATACTTTTTCTACAATTTTATATATAAATGTATCATAATTTCTCTACTGCTGGATAGATATTTTTTCCACATTTCTTTACATTTTAAACAAAATTGCAAAGAAAAGCTTTGTAGGTAAATTCCTGCACAGATCCTCTTTTCTTTAAGTCAGATTTCTGGGAATTCTATTGTTAGGTCAAATAGCATACACTTTTTAAAGGTTTTTCCCAAATTTTCCTCCAGAATGCTTATATACGCATACCATATAGAAAGTCTATTTTTAAACATCCTTATTACTACAAAGCATATGCTTTGAATGATATTTTTGCCATTATCTTGAAGAATTATATCACAGTTTTAATTTGCAACTGTTTCTGTTCTTTTGATTTTGGGCTTTACAAAAAAGTGTAAGAGGGATAATATTTTTGAAATATATTAATGTTCTTTTCCTTTTTGTCATTCCTTTTACATGATTCTTCTCCTATCCAGCCAGAGGCATCCAATGCTTTGGGGAAGCTTAGGACTATTATAACAGAAAGAAAAGAAAAAGATTCAATGTTTAGCTTTTAAATTCTGAAATAGGACTTCTGATCTGTATTAAGATAATTGTCTCAAAAGATAAGCTCTCCCTTTTTAAAGTAAACTTTTGAATTGCACATAACATACTGACAAAAAGTGTACAAACTGTTAAGTGTCCGGCTTGCTGATTTTTTACAAAGTGAATATACTTCTGTAACTACTATCCAGCTCAAGATAAAGGTCATCACTGGCACCCAGAAGTCTCTCTGCTCCTTCTCACTCATGACTCCCTACCAAAGTGACTGATAGTCTAACTTCTGTCACCATAGACTCATTTTGCCTATATTTGAACTTTATATAAAATGACCCATCCTTTTTATCTGGATTCTTTCCCTCAAAATTAGTTTTGTGAGATTTATTGCATATACTATTAGCATTTTCAATTTCATTGATATGTAGTATTTCATTTTATGAATGTACCACAATTTCTTTTTCAGTACAGTGGAAGAAAATTATAGGTGCTAACACTTACCACTGTAACCTTTCCCTCCCATTTTAGCTATTTTGTTGCATGGATAGTGGGATCTCAGTGTGGTTTTAATTTGCTTTTCCCTATTGACTAATGGTGTTGACCACTTTTTATATACTTATTAGTCATTTATCTACCCTTTTTTATAAAATGCCTACTCAAGTAGTTTTTTGGGTTTGTTTGCTTTTCCCATTAAAATTGCTTTGTCAGTTTTGTTTCTTGTTGATTTGTAGGAGATCCCTATAGCTTCAAATATAATTCCTTTTCCAGATATATATCTTGTAGTTATCTTCTTCCACTATTGGCTTGTCTTTTTACTTTCTTAAAGGTGTCTTTATATGAAAAACATTTTTAATTTTAAAGGGTTTTTTTTTAGAGACAAGTTCTTGCTCTGTTGCTTAGGCTGGAGTGCAGTGGTGTGATCATAGCTTACTACAGCCTCGAATTTCTAGGCTTAAGTGATCCTCTTGCCTTGGCCTCCCTAGTTAATAGGACAACAGGAGTGTGCAACCACATCTGGCTATTTTTTCTATTTTCTGTAGAGATGGAATCTTGCTATGTTGCCCAGGCTGGTCTTACATTCCTGGCCTCATGAGATCCTCCTGCCTCAGCCTCTCAAAGCACTGGAATTACAGGTGTGAGCCACCAAACCCATCCTAAATGGTCTTATTGATCAATCTTTCCCTTTGTGATTGATTTATCCTTCTGCATTTTGTCTAAGAAATCTTTGTCCACCTCAATCCCACGAAGATGTTCTCCTGTGTCATCTCCCAAAAGCTTTGTGCCTTATTTGTCCCATTTATGTCTAAAATCTATCTGGAGTTGATTTCTGTGTATGGTACAAGGTAGAGAAGCAAGATTAATTTTTCCCCCACATGGATACTTAATTGACCCCTCTACTTATTGACATGAACTCTGACCTGCCACTTTCTTTCCAGCCTCTCACTTGAACCTCTTACAAATTGGCAAATGCCTTACAAGAAGAGGAGAAAGAGAAAGTCAAGCTCACCCTTAATGTATTTCTCTTTTTTCTGGGATCATGGCTCCTCAAGTCCAGGATGCCTTGGTTGCTCTTTGATGGCTTCAAGTAGTTGCTTAAAAAAAGAACAAACTTTGCACAGTTTTTTAGGTATTTTATTGTGAAGGTTAGATCGATACAAACTACTCTGTTTTAGCTTGAAGCAGAAGTCCAAAAAGGTAGGCTTTCTTGTGAAAGAGAAAGATTTTCTAAATTTTATAAAGCTTCACTTTATATATAAACAGACTTGCATGATTAATGTATGTGTAATAGAGTTTTACTATAAATACATGTTGCAGAGAGGACGAAATATGATGAAAGAGATGTTCTCACCAGATAGTAGGAGGATGTGGAAATCTCACCAGAGTGGGAGGAAGGGAAATTTTTTGAGGAGCAAAGGCAAAATAAAATTGTAATCTGGGTTTCTCAGAGACTCTGTTCTCACCATCTTGGGCTTTGGCTTAAGAATTCATAGAGATAAGAATAGACAAATCTTAGAATGTTGAGTGAAAAAAGTAAGCCACAAAGCATACATACACCATGAACCATGATATGATATTTAAAGACAAAGCAAAACAATAAAAAAACTATATTTTTAGGCACATATGCCCATATTATAAATTCATACAGTTAGGCAAAGGAATGATAAACAGAAAACTTAAGAAAGTAGTTACCAGTTGGGAGGAAGCAGGTGAAGGAGATTGGGAAGAGATTGACAGGGGATTTCAAAGGCACTGATTATATTCCATTTCTTATGTTGGTTATAGATTCATGAGTGTTCTAATTCACATATATACGTAGATTATTTTGCATGGATCAAAAGCATCAAAATAAAAAATGCAAAAGAAAAAAAGGAAGAAGAAAAACAATACTAGGCAGGAGGAGCTGTGCCCTCGTAGTGACCAGTACGGAGCCCCTGGGGATCAGACTTGCAGTGAATTCCAGGGGACAGCCAAAATCCCACACAGGCCCAAAGCTCCCCCACTGCCATGGGGCCACCTAAGCTCCTCATAGACGCAGATACCATCTTGACAAGGAGCAAGGGAGAAGGAAGAAATTTTCCAAATTGAGCATGTACCTAAAGGAGACTGAGGTAAACTCAAATGGAAAGAGAGTTATCTTTCATTATCAAGTTCTCCCCATCTTGGCCCTGCATCACCAGCGGAAATGCGGGGGCACTGGCGCAAGCTGAGATCTGTCTCAGAATATAAAAGAAGCTTTATTTTTATTGCATAACAAAGCTGTTGACCATATGAGTAAATTTTTGACCCTGGTACAGAATAGTGCTTACATACTCTGTACATAGTAGGAAAGGGCAGCAGTTATAACAGACCTAGATCCTCCATCCTGTCCTGCCCTCTGGCTGGCTGCATGACAATTGTCAGGTCAGGTCCCTTAAACTGTAGGCAAGTGAGAGGGTGATTACATGATCTCTGAAGTTCTTTCCAGGTCTCTGAGTCTAAGTATCAGGGACAGCCTTTGTTCTCTTGAGCATTCACAGTAAGTTTTCTTTATTCTTGATTCTACGATGTGATACAGTGTTGAAGCCATTATTTTAAATATGTGGTGGTGCCATTGGATCCCTTACTTCATAAAGATAAATCACTTTAGAATGATTTTTACTTCCCTCAACAAATTGTGTGCTTTAAGACATTCAGAGGGCTTTGTGAGGGGGAAAATTGTCCAGAATAGTGAAAGTTAAATAAAGCTTCCAAAGGATTTATCAGGTAAATGTTATGGATTGTTGTGATTTAATTTATGGGATTAGTTTGACTTTCAATTACCAGGCATCACATTGAATCACTTTATATTTTGAACTCTGTAACTAGGACTCCTTACACTCGATCTTTCATTTGGAGAGGGATTATCAATAATTAGACACTGTGGCCTTATTGATCAGCTAATCAATACTCACATTAATCACCAGTGGTCTAAAAACAATTCATTCTTTGCATTAAAAGGAATCTGTGTGATCAAATTAGCATCTTTTGCTATAAGCTGAGCAAAGATGTGGCTTTCCAAAGGGAAGGCAATGTTGAGGGAGGATGTGTCTACAGAATTCAGAACGAGGTCAACAGTTGCTAAATGAAAATGATCTAATGAGAGTCAAGTTCTGAGTATGTGTTTTTGTTTTTTGATTTTTTTTGCTCTGATATTTGTATATCATTTAGTCAAATGTTATTCACTACAAACAGTAGGACAAAATGAGTATGATCTTTCCCATATTGCCTTGTAAATAAATGTTCTTCATTCTTGCATTAAGACTAGAAGCTGTTTTATGTTGCAAAAAAATTCCAAGTAGTTCAGCAATTCTAGAAAAATGGCAAATGTATAAGTTTAATACATGGAAAGTGATTTGGCTAACTGTTAAAAATTAAGAGTATTCCTATTTTCCAAGGTATACCTGTTACCCCAAACAGAGCTCTAGAATGGAACAGACTTTTGCCTTTTCAGAGATGTGGTTCATCTGGTTTTAAACCAAAGCAACTTGGTGAGTAGGAGGAGAGAACTTGTCTTGGCTCGTCCATATCAGCTTTGACCACACTGTCTTGCAGGCTGTCACTCAAACCAGTGGCTGTCAAACAAGCTCACAGATTCATCCAATGGCTTTTAATAATTTTGCATTACTTTCATGTGAATAATTTATAATCTCAAAAGACGAGACTATTATTTACGGTTAGTAGCTGTGAAATAATGAGGCACATGGTTTTAAGGATGTTTTTATTACTAACTGGTGTCCGTACAGTTGTAGAGAGTTAAAATAAAGGGAAGTGGAAGTGGATTTTTTTCTTTATAAAGATCATATCAGAGGCAGAAATGATATATCACAGATGAGAATAATACTGGCTGTCTCTTCAAATTTATCCATTACAAACACCACACCATTTCTTTGAAATGGGAGCTTACAGCAGCATTCTGGCGGTTTCTTGAAGCGTCATTTTCACTCTCCGAGGAAATAAAAAACTGACTTGTTTGGTCTTTGAGTCTTGGTTCCTACTGGGAATAAGACAATTAAATATCATTTTTTATTTCCATTTTGAGTTTTAAAGAATAAAAACTATTTTGTCAGTGTAAAAACTTGGGGAAAGTATATGTGTATAAAGAAAAAAAATTACCTGTTATCTCACCAAACAATTTTCACAAAAACAGGTTCATAATGTGTAGTTTTTTATCTTGTTACCTTTGATCATTTTCCACATTAAGTAGCCTTTGAAGATGTTATTTTTAATGATTGCAAAATATCCCACTACATGGATATTATTTCTCTATTATTTAATAATTTA
Source organism: Cheirogaleus medius (assembly GCA_008086735.1). Lineage (NCBI taxonomy): Eukaryota > Metazoa > Chordata > Mammalia > Primates > Cheirogaleidae > Cheirogaleus > Cheirogaleus medius. Next base: position 15,974,608 of record VBSM01000272.1, on the reverse strand, counting down.
GATTTTTCCAATTTCTTTATTGTTATGAATAACTCTTTTATAGAATTCTTTTTTCTTTTCTTTTCCTTTTTTTAGAGACAGGGCCTTGCTCTATTGTCTGGGATAGAGAGCAGTGGTGTCGTCATAGCTCACTTCAGTCTCAAATTCCTGGGACTTTAATTTAATTTTCTTTAATTGGTAGATATTTATTAGTACCTACTGACTATTAGTTACATATATCCACATATATAATTATATATTAATATAATTCTGTGTATATACGTATACATATAGAAAATATATGTATTTGAGATATATATCTGTCTGTATCATAACTTTTGCCTATTATAGACAAATAAAAATTATTATCTTCCTATAACCATACATTTTTCCACCAATAACTGGAGACTCAGTTCAACATATGCTTGTGAGGAAACAAGGATGTTAAGATGGCTTTCACTTCTCAGGCATTCACAATCTGGTGGGAGAGAGGGAAACAAAATGCAAGTCAGAATTTGATAAGTACAGCAGCAGAATCATATGTAGAATGAAACAGGCTTAGGTAGGAAGGAGAGATTAAATCTGACTAACGCAGTCCCTTTGTGAACAATGAGTTCTGAAGTATCTCATATATAATAGATAATTTATAGCCTGGCTTGACCCCTTTAAGCCTGGCCTGACCTTCACTAAACACTAAGTAGGTCTTTGACAAGAAGAAATTGAGATCAATGATAGGGATGAAGACTGAGGAGTGAGGAAGAGAGAGGAGTGGAAGAAGAAGGATGTTCCAGGTAGAGGGACAGTTGAATAAAAGCAGCAAGCTGGAATGTGGAAGGACAGCTTGGGAAACTGCAAGGGCAGTGCATGTGGAGTGAGGGCAGAGAGCCTGGAGTGGGAATTAGTACTCTGGAGAGGCAGGAAGGACCAAATGGCAGGTGTCTCTGAATGCCAACCTGATGAATAAGGATTTTATGTTGTAAGCATTGGGGATCTTCTAAGGGTTTCTGAGCTGGTGAGTGCCATGATCCAAGCTGTTCAAGACAACTTTCTTACTGTGGGTAGGAAGCGTGAATGGGAGGAGAGAGGAGATAGAAAACCTAGCAGGGAGGTGAGTAGTGAGTGTTGTCACTAGGGGAGGGTCAGTAGAAAGGAGAGAAAGGATCTAAGGGACAGTTTGGAGGCAGAATTGCTAGTATTTGGTGCCTAATTGGATATGATGAGGAGGAAGGGAAGGAGAGGGAGAAAGATGAATCCAAAATAAAATTGAGGTTTGTAGCCTGAGCTGTTCAAGCAGTCCAGCTTAAATCCCCTTCCTGGGGAGTGACTTTTCTTTAGTGTGGCTCAGGAGGTGCAGCATCACACAGCGGGCTGGAATCAAGGATTCTGGCTTTGAAATCAGAGGAAAAACCCCTCCTTCTGCATGTCTCATGGGGGCCTTATAGCATATTGGTCAAGACTCTGGAGACAGACTGGCTGGAGCTTCATCACAATTACCTGCCTGAGACATACACTAAGCTGTGGGACATTGGACAGGTGCCTCAGATCCTCAGCCTCAATGTCCTCATATGAATTTATTTCCTTTTATGGTTAAGAATTAGGGGAAAGAATGAATGTGAATGCTTTGCAGGGTCACTGGCAAATAGTACGTGCTCAGTAAATGGTAGCTATTTAATTGATAGTGATGAATATTTTGGAGCTACTTTTGAGAAGTAAGAAAAGTAATACTTCCATGTTAAGTTCAAGCACTGAATATACAATAACATTGAATAAAATCTCAGGGCTTCAAATTCATAAAATAAATAACATCTGTTCTAGAAGTAAGGAATAGAAATCTAAGCTATACTATGTCCATTAAGAAGAAAAATAATTCAAAGAATGAATTATTACACTTGGTGTTCTTGTGTTCATAAAGGGAAGGCTTATGATGGCTTCTAAAATGTTTTTCTGTATTAAATTTAAAAACCAACAGTGATTATAACTGTGCGATCTCCAGCAGCAATTCAGTGAATGCACATAGCAAGTGGTCTGTTAGAGAGTGACTGAACTGGTAAAACGGTGTGTGTGGACCTTATGACTTCTTGAAAGAGAATCCAGAAAGATGAAATGCAGAGAGTGAAAGTTTTTATGAAGGCACAGACAATAACAGGCACTGCAATATAATTTCAAGGCTTGTCCCTTTCTCGTCAATATCCAATTGTATGATGAATTTTTATTTTCTTATTCTTAACATTTCCACTAAGCTTTCTCTATTGAATTTTGGCTCTTTTTGGAAGGCAGGAAATCAAAACTAAATTTGTTTGTTTTCTTAGTAATTTCTTTTATATTCAAAGCTGTCTTAGTTTCTTCACATTTGAGAAGTGACCCTTGTTTTCCCCACCATATTTAAAGTATTTGTGGATTTTAGCATCAAAAAAAGATATTAATGGATTATAACACATTGAACAAAACAAGAATTCATTAGTCTATCCTAACAAGAAGTAAATAAATAAATAGACAAATAAATGGGACAGGGGGGAGAGGAAGCTCTTCCTTACAGTAGAAATCAAACTATTAATAATAAATATAAATAGAATGAGGACTGATAAAGTTAAAAAACTACCATTTTGTAATTTCCAAGAAAGGATCATTAATAGATGCTAAAAGTAATGGGTAAAAATTTGATGAGAAATAGTTTTCAAAGTTTCAAAGGATAGTTTCAAAGGACGATATCCTCCCAAATTGTCCATTAATTATATAAAGAAAATGGTAACATCGCAGTGGAGCAACTGGCAGATGCCACCTTTCCCAAGTGAACAAAGTGAACATCACCATTAATGGTACAAACCAACATTAGAGGATCCTGATATGATCCCATGGGAAGGGCCCAGTACCGTTTTTTTTTAATATTCCTGCTAAAAATGCACAACTTGAATCTAATCTAACCGTGAGAAAACACCAGACAAATCCAAGTTGAGTAGTATCCTACAAAGTAACTGGCTTGTTCTTTTAAAAAGTGTCAAGACTGAGAAAGACAAAAGCTGAGTAACTGGTTTGGTTTAAATAAGACTAAAGAGACAACAACTAAAGACAAAGTGTTATCTCAGGTTGGATCCTGAACCAAGGGGGAAAATAATTATAAAAGACATTATTGAAACAATTGATAAAACTAGAATATGGCATGAAGGTAGTAGTATGATATCAATGTTCAATGTCTTGATTTTGATAACTATGCTGTAGTTATATATGATGATATCCTTGTTCAAGGGAAATACACACTGAAGTTTTAACAAGTAGAGGGGAAGTATGCATACTACTTACTCTCAAATGGTTTAGGAACATAATCATGTGTATATATGTGTATATATGTATATATGCATATGTGTGTATACACACATGCACATAGACAAGATGGGGAGGGGGAAGGAAATGCAGCATACTTAAATAAACAGTTCTTTTTTCAGAGGAGAGTGATTCACTGTTTTTAAAAGAAAAATGTTGTTTAAGCAACAAGAAGCATGTGAGGACAGATTGTAATTATTTTCTCTCCTATCCTTATTGGTTGAGTGTACTTGTATAGGCATAGATAGGCAGTTGCCTCACCATTGATTTTGGGACTGTCTTTGGCTAAATGACTGGATATCTATTTAAAGGAGTGGCAATATTTTCCTTTCTTGGGAAATCAGAATGTAACTACTTTTCACATAATGGTCTTAAACTTTTGGCTTTGGGCGGGTATTACATGTGTGCTTTTATAGTCTGCTATTAAAACTATAAAATTGGGCTTTCGAATTTGAATTTCTTAATTTTTTTTCTTTTGGATAGGAGAAATTTCATTCAGTTTGATTTATTGTAATTCCTTATTGATCATTTAACAGTTATGACTCCCAAGTAGAAGGGAGCCATCAATAAGTCTCAATCCCATTTTCTTCACTGGGATCTTTGAATATTATTTGCTTAATGTAGTAGAAAAATACAGGGTTAGAAATTCATCCAAACAGATTTCATAATTGACAGTCTAATTTTTTTATATTATCAGTATTAGACACTATGCTAGGAAAGATTGCACTTCAAAAACTCAGAAGTGGGATAAGATGATCTAATACATCCAAAGACAAAACCATCTCAGACATTTCTTCTGTGCAGTCATCAAAAAGGAATGGTCTTGGACACGGAAGACATTGGCTCTGATCCTAGTTTGCTCACTATCTGTGTCCTTGGACAAACTGCTTAGTTAGTCATGGTGACCCTTAGTCATCTGAAATATCTCAAATCTTTCTCACAAGAGAGTAGTAAGCATTAAATGTGAGAAGGTATCTGACAAATGTATAGCATAGATCTGACCTAGAGTAAGGACTCAACAATTTTTTTAAAATTTAATTTAATTAAAAAAAATTTTTTTCAAACAGAGTCTCACTCTGTTGCCTGGGCTAGAGTGCCATGGCCTCAGCCTAACTTATAGCAATCTCAAACTCCTGGGCTCAAGTGATCCTCCTGCTTTAGCCTTCCAAGTAGCTGGGACTACAGGTGTGTACCCACCATGCCCGGCTAATTTTTCTATTTGTTGTAGAGATGGGGTCTTGCTATGTTGCTCAGGCTGGTCTCAAACTCCCGACCTCAAGTGATTCTCTCACCTCAGTCTCCCAGTGTGCTATGAATACAGGCATGAGACACCATGCCTGGCAAACAAATATTTTGTCTTTGTTAATTCTCTCACTCAACAGTTCTTTCACAGCTGAGGAAGACAAACAAAGGCCCTGTCCTAGAAGCCTTTCCCATTGCATAATGGGCACGCCCTGGCTAAACAGGTAAGCTCAGTTGGCTCCGGATAGGGGGCATTGAGCAGTGATACACAGGTACATACGAGCCTCTTTAGAGCCTATAATATCTGTCCAATTGGGGGCTCTCTTTAGGTTTGGACTCAATCTTGAAAGTTCCCATCACCTTCCAAAATCAAACATAGTTTAAAACTGCCTCCCTTTCAAAGTATGGGGACTCAATTTATATCTCAGAGTTTTCAGTTAAAGATCAGGTTTTGTGGTCTTAGGATAACATAGGTGGTAGGTTCTACATTTAAGGTCTAAACTTGGAGGAATTGCTCTCACAGAAGGAAAATTCTTTGAGGTTAGTTTTAAATGCCCTGATAAAAGTACTGCTGAGTCAGCCCTGGCACAGGGTATCAGCATTTCCCAATGTGAAGGTGTGAGGTGTTAGAAACATGATAAATTGTCATTCATGGCTTGCTATATGGAACATGTGATTGTTTAAAAATATTTTCTCCCATTCTGCAGGTTGTCTGTTCACTCTGTTGATTATTTCTTTTGCTGTGTGGAAGATTTTTAATTTAATTAAATCCCATTTGTCTATTTTTGTTTTTTCTGTCTGTGCTTTTGAGGTCTTCGTCATGACTTCTTTGCCCAGATCAACGTCCAGAAGAATTTTCCTCAGGTTTTGGTCTAGTATTTTTACAGTTTCAGATCTCATAGTTAAGTCTTTAATCCATCTTGAGCTGATTTTTACATGTAGTGAGAGATAGGGGCCCAGTTTCATTCTTCCACACACGGCAATCCAATTTTCCCAGCACCATTTATTGAAAAGAGTGTCCTTTTCTCAGTGTGTTTTTGTCGACTTTGTCAAAGATCAGTTGGCTGTAGATATATGACTTTATTTTGGGTTCTCTATTCAGTTCCATTGATTTATGTGTCTATTTTTATACCAGCACCATGCTGTTTTGGTTACTATAGCCTTGTAGTATAATTTGAGGTCAGGTAATGTGATGTCTACATCTTTGTTCTTTTTACTTAGAATTGCTTTGGCTATTCAAGCTCTTTTTTGGTTCCATATGAATTTTAGAGCTTTTTTCCTAATTCCATGAAGAATGATGTTGGTATTTTGATAGGGATTGCATTGAATCTATAGATTGCTTTGGGCAGTATAATCATTTTACCAATATTAAGTCTTCCCATCTATGAGATGAGCATGGGATGTTTTCCGATTTGTTTATGTCATCTACAATTTATTTTATCAGTGTTTTATAGTTTTCCTTTCCTTTATAGTTTTCTTTTACCTCCTTGGTTAAATATATTCCTGAATATTTTTTTTTAGCTATTGTACATCTGACATCTGTACTGATATCCAGAATTTACAAGGAACCAAAACAACTCAACAACAATAGCAAAAAACAAATAACTCCAGTAAAAAGCAGGTAAAGGACATGAATAGACATTTTTCAAGAAAAAGACATACAAATGGCTGCAGGCATATGAAAAAGTGCTCAATATTACCAATCATTAGAGAAATGCAAGTTAAAACCACAATGAGATATCATTTTACACCAGTCAGAATGGTTATTATTAAAAAGTGAAAAAATAGCAGATGCTGGTGAGGATGCAGAAAAAGAGGAACACTGATACACTGTTAGTAGGAATGTAAATTAGTATTATACAACCTCTGTAAAACAATATGGCAATTTCTCAAAGAACCAAAAATAGAACTACTATTTGATCCAGCAAAGCTACTACTAAGTATCTACCCAAAAGAAAAAAAAATCATTATATCAAAAAGGTACCTGCACTTGTATGTTTATTTCAGCACTATTCGCAATAGCAAATGGATAAAAAGTGGCATATCTATATCGTGTAATATTATTCAGCCATAAAAAGAATGAAATCGTGTCTTTTGCACAACATGGATGGAACTGGAGACCATTATCTTAAGTGAAACAACTCATAAACAGAAGATAAAATACCACATGTACTCACTTATAAGTGAAAGCTATATAACATGTATACATGGACATAGAATGTGTAATCATAGACATTGGAGACTGGGAAGGATGGGAGGGTGTGAGGGGTGTGAGGGATGAGAAATTACTTGATGAGTACAATGTATATTATTTGGGTGATGGCTACATTAAAATCCTAGAGTACACCACTATGCAATATGTCTATGTAACAAAACTGCACTGTATCCCTTAAATTTTATATAAATTAACAGACAAAACAAACAATGTATGATTGGACTTATATGGAGAGTATAAGTACTATTTTCAATTTTTTACTTTCATTACTCTTAGACTAAACTTATTTAATTCATCTCTTCTTAATTTAGTAGAACTTCTCCATTTTTAGAATAATCATATCTGAAATGAAAGTTCTTCAAACAAAATCAAATACAAATACCTGCCCTTGAATCAGTTTAGATTTAATATTTTGCATATCTTTGTCATTTGTACATGTCATTTGTTTTCATGACTCAGAATAATTTTAATTAAGATTTAAATTCAGCTCCCTTTAGTTGAATTTTTTAACATTTTCCAGTATGTGGACTGGGAATTTCACTGAACCTATATTTCACATATGTCTCCCCAAAGCAAACATTAATACTCACATCTCCCATAAATCAGATTAGACTATTAGGAATATCATATAGTAAACTACCTAATCATCCATTCACCAATCGTAATAAAACCAACCTAGGTAATTGATGTAGACAGTTTACTAATTGGGCCTTAAACCACATTGGCCTTAGCTTCAGACTTAGAGATATTATGGATATTCAGTTTGGCTAAAGCCATAAAATTCCTTCAGAGGTTAGTGACAGATTTTTTTGTCAGTTTTATAGTGTTGCTCCAAACAAGTAAAATGGTATTTGCTTTAACTTGTATATCATTTTATTCTAAGGCTGGAAGAATCAGAGTTTGCATCTAAATAGATATTAAGATAGGACTTAATCATTAAGTTGAGTTAATCTTAGCTTGATTCAATTCTGAACTAAAGCCAGCTTCAATTTGGACAAGCCAGTGCATCTAGTTTATTATTAGTGCTTTGGCAGTTGACAAATAGGAAGATGTGTTCCAGTTGCCATAATCCTCCTGCTGGTCTATAGCACTAACAAACCTTTGATAACTCAGGCCCACTCTGAGTCCCAGAGCTGTATGTAAGTGTACATCCAAGACTGGCTTTAGGGGCATGTGACCCGTGTAGCTACACAGGGCTACAAACTTGGTGAAATGCCCTGTGGCTTTCTTGAAATTCTAAATAATTTTTGAACAAACGGCATTGCATTTTCATTTTTGCACTGCACCCCAAATTATATAGGTGGTCTTGGGTGAATCCACAGTACCTCCACTCACATGTACATTTACATAGCCAATTTAGTAACTGTTTTGGTGTGGTGTGAGGTCTCTTTTCTTTCTTTTCCCTTTCCTGAAGCCACTTTGGTAAATGCAGATATGTCTTCTAAGAATGGGCTGCCCCCCTTCTTTATAATATTTTATATGTGGTACGGTCAAAATACTGAAGACAGTAATATAAACATAAAGATATTTACAAAAAGTCAATGTTATCAAGCCTGAAAATTTTGTTAGAATCGGTCAGGGTTTTTACACAAAGTTGTTGGGATTGTGATTTTGTACAGTATAAAATGAAGATTATTTGAGCTTCCTGTACTGGGGTTGCTACAAGAACTATATTTTTACCCTAAAGTTTTGAGGACACAGTCTAAAAGAAAGACCAAGTAATTCTCAAGGCCCTTTCAATTCTGAGATTATACCATTCCGTTAGAAATAGACTTAAGATAAATGAAAATTTACTTTTTACATGAAAATGTTAAAAACATCTTACTTCCTACAGGGAAACACAATAATAGCTGCCATTTATTGAGTTCTTAATATGCACCAGACACTTAGCATGCGTGTTGTTCTTCACAGAATCTTTTGATAGCTGTATGAGGGAGGGCTGTTATCTTTGCTGCACTGATGAGTAAATGGAAGCTTGAAGAAGCTAAGTAGGGCAGCCAGGACTGAGGACTCCAACTGGCTGGCTGACTCCCAAGCCCTTATGCACACTCCCTGCCTTCTATGGCCTCTCATCAATTAAATAAGCACAGGGCTAACCTTTGAGTCAAGGAGGGACTTGCCCAGGGAGTTGAATGTGACGGTGACCTGGCTGTGACCCTGCCACCCCATTGATTGCCAGGGCCCATTAGACTGATGTGGTAGCCCGGTGTCTTCTTTCTTCCTCACCTCTGCATGCGTCAGTCTTCAAGTCTCGGCCTCAGACGACAGGAATGACCTTCTTGATAAAGGAGTGTTCGTTCTTGGTGAGCCCAGGCGGTGCGAACATTGACTGCTCAGTGAGGCTTCAAGTTGGGGCTTTTTCTATGACCCCACAATGCCTTCCAAAGTGTTGAGGTGAATGCTGTGGGAAGGGACTTGCTGGGTCTCTTTGTGCAAGTCTCCCACCCCTCCTCCAATATCACCCAGGCACAATTTTAGGGGAGTTTTAGGATTGATACTTATAGCTTACTGCTTCACTGTTGCTAATTTTTTTTTTGCTAATTTAAAAAAAAATAAAAGATACAAAGAAAGTTGAGGATGGATCATCTATTGCAAAGAAACTCCTTTGCATTTCAATTAATTGTTCATTTAATTAAAGGAATGGAGAAAATATGTTGTCATGGAAGCATTTACTCAATATATTAGAGAAATGGCTCATTCTTACATAGGAATTACCCCTGTCAAATCAATGAAGTAAGGTCACTGAGCACATAAATTCTGTTTACATAATCTTAAACCAGCAGAGGTAAAGACTGTATCTCCTCTTTAAAAAAAAATTGATTTGAAGTTTGGAATAGGCCTAAATTGCTATTGGTTTCTGTCTAGCAAGACCCCCTCAATAAAGTTGGTACCTATTTGCTGTCCCATAAATTACTTCCAGCAATTTGAAGGTAAAAGAAATCAAGTCTTCTCTTCAAATAAAAGGAAAAAATGAGAAAATGTGTGGAAAACACTCAGGGTCTGCTATATGGCCTGTATTCATCAAATGTTAGCTATTCTTGTGGTGGTGGTGGCTGTTGCCTTATTCTGAGTCAGTTTTCTGATCTGTAATCGGAGACTCATAACAATGTTTTTGTGCTTTAAGTTTACTCATCTGTAAAACACTTGATTAAACTAATAATAAAATTCCTTCAAACTATTGAAATCTCTGATAAAATGTACAGTTCTTTTGTTTTTTCCTTAATGTCTCACATTATCGTAGAAATTTTGCTGTGATGCATTTTAACTTTAAATTGAATTTGTATTCCTAAATTAATCCAT
>VBSM01000272.1:15948600-15964454 GCA_008086735.1 Cheirogaleus medius | reverse complement strand
GGGTATTTAATTAGGAATCACTATGAATTATAATGTCTCAATAAATTAAAACTGCTGTAATGGTCTTGGTGTAATAGTAAACAGACAGTGGGGTATATTAGAAAGTTTAGAAAGAGACTTGAATATATCTAATAATATAATAAAGTCAATGTTATTTCAAGTCAGTGGGAGGATATATTACTAAATAAATGGTGTTGGGAAAACTGACTTAATCCAGGAAAAATAAAGTTATATTCCTACCTCATATTTGAACAAAAATAAATTCCATGTTTATTTAAGATTTACAAATAAAAGGTAAAATGATAAAAAATGTTTAGAAGAAATTATGATTTCATGGTTTTCATGATCTCAGGGTAGAGAAGGACTTTCAGAGCATGACTGAAGGCAGAAACCAAGAAGGGAAAGGTTGATATTGGTATATTTAAAACTGTGCCATAGCAAAATAGAGTAGAAACCAAGGCAAAACACAAATGATAAACTGGGACAAGTGTTGATACATATGACAAAATGTAAAGATAAGGAGCTCTCTCAAGTAAATGACAATGATTATCTCTCTTATAGAAAAATACGCTAATTGTTCAGCTGACAATTCAATAAAGCAATACAATGGCCAATAAGCAATTTTAAAAGTTCAATATTACTTTTAAACAAAGAAATACAAATTAAAAACAAAACAAACCATGTTCAACTGTGGAATTAATGATGGCTAGTATAACCAGGGGATAGGGGAAAAGTCATTGTTATACCCAAATTATTGGAGGACATACCTTTTGATTTGGCAAATCTATTTTTAGAAATGTATTCTAAGGAAAAGGATTGGGTATTTATGCAATGTATGTAAGAAGATGTTTATATTGGATTTAAAAAATAATAGTGAACAATTAGAAACAGCTTAAATGCTGGCAATAGGGTGCAGTTCTAGAGTGGAATACTCTGCAAACATTTCAGAATGCTAATGTGGCTATATATTTATTGAATAGAGAGTCACTATTATTGAGCAAAAAATAAGCAAATGACAACACAATATATAAAGTATAATCTCATTTTTTGTGAAAATACATTTGCATAAATAGGGGAAGAAGCTGGGAAGGGTAGGCATCTGATTATTAATAGGGGTTACTCCTTGAGGTGGGATTAGATTAAGGATAATTTTTACTTTTTGTTTTTTCAGCACTTTAAAATAAAATTTAAAAAATTGGCTATTATCAAAAAGTCAAAAGATAAACATTGGTGAGAGCATGGAGAAAGGGAACTCTCGTTCACTGTTGGTGGGAATGTAGATTGGTGCAGCCATTATGGAAAACAGTATGGAGATTTCTAAAGAAATTAAATATATAATTACCATATGACCCAGCAATCTCTCTTCTGGGCATATACCCAAAGGAAATGAAATCACCACCTTGTAAAGATATCTGTACTCCCATGTTCATTGCAGCATTATTCACAATAGCCAAGACATGGAAACAACCTAAGTGTCTGTCCATGGATGAATGGAAAGAGAAAGTTTGGTATATATACACGAGAAAACATTATTCCACCTTTATTTTTTTTACTTTTATTATTATTATTGTTATTATTTTGAGACAGAGTCTCACTCTGTTGCCTGGGCTAGAGTGCCGTGGTGTCAGCCTAGCTCACAGCAACCTCAGACTCTTGGGCTCAAGCAAGTCTCCTGCCTCAGCCTCCCGAGTAGCTTGGACTGCAGGCATGCACAACCACGCCCAGCTAGTTTTTTTATGTTTTTGTAGAGACGGGGTCTCGCTCTTGCTCAGGTTGGTCTTGAACTCCTGAGCTCCTCGCTCTTGTTCAGGTTGGTCTTGAACGCCTGAGCTCACAGAATCCTCCCCTTTTGGCCTCCCAGAGTGCTAGGATTATAGGCGTGAGCCACAGGGCCTGGCCCTATTCCACCTTTAAAAAGAAGGAAATCCTGCCATTTGCCACAACATGGATAAACCTGAAGGACATGCTAACGGAAACAAGCCAGACATAGCGTGTTTCCCTGAAAATAAGACCTACTCATAAAATAAGCCCTAGCAGGATTTCTAAGCATTTGCGCAATATAAGCCCTACTCCGAAAATAAAACCTAGTGATGGGTGTGGCTATGCAGCGCATCTGCACAACCCATGCATTTTTTCACGGAGCGGTAAAGAAGACGAGCAGCCCTTCTCATCTGCCCCATGAGAGCTCTATTGCTTGACATGAGAGATTGGGGCCAATGGTTCTAAAGGAAATAGAGTCGCAAGAAATTCAGGATGGAATTCGGGGTTTGGAGAGTTATGATGATGTTCCAGAAGAAGATGACTTAACTATATTTGAATAAATGTAGATTGTTGTACCGTACTTAAAAAAAAACACACATCCTCTGAAAATAAGCCCTTGGGTGTCTTCTTGAGGAAAAATAAATATAAGACCCTGTCTTATTTTGGGGGAAACATGGTAGAAAAGAAAATATTGCATGATCTCACTTATATGTAGAATCTGTAAAAAAAAAAGAGTCAAATATACAGAGGTAGAGAATAAAACCGTGGTGATCAGGCGTAAGGGTGTGCGGGGTGTTGGGAAATGTGAAGATGTAGGTCTGAAGATACAAAGTAGCAGATATGTAGGATGAACAAATCTAGAGATCTAATGTATGACATGAAGACTATAGGTAATAGAAACCTCTATTTGAGGTTTCTGCTAAATAAGTACATTTTAGCTGCTTTTGCCACAAAATAAAAAAAGGGTAACTATGTGAGATGATGGATATGTTAATTTGCTTCACTATAGTAACCATTTTATACTGAGTAATGGGCTCACTATGAAAAAAATATAGTAACCATTTTACTATCTATATGTATTCCATAACATAAATATAAACAATAAAATTTATTTAAATTTTTTTTTAAAATTATAATAGCAAGATCGAGTAAGTTAGAAATAACATTCCAAAATACTAAAAGTAGTTAGTAAGGTAGTAGGATTGTAGGTGATTTAAAAATTATTTCTCTATTTTCCAAAACTCATGTACTCAGAAATGGTTATATTATTCTTATACTAAAACATTGAAAAGAAAGCAAAAAAAAAATCTATATGTGAATATACACACATGCACAAATGAAAAGTCTGGAACATTACACATCAAAATCTTAATAGTTATTTCTGAATGGTGATGACAAATGACTTATAATGGATTTTCTTTTGTTTATTTGCATTGATTCATTTAAAAAAATACATGTATTACTTTTGTAATAAATAACAAAATTATGAAATGAAGCTTTTTAAAAATTTTATGTGATGCAATTTACCTTTGTTGAAAAAACCCCACAAACCCTGAAAATAAATAAGAAATCCAGAACAGAAAACCAAAATAATGTGTGTTTCAATAGTTTTTAGAAGGGAAAATTTATCATGAAGACTTTCCAATACCCCTTGACATAGTTTGGGACAACATAGATTGATGAATTTACTGAGGCTGGGCATTTCTGTTGCTGACCAAAATGTGGATTTTGTTTGTAGCCCATTACCTTGGTTTGCTTTCACCAACACATGCTCGCACGCATCAACATTTGGAATTGCAAAGCAGTGGTGATTGACGAGTCTGAAAGCATTTTTAAATCTGGGATCCTGAGGACTCCAGAGCATAGAATTCTGTCTCTGTTGGGGTTTCTGTGCCCTTCCATGGGAAAGCTGGGCTTCCTTCAGAACCTGGGTAGTGAGGGTTTTACCACAAGAATGTTTCCTTAGGCCTGGGTCCCTAATGCCACCTCCTCCTGAGATGCATGGCGTGGTTGGTCTCAGCAAGTGGCCACTGAGAGGCTCTTGCTTCTGTTAAGATGACTGGCATTTCAACCAACACCAAAGTTTTGATTCTCCTTCCACTCTCAAATCAAAAGGGTAGAGGGGAACCCCCACTTACACTCTGAACTCTCTGAGCTCTCTGCTTCCTTCTCCACCCCATGCCAACTTTCACACCCATCTTGATGCCCATAGTGTGTATATTATGACAACAGTCTATCCATCGATGGCATATGTGTTCCTTGGGCTGTCTTGTGTTTCTTTTGTACTTTGTAATGTAGGCCTTTTGACACACTCCTTGAGGGTAGGAATCATACCTTTTAATTCTCAGGATTCTATATTCTGGTATGACAGAGGTAACCGTATAGAGAAGGAAAACCATTGTTGGAAGCCCTGGATTCTAGTCCCAGCTCACATTCCCTTTGTGAGACTCAGTTTCTGTTTTTGAACAATGAGGGATGGGACTGCATTCGGAATCATGAGCTGAAAGGCCTGCAGAAGCAAGTTGGGCAACATGAATGAGTGAAGCAGGCCAGCTATAAGGTGAATGTTTCTCAGAAGATATATGGCCTTCTTGACCTATTTCCACCACATTTGAGAAAATAGGGGTACTAGGAACCAGTGTCTTTATAAGGAAAACAATAGTGCAAGAACAATATGTAGCAACTGGTACTCTATCTCAGTACTGGCCACATGGGGCGTGGTGGGGATTTTGGCAAATTGAAAGCTCATGACTAGTGCTGTCCTGTTGATTGTTGCCACATTGGAATGGAGGTCAGTGTTTCCAGGTCTTCAAGACGGTTAAGAAAACCCAGATATATAGATGTGTATGTTAAATCTCCCGATTTTTAAATGTTGGCATGTAGCATAAACGGATTTTAAGAACAGTAGAAGGCAAACATGTCTGCAGGTCCCATCCAGTCTGAGGGCTGAAGGTTTGCACTTCTGGACTCTAGGCAGACTAGGTGCCTTATTGCTCAATCTGACAGAGGGTGCTGCTTTGTGAGCCTGGAGAGGCTCCCGACCCATTTCCCTGAATTCATTTTTAAGAAAATACCCAGTTTAGCAAAGGCAAGAGTTAGGATGTTGAAGCTCCATCCAGCATCCCAGGATGAAAACGATAATGCCTACAAAAGAAGCTTGACATTAGAAAGCCAGTCTGTGCTTTCTTAGCTTCTCAGACTCGTAGCCAATCAGAGACGGTGTGACAGAGGGAAAGCGGAATGTGTGGAACAGATAATATAAGCTGGGGCTGGAGGAAGCATGAAAACAACTAGAGACGGGCAATCTGAAGAAATGAAGGAGGCTAGATGGTGAACAAAGGGGCTTCTCTTTGATCTTCTGCCCGCAGCCAGGCGATAGGAATGATGCTGTTTCTCTCACACACGCCTCTGCCTCTGCACCGAACATTTGTTTTCAATTTTAACAGTTACATCGCATGCTCTCACTACACCATTGTCTAAAATATCACCGAGGCCCTAACCGTTGTAATTTATCTTTTGTACTATATAATTTGGAGCCGTTCAGGCCAGAAAGGAACATCTGTACTGAAAGGTTGAACTCGACACAGTTTAGAGTTCTACACTGAGCCTGTTCTAAGGTCAGGGTCCTCATAAACTTCGTTATCACTGTTGGTTTTATTCATTCTATTTGACATATTAAGCTTCTGTATCTTGGCATAAAGGACACAATATTGCAGCATATTGGCAAGCTCATTTGCTTTTCCCAGCTAGTGTTGTGTCCAAATATCAATCCCCAGGGATAAACACGTGTATATCGACTGCAGGAAAATGAAGCTTAGCAGCAGGTGGCCTTTTGCTGCCTAATGAACATGGCAATCTGTTACTATCACCACGGTGCTTTTCACCAGACAATTAGGCAACTAAGCATGTAATTATTCAGGCCAACGAGAAGAGGCTCTCCTCTAATTTCATCTTTTCATTGCTGTTTACTCACCCACACTCCCCTCATTAGTGAGAGATTTTCCAGTCTATGCTAATTGGTTTCAATAACATTCATTTCAGTTGAAAGAGAACGATTCCGTTAATTGAGAATCGAAAGAATCTTTTCATTTTAAGTGCGTCCTGCTATGGAAATCTGAATACTCTCAACAGGTTCGAGCTAATGAAATTAAGTCACACAGCCATTAGTGGTGTAATAGAAATAAAGTAATTTATTTTTATTGAAGCATGTGCTATAGGTCCGGAACAATTAATACAGCTTGAAGAGGATGGTAACTTGGAAAAAAAAAACCAAAACAGATTAAGGATAAACGAGATGATTTCCCTTAGAATGGCTTGTTTAATTCTTGGTTTAAACCCCTTGTCCATTTGGTGCCACTTTTGAAGTATTTAAAGCGAAGAGAACTCATTTGTAAAATGACACCTATATTAATTGTACACGAAAGGCAGTGCTTTTTTTCCCTTAGAGCAGCAACTTAAATGTATAAAGATGACTCAATTGGTTAGCTAGCTATGTGGGATATTTTAAACTGAATGTGTTTATAAAACTTTTATAGCAAAACAATTAGTCAACATATGGATGTTTCGGTCTTCTTGATGTAGGATCAGCATATTTACCTGTGTGTGATTTAGAATTGGACTGAGACCTATATCAAAGCTCTTAGGGTTTCATGGCACTTGAAATCCATCACAGGTATTATGATATTCAGGCACTGCACTGCCAGTTCCAGGAAAAGATAGGAAAAGAATTTTAAAAATGAGGTGCTAATAAATGTATTTATATAAAAATTCCACTCCAAGTAAACTAAATTATCAAAGAAAAAATTTTAAGTGTAAATGAAATAAAAGTCTTTATTTTGGGCTGTATGTTACAACTCCACATTGACAAGATACTCCCGATTAGAAGACTAGTATATATTTTTTTTGCCTGCAAGAATTTGTTTATTTTTAAAGCAAATCTCTTCCAGTTTCAGAGAGTGAAATATTGAATATATTACTTTCACACATACAAAAATGTACCTATACCATGACACTTTTACCAAAATTCTCATATCTTATTTAGTTGTTATTTTTTTAATGGAATAATCAATATGAAACCATTTGGGTTGCTGTCAGACTAGCTGCCCGTGTATAAAATTCCCTTTCCTTCTCACACACAAGAACCAGAGATCTGCAGTGGCCATTAGTATATAGTGCAGGTCTGCCTGTTTCTAGAAGCTCATGTGGACGTCGGTTGGTAGGTGGGTGGGTGGGTGCGGGTGGTACGTTATGCAAATGTTATGTCTATTTTTTTTTAGTTAGATTCAAAAAATGCATAATGGGGACAGACTTACAAAATAATACACTGCATAGAGTTATGAATATTTCAAAGAATTATTTCTTTATTTTGTGCATAGCTCAGAGTGCTGACATTTGATTTATAGCTGCATGGATGTACCTGGGGTTGCTAAGGTTACCCAATTTCATTCACCCATAGATATTTGAGATCTACATAATGCCATCACATCCTCCACTGCATTTCAAAGTGATGTTGATAAATGGTGCCTTCCTTAGATGATATTTCCATTTAGATGTGATATATCTCATGATTTCTGTCTTTTAAAATATTGTGGTTGATGAAATTTTACATTATGTGCATATACAGAAAGCAGGGATACATATTTTTGCCGTTTTAAAGGTTCAAAAAACTATGAGTGGGCTCCCCTCCCCCTTCCCCGCCCTGCACCTATTCCCATATGTTGAGGCTTACTGTGACTAATATTGAGTTTTTTCTTAAAAGAAAAAAAAATCCCCACATTATTGTTTGTCTTATGTTTAGAGATATGACAAAAGACTGGCTAGTCACCTGCAATCGTTTTTACGATGTTTCATATCTTTGCAACAAAAGCTTAAGGTTTTTTAAAAAATGAAAACATCTTTTGAAATTTTGATAACAAACCTATGGAAGTTATTTTTCCCAACAGATCTTTTAAAAAGTAACACTTAGAAAGTGTGTGTGTGTGTGTATGTGTGTATAATTTATAATATGTATTTTCTGATTGCTTACAAATGATCACTGACCTTTTAGCTTGTAATGTATCCCAGTCCTAGAAAGAAGTCTGGTTTAGGGTCTCTTAACTTCAAAGGAAGAAGGGATTAGAAGTATGGAAGAGAACAGTTAAAAACTCAAAATATCCATAAATTTTTGTGAGAAGAATAGATCTGGCTCCGTGGGGCAATAAAGTTGCTGGTGAGGAGAGATGAACATATTCAAAAAGCCACGAGCCCCATTTTACGAAGGACTAAGCTGTGGTTTATATGGTTTCATTTCTCCCTAACCAGCTGGGTTGAGTTCTGTTAAATTAGTTTTTTTTTACTTCCCTCATCTGAGTGAGAAAACAGTTACAGAAAGGGCTGGAATGATGGAATGCAGGAAGGATTTCTAGGAGGCCATGGTTAGGGCCTTTGGACTACACTTTTTGGAAGGAAACAGGCTGGCTATAAGTAAAGGATAGGGATGACAGAGGTGGAGTGTGTAGGCAGCTGGGAGAAGGTGACCACTGGGCTAGGGAGAAGCCCCTGGGGAAGGGCAGTGCAGGGGCAAAGGGCTGCGAGCCTGGGGAGGGAAGAGGTGGGCTTGAGGGGAAGTTGCAGAGGGTCACAAGGGTCAGCTACACTTTGTGAGGTTCTGTGCTACGAATATTTTCAACTTGGTGGCCTATAGACCTGCTTTGTTAGGCTGTACAGAGTTAAAAAAATATTTGCATTTGTTGCCAACGTGTAAACATTAGAAAATTTCACAGAAAAGTTCTGATATTTGGATTCTTCTGCAAACTCAAATGATTTGATGACCTAGGTCTGCATTACTGGATGGAGTGATTGGATGGACCCTAGTAGCATCCGAAAGATGATGCCTTTCCAAGTTGCCACAGGTCCCCTCCCTCCAACCCAATCATTCTATCAACGTATATCGTCCTTCGGGCAGGTGAGCTCACTCCTGCTTGCTCCTGTACTCATGCAACTTTGCCACTCCTGGTTCTGCTCTATGCCCTATGCCTGTTATAGAGTAGATGGCCAGTAGATAATTTGTTGAATGAATGGAAAATAACTTCTTATTGTTTTATGTATATAGTCAGTCCTCGACAGGAAACTGTTAAATCTTGTAGGGTAAAGACTGTCTTATTCCTTTTTGTGTCTTCAGTGCCAGCACAGCAGAGCAAACAGTTAATAAACATTGGTTCAATGTTGCACACAGATTTTGAGGCTGAGCAGCTGCTCCTCTCATATAGGGAAAGAATTGTACAGTTGAGAGATGGAAGACAGTGGGTCTGCTAAGTTGACCCCAAGAAGCCAGCAAGCTCATGGCAGCCCGGGACAGGAGGCCAAAGGGGCTGTCAGCCCACTGCCAGGAAACAGCTGTGGAAGCCCTAGCCCTTCTACATCCGGTCTCATTTTTCTTGGCCCCACTTCATCTGCCTCTGGAACCTCTTCTGTGTTCCCTTTAGATTATGGTTCACCTTTTACCCTGCCCTGTCCCTTTGTCTGTGCCTCAGCAGGGCCTGGTTACTCACCCCTTGATTTTCCTTTGCAGCCATCTCCAAACTGACAATGCCCAATCGTGTCCTTTTCTGTCACGTTTGGCTAGGACTTAGGGGCGAAGTGGGCAGATACGGTCGGACTGGAAAAAGAGCAGGAAGTGTAACGGTGCACTCACCTGTAATGTTCCATTCGTGATTCCCGAACAAAATCACTTGCCAATGAAACTGTTCAGGAAGGTAGTCAGGTGCACAGGCTCTGGCACCAGATTTCTTGTGTTTGTGTTCTGACCCTTCCTTTTATTAGCTCTGTCACTTTGGATGAGCTATGTAACTTCTCTGACCTCAGTGTTCTCACTTTGAAAATGAAGATAATAATGGTGCCGACTCCTAGCATTTTTGTGAAAGTTGAGTGAGCATTCACTCATTCACGAGCAGTGTTTAGAGTGGGGCTAACATATACTGAATGCTCAATAAATGTGAGCTACCACTCTCCAACTCACTTGTTTGTCTTCATTCCCAAAGCCTTTCGGTTTCATGATCACCAAATTACTAGTTACACAATTACTTTTCTAAATATTTTTGGATCTTTGGGCATAATAAAATATATTCTTTGAAGGAAAATAATTAGACTGGATTGAATAAGAAAAATGGTAGATAACTATGCATTTATTATATATATTTTTTGCATTTATTATATTTATGTTCAAAGGGCAGTGTGGATATCACTGGTGAGATGTATCAGGGTCTTCTAGAAGTCTCTCCAGTGATGTTTTAAGTACAGGCTCAAAGTCTCTTATTTGCAACCTGAAATCAAAACCATTCTGAAGATAAAATTTTTTTCTTCATAATTGTTGACAGGAAGTTATGGCCTGCATTTGATGGCCGAACCTGTCATGAGCTGGCAGAAGGCTATTTTCAGTCTTTATCTTATTTAATGTCAATATTCTGTGTTTTCCACAAAAATATTAACATGTCTGATTATGGGGTACTGTCCCAAACCCTACTTGGGGTGCTATATGATATATGCACTAAATTATATTTCTAAAATTTAAAAATTCCTAATTCCAAAGCAATATGTGGCCAAGGGTTTGTGGACCTGTATCACCATATCTGTGCTCTTGTTTGGGCTGAAAGGCCAGAAGGACATTTTTATTTCTTTCTTACCCATCCTCCCCTCCCCCATTCCAAACACAGTGCTCTGAATCACACATTCATTTAATCAATGTTTACTGGATGCTCACTTATTTGCCAGACACCATTCTAGGCTCTTGAATACAGTGAAGAAAACTGTAATCTTTGTTTTCATGGGTTTATATAATAGAAGACACTAGGTAAAGGAATAAGATCAGTGTTTTGAAGAAGATAAAATGATGGATTGGAAAATTACTCCATATAGTGTGTGTATGTACATATATATGCATAGTTACTTATACAGGCTGGTTAAGGAAGGCTTCTCTGAGGGGTGACTTTTAGGCAGAAATGATTAGAGCAAATCAGCCATGCAAAGAATTGGACAAGAGTGTTTTCAGAAGCAAATAGCAACTATAAGATCCCCAAAGCCAGAATGAACTTGACAGTTTACAGAAATGGAAAGAAGACGTGTGTGCTTGGGGCAATACTGGGTCATGATGGAAAAAAGTGCAAGATGTGGTGGGGCAGAGGCCTGACAAAGGAGGGCCTTGCAGGGCAAGGAAGGTGTTTGGCTTTTATTCTAGAGGTGATAGGAGCTGCTGAAGGCTTTTAAGCATGGAAGTGATATAATGTGTTTTCAAAAGATCACTCTGTTGAACGACTACTATACTTATGTGTTGTCAGTATTTGTGGAATGAATAATTTAGTTAAATAATTGCATATTACATACAATGTATAGACAATCTGCAAGTAACGAAGTTCCAAATAACAGTGTCTAAAATATGATAGTTTACTTTTAAACTGTCTTGTTCCTATCAGTATATAGGTAGGCAATCTAGGGCTAATATAAGAGTTCAGCTAGATGAAGGACTCAGAGTGCAGCCCCTTTTCAGCTCTCTGGTCTACTATCCCTAAGTATAATCTTCATCCTTATGGTTCAAAATAGCAGCAAGAACTCCAGCCATTGCATCTATATTCCAGGCAGCATGATATATCAAGTGGGAAAGAATATGTGAGAATTGTCTTTTAAGGAAGGTTCTTGGAAAAGTTAACTCATGACACCTCTGTCTGTATTTCATTGGTCAGAACTTAGTCACATGTCACACTTAACTGCAAGAATGACTGGGAAATGTAGACCTTATTCTGGGCAGCTATGTGTTCAGCTAAAACTTGGGAGTTTTACTACCATAGAAGAAAAGGGAGGGCAGAAATTAAAGGCCATTTAGTGCTCTCTTTAGCATATAGCTTTGTTTTTCTACTCAGTCATAGTTCATTAAAGCTGAAACAACTCAGAGATCTGCTTGGTCAGCCTCTCCTGGGGCACCATTTATACAAGTCCTTTTTTTCATAGGTGCTTTCACTGAGTCCAGAGAGCTGATGTGAAACACCCAGTGTCACACAGAGAATCATCAGCTCCTCCAAGAGGACCATGCTGCCTCCTTGAGTTTTCTCAGCAGGAGACAGGCTGTTCCTCTAACCAGCTGTGCAGCTCACTGGACTCCTACCCGCACACACAACAACAAACAACAGCCAGTAGAATTGGGCAGAATAGCTGGATTTGAGTGTTTTTTAACATGCTAACCCCAAAGCCTAAGAAGCACCAATCTCCAAGGTTACTATTGAGGAAGCCCATCTATTTGTTCCCCAAGGGAATGATCTTAGAGGTCAGCAAGTACTAGGTTTAGACCAGGGATGGGCCTTGAACAGGTGGGCCTTCCAGATCCCAGAATCGGTTTTCATTTTCCCCCCTTTCTTTCTTATTTTTAAAAAATATTCATGCCCTGATGAGCAATGAATTCCCCAGAGCAGAATGGAGATGACCCCGCAGAGCACTGGGCTCTGTTGATGGGAATTGCTTTTACCTTCTGGAAAGAGAATAGGCCACAAAGGATCAATCTTTTCTCTGTTGTATCTCTTTCAAGTTGAACTGCATTGGACAATGAGTGGATTAAAAAAAAACCCTGTGGCCTGGTGTGCCTCAGATGCATTTGCCAATTTTAACATCATTCTCCAAGTTATATAAAACTGGAGAATAAATACCCGAGCCTTCTGTATGGTGAGCAGTTTACTTCCCAGGCAGGGATCACATTTGTAACAAATCTCCTCAGAGATGCATTTTGTAAGTGAAGTGAAGAAATCATTAGCGAAGCAATATTTGAAGAAGAAGACTGGCCCAGTTCTGAAAGCAACTCTATTTTAACCTTTAAAAGATATCATTTTACTTACCAGGCTGCTTATTACAATGACACAGTGTTTTCCTTGGCCCCTGGCTCCATTAAACATATGTTTTATAGCAAGTTCTCAATTACATTATCCTGACAGGCTGGCTCATAAGGGCACATTATAAAGTAGAGAGACTGCAAAGCCGTAAACTGGCCCTCATTAAGTTTATAGTTTTATTACCTTGTTTAGGGCACTTTCTCTTCCCTTCCTCTCACCGGCTTTCTTTTGTGATGTTTAATTTATAAGAAGCAAGGGGACACTCTTGTCCCTCTTTTCCTCGTAGCTGGTGAACTTGCTTGCAAGGGGCATTTAAGGACTGTGCATTTGGCTCTGCCAATCCCTCCTTCTCACCATCCCCCCTTAATGTAAATGCTTCCTTTCCCCCAAAGGTTGTCTGCATATGGGTACCCTTATGGTGTTAAACTTAATTAGTGGGCTCTACATTTTGGTCTAAGACTGGTTGCTCTTAGATGGAGATGGGATCTTCATAAGCATGCAAAATCCACTTAGATCGACGGAACTTTAATAAATGATGTGCATTATCTCTTCCAGCTGGCCATCTTGCTGATCTGCATGAGACAGTTCTTTTGCACCAGTCCGTAGTCAGCCTTCTGGATGGGTAGAACTGGATTCTCTCACCGCAGTACTTGGGTCAGCCAAACTATTTTGATTTACAGACCATTACACATGCACAAATATTTTTATAGCTCCATACTCTGACAAGGGAATTAAATCAGCTTGAATTTATATAAAATGTGTTATCATTATGAGACGGGGAAGGAGTATTGTGCTAAGATGCACAAACATCTGGCCACTGCTAATTATAGGCATGTAAAAAATAGCTGGTGGTTGCTTCTGAACCCAGACAGAATCTGTGGATGTTGATTATGAAGAGCTATTAGGTATTGATAGGTTAGGATTTATTACTGAAAGTATAAACCAATTGCTCTGGATTGGATGGTAGTCGGACACTGGGGAATCAGTCTTGAAGCTGTTAGACCAGGGTAATCTATCAGGAGGAGGAGAGTATATTCTATCAATTAAGGAACAAGCAATTCTACTGATTTGCTATTGGCAGACTAATAGAGGTAATGGGTTTTCCTAGACAGCCCAGGTACTGTATAGCCGAGTTGGGGAAAACAGTGACATTAGACAAATAGAAGAGCAGTTCATTAAACCTGACGGAAGGCTGTGACAGGTGAGAGAGCTGGAGGACCCTCGGCTCTGGCATGTCCTGCATGGGTGCCTCAGTTGAGTCAACAAGAATGTGGATGCCTTTTGTCTTTGGTATACGCAAGAAACTGATATTCATGGGATACTCACCAGAACCCTTTGGTGAGAAAGTGTCTTACTTAGCACTGTGTATCAGTCATCTCATGGTACAAAAATGCTGCATTAAAAACAATTGAAATTAAAATTAAAAACTTTGAAATTGAAATTAAAAACTTTGAAATCTTAGTGGCTTAAAAATAAATATTTCTCTTTCTTGCTCATGGGTCAGTGGGTCATTTGGCTAGTCTTGGCTCTGGCTGCAGGGCAGTATTGGTGCTATTGCATGTGTCTCACTTTAGTGCCAGGTAGATAGGGCAGTGGCAAGCCAGAGCGTGCTCTTCTCATGTCTTTGGCAGATGCACAAGGGAGGTCTACATCAAACTCTGCAAGTACATTTCAACCTCTGCTACAGTCATGCCCACTGACATCCTGTTGTTCAGAGGAAGTCACATGGTCAAGCCAAAGTCAAGGGGCAGGGAAGTATACTCAGCTCACGACAAGGCTGTGAATGTATAATCTTACTTCAGGTTGAGTGAAATATGTGATCAACAATTAAATTCACAGTAGTCTGTGTTAAATGGCATTTCCTATGTTTGAGGCTGAGCTTGGAACTCTTCCCCTCCTTCTTTGTCTACCACAAGGCAGTGCAATTGCTGTTCCCTTGTCACCAGAAGCAGCGCTTGTTCTCTCACATTCCTCCTCCTCAGGCGGTTGTAGAGTGGGTATATATTGCTGCATATAAATCAACATGGCTTATAAGTTGAACCTAATTTCTATAATTAAAACATTGCCCTAATGCCACATTTTACTGAAAAATCACCTAGTGAGTCCCTTTGTTCTCCCAAATCTGTCTCATATTTACTTCTCATGAGCTAAGGCTGACAAACCAAAGGTAATGCTGATGTAGCTGCAGCTCAGCTGAAGTGAAGCAGAAAGGACAGGGAGCCCCCGGAGAGGGGACCAATAGGTCACCACACTTGGGATAGATAGGTGTGAACATTGCAGGTGGGATCTTAGAGTTCACTCGGGTCCCAGTGTCTGTATGTGTGTTAGTACCACTCCACCAGGCTGGTAGTTAGAGTTTACCAGACTATAAATGCCATGCGGGCAGGAATTTTTGTCTCTCTTGTTCACTGCCATATCCCCTGCACTCTAACTAGATGCTGGTACATGGCGGGCTCTCAATATATATCAGTTGAATGACTGAGTAAAGGTTAAAACAGAGCCTTCTACTTTGGGGGCTACTATGCTCTCTAATGATGTCTAAGCTTAGGATGTAAATAGAAACCTATAGCTCCTTTCCATTTATGGGGTGGAGGGTGACTTGTAGGGTGGAGGGGCAGAGAGGAGAGGAAGGGGCTATGAAAGCTCAGCTTGGAGGCTGTGAGACAGGGAGGCTCAAGAGAGAGCTAAGAACATCTTCTCTTTGTTCTGCCATGAAGTAGCAAGTGCTTTGTAGCTTACTGTCTCACCTCAACAGAGACTTCTTAACTGGACCTTCTGTATGTCCTATAAAAACTTGCAGGGCGCAAAAGTCAACAAACATATGAAGAAACGCTCAACATCACTAATCATCAGGGAAATGCAAATTAAAACCACAGTGAGATTCACCTTACCCCTGTCAGAATGGCCATTATTAAAAAGTCAAAAAACAATAGATACTGGTGTGGATGGAATACTTATACACTGTTGGTGGGACCGAAAATTAGTATAATCTCTATGGAAAACAGTGTGGAGGTTTCTCAAAGAACTAAAAGTAGACCTATCATTCAACCCAGCAATCCCACTACTGTGTATCTACCCAAAGGAAAAGAAGTCATTTTATCAAAAAGACACCTGCACGCGAATGTTTATTGCAGCACATTTCACAATTGCAAAGATAAGGAATCAACCTAAGTGCCCATCAATTCATGAGTGGATTAAGAAAAAGTGATATATAAATATATGTCTCTCTCTCTCTCTCTCTCTCTC
>VBSM01000272.1:15810316-15942471 GCA_008086735.1 Cheirogaleus medius | reverse complement strand
CAAAGCAAGAAGTACACATGGCAAATACTGCTGAGTTATGGGAGCTTGCTGAGAGTAAAAGTATGGATCCTTGGATCAGGCAGGATTCAGGTGCCATAAGCCTGATGGATGAGGACAAAAATGCTTCTAGGGGCAAAGGCAGATCAAAGGAGAGGTTTAAAACGTCCCTAGAAAGACTTCATTCAACATTGTTGAAAGGTGGGGAAGGTAGATTTTAAGGAGAAACCATGCTGACACACTCTTTCTACCATCTACCATAATGCAGTTTGATGAGGGAGAAGACGTTGCAGGTGAAAGGGAAGAAAAGAAGGTAAGAGAAGAAAACAGTGATTGCCAGATCAGATCCCACAGAGCTTGTCACCTAACAGATTTACTGTGAAGCCAAAAACAGTGAGGACGAATGACTCTAGGACTGATGAAATAACAAATTTGATAAGCTTTGTTGAAGATAACACTTTGTCCTCAATGAAGTTTGCAATTAGTTTGTTAAAGGCGACTATGGCATTATGCACGTCCTCCTTTTATGGCATTTTCTACATCCATACTCTTTCATAGCTTCATGGTGGCAGAGTATATTTCCCATTCCTTACTTTGGGTTTGGTCATGTGACTTGCTTTAGCCAATGTGATGTTAGCAAACATGCAAACAGAGGCTTGAAATAATGTGCTTGCATAGTTTAGGTAGCTCTCTTGTGCTCTTGTGATTGCCATGAGAACAGTATGCCCCAGGGAGCTGTTTCTTCTTTATCTAGCCCCAGAGCGAAATGGAGGCAACATTTTTAACCTTACAGAAACCATGGAGCCAAGGCAAGCTGAAGCAGAGCTGTCCCAGCCAACTCACAAACTCATGTGTTTTGTGAGACACTGAGTTTTGAGGTAGCTGGTTAAGCAGCTTTAACATTGCATGCAATAGCTAAGCAGTACAACCATAAAATTAATTGAGGATTCTGAATGTAGTTTCTTCCTCTGTTTTCCAGCAATCTAATCCTATGATACTCTTAAGCAGGTAGTGACTCTTCAAACATAAGCAGAAAGATGGAAATTATTGTATGAAAATCTGCAAAAGAAAGAAAGGAAAAGAATACAAACAAAAGGAAGGTGAAGAGTGTACATCCACTTAAGGAATTACAGAAAATAAAGAAAGATTTTTAATAAGTCTCTATATTTCAAAGAAATTATAGATGATACAATCTCTTTATAAAAATAAGTTCTAAGAAATGATATAATGATTACAAGAAGAGATCATGGACCATCTCAACAGAAGGAGATAAAAAGAAAACAAACAAATAAATAAGAAAACTAGGATTATAAATAAACAAAGAAAATTAAAAAACAAATAAAGAGATGACAATTACATTATATGTCACACAAACTGGAATGAAATTGACCAAAAGGTGAGTAACAACATGTATAGGCTTGAGGAAATAGGCATAAAGTTAATTATAGAGAAAGTGATACGTGGAAATTCAACATATACATAATTGATATTCCTAAAAAGACAGAAAAAGTGGTATGGAAAACATATTTAAAGATATGATGAAAGAAAACTTTCCTTAGCTAAAGGAAGACTTAAATCAGTATGTCAAAGAGTACAGTATGTCCCAGGAAAAATCAATACAGAATACAGAACATTCTGTACTGATAAATTATAATGAATTTATCACAATTCAGGAAAAAAAGAATCATATGGAGAACCAGGTTTAAAAAACAAAGGGGAAATATACAAAAGACATCAAATAAAGGCTATTTAGATGATCTATAATAGTTCTGCCAAATCCATGGCTTGAATTTTGAGTTCTTGGAGATTAAATTACTATCGAATAAAATATAAGCCAATCCTAATCAACACATGGAAGTTATAAAAATAATTTTCGTGTTTATTTGTAAAAACAAGTGTGATAAAATAAGGAAACATTTGAAAAAGAAGAGTACAAAGGAAAATTTGCCTATCAGATATAAAAAAATAAAATTATGATAGTCAAAACAATGAGATACTGGTATCACGAGAGGCAAACGGAACTCCTATATGGAAAAGAAATGCCTGGAATTTCTTCTCCACTGTAATCTGCCTGAAGATAGCCTAGTCATCCTTCAAGTTTTAGCTCAGAAGTAAACTCTTCTGGAAAATCTTCTTTCTTTTTCTGTATTTTCCTTGTACCTTGAAAATATGTTCATATTTGCTTGAGACATTTGTCTAGGCTGTAAGGACACTGAGGGAAGGAACCATGCTTTTTAACTTATGTCACTGATGCCTATATTAATTCAATAACTGGCATGTGGTAGATACCCAATATATTTTAAATGGATGTAAGAAGAAACAGTAGATGGAAGAAAATAATCTTGAGTCATACAGACCGACTTAGAAGAGTAAGAGTGGTATTAATAACTATAAAGCCCTAATTTTACATGAATTTTGCAGTATGTGACAGTTCCTAAAAGGAAAAAAGTAATCAAATAATTATTTATTAAGTTTGTTGGATTGTCTGTTGGAAACTCTGCACCATTTTTCCAATTCAGTGTTCTTTCCTGAATTGCAAGGGCTCAAAGCCTTGGAACTACTTTTTTTAGAGTCACTGCAGCAGGGTCCTAGGTTAGAGTTCGTCAGTGGGAGGTATGAGATTTGGAAGGCAGAAGAGATGCAGAAACTATTATTGCACCTGTGGCAGAAGAAGGTAGGTCTCAGGCCTTGACAGATGATGGACACGAGGTTTTGCCATTGTCTTCCAGATGTCCTCCTGCACATTATTCACTTTGGAGTGGTAGGCTGCTGATATTTTTGCTGGCAGTTTCCTGTACCCTCTATGTCCTGATTTTCTCTATGTCCATGATTTAGTAAGACTCTAATTCTCTGAATTAAGTTTCTTTGTGCTTGAAAGACCCAGAATGGTTTCTTTTCACTGACTAAATTTTGACTGATACATTACAGAATTAAATAGGCTACAAACTCTTTGGTACGTATACTAATTAATGAAAGCCTTAAGTTTTTATGTAGATTATAGTAGATATTTGGTGCTTCTTCATTGGCTACTCAGCAGCTACTTCTCCTGTTAACAGCACTTTAATTTCCTTTTGGGGAATAAACTTTCTTTCACTGTGTGCAGTTTTGTTAGGATAGTAAATTAGGGCTCCTGTTCTTTTACTCTGTAGGCTGAAGGAAACTTGGGAATTTTTCTCCCCGATATTCTTCCCTCCACCACCTGGTATAGGCATGTGACCTAAATTTAACAATCAGAGTTTCTCTTTGGACTTTAAACCATGAAGAAGATAATTAAAGGCTCATCTACGGCCATAGCACCCTGAACGTGCCCGATCTCATCTGATAATAACTAAACGCTCAATACATTGTTGAAATGCTTTATTGCAACAGAAGTGCCTCCTAAGGCTGCCTAGCCATTCCTTTTGCCAAGACCCTCTAGAACTGTTTGACTTCTGTGTTTTTAGTTGTGTTATTCAGCCTTCTTTTAGATACTGTGAGTTTTTCCGTATCATTACAACAGCATCCATTTTTCCTTATTATCCAGAGATGGACTCTGTTGCTTGCAATCAAGGAACTCTGATATACACAAAACCTGGGAATAGCCTAAAATATGATTTTAGAACCTTTTCTAGAACACTAAACATTCTAGAAAAATTATTTCATCAATGAGAGGAATAAAACACTTATTTATTCATAATCACATTCTTCTTTCCTATCCATGCTTATAATATTGGTGAAGTGTTAGCCAAATTAGTGATCTAAATTAGATTCAAACCCAGTAATCTAAATTTAATAAAATTGTGCTGCCACTGCTATTAGAAATGGCAAGGGATTTTGAAAGTACAAGAGCATGTATTTTATCTTCACAATTAGTGGTCTCACAATTAGTGAGACCTTGATCCTGATAATTAATGTCTGGTAATGCCACAGGTGAATTATGAAGGCCCCATTTCACACACAGGCATAAATGAATAATCTTACTATAAACCCATTAAAAATGCACAGGCTGCAAAGAGTATAAGTTAATAAAGTGCCCAATAAATAAATTAAGATACTGGCCATAAATTATTGTGTTCTGTCAACATCAGATTTGTTAACCACAGTACAGCAGAGAAGATACGATCTTTAAATTGAATTAATGCTGTGGCTGATTTAATAGCAGGGAAGAGAGAGGGTGCAAGAATGAACAGCACTTATAAATGAGGAAAGTTACCTCAGTGAGTTAGAACTTATACAGCTATGAAAAGTAGTGTATTAATCAGGTTGAGTTAGGTTATGCTGCTGTAACAAAAATTCCAAATCTCAGTGGCCTAAATCAACAAAGGTTTATTTGTCTGGGATGTTCCATGTTCATCACTAGTTAACAAGATGCGCTTTGCCATGGTTGTCCTCATTTCTGGACCCAGGATGACAGAGCAATTATATGGGGTATTGCCAGTTATCATAGCAGAGGGAAAATGAAATCTCTGGAGAGTCTGCCTCCATCAATTAAATGTACAATTCAGCAGTGATATATGTCACTTTTGCTTAGAAGTTATTGGGCAGAACTAGTCACTGGTTCCACCCAGCACAAGGGGACTATGAAGTACAATCCTGCCATGTGCTCAGATGTTAGGTCAAAGTATCTGATAAACAGATGAATAACTGTGGCTTAGCTTGAAAGAAATGGCAGATGGCTTACTTTGAAATTACTTTTAAAATTTCTGATTGGAATCTAAGTGCTTCAGAATGTTAACTCTTGGCAACAAGGAGCTTAATTTAGAATTGGTACTAGGTAGGGTATAAAAAGGCTCTTTTTACAAATATTTTTCTATGTCCTAATCATCACTCATACCTCTCTTCTCTATCAAAAATATCTTAACTCTTTTCTATGCAGAATCCTAAAAATAAAGCCCAATAACCTTAAGTGGTGGAGCATCTTTGTATTTTGGGGGGTAGATGAGTAATGAGGGAAGTGTTTAAAAGCTTCTTACAAATATTAAGCAGAAATCCAATGGCAAAGAGTTTGTTCTGTGTCTTCCTTAAGTTTCTGGTCACCTGGGTGGTGTTTACATTTACTTTTTTTCAATTTAGAATGCTTCGGATCATTCGAATAACACAGTACTACTTCAGGTCTCTGGTTTTCTTTTTACCTACTCATCTCTCTATTCCCACTTTACCTTTATTTATTTTTATCTCCAGGAAGAAAAATGTTGAGAAACCCTGAATTGCTCTTCTGGTTACTAGGCTGTAGAAGGTCTCTAGCAAAAGCCATGTGAAAAGAACTCTTGGTACCTTTCCTTGAAACCACAGCAACAGAAAGGTTTGCATGATGGTATTATGTTTCACTCTTGGTTCTTTGAGCGTAAGGGCAAGCCAGCTTGCTAAAGTTGTTGTTAAAGTTCATGAAAGGCGTGGTGCTGCTTGTTAGACACCTCCACGGAAATAAGCATTAAGAAATGTGCTGGGTTTTAACCTTAAAGTTTATATACTTAAGAAAAGATATAGAGTACATTACAGACTAGGGTAATAAACAGAATAATTCATGACTCCCTTAAGGGGGTGGATTTTTTTCCAAGGGGCAAATGAGCAGGAACAGAATGCCTCTCTAGCCCTTGAGAGAAGAATGTATTGTATAGTTAAATCTCCTGGGCACAACTACTACTTTATTCAATGGGAAATTGTATTTTTTATTCAACATCTGTTTTATCACTTTTCTCTCCTTAATCATCTCTTTTTCAACATTGCAGACTATTGAATCATATCCCAAGCATGGAAAAACAATTGCTGGCGATCAATGATTTGTATCCTTTCTGTCTTGATCAGCAGAGGGAAATTAATAATAAAATAGTTCACAGAGGCATTAGGACATTATTTCAACCAGTTACTGGGTGCTTGTAGAGCACAGATGCATCACTGTGCAGCCCAAAGTGAGCTTTTGATATTTTGAAACCTTTTAAAGTATATATAGGGCAAAGCTTTCTGTAGATTTGCTGAAAGAGTTTCAGTCTTATTCTTTGGAACAAAGGGTGTAAATTGGTACAGAATAATGGTCATATTAGTGATAGCTACCATTGATTTTACATGTACTGAATACCAGATACTCTTCTAAAATGCTTTCCTTCTATTACTTTTAATTCTTTGTAGGGAATATTTTATTACTCCTAATTTACAGACAAGAAAACTGAGACTTAAAAGCATTAGGTACCTTGCTCAAAGTCATGCAGCTAGTAAGTAACTGATTAAAAAAATTTTTTTTTATGTCAGCATGTTATGGGGATACAAATGTTTAGGTTACATATGTTGCCTTTGTCTCACCCCAGTCAGAGCTTCAAGCATGTCCATCCCCCAGACGGTGCTCACCGCACCCATTAGGTGTGAATATACCCATCCCCTCCTCCCCTCTCCCATTTGCCTGAAACCCAATGAATGTTATTACTGGAAGTAACTGATTTTTAAATTTTGGTCTGTGTGACTCTAAAGCTGCCTCTTTCCTCTATTCCTCTCGTGTTGCTCTGGAATCTCCAAAGCACAATTTTGTGCGTGGACTCTAGTGTTCTGAGACCAGACAGAAAAATTGAGCCAACACTGTTCAGTCTTTCTTTTCATAAGTCACTTATTATTTCAAACACCGTCACTGGGAAGTGCCTGGGTTTGGGTCGAAAGGTGGGATTCTAACATCTGCTCTACCCACCGCTGACTGGCTTGATGACCCAGAGCAAGGAAGTTATGTGTTCTCACCTGAAAAATGGAGCTAACGATTCCCATCTATCTCCGTTACAGGAACTAAAGAGGGAAAGTCCATAAAAATGTTTGAGAAGAACAAATTGTTATATAATTAAAGGATATTAAATTTATAAACATTGATTTGTTAAGGTAGATAAGCAGTGGTTAACTAGAAATTTCAGAGTGATTCCTTTATCTTATGTTAATTCAAAACAAACAAACAACAAACCAACAAATGTCAGCAACTCCCTACAGAGGAAAGAAGCCAATCTTGAGTGGCTGCATCTTCTGACTATGGCGAGTCTACATCACCATTTTTCACTACCCAGAACAACTGTAATCTGAATTTAATCTTCCAGTTTCAATCTTTCCCTTTGGCATCTTCTGGCATCTTCGGCCCTTTTGGATTCTGGGTACCTTATAAGCATTTTGGGCTTACATTTACCTATCTAAGTGGGTAAATATATTTATGAACTTATATTTACTTAATATAATGGGTAAATATCTTATATTTACCCATCTAAGTGGGTAAATGTGATCAGCATTGTTCCCCCCTTGCTATTTTTGTTGGTGAAAAATGGAAACTTCTAGGATCTTCTAGACTTAACAGTGACATTTAGCCCTTTGTGTGGTGAAAAACTTCTCTTGGAGATGATGTCTCCCCCTTAACATTTTTTTAAAAACTTTTTTATTTCATGAAATTAACATTGCATTCAAGGATCTCTCTGGTCTGGCCCTTCTGGAATCATCTCTTGCCTTTTCCCACTTCTCACTTTACACTCCAGAAACACTGAACATTTCTGTGTCTCTACATCTGCCATGTGGCTGGTCACTACTGCGCCTTCGCTCTAGTTGTTTCCCCTGCCTAGAAGGCCCCTTTCCCCACTGCGTGTCCTTTCTTCCCCAGCTTACTCCAGTTTCCTCTTCGAAATTTGGCTTAGGCGTCACTTCTCCCAAGAAGTTGTTCTTGGTCTCCCACTTTCTCTGTGTCCCCATGTCTCTTTGAGCATAAGACTCCCATATCCACACCACAGTACATCTCTTTACATTCTGTATCTCCCTGTCTAAACCCATACACCCTCAGAGAGGATAACACTACCTTCTCATTCTATGAACACAATCCATGACATATAGTAAGTGTTAAAAATGTTTGTCAAATTAATTAATTTCTTCATTTAATTTTGTCTGTAGAAATTAGAAAAATCTTTTTTTTATGAACACAGGTTATGTGATGCTCATACGCCCAGACAGAGAAAACTTTTGTGTAAAGGTAGTTATTTTCAGTGATTTTTCTTCCCCTTCTTAGAAACCCTTCTCCTCCTCACCACCCTCCTAAAGAAAAGATTGTTATAAACTTTTTTATGCGTTGTGGAGAGATGGAAGTACAGACCTTTGAAATTATCTGATTTAAAAAACCATATGGCCATAGAACTTGAGCTAGGTTGAGTTTAAAATTAGGCATTCCTTGAAATTGAGAAAATGGGATCTTGTTATGACTTGAATGTGTCTATTATGGGACAGAGGATGAGGGCCATGAAGGCTCAAAAAACTTATGCTGCCTTTCTGATGTGGGTCCCCAGGCGAGTTTCAGCAGTCTAGAGCTTTTAGTTGATACTGTGTTACAAATTACAACTGTGTGTGAACCAAACCCCTATGTCTTTCCTTCCTATTTACTTCTAAATATACTAACATTTTCTTCCTCTGATACTTGGGTTCATACTGTCTTCTTTGGGTTTCCTTGGGATTAAAGTCATATCTAGGTAGGAAAAAAAATGGAAATGATCATTTAGATAAGGAAAGTCCCAAGTTTTTTTTGGCTGACCTAAAACATCAGTTGAAATAAAAGTGTGGTTGCAAGAAGGGCTGGAATGAAGTGGCTGATTGCTTTGACTCCTCACCATACTCTGTGTCTGGGAAGATACAGCCTAAATTTTCTGTCTTAGACGTTCATCCCTCCCTCTTCTCACTGTTTGATTTTTGCTTCTTGTTCTGTGCTAAAGCTGCCTGCCTCCTCCCTTCTCCAAAACCATATTTTACACTTGAATATACTTTCTTCTCTGCTTTTAAAATTTTTGGTAATCAGATGATGATTTTATAGTCCTGATTTATGTTTTAGAAATTACTTTTCATAAATATCCCAAATGAGATCTATTTGGCCCCTGCTGCAGACCAGATGCTGGTCAGATCTAGCAGAGCAATTGATTTAATCCTGTACATTTTCATAATTGGTAGGAATCAGTTTTCCCTTTATTCTAACATTACAGATTTGTAACAATATGTGAAACAGGCTTCATGCTTTCCCTCTTCACTTTCATGTATGGTATGGCCTTAATAAACATTTAGTAGTTTCCTGCAAGAGCATCACATACATCAGGATGCTGGGCTTTCATTCTGTTTTTTGTTTTTAGCAAGTGAATTGGGTTAATAGGAAAGATTATTAAAAGAGAGTGGGAGGGCATAGGGAAACAAGAATGTATGTTTTCCTTAATGAATCTTTTTATTCTTGGTATGCATTCGACTGTCTTTCTTCCCATCTTTGAAATCTTCTCTAAGATTCCATTCTCTTGGGAAACTCATCTTGAGTCTTATTAGGAATTTCCTAGGTTATTCAGGCAAAGCCAACTTGGGCCTAATTTTAAATCAGACAATTATTTCAACTCCCAAGCCCACTTAGACTGAGCAAGCTTGATAATGAGGGTGGAGACAGACTCTTATGACAAATTTTTATCCTAAGTATATTAGGTAGGGCCCTGAACTTGCAGAGAGAAGACCCAGATTGAATCTTTGCCTTACCATTAACTTGCTGCATGAACTTGGACAGATACCTGAACGGCTTTGCATCTCAGTTTTCTCGTATGTAAAATGAAAATCATAATTCTTATTCCTGGGTTATTCTGAAGATTAAAACAAGACAATACTTGGCAGTGCCTAATGCAGTGCTTATTTAATAGACATTCAAAAATATTAATTTCCCTTCTCTCATTTGTTTCCCATAGTGATATGGTACCGCCTCCGTGATGGGGACAATGTTGGCTTAATGCATTGTTCACAATGCTTGTTGAGTAAGAAGGATGATGGTGATGTCACAGAAACATGATCATTTCTAGGATATGAAATTGCTCATTGAAACATGGTGTGTGCTTTTTCTCTTTTCCAAATTGCAGGACCTGTGAAGGCTGGTCTATAAATTGCCCTGAAAAGTCACTGTGAAAAATCAGCTTTGAGTATTAAATACACATTTTTAGGACCAGGAAGCATTTTAGATGAGATTTAGCCAAAAGCCCTCATTTTCAGCTGAGAAAATTTAAGGCCATAGAGGTAGATGACTTGCCCAAGGTCACATAGCTAGTTGGTTGTATCTGTTTATCAGTTAGAGCACCTAGATGCAAACAGAAGAATCATCATTATGTAGTTTAAGTAGAAAAGGAATTTTCTAAATAACATTAAGTGGCAAATAGAGCCTCAAGAAGGACCCAAGATGCAGGGTTTGTGGCTGCATGGCCAGGAACCATTCCCAAATTACAGTCCTGGAGGGCTCTACTGGAGAGCCAGCTGCACCTGTCGCTGGTCACGGGCATTACAGCTCACCAAACAGGACCCTTGTGCTGGGCCTGCCTGTCCTACTCCCAGCTCTGGGAGCTGAGTGACTGTCTGTCATGCTCCTCTCCCCTGTCAGTATGGATTCCACATGGAGACTTTTTTCTGCTTGTCTCTCTCTTGGTCAATGAGTATCTGATGGGCCCAAGCCTCTGCCATGGGCCTGGGCCTTGCACCAAGGAAGGCCAGGAAAATGAATTTCTGGCTTTTGCCTTTGCAAGGTGGGCCTCCTAAGATTGGAAATTCCACAACTGGAAAGTGTGTGGACAGCCCCAAACAACATCAAATGCCCACTGCATTAGAAGACCCAGGTGGCCATATGGTGCTGCTTTTATTATCCTGCGATTCTTCTTCTTAGTATGGGGCCAACTCTGATTTCTAATGTGAGGCTCACATTTTAGTACAAGTATTAAATTTGTCAGGGCTCTGCAGGCCTCTTCTCTGGGCAGCACTGGGTGTGTGGAATCTCAGGTAGAGAAGTGTATTAATCTTCTTGAATAGTATGTGCCTTTCTAGGATATTGAAATGCAAATAGATTTGGATAAATAACCAATGCTTCAAATGAAATATGCTTGGGATTTTAAACAAGTTTTTTTTTTATATACAAGCTTTTATATAATCTAAACTTTCGATTTGTGTAGGTCAGAGTTGGGATTTAAATTGCATTATTTATCCTAAGATGTCCTGGATTTGGGGGCAATCAAGGAGAAAGGGAGGAGTCTATAAACTCTGTACTATCAAATCTGATGTTAATTCAAGATAGGTTACTAAATGTATAGTTACTAACACTTAGAGAAAAGGAAGTGGTCACTAGGACCTGCGTGAATTTACAAAGTGGAAGCATTGTGTGTTCTGAGCTATTAAGAACCGACTTCTGGTCTGGGCTAGATGTAGAATACGTGTACATGTACATGTTGTGTTTCAGTTCCTGTGATGACTTTAGCTTGAGAGAGAATAAGAATAAAGAGAGAGAAGGAAATGTAGAGGATAAGAGAGACTGATAGATACTCAGGAGTAATATTGACCTTTCACATGCATTTGGAATATGACTATTAAAAACTTTAGAGCTGTGTTTGGGCTGTGTTTGGGGATATCTTCATTCTACAAACTTGTTGCATATTTATTTTCTGCCAAGCATAAGAAACTAAACGTTTTTTGAGAGACTATGCTGGGATCTTTATATCATTATCTCCTTTAACCATCACAACAATCTTGCCAGGTAAAAATCATTGCATCTTTTCATAGATTACATTAACTTTTTATAGATCACTAGGTTACAGCAAATGAATTCTCAGAAAGGTTAATAATTTGCTCAATGGTCCTCTTACAATTCCTCTCATGAGTCCCACAGAAAGAAGCCTGTTTAAATGGGGACCAGGAGAAGGGCCATACTGAAAATGGCATTTAATCTTGAAGGAAGAGTAAGAGGTCATCAAGGAAAAACAGAGGGGAAAACTATTTGGAACAGAGACAACAGGAGGCATGAAGCCAGAGCCTTGTATCCTAGGTGGAAGAGCTGAAGCTCTTCCTTAGGCAATGGGGATCAATGAGCAGAAAAATGGTGTTATCATGTGTTTTAAGTTGGCATTTTGCTTAACAGCCAAATGAAATAAAACCAAAGATCATATGTGGATCATGAATTAGAGTCCACACTTCCTATACAAAAACAATAGCTTGACTTGCCATTGGCTGGGCATGAGCCCTGTTGCCTTTCCCAGCAATGGGAGGCTACTTTGCCCTGCTCCCTCTCATCCACGCCCTCTGCCTCCTTGAACACCACTATCCTAGTGCAAGGTGGAAGCCAAGGAAGAGAACAAAACTTATAATGGTGAAGTAAGGCCTTCCTAGTGTCTTAGCACAATTATTGGTTCGTGCATTTTGCAAACATGAGTATAATTTTAAAAAAATCTCCAGGTACTAAATTCTTCCTGAGTTTGACATATTATTTAATAACATCCCTAAAAATAACATGGGATCATTAAAGGGAAAAATACTTAGCCTGATACCAGCTAAGGTGTACATTTAGCATCTATGTATTGAAAGATTATTCTAAGACTAAAAAGACTAATCAGAATACTTGAAATTGCCGTGATCATTCTGATTCCTTCAACAGTACATTTCTTTTGTGTCTTGAGGGTAATTTGTAAACCCAATACTTTCAATGAAGTTGCCTAACCCAGTTACTGCTGCTCTCTCCTGATGACAACTGATCTGCAAGTGACTCCCTGAGGTCATGGGGACCAATCTGCACCTGGCTCAGTGACCAGGTGCTCCTGGACATGGCCAGTCTTGGGGGCAACACATTTGGTCTGGAATATTAATCACTTTTCACAGGCTCAACATTTGGATCACCTGGCCCCAGACAGGTACTTGGAAACCACATTGCAGCCCCCTCAGGTTGGAACCCGAAGCAAGTCAGGAGCTCCCAGATGCTCTTGGGCTATTGTTGACATATAACAATTTGATTTAGTGCCATTT
Source organism: Cheirogaleus medius (assembly GCA_008086735.1). NCBI lineage: Eukaryota > Metazoa > Chordata > Mammalia > Primates > Cheirogaleidae > Cheirogaleus > Cheirogaleus medius. Next base: position 15,929,715 of record VBSM01000272.1, on the reverse strand, counting down.
TTTTCCAAGTCTGCAAGGTTCTGTGTTCTCTTCTTCCCAGTCCTCTGGGAAATGAAGAAGATTGTCTCTCTTCCTTCTTGTACCTCTGTTCATGTGTTCATGGGTAGATCAAGCTGGATCCAACAAGACTTATTTCCTTTTTTCTCTCCATGAACATCAAGGGCCATTGAGTTATAAACTGGCAATGACAGTGGTAATCATAGGTCGCCAAAGATTTTTAAACCTGACTCCTTTAGCCTGGTAAAGAGCTGAGGTAGTAATACTGAAAAGCCCCAGGTAGCCTTATATAAGACAAACCTTGCTTGTGGTTGCTAAGTAAGTAGTCCAGCACATGCTTTTCTATTTAAGTTAGAGGTTAGGGTGCTATAAACCTTGGAGCTTGTCAAGATTAAGCAGCATTGGGCAGAACGATGTGCTGTGAGCACCAGCCTCAAATTATTGGGCCCCACCACATCTTAGTGAAATGAGATTGCCTAGCTGGAGTTTCATTTGTGGGCTTGTAAGTGAAGGGTGCATGGCAGATGCTATGATTAAGATTTCATTTCCTGGTTGATGCTTCCACAGTGATCACAGCACCAGCAGGGAAAACTCATACTTGCTGGAAAAGTTAAATATGGAGTGGTTCTGAGTTCAATACAAAGATTAAAAACAAGAAAAAGCAACCACCACCACCACCACCACAACAACAAAAACTTACCCAGGTTGATTAAGAAAACTGCCTTTCCCATTTTTGAAGATGCAGCTCTTATATTAATGTTTTCCTAATTTATTTGAAGATACCAACTTCCCTCCCACCACCCATTCATTCTTTCATTAATTCATTTATTGGGTGCCTTCTGTTTTAGATGCTGGGGATTTGGTAGTGAAAAAAAAAGCAAAATCCTTGCTCTCATGGAGAGAAAAAGACAATTTAAAAAAAAGAAACAAATATGTGAGGTTGTGATAAGCATTATAAAGGGAGATGGAAAATGATGGGGAAGCTTTATATAAAGGCCAGGGAAGGCCTGTCTGAAGAGGTGACATTTAAGCAGAGGCCTGAAGGAAGTGGGGGAATGAGTCCTGTGGCTATTTTGAGGAATAACTTTCTAGGTAGAGGAAATAGTAAGGTAAAAGGACCTGAGGTAGGAGCATCCCTGCCCCACTGAGGAGCAGCAAGGAGGCTAGAGTAGCTGGACCAGAGTGAGCAGAGGAGGGAGAGTGGCAGAAGGTATAGTGAGAACCTACCTTTCGAAGGTTTTGAGCATATAAGTGACATGATCTCATGATCTTTCTTTTTTTCTTTCTTTCTTTCTTTCTTTCTTTCTTTCTTTTGCTTATTACTTCCCTTTTTAAAAAGTTTTTAAATTTCAGAATATTATAGGGGTACAAATGTTTTGCTTACATAAATTGCTTTTGTACCATTTGAGTCAAACTTATAAGCGTGCCCATCTCCCACATAGTGTGCATTGTACCCATTAGGTGTGAATTTACCCATCCCCTCCCACCTCCAACCTGCTTGATTTATGATGAATGTTATTTCCATATGTTCACATAAGTGTTGATCAATTAGTTCCAATTTCATGGTGAGTACACATGGCTTTTGTTTTTCCATTCTTATAGTGCTTCACTTAGAAGAATAGTCTTAATAGTCCAGTTCCATCCAAGTTAATACAAAAGATATTAGTTCACCATTTTTATGGCTGAATAATACTCCACTGTATAACTATATCACATTTTATTAATCTACTCATATATTGATGGGCACTTGGGCTGTTTCCACATCTTTGCAATTGTGAATTGTGCTGCTATAAATATTCAAGTGCAGGTATCCTTTTTTTTTTTTCCCCCTCCTCTACTCTGAAAGAATAGGTGTCTTTTTTATAGAATATCTCTTTTTCCTTTGGGTAAATACCCAGTAGTTGGATTCCTGGATCAAATAGTAGTTCTACTTTTAGTTCTTTGAGGTATTGCCATATTACTTTCCATAGAGGTTGTACTAGTTTACAGTCCCATCAGCAGTGTATGAGTGTTCCTATCTCTCCACATTCATGCCAACATTTGTTGTTTGGGGAATTTTTGATAAAATCCATTCTCACTGGAGTTAAGTGATATCTCATTGTGGTTTTGATTTGCATTTCCCTGATGATTAGAGATGTTGAGCATTTTTTCATCTGTTTGTTAGCCATTAGTCTATCTTCTTTTGAAAAGTTTCTGTTTATGTCTTTTGCCCACTTTTTAATGAGGTTGTTTGATTTTTCTTGCTGATTTGCTTGATTTCTTTATAGATTCTAGTAAGCCCTTTATTGGATGTATAGTATGTAAATATAATAAAGATCAATGGGCATTTCTTATGTTTTAAAATTTTCCTTTGGCTGTTGTGTGGGATTAAGGATGGAAAGTTAAGGGGGGAGCCGAAAAGGAGGCTATTGCAATAATCTAGGTGAGGGATGGTGGCAGCTCGGGTTCTGTGCTTTGGTGGAGGTGGTAAAGAATGGTTGGATTCTTGGTATATTTCAAAGGTAGAGCTGACAGGGTCTGCTAATGGATATATGTAGGTGTGTGAGAAAGAACAGAGTCAAGGTTGTTGCCATGTATTTAGTCTAGGCACCTGGCCAAATGTAAATGCCATTTTTTGAGATGGGGAAAATGAAGAAGAACAAAATTTTTCTGTGTATGTTGTCTACTTTTTAGAAAAGTTCTATTTGAGATGCCTAACAAGCTTCCAAATAAAGATATGGAATAGGAATCTGGGATTCAAGGGAGAGTTTGAGGCTATCCACTGGGGACTGCCAGCATAAGGATGGGTATTTAAAGTCATGGGACTAGATGAGGTTACCCAGGGAGTGAGGATAGAGAAGCCTGAGGTTTCTGTTATAGGACACTCTGGCATTTATAGATTGAGGGGGTGAGGAGGGGCCTGAGAAGAGCTGCTGAGTGTGGTAGGAGAACCAAGGAGAAAGGTGTCCCAGAAGCTAGAAGAAGAATGTTCAAGGAGGAGAAAGTGGTCTAATGTGTCAAATGTTTCTGGGAGTAATAGGAAGAGTGATAAATCCCCATTGAATTTGGCAATGTGGAGGTCATCGGTGACCCTGACAATAGAGGAGAGGAGGATGCTTGCTGAAGTGGTTTCAAGAGAGCATGAGAGGAAAGTGGAATGAGAAGTGGAGACAGTGTGAGTGTGGACAGTTCCTTCAAGAAGTTTTGTTGTAAAGCAAAGGAGACACATTGGGTAGTAGAGGAAAGAGTTGTGAGGTCAAGTAAAAGTTTTATTCAATAAATGTTGAGCACCTACTGTAGGCCAGTCTTGAGTTCCACCCTCATGGTACTTACTGGGGTGGGGGGGTGGCAGTGGCCAAGCAACCCCCTCAGCCATGTGACTCATAGTGTAAGTGCTGCGAAAGGAGTAGGCCCAAGAGGCTGACACAGCCACACCTGGGGCCACTAACTGGATCCGTCCAAATGGGTTCGGGAAGGCTTCCCAGAGGAGGTGGTATCTAAGCCAAGCCAAGCGGGATGACTAGTCTTCATCAAGGGCATAACTCCTGTTGGGTGATCATGTCCACTTAATTTTGCCTTTTGGGGACTTTTGGCCACTATTAGGTAGTAATTAAAGAGTTGCTTATTGGTCGCAGTGTTACCTCCTTTTTTCTCCATGCTGCTAAAAGCTAACATTTACCTGCTACCAAAAGAGTGGCCCCTGAAAGCCTCCCAGCCTCTCCCCTGTCACTCTTACTTTATACTTGTACATTTGACACTTTTGATATAGCAAATGGGAGCTGTGTGTGGTTCCCTGCACACCATCAGTAGTCCATGGGAGGCTTCCATGTCTTTATTCAGTGGGGCCCTCTGTCTCTGGAACACTCACCTTTGCCTCTCTCCTTACCTTCTCATCCTCGTTCATCCTCCTGGTGAACACAAGTGGAAGCTCTTGTCCAACTTTTTAGAAAATGACCTGAAGCTATTCACACATTATTGCTAATTATACTATAGATACTATTTATACTATAGATTCTATTTATGGAGCACCCATCAATATCAGTTATCTGCCAGGTACATTTTCCTACACTGCCTTTTGTAGTTCTTAGTCTTAGTCTTCCTCCGAATTCCTGTGTTGCTAAGGTAGGGGAAGGGTGAGTTGACTATGCAGGGAGGCCACGTCTGGAGTTATCCCTTTACTGTCTTCCCTTTGCTCCTTCCACTCTTCCCTTCCCACTCAAACCACAGGCCATGTGCACAAGGCCCATGAGTTCAGTCTTCATTAGGCACCATAAATCTCACTCACAAATTCTCTCTTTCATCTACCGAGTCTCCCTCCTCTTGGTGCCACAGCACACTGAGTAGTAGGTGGGGGCCCAAAGAGCAGTAGTCTACCCACTGTACTCACAAACAGGCAGATTGATTGCAGCAAATTGCAGGCCTGCAGCAAATGCAGGTGTGTTTGTTGGTTGACAGTAAGGTATCTGATGAATTCATCTTCAGTAGAGCCTTACTAACTCATTATAGCTTAACTATTTTAGCTCTCCTCAGGTAATCTTTTAAAAGAGAGTGCTTGCAGAGGAAAAAAGAAGGACTCCCAGTGAGGGAATTTCAGGCAGTAGAGTAACAGCTTGGGAAAATAATTGGCAGGGTGACCTCATTAGGAACCCCCAAGTCAGACATGATAAACATCCACTTTGTGGTAGCAGACAGATGAGGAGAGCTGTAAGGATGCATTTCCTAGTCTGGGTCATTGCTGTGACATCACAGAAGGCCATGGAGAAGTGCTAGAGTGAGAGTGAGAGCTGGTCCTTCTCCATGCCCAGTGTCAGGCATAAGCAGGTCATGGCTGCTGGCTCCCTCCATTGAAGTCCAGCTCAGGATTTGAGTAAAGATGATTGCCTGGGCTGTAGGAGGCCTGGCCACTCACTTGTAGTGTGACCTCTGGAAAACCGCTCTAGTGGGGCTGAGTTATCTCACTCATTAGATGGAGTTACACTGGACCACATGCTTTACAGGGAAGTGACCATCAAATTAAACATGTCAAATAACTTTGTAAAATGTAGAGTTTTACGTGTATGTCTGGAGTCACCCTTCTACTGGTCTATGAACACTTTAAGGCAGGAATCCTGTTTTGTTTCTCTTGGTATTCCAAGCCCATCATATGGTGTGTGGCCATGGAGGCTCCCTTTGGTGGCATGGACCGCTGGATGAATCCAGGGATTGCAGGCTGTGTGGGGCAGCCTCGGACAGGGAATCCTGCCACACCTGGGCTGATTGACAACTGCTCATGCTTTCCCTTCCCCCTCACTGCTGATGGTTCCATGTTTTCCCCATTTAAAATGCCATTTTGGAAATCAGTTCTCCCCAGAGAATACATTAAGGTAAAACTGCTTGTGGTAACCTCCTTCCCTCAAAGGCTCATTATTTAAATTATTGCTCATTATTAGCAGTCCTATTCCCCCTGGTAGCTGTGAGGTGCAATGACATTTTCAGGTTTCTCAAAGCACCTTGGGAATGATTGTGCTAAGTCAGGTTGCTCCCAGTGACGCGGTGGCCACGGGGAATGGTGGAAGGGATCTGCTGCCATCACATCAAGTGGGTGGCCGAGAGAGAGGGGCAGACTTCCCCACTGTGGGCTCTACCCAGGACAAAGCCTCTTTTTCGGCACTTCCTGAAAGAAAAAGAAAGCCAGAGGGAACCTGGTTATCGTCCCGTGAAGTGGTGAGCCCTAACTGACAAGGCTGGACCAGCCTGGCTTCTTTTGGGTTAAAGTGTCAGGAATAAGAGGTCACAGGCAAGGTGGGAAGGAGAGAAGCAGAGAAAATCTGTCTGTGGTTTTTTTATGAAAAAAGAGAGAGAAGAAAGAAAAGTTCCTGCTTTTCTTTCCTGTGTGAGCAAAACTATTTAAACTGGCACAAAATATATTTAAGAAGCATATTCTTAGAGTTACTTAGAAAAATACTCTGTATATTCTGGCAGCAGCAAAATGTATCCTTAATAGAATTCATATGGGGCCTTCAATGATCACGATGTTTGGAGAGGAGCCAGATAGTAAGTAATTTAAACATCACAGGAAATTAAATTTTAGAATTCAATTTTGCATAAAGTTTTCTGTAATGAAAATGTCACACATAAATTATGAAGTCTGATTATATTCTTTTTAGACTTTTTAATAAAATAATAGAGGTACTTGACAGTCAAGAACAAATGCATATTTTATGTGAATAGTATTGCGTTCAACCAACGTCCTCTGGAAATAATGGAACAGATGTTAACACTGCTCTATCAGCTATCAGGTGCTCTGTTAAACAGCTCCAAACACAAGTATTTATTAAAAAATGCTAACAGGGTTGTCTTTTAGGGTTATCTAATTGTAGGCTTAAAATGTAGATGGTTAATGTAATTAATTATACATGTAGAATTATATAGTTGGGCTATAATTTATTATATGTGTGCATATATAAATTATATAATATTCTGTTGTAAATTAATTTAATATGGGCACAGGGAATGACTTCTTGAAAATATTAAATAGTTCATAATGTGGTTATAAATCAAAACTAATCTGAATTTCCACTTAATTTTGAATTTTGAGAAGGAGGATGCTTTAACTCACTGTAGGGGACTTTGGGGGTGCTGATTGTGTTTTAGATTAAATCCACAGCCGGTAATTATTTTTAATAATATTCAACTAAAAAACGCCCCAAATAAAAAGCCTGAGCACTCTTAATTTGTTTCAGGCCAAGCTGCATTTTTCTTCAAAGCAAAAAATATAATGAACGTTTATTTTGAAAATTGACCTCCTCCATCATAACTCCAGGGCCCTAAGCAGGTCTTTCTTCAGGCTCACAATGAACTCTTGCACAATGCAGAGACCATGACCTTGCGCTCTTGTGTGGGGGAGAGAAGTCCTGACAATGGATGTCCTAATTTCATATTTTCCTCTTTGAATCCTGTTATGACTTCATCTACATGCTTTATATTGGGGGGAAGGGGTCTGCACATATTTTAAATTTTAAAAGAGCATGACAAAGCTTTCTTACTTAATCAGAGTCACACAAAAATGTAGGCCAGGCTGTTCTTCCAGAAGCTTGTATCTTCTTTTGGAAAGTAGGCCATGTCAGTTCACAGTGGAAGGAAGATGAAGATGATGCTCTGTATGACTTCCAAAAAGGTGGTCATCTTTTTGTTTTTATCTGCTTTTCTACGAGGACAATGACTAGGGTAACAAATTTGTCCCAGATTGCCTGGGATTCTCCTAGTTTTAGCACTGAAAGTCCTGTATCCTGGGAACCCTCTCAGTCTCAAGTGAATGGGGGTAGTTGGTCACCCTAACTATGACCTGCAAAAGCTTACAAACCAATACTTTGAAAAGATGCATATACAAAAGCCTATGCTACCTGTATAAGGGTGGCACGAAGAGACAGAAGTAGCCTATATCCATTGAGGCTGGACCTCTGCCCCTTGATTGTCATCATGTACTGGGGACTAGTTCTCAGCTTTGCAAGTTCAGTACTTAGCTTTTATGAGCTAATCATGGTGGATCAGGCTCTGGGACAGATGGAAGAGGCTCCTTTAAGTGAATGTAAGGGAGCTCCTGCTCATTGGTATGAGACTTTGTGTGAGCATGGAATGAGCCTTTGTTGAGCTAAGTCACTAAGATTTGGCACTTGGTTTGTTGTGGCAATTTGTTCCAATATAGAAATTGTCTTGAGATGGGGTACTGTCATTAGAAAATCCTAAAGTCCACGGCATTGCCTTAGCCATCAAGGGTGGGTTGTGAGGGAACTAATATTGGAAGTTTAAAAGATAATAATCCCTGTTGTGTTGTGGCAAAATATTTTGGTAAATTATTGCTTCTAGTAACTAGGCAGGCAGAACACATACTTAATGAACTTGTAGTGCTATGAGAAGAGAATAAAAATCAGGACTTTAGTAGTGTGCGGTGTTATTGGCTTTGTTGGTTGATTAATATGCCTCAAGGCAAATATTGTCTAAATGTGTTCTTCCTATTCAAGCCCAATAGCCTAACCTCAGGATTCACCAGGAAGTTGCAAGAAGGAGGCATGGGGGTGAGGAAACGAAGAAATAAAACAGATCTAAGAACCCACATGCTGAAAAGATCTTTGGGTGTGTCTTTGTCCAATGGAGTGAGAAGCAAAGAGAGTTTTTAGGGAACTATATAACTAAAGCAACTATGTGAAGGAATCTGAATATTCAGAACTTACAACAACCCTGGGGTCCCTACTAGGAAGTAATTTGAGAAAGCTGGGATGTCCCTAAGGAGATCAAATTCACTAAAGATCACTTCGAATGTGGCCAAAGAGAAGGGAAAAGAAGAATCTCCTAGAGGATGAATCAAAGAGCCAAGGAGAACAGTGAAAAAGGAAGCTCTTCTCAGAGAGCAGAATCATGGCCTAAGCAAGGAGCCTCCTGAGGCTCCACAGGGCAGGAGGTCCTCCTAGTGTCTTGCCAGCTAGATCCCAGAATTGCTACAGCATGACTGCTGTGTATCTTCCATTTATTTCTTTCCAAATGGAAGTATGGACATATACCTTAGTGGGTAGGTATATATGCATGTGCATATATTTGGAGAGGAAGTAGATAACTTGTCTTTTTTAGATCAGGACCTCAGGACCAAGAAAAGTCACATCTATCTGGGTCTGATGGAGAGACAACTGGACATCACCCAGAAAGATCGAACTTTGAGTTGGATACAGTGGTGGATGGACAGAACTTTGGCTTCTCTCCCTTGTGGAGGAGTTAAGTGTATTCTGTATTGGAAGAAGAAAACAAAGAATATTTAGTGACGAAAAGGGTGGATTTTGGCAGATACAGTAAATGATGATCAAATATTCCATGTGCTCACTCATCTTTCCCAGTCTCTCTGCAGTTAGATTGGGTATGTGATTATTTAGTAGAAGTGACCTATTTTTTTTTTCTTTTCTTTTTTATTTCAGCATATAATGGGGGTACAAATGTTAAGGTTACGTATATTGCCCTTGCCCCCCTCCCCCCTTGAGTCAGAGCTTTAAGCGTGACCATCCCCCTGCCTATTTCTGTAGATAGCCATTCTCAATCTTTTCAAATATTTATTTATTAATATTTACATTATTTTTATTTCAGACAATAGTTCCTAAGTTGCCTCTACATTCCAGTATATATCCTACTTGGAACTTAATCACTCCTATTCATAATCAATAGATGCTATGTTGCTTTTCTAATGGTGATGTCATCCAGCATTTATGGGCCAAAACTTAGTTTATATATATTCAACATTGAGCAGGCTTCTCCCCAAGTCTACTCATCCTGAAAACAGACTCTTGTTTTTACATCTTGGCCATTTTTGTAATCAACTAGAAATGCTGCACACCAATGTGAGAGATTTCGTTACCTCCAGAACACTGTCTATATTAAGCCCTCACCATATTTGTCAACTGAGAAACTTCATCTCAGTGAGTCTTACAGAGAATGTGATTGGCTAGAATTACAAGTTTTCAGTTTTGAACCACTTCTCCAAAGTGTTACCCTAAGGATTTCAGCAATTCTGTTTCTTGGCCTAGAAAGAAGATGACTCATTCAACCAGAATCTCTTTTTGAGTAAAAAAGTCACAAGAGAGGCTATTCTGATGTGGTGGCCAAAAGGAAGACCCTTTTCCAAGTAATTGCTTCCTGACCTCCAAGCCTAGAGCTCTAATTCTGTTGACATCTCTGCTTGGCAGAATACCAGTGACGTTGCTAATGCAGTTGGCCTTATCAGAAGGTGTGCATTCCTTTCTTCTAAACTCCTTTCCATAGACATACAAGTAAAACTCTCTATTTATGGATCATAGCAGATAGGACTAGTGCTTCCTCTTCCTCTGATGTACTAAATCTAAGTCTTATGAGCTACCATCTTCACACTTTGCCCAGCTGCTAACAGAGAAGCCAAGTTTTGTGTTTCCAGGGGTTAGCACTAGGAGGAATGGCAACCAGAGCAGGCCTGAGAAACAGCGCTGAGGTCCCTGAGGTCGAGGATGTTTCTCATGTGATTTGGGGTGTGAGTAGGATGGTTTCCTAGGGGGGCTATTGAACATGCCCCTAATGCCTTTCCCTGTGGTGCCAGGTGATGACTTATGACTTCTGGTGGGGAGGATGGGTGGTGATGTGAAGGGACAGGCTTTGTTTGTCCATCACACTTAACATATTTTTTTTTCTTTCTAAGAATTAGCAACTAGTTGCAAGTATGATCTATAGTTTGTTAAATATAGTATAAAAATTATTTTTATAATTTTAGTTTCATTTCTTTTTCAGGTAAATTTATAATAGAAGCTTTTGTCCCCCACTAGATATTTCATCCCTATTTTAAGGGTACTTAAAACCTTCCAGAGGGCCTTCTGAATTTGTATTAATGAAATAGAAGTTGTTTAACTTCATTTGCATAATAAGCAACTCAAAGAGAGAATAGGAAAAGATGCAATAACAGATTTATAAATAAAATATGAAAAATTTATAAATTTCTGAGTTCAAAAGATATACTCTTTTTTTAAAAAAAAAATTAATGTTATTTACCAAATTCTTTTTCCCTTAGATTGTTCCCTTCCAAGGCCTTGTTTTAAATCCTCAGGCTTATTGTCAGCTGATAAACAACATCTTAGTGTTTAAATAATCCACTACTTAGCCACTTACCTTGGAGCTGCTTCCCTAAATTTTCCTGATATGATTCATTTTTATTTCTCAATAATTGATTCCTGTTTTCTTGGTCCTGAATGTTGGAGTAAGCTCCCTGTGATGGGTTTTACACAAAGTGAGGCAGTAGAAGAGTTAAGTTATAAGTCAAAATCCTCCTTATTGGGTTTGTGAAAAATCACATAATTGAGTGAACTCTTAGTTTCATAATCTATAAAATGGGGTTAACATCATTCTTTTATCTCCCTTACGTGGTGATTGTGAGACTCAAATGGTATGATGTCCATGTTTTGGTGACACTTTATACACTGTAATGGAACTAGCATTGACGGAATCTCTATTATGAACTGTGTACTGGGTTGAGTGTATTTGTAGACCTTATTTCATGTGGTTTTGTGCAGGATTTGGATATTATTATTATGCAGCAGCATGACTGTCCTAATAGACTTTGATTATTGTCAAGCAAATTCCTTGCTCTAGTTCTTTGACCCTCACAGTGGAGCCTTCCAATCCCATTATGTCTTCCTGAGTTGTTTCTAATAGACTCACTCAGGCTGTCCCCGGGTGAGTAACTCATTGTAACCCTGTGACCTTGAGACACAGCCGGCTCAAGGGGAAGACCACCCAGTAACTCAGACTCCAGCTTGCTGAGCCCTCTCTGCATGCTCCCTCCCTTTTACCACCCACCCAACTTCTAGCAAATCAAAAAGATCTGTCAATTCCATCTTTGTAGTGTCTCTTGAATCCATTTTCACTTTGTCTCTTTGCTGATGGTCTATTTCAGGTAGTTGTTAGGTCTGGTCCGAGATACCCCTGGTGGGGTAGCCAGCAAGAGGGCCTCCTCAGAGGCTTCAAGGCTCCCTGCTGGTGTGGAGTGGGCATTCCTGAAGGCAGCTGGAGAAGCAGCAGGGCCAGAGTAAGAATTCCATCTGGTGCCTGGGTCTCAGAATTCACTTTGACTTTGAGTTCTGCCTGGCATCTTCAGGGTCTGATTTGACCTATTCTGCTTGTTGGATCCAGCTTTACCATTTCTTTTTTCTCCTCTGACTGCCTTTTTTTAAGTCTAGATCTCATCCATGCTTCAGACTCCTGACTTCTTCAGTTACATGGTTTGCCCCAATTCCAGACTTCCTTGATTCATCCTAAGTAAAGGGAAAGGGGGTTTACTGTGGGATTGGACATAACAAGTGAAGTTTAAAGACAGTAGATTTAAAACTATTTTGATTATTTTACATTAAGACCAAGTAAACACACACACACACACACACACATATACACATATATTGATAATTACTGAAACTGATGTTCACATAAACAATACTTGATGCTTAATGTGATGCACTCTGATTTTTTTTTTCTGTTCTATTTCATTTTTTTGAAAAAGTCACTGCTCCTAACCCACCAGCTGCTCCTGGTCAATTGAAGGGACTCAATTTGCTGTTTTAAAATGCTTTTCCAAGGAAAGCTTCATGGGAAAAGTGGATATAAACTGGATAAGGCCGTATTTATAACAGTAACCAGTATTCTATCTGAATTGCAATTGTTTGTGAGTCAACTTCTCTTCTATTACCTAGAAAGTATGAGTGAATTGGGAAAGAGAATCCCAATTCATCTCTTCTGGAAGAATGTGTCCATGGTAGGACAATTTTAAGAAGTACTTATTTTTCAATCAAATGATTTAGAGTAAATGTATTAGGCACGTTTTCTTTGTTGTCTGCAATCAGGGATTTAAAAATTCAGCATGATTGCTGTCTGTAATTCTTCCATCTCCATGAACAATTCTTCAGGTACTGCCAGTTTTGCTGTTGGGGAATTTGAGATGAGAGTGTGGATTGCTATAAGGTCCTCAGCTCTAGGTTAGAAGAATTATAAGAAGCAATAAAGCTTTGCTGTCATCCTGGAGAGGATCTTCATGGAAGTTTTGTGGTGATTGCTGATGGAGTTAAAGGATCTAGGAGAAGAATTCTGCTTACAAAGAGCCTTGAATCTCAGGATTCCTCAACACTGGGTCTACTGTAGAATTACCTGAGAAGCTTTTACAGAATTATTTTTAAACTTTTTATTATGGGAAATTTCAAACATATATGAAAGTAGGAAGAAAACTATAACGAACCTCCATGTAAATCCATAACTCAGTTACAACTGCTGTCAACTCATGGCCAGTCTTGTTTTCCATATAACTTACCCACATCCTGCACCTGCCTTATTATTTTGAAGTAAACCTCAGATACAATAGCATTTCATCTCCAGATATTTCATGTTGTATCTCTAAAATATGTGACTCTGCTTTTTAAACAAAACCACAATGCCATCACCACATAGGGAGCTTTTGAGGAATTTCAAATGCCTGGAAATTGGACCACAGGCCAATTAAATTAGAATATCTAGGGATGAGACACAGGTATTGGTATTTTCATAAAGCTCCCAGGTAACTTTAATGTTATTGTCATACTTCGTGTAGGGGCAGAAATGGAATGTTCAGGGCTAAGGACTCCTTAAGGAGGATGGTTGTAAGTAGGGAACAACTACAGCGGATGCCTCTATGAGGATGAGGGTCAGTCACGTCTGCCCATCTCTCTGTGCACTGTCACTCTTAGCAAACCACCCCCCTTCAGACCTCACCTCTCTGTGAGTAATTCCCAACTTCAACATCTTTTATTCCTGATCCTACTTCTGAACTCCAATTTCAGGTATCTCCCTTACTACAGACCATTTCCATTAGAAATGGAATTACGTCCTGCATCACCCAACTTTAATATGCTTAAAACAGACTTTCCTCTGTCCTCCAAACCAGCTCCCTCTCTGGATGGCTCCATCTCTGTCATCAGGACAGTTATTTTTTTGGTTTTCTCTTGTCACTCAAATACCAATCAGAACCTAAATATGTCAGTTTTTTACATTTGATGCAGCTCACACTCATCCCATTCTTTTCATTCAACACTCACTACCCTCCTTCAGATTCCTGTCCTTTCAGGCAACACCACTGCAATAACTTCCTAATTAGTTCTTTCTCCTCTTTTCTCTCCTGCTTCCAACACTCTCCATGTTCTGAAGCCATGTGTATACCTTCTTAAAACACACTTTTAACAACTCGTCCACTGGTTAGATAAACCCTAAACAATCTGCCATTATTTATAGGTAAGTCTTAATTCCTTCATCAGGTATTTTAAATGCTCATATTTTATCATTGCTTGTAAGACACTCCACTTTGGCCATACAGTACACTATTCTCAAACCTGCCATATACATTCTCACTTCTTCACCTTTGCCCATGCAGTTCTCTCCTCTCTTCTCACCTATCCTATCCCCTATCCTATCCTATCCCATCCCATCCTATAACAGATATCAAGTTCTCCTTCTTCCAGAAAATTCCCTCATAAGTGACAATGACATCTTTGTCTCTTGAGCTCCTATAGCACTCATTATAGACAGCTTTATATTGTTCTTTGTCACTCATATATATATACATACATATGCACACACACACGTATACATATTTTATCCAATTTCTGCCCTAAAAGAACAGAAACTGTGTTTTGTATTGGTATGTTTCACCACATCAGCCAGTACCATATTTTGTATATAATAAAAGATGCTCTCTCTATATATGTATATATTGATTGATTGATTGATTTTGAATGTACTCTCTAGAGTGTAGCCCTGCATTTTCAGAAACTCATCATTAGCAGGGGAAGAATGCATGGCACGGCACCTCCAATAGTAGCTTGATTGATTTTCTATTTGTTGTTCTCAATTGATGAAGATCACTCCAAATTTGATAATTGTTTGTAATCTACTACAGACACCACAGGCAGAGTTGAAGAATGGCCTCGTATAAATGAAACACAAAGTGCTTCTTTCTCTCAATGCAACAAAAGCACCAGGGGCCAAAATTTCATCTCTGTTCTGTAAGTACCTTGGGCAAGACACTTCCATGACCCTGGTGTCTTTTCCTGTGAAGCCAAGGATGTAAAGACTGACTACATGCTTTCTAAGTTTCTTTACAACTAGAATATTTTAAGAATTGATGCCACTTTCTGCTCCTTGGTGCACTGTGGCTGTCCAGAACTTGAGTTTGGAAGGATAATAACAGAGGCACCACTCACAGATGGTTTATGTTTCAAAGGCAGTAGATAAGGAAAGGATGGAGTGTAGTCAAAATTGCCGTAAAAAAGTCTCTTGGGTAAACTTTTCCTTTGCTTGCACATCAGGTGAAGAACTGAGATTGACTCACATTTAGGAGACATTAAAAATAAAATTTTAAGCACTAGAGATCCATTTAGCAGAAGGAGCTACTCACACGATGAGAAAGCTCACAGACATGAGACCAACTGAGGGAACAGCAGAGTCCCTTATCTGTCCTCATTCAAATCTGTGTGTATCGAGAGCAACTGGTGTGCCCTTCACGACAGAATGTTCCCCTCTCTCTAGTATGTAGCTGAATTTGCTCAAGTTAAGTGACCATGTATGATGAGACCATGTTTCTGAAAGAGTTAGGAGGAGGAGCCTAAAATGTCTCAGAGGCGAGATTCACTGTCTTCTTAACAATTTGGCACTAAGGGAAGCATTTTCCCCTCCCCCATTTTTCTGCTTCTACATCTCTTTTGGAAAGCAGCCAGTCCACCCTCTGATTCCTTCCCAAGGCTAAAGAAATGCCAATTCAGCATTGAGAGCCATCGGGAAGTGATTGAGAGGCTGGCAAAGTCCCAGATCTCATATTCAGGACTGAGCAGCGTGAGGGGGGTCTCTTTATTTCTCACAGAGAAATGTCAAGATGTTGTATCCCTCAAACAGCAAACATTGCAAAGGAATGGACATGTGGATTTGGATGTAGCTCCTGGACTAATTTAATTTGGTTATCACTATTCATTTTTTGGTACAAGAGACTCATTTCTGAGCATCTTCTTTGAACTTTTAAAGACAAGACAGTTCCCAGCTTTCACCACAACCATTCTCCCATTCTCACATTCCAAATAAATGAATCTCAGTATGAGGACAGAGGGTAAAATTGTAAAGAAAAAATCCAAAGCCTTTAGACTAATTAAGATTTTTAAAACTTTTTTTTATTTCAGCATATTAGGGGGGTAAAAGTGTTTAGGTTACGTATATTGCCTTTGCCTTACCCGAGTCAGAGCTTCAAGAATGTCCATCCCCCAGATGATGCACACCACACCCAGTAGGTGTGTATATACCCATCCCCTCCTCCCCCGCCAACCTGCCCGACACCCAATAAATGTTATTACTATATGTGCACATAAGTGTTGATCACTAATACCAATTTGATGGTGAGTATGTGTGGTGCTTGTTTTTCCATTCTTGTGATACTTCACTTAGTAGAGACTTTTTAATATATAAAGGCATGAAGAAAATGAAGTATGTGCTCAGCCTTTTATTTGTGATTTAATGGAGTTTTATTGGGATTTAATGGAATCAAGATAATCCAGGATAAAGATGGAAACTAAAATACTTGGGTTATGGAGCTTGTTTAACAATCAGAGTCCACAGTTGGATTCTAGAACTCGGCCCACAGAGGTTGGTCCTTAGGTGAGTGCTGGGGAGGGGGCACCCACCCCAGCACAATTGTTACAGATACACACTCTGCTGCTTGGTGCACTTCATCTTCTCTCTGATGCCTCCCCATCCCTGTCATTGCTCTAGGCCTCTATCCTTCTGTCCCTATTCCCTTTCAGCTCTTACCTCACTATTAACCACTCTCTCTAAAGCATTAGCCAAGAAGAGTTTAAGGTGTTTTCTCTCCCATTCAATAATTCAAACTTCAAAGGATCAACTCTCAAACAGAGACTTTTCAGGTGTTATGTGAGACATTTTGAGGCAGGAATCCTTGACTAGCATTCCTTATATAAAGCTACTGTTGGGCAACTCACTTTCCTTACCATTGCTTATAAATAATTGCCATAAAAGTGCTTCCTTGCCAGAATAATAAACTCCTTAAGGGCAGAGACTGTGCTCACCATTCTATCCCCAGGACACAGCATGGTGCATGGCATATCAAATGTGCTCAAAGAAGGAAACTGAGGTTTCAGAGCCAAGGAATGGTAGAGCTAGGAGGCTGCTTGCAACTCATCTCGTTGTACTTTCTTCCACTACAGGTGAGAAAAATGAAGACTAGAAAAGGTAAAGGGAACTGAGAGTTTTTTGCACTCACTACAAGCACTATTTCAGGCACATATTTCTTTGTTATTTCATTTCATACTTTGAATATGCTTTTATAGCTAAAATTTTTATCTCCATTACAGATCAGGAGCCCAAGCTCCATGGAGTGTAACTTGCCCAAAGTCATGCAACTGGCAAGTGACAGAGCTGAGATTTGAACGCAGACATGTCTGGTTCTAAAGTGCATGTTCACCTAGTCTCATCCACCAGTCTTCTGGGAAAATACTTCGAGAAAAGTAACTCTTCAGGCCCAAGATTGTGGAGCTTGTTAGATCTAGGCAGAGCCAGCATTAAACTTGACATCACCTGACTTCAATCCAGTTTGGAGCCATTGATTGGTTGTAAATGAAATAATTCTTTGGGATTCCATAGTTGTCTCCATTATACTAGCTCATTTCAAACACCAGTCTGGACAATAACAATGTGTCTGTACAATAGCTACCAAAAGAGGCCTTGGAATAACATGGAATAACATGATCCCTCACTTCTGCTGCCATGGGAATGAGGCCATGGTTTCTGATCACCTGAGGCTTTCTTCTTTTTAGGGGTCTTTCCCATTGACTAGTATGTCTTCACTCACTCTTCACCCTTTTCTCCTCTGTCTTGGCAGCTGTTCTGGAAGAATGACTTTGCTGTAGAAAGGCCTTTGCAAAATCCTTGGTGTAAGTTGAGAATGTTTTCCCAATTTTAAAACTGATAGTTGTTTTGGTGGCTTTTTTTTTTCTTGTTTGTGTTTCATATAAATTTGGCTTGGCTTCTTGAGGGATTAGCAATCTGATCATGTTACCACCCATCTTAACATCTCTGTTGGGTCCCCACTGCCTACAGAATAAAGCCCAAGGCCTCAATAGGACACAATTCTTGCACAGGCTCACCCTGCTTCCCCAGCTTTATTCTCCTGTGTTCTCTGCTGCGTATCCCTTGCTTGTCCCATAAGAATTTCCTACATGTTCTGTGCCTTTCCATGACCATAGGCATAGCATTCCTCCTTCTCTGATGGGTAAATTCCAGCTCATTTTTCAAAACCTAGCTCAAATTCATCACTTTTGTAGTGCTTTTCTTAACTTCTGCAGGGTAGTTTTAGTGACTTCTGGGATTTCTGTAGAAGACTTTGCACAAATCTCTCTGACAAGGGAAGCAACAGGGTGCCGGGCTTAGGAACATCTATGTTGCATTCAAATCCTGAGTCTGCCTCTTTTTAGTTATATGAACTTGAGGAAGTTGCTTAACTTCTTAAGCCTCAATTCTGTTATTTAAAAGATAGGATTAATAGTAAGACTACCTCATGAGATCATTGTGAGGATTATGTTGATGATCCATGCAGGATGCTCAGCACAATGCCCTGGCACACAGTAGGTGCTCAATGAATCAAACTCTCATTGTGATGTAGCTATTTTTTTTTTTTACCTGCCTATGTCCCCTACTAGATAATGAGCTTCCAGAGGCCAGGCATTTGAGTCTTATTCTTCTTTGGGTCTTCCCCTGGCACATGATAGGACAGACAGCTACATGGGTGAGTGACTAACGCAGTTGACCAGGGCCTCATCCTCAGAAAGGTCCTGTGCTTGGGGTTTAATGCTCCACAATTACTGTCTTGAAATTCTTAATAATTTTATCTTTGAATTTGTATTTGTCTTTGAGTTAGTGTAAGTGAAGTCCAATGGGACAATGAGGAGTGCATCAGGGACCTTGGTGCCTGGGCTGACACTGCCTTCCTCCCTCTCCAGGATGGGTTCTTGACTGCCTGCTCTCTGCTCCCAGGTACCTTGGCCCCATCTAGCCTCTGCTTCCCTGCCTGCCCCAAAAAGGCTACTGCTCTCCACTGGGAGTGTTAACCAAGTCACACTGCTGAGGTAGGGACACACCCACAATCTACTGTCACTCTGAGGCCCCAGCAGGGGCTGGGCACAGATGGGGAAGGTTTCGAGTTAGGCATGTGCCCCATGATATCTCAGGTGGGGCAAGGCAGTGGCTACACCTTCCTCAGGCTAGCAGCTCCATGGTGCTCCAGGGAGGTGACTCAGCAGGGGCCTCTTGCCCACTAATAGATCCAGGTGCAAGTGCATCCAAGTGCAAAAGTTTCAATCCCTTGGTGTGTCTGCTGTGGACTGGGGTGGCAGGCCTGTGGGAAGAGGGGCTTGGCTTTGCTGCCCTGGGAATTTTTGTTTTGCGCTGGGCCTGCAAATTTCATAGCCAGTCCTGCTTGTGGGAACTCAACAAAAAAATGCTTATTGAAGAAATGCCAGGTGAAGAGGCCAGAGAGAGTAGTATGAAGATGGAAGAGGACAGCAGTTACAAAGAGTCTTTCTCAAAAGTCACAAGCCTAACAAGGTAGATTAGACAGCTGGAGAGTTGGAAGGGAACGTGCTATTTCATAGTCCAACCTAGAATGACATGTGCTTTTCCATGTTCAAATACACAGTTCACTTTCCCCTTCTTAATTCAGTTTTACTCACTTCTTCCTTTCACTCAGATCTATCCCAAGACCCCAAAAATATCTCCTGTTTTTTCTTTTGCCAGGATGAAATAAGGATCTACATTTGGAAGATGGCAAAATAGTGATAAAATCTCATTAGAAAGAATTCCTTATCGTGAATATAATAACTGTGCTCAGACATGTTAAGTGCTTTCTTTTTAGCAGTCACTGTTCATAATGAAAAAGCAACGGGTGATAAATTCTCGGCAGCTTTCAACACAGTCTTTGCAGAGAACTTCCCACGGGTGAGGGGAAAGAGATTCTGGACGAGTGCTTTCCAGATCTTTTACTCTGTTTCCAGCAGCTATCTCTTAGTTGTCTTCCAATTCTGAACCCCTGTAAACATCCCAATTTCTAAATACCATGCCAGGAAAGTTCACTTTAGCTGCTATGATTTCTTCCCACATGTTACATGACTTGAAAAAAGGAAACAAAGGCAAACTGGGCTATGTCATTATCAACAAATATTTATTGAGGCCCAATGGATTCAAACTTCGTTTGCTAAATCAGTTCTGGAAAGACACACACACACACACACACACACAGACACAGACACGAGGCATGCATGCACACAGACCAGGCATCAATTTGCTATCGTCTTCAGCGTATGCAGACTAGGAATATGATTTATAGTAAAACACTAATTAAAATGAAATCATTGAAAAATATTTGGGAGCGCAGTGGAATTCTTCATAACAGGGTATGATCTATAGCAGACAGTTAGAAGCATACATCAAGTCATCCACCTTGCCTGTTAGGGAAAGGCAGGAAGAAAAGGCACAAATGAAGGAGAACCAGACCTTGATAGAGGCTGTTTTGTTGCAAGATCCAGCATGAAGTTTCACATCCAACAGCCCTCTCTCTCAACAATTCTGAGTAAGCCTGCAATTCCACCTCAAAGATTTTCCAGCTTGTATTTTTCAACCCTCCTCCCCAGGTCTCTGCCAGCCTGAGCCACGGTTGTCTGTTCTGCCTTCTATTGTCTTTTCTTTCTTTCCCCTCCCCTTCTTCCCCCTTTCTTTTTCTCCCCCTTTCCTCCTTTAAAACCAGGAACAATATGTGAAATGCTAAATGTGCCATGTACCTTCAGGCTCAGCAGCATTTCATATGCTGCATGTTTTTACATTAATTTATCAAAACACAAACATAGCGAAACTGTAATGCCAATATAAACTATATATTCTGTCATTAAAAAGAAAAAACACCCGGCAAAAATACACAAAACAAACCTGGCCAGCATTCAAACTGCTTTGAAAATAAAGTGGGATTTGTTTGCAAGGATTTAAATTGGTAAATTATTTGAATTTCTCCACCCCTGGGTGAATGATTTAGATGGCCTTGACCCCAGCCTGACTGCAGGGATTAATGTGGGATAATGATTGCTGAGGCTATCATTGCAGCCGGCATCATTAATTATCCTTATTGATTGCAGCTTTCAAAGATAAAGCATTATGCTGACTGGAAAATACCCTCTTCCTGCAAGGTCAAGGCTAAAATAGGGAAGCTAAATAATTGCATTAACAAACAAAGAAATAAAAATAACCTCTCAGAACATTGTGTAATTAAGATCCAATTACAACGTTTGTTCTTGTTTACAAAATGACAGAGTTCTTCTTGTCAAGTCGTTTTCCCGAAAATTGCTTCAGTACATGATAATTGCATTATAGCAGGTACCCAGAAAGGAGCATTAAAAGGGGGATCAGTTTCCTTGGATAGCTGCCACGGCTCTTGCTGTCTGACTCACCTACAAAAGCGTGAGAGCCCCAAGGGACTCATCTAAAAATACTAATGATATGTTAAATGAAGGGGGTTAGATGGAGGAAGTAATAATTGGGGCTCAAATCCTATTATATTTCTTCTGGATAGTGTAATGGTGTTTAGAGATATCCCAAGTATGTTATCGCCAGCATCTTTCTTTACCCCCACCCCCTTCTCTAGCTACATCATTTTCGTTGCTGTGAGAATCTTGGCTCCAAAGCCCTATTTGGTTGTAAATTTCTCTGTCGAAAGGGATCAGTATTACAGCTTCTCTGCTATTGACCAGATTTGGGACTTCTTTTTTTTCTTTTTTAAACAAGAGGCTTTTAAATGTAAACTCAAAGCTACACATGATTTTCTGTGCTAAACTATTTCAAACAAGTTGCTTAGGTTTTTCTTCCACTAAAGGTGTTCTGCTACATGTTCTGAAACAGTACCTATTAAGGTCTGATTAGAAAAAGAGTGGGCTTGAGGGCCTGATTGCCGGTGCGGGAGGGGCGAGTCCACTCTTCAGTAGTAGGGCTTATGACCTATGCTGGGAATTCGGTCTTTTGGGGATTGAGTTCCTTTATTTGAGAAAGTGGGGATCATTAGTATGATCCTGCCTTAGGATGAATGAAAAACTAAGGCATAACAACAACAACAAAAACATGCTATATAAATGATTTCTTATATAGTGGGACTGCTTGAATAGAAGATGTTGTCAAAATAAAGGGTGATGGTTTACACTTCCCTCATTTTATATGAGAGAGAGAGAGGGGGGGGGAGACAGGTCCATCCTTCATTACTGTCTTATAATGGGTTAGGCACAGTGTTGAGTATTTTAATTATTTTATTTAACCCTCACAACCACTATGTGAAAGATACCATTATTATTGTCATTTTATAAACAGATGAGTGAAGGTGAATTTCAGAGAGGTTAAGTAATTTTCCTGCTAGCACATAGCTGAGAAGTGGTGGAGCAGAGATTTGAGCTCAGGTCACAGCTAACCGTGAAGTCTGTGTTCCTTTTTGATCCATATAGTTCCAGGAGAAGACTATACTTCTAGGCTTACACCTCTACGGCTTAAACCTAGTCTTCTTTTTCAGCTTCATCTACTAGCCTCAATCAGTCTATATTTCTTAATATAGGAGTGAAAGATGGGTATATTCTTGTTGTAAAAATCTACATAATACAGAAGTTCATGGGATAAAATATGGAAGCCCCTTGCCCCTAAACCTTAGATCTCTAGATGTAGCAACTATTAAGAATCTGGTATGTATTTTTTAACACCTTTCTTTTTGTATACCTAGGCTTATACATATTATTTTTTATTTTACATATAATGGGATTGTAAGTTTTATTCTGCAACTTGTCTCTTTTCCTTAAAATTAAACCTAAGAGAGATTTTCAAGAAGCATATATAGATCCATCTGTTTCTTTATAATGATTTTGTAGACTTCCAGTGCAGGAATGTATCATAATTTATTTAACCTGCCTCTTACTTTGAGGCATTTAGGTTGTTTCCAATTATTGTACAATTAGAGTCAGTGCTGCTGCAAACATCTGTGTACATCTATCTTTGTGAACATATGTGAACATTTTTCTAGATTACATTTCTAGAAGTCAAATTTCTGGGGCAAAAGATATGCACATTGTAGATTTTGATAGATAATGAAAGATTGTTCCTCAAAAAACTATCAGTCTACACCACCATAGAATGTGTATATCATGGAATGTGCTTGTTTTCCTCCATATTCACAAACATAGGATATTATTAGTCTTCTAATTTTTCTGCCAGTTTTTTTTGTATGAAAAATTATATTTTATGCTTCTAAGTTGCACTTTTATAATGAGGTAAAATATTTTTATGTTTATTGACAATTTGTTTATCTTCTTATAAAGTAACTATTCAAATACTTTCCTCATTTTTCTATTGAGTTATTTAACAGACATTTATCTCTTTTTTTGTTGTTTGTTTGCTATTGAAACATCCTAGCATCCTGGCCTGGAATAATTTGTTACTCTTGCCTAAGTCACTGAAGTTTGAAATGATGCAAAACCACAGGGACAGTTAATTAATATTCTGATGGTGCCAGTGGTGGTGTCTTTACCAGACTGGTTGTGGCTGTCTAATCTTCCTTTGTGCTTGCTCAGATTCCAAGCCATCTATTGAAATGGTGAGCTCCCTGATAGACTTTCAAAAAATTATTTTTGCTTAAGTTACCCAGAAATGATTTCTATTGATTGCAACAAAAACTCCAAAAATTATAGTCATTAACAAGAGAATGGATCGTAGTCAAGAGACCCTCAGGACATAAGAAAGATCTGGAATTGGTTATGTAGCCTTAGTGGGGATGAATGCAATGAAAATCCTATTGGTAGCCAAGAAATTGAATTTGGCATCTCCTGGCAAGAGATGGTGAAATAATAATAATTATTATTATGTAAAATTATTTAAATTATTGCTCGTGGTGACCTGGAATGAAGTATCTATTGAGGATAAGACTGTGGAAAACCATTTTGTTACTGCTATAGGCAGTGTGAGGGGACCTGAGTAATGTTAGGCTGTAAGACAAGTGCTCCAGGGCCCTGGGCAGCTTAAAGGAAAAAAAAATAACAAGTTTAAGTCCCTAATGTTTTGACTCAAGGCATTGGACTAAAACTGGAAGACTTACTAGGAAAAGCCTAAAAGACCGTTATTTCTTGAAACCCCAAGAGTGTTATATATCAGTATTAATTCAAGGTTTGATCCTATGAGCTGCCAAAATTACACTATTAGTTGAATTCAAAGCTTTATTAGGTCTTTTATGCGAAAGTTAAGTAATTGGTCAAGAAGTGAAAGAGAACTGGAATGGGGATATATAGAGATTTCAGAAGGCTCTGGACTGTGCTGAGCCCCATTGGCCCCCTAAATCTCCCTTGCCTTCCATATTGAGCAGCCCCTCCTCCATGGTCAGATGAGGTTACTATAACATTTTCACCTGAGAAAGCTACCTTGCAAAAGAATGCCAGTACTCGCCATTCCCTATTCCATCTGTTGTCTCTATTCACATAATTAGGGTTAGGTGCCAGAGTGTGGCTTGAGCCCAATTACAAAAGCAAACATGTAAGGAACTTTCACACCAGAAATAAATAATTAAAAAATTCTCATTGCTATACAGTATTTTATTGTGTGAATATGCAGCAATTTATCCATTCTACTGCTGATGAACATCTGGATTGTTTCCAGTGTTAAGATAATAAGGCAAATGCTATGATACATAGTTTATAGCGAATTGCATTTTTGTTGGGAACACACCAGGGAGAAAATGCGTGTATGATTTTAGTAGATAACAGTTTGTCAAAAAGGTTATACTAATTTACATTTCTACCAGGAGTGTTTGAGAGTTTCGCTTCCTTACCAGTACTTAGTATCATCAGTCTTTTTCATTTCAGCCACTCTGGTGGGTATGTGGTGATCTTACCAAAGTTTTACTTTGCATTTTCCTGATGACTAATGATGTTGAACACTCTTTCATATGTTTATTGATCATTTGGATATTTACTCATATGAAATGTCTCACATAAGGCACGTGGTCTAAATTTCTTGACCACTTTTTTCTATTAGATTATCTATTTTAAAAAATTGATCTGTAGGGATTTTTTTACATAGTCTGGATATGAGTATTTTGTCACTTATATTTGCTACAAATATCTTCTTTGGCTTTGTGACTTGTCTCTTGCTTTTTTTTTAATGGTGCCATGATGAATATTGCTTATCTTTTAATTCTCTTTATGACATCTTTCTTTGAAGAAAAATTTAAAATGTTTGGGTACTCAAACTAATGATTTTGTGCTCTGTAAATACTTTATCTTGCTTAGGAAGGCCTTTTCTGCCTTGAGATTTAAAAGCTCTTCTTTAATACTTTTAATTCTTAAGTAGAAATTATTAAGTTGTATTTACCTTGATCTCCACACTCCCTTTTGCATTTGTCATGCCCTCTTTGTAATAAAACACATTCTTATGGATACATGGATCTGTTTTAAAACTTTATTCTATTCTACTATTTGTCTATTTATCTATTTCTGCACCAATATAATACTGTCTTACTTACTGTAGCTCCCAAATATATTTTGATATCTGGTAGGGCAAGTGCTGTCACATTGCTCTTTTTCAAACATTCTTGACATTTTCTCTTTTAAGTAAGTTTTGAATCAGCTTGTCAAGTTTCATAAAATTTTTCTGTTGGGATTTTTATTTTGATTGCATTAAATGTATAGATTTATTTGAGGGAAGGATTTATACTTTCAAAACACAGGGTCATTCTATTTGGGAACTAAGTATGCTTTTCTGATTAACAAAATATTCTCTTATATCCTTTAATAAAGTTTTAAAGTTTTCTCCATATAGTTCTTATTCATTGGTGGGAAATTTTATGGCAGGGTACTTTATGGCATACAACTACTTGCTATGGATGAGGGTATCTTACCTTCCACTATATTTTCTAAAGTATATTTAACTGCTATGTAGAAGTTATTTCTATATGTTCATCTTGTGTCTGGCTACCTTAATTACCTTTCTTACTAATATTAATAACTTATAGTTGATTCTCTTAGATATATATTCTTTGATATCTGTTGTAGCATCAATCAGTTTCATATTTTTGATAAGTGGATGCATGAATATTTGATTAAAAATATTTGGGGGAGAAAAGTAGATCTAAATTAAGAGTAAGAGGAACTATTGCTCCTTTAACTGCTGATTTGTCAGCAAGGAGTGCTATATTTGTGTAGATGTTACATACAAACTTCTGGAATTCTTGATTGGGTATGGAGCACCTTCACACATCAATAAGCTACGATCCACATTTGAGAACTACTTGATAATAAGTAGTACCAGGAGAGGCACAATTTGTGTCTATTTTTCAATTGTTCTTTGTTCTGGAAAACAGGTTTTGGGGGACATTTATTTTTTGCTGCTCTTCCTTTTCTAAATTAGCACAGGTTATTGTGGTTACCTGTATTATCTATAGATACCCAAATCCTACTTATTTATTCAGCTAGTATGTATGAAGCTTGTACCGTGCATTAGGCACTGAAGATATGGAATTAAATAACATTAGTCCTTTTCATCAAGGAGCTTATTGTTTATTAGGAAATCCCACAATATGTGAACCGTTATGGCCCAGAGTTCCTGTGAACCATGATTAAATAGCATGCCTATACTGGTAATGGGCTTGAATCTTAGATATAATGCTTTTGAGGGTTTGGAATAGATTGAATTTTAGATATAATGCTATTGAGGGTTTGGAATATATCCAGATAATATTTGGTATCTCTCATCACTTCAGACTTGTGAATGTTGGTTGGATTGCAGAATTTTGAAATCTGAAAGGGATCACCTAGTTCATTCTGCAGATGAGGGAAGAAAAGCCCACAGAGGCCATCTGCCTTGGTCAAGTGAGTAATCTGTATAAATGCCAAAATGTGAAATTACATCTCTCCAGACCCTTCATCTAGGACATCTTTCATTATACCACATATAATTTACTTTTCCTCAAATGATGTTCAAACCAGGGCGGTATTTTTATTCAGATCAGTGATTTTTTTTGGCTTCAGTTTTAAGACATTATAAAATGTTGTTGTTGGGTTTTCAGGATTTGTAAAACTAAGCTTAATTTGAAATCATTGTAAAAAGAATTATGTTATTGTATATACATTTTTCCTAGGTAGGAGGCTATTATGAAATAAAATTTAAAGTGAAAGATTTAATTTTTGGTGACTACAAACTGAGCCACACCTGGCGCATACTTCAAATAGGTGTAGTTGAGCGACATCAACCAGGTAAGGGTTGAAATCTTTGGCTTTGGATCCCGCTAGGGCTGGGCTTTCAAGCTACCTATTCCATTTCAGATTCTGTGAATTTGAACAGGTTCTACCCTTTCTGAACCTCGATCTTTCTTCATTGATAAAATGGGATAATATCCACAGTACAGGGTTATTATGAAGCTTAAATGATATGATGTGTATAAAAGGCTTAGCACAGAACCTGGAATATTCTCCCTGTTCTTGATGGCTATTAAATTATTAGACACGGACCATTGCCATTGACTTGTATAGTCCCGTTTTAGTATGACAAGGTAAATTATTATAATAGAGAAACTAAGGCTATGAGTATAAAAGAGGAGAGAATGTTTTGACTGGGAAAGCCTGCTCTTGGAAAGCCTCATGAATAAGGATGGATGAATGCTGGATCTTAACGGACATGGAAAATTTAGGGGTGGGGTGGAGGAAAGGCAGAAGGTGTGTGTGTGGGGGGGAAATTATGTTCAAGGTACAGTTAATTGATCAGTTGACCTAGAAGAGAGAATTCATAAAAATTTAGGTTGAAGCCGGATTATACAGAGCGTTTAACCACATTAAGTGTGCAAGGTTAAGATGTTTAAACTCTTCTCTTGGTAGTAGGGAGCCAGTGAAGTTTTAAAGTAGAAGAGATGAATCAGCAAACTTGTATGTAGAAACATTAATCTGTTAGCCAAATATAGCTTAGAATCAGGGGGAAAACTAGAGGCAAACAGATGATTTAGTAGACACAATTATGAGGTGGTGAAAGGCCGAGTGGTGGAGATGAAAATGATGGGGAGAATGCAATGTGCATTATTATGCCAAATTGCCAAAAATGGTTACTGGCTGGATATGTGACAAAGTAGCTTTGAGCTCAGTAACTCTTATAGAAGTGGGGAATTCATCAACATGGAGTAAATTTTGTATAAATTTTCATGAAATTGAATTTGAAATGGTGGCAAGATGTCCATGCAGGATTGCCCCATAACTATTCAAGATTGACAATAAAAAAATGTAGGTTTGGACATTATCAGCAGGAAGTTAAGGAGCCAGTGATGATAAGGAGAGATGGTTAGTGGTATTAAATGTTAGAAGTATAAAAGTGGAAGGAAGGAATGATGCATGAATATAGCCAGAGGAGGCAACTAGGCCAAGTGTTTCTTTTCTTTTTCTTTTTTTCCAAAAGATGAGGAAGGCTTGTGAAGTTTGAAGTTAGAGGTGATGGGGAGGATTGGAAGCCATTTACGAGTGAAAAAAAGAAAAAGAAAAGAAACACTTGGCCTAGTTGCCTCCTCTGGCTATATTCATGCATCATTCCTTCCTTCCATGATATGATGACTATTTTCCTTACAATGTTCTCAGTAATTTCCTATCAGGTTTTGCAGCACTTATGAGACACTTTGCTCAGGATAGCTATGTTTGGATGAAATAGGAAGAAATTTATGTATATTTTCTAACTTTTCCTTGGATAAGATGGTCCAAATTGAATGGAACTGCAAAATGATGCCTTTTGCAAAATCAATAATTAAAACTCCAAATCTGAATTCTATGTGGCAGATGGCTTCTTGAGGAGATATTTTGCTTCTTAGCTTATACTGGCAAAATAAAGAAAAATGCAAACATTTCCTGACATAAAATTAGGAAAATGAATCTGTCAACTGCTGAAGTATTGTTAGAGTGCGAGGGTTTGGATTTGCAATGTTTGATGTCACAATTAATTTATCATCGTCAAAGTATGACTTCCTGTTTTTGACCCCACACCAAAAAGGCGTAAAGGAGTTTGTGAAGAAAAGCTTCTTGGAAGTCAAATGGCTCGTCCAAAACAGCATTTTAATGATTTAAGTAAAAATGAATCAGAAACATGTGGATTTAATTTCCCTTAAAATTCACATGGGTTTGAAACTTAAAGGAAAATAGTACTTGGCACAATGTGTTTAGGGTTTGGTTAAACTCAAAACATTTGAAAAACTCTTTGGAACGCTGGTAACTTCAAAATACATCTGAGTTTACCCATCCTAGTGGGCATGGTTACAAAACCCTCATCCTTCGTGGCACTATTCAAACATTCTATCAGCATGTTTTGGTTTTCGAAAGGCTTAATTAGGATAAAATCAACAAATTTTATTGTTTGCCTACTATGTGCAATCAGTAAAGTGGAGAGCCACAGTTTCCCCCATTTAATAGTTAGGAAGTCTTCACTGGAGTGTGGTCAAGGGAAATCCCCACACAGACAAAGTCAGAGTGGGTCACTAGCATGATCCTCTGGAAACTAGAATTCTATTACATTTACCAGTCATACTCATATCCTCTGCTATTGTAGAATTCCATTAAATTTCAGGAGCATGAAAAGGAGAAAAGTTATACTATAGTACTGAGTTGGTAATCAAGCATTTGCTTTGGATTTTGAATGATTGCTTTTAAAGGTCATTTTGGTGTATGCTGAAAAGGCAATACATGCTTAAAATGTTACATTTGGGACATTAATTAGAATATGTAAAGAAGACCATGAAAATGAGGAAAACTAGTGGTTGGCAAAGTAACTTCTTTGCAGTTGCAACCCCAGCTAACCCACATGGCAAGTCCATTTGTTAGCAACTCAGTGGCAAGGGTATTTGTAATGAAACCCACAGAAGTTCTGTCTGAAATGTGCTCGTATTATTTATAGCCAATTATATTAGTCCCAAAGCTGAGTGACACCTAGGGAGATAATTGAATTTCTTAGATTTCTCCCTTTATACTCTCTGCCATGATCAGAAAAACACAATTTTGAATGCTCCTCTCTCCTTGGGTAAGACCACGCAGTTCATGTAATTGGATAAATCTCCAGGGAAAGCTGGCTTCTCCACTGCATTTTATAAAAGCTTTATGGAAAGTTGGCCTCAATTTTTTAGGTAACTTTTCCAAGTGACAAGAAGGATGCGACTTGAAATAATCTCTTGTCATTTTTACCCAAGGACGTTTACAAACCTTAATTGTACATTAAGAACTGCTTAAGGAGGTTGCCTTCTAAGGTATGGGTACATGAAACAATAATCTTTAGAAAAAGATTGTTTGAATAAACAGTAAAATGCAACTCTTTGAGAAGTCCTCCCTGCCCCCAACTCCCTTTAAAAAAAAAATCCTAGATAATTGTGGTTGGTAATCAAACCTTGGGAGAGGCTGTCATATATAGTGCCCCAGGTAATTGTGATCAACTTAGATAACCAGTCCCCAGGTTATAAAAAGATGACATGTTGACATATGAGAGATACCAGGAAATATCTATCTACATTCATATAGAAGTTTGTGTAGCTCTTCTAATCTCCTTTCATATTCATGCTCCTTGATGACCATCTGACATTCTTGGCAAACATAGGAGGAAATCAACTATAGATATAATATCCACTGCTTTAATTCAGCAAATTTGAGATCCTGAGATTTGAGAATATTGGAGGAAGCAAAGCAGTATGTCTTTCATTAAAGGAGGCAGAGAGGTTAATGGAGACTTCTGCATTACTCAGAGCCATGTTTCTTATGATCCTTGAGCTACAGCTGTATTATTCTCATCTGCTCCACTGAGGAGACATTTAAATATCCCCCACAAACTTGGATAAATAGTTACATGTTTAGAAGGTAAGAACTTTCTTGGTGTTGCTAAAATCCTTAGGGATTGTTAGCCTTGCTCGTTTTGTGGCTGCTGTTGGTGTGGAATTGCTAAGCAAGGTAGCAGTGTTCTTTCTTTAAGGAGGACCAAAGAAATGGCTGACAAAAACATTATAGGCAATATTCCTACATAACAGTCAAGTGAAACATTTCATTTCTTTAATTAATTATATAATGAGGCTAGGTGTTCATGGTACCAATTACTACTCATGAAAGCCTTTTTTAGATGGGAATTAGAGGATTTGGGGGGGATATGAATTAAAGCCTCCTTTCCCCCTCCTCTCTTATTTCCACATAAATTAATTCTACAATTTAATAAACTAACAGGTGGTTCCACTTCAGGCTGAGCAGATGTTAGACTGAATGAATGGAGTCCCCTCTTGTGTTCAATATATCCCTGAGCTCTTTCTTTCTTTATCTTTTCCTTTTCCCTTTTCTTTTGCATACCCCATTTCTGCCAGATTTATGAACAGCTACAGTATGAGCTGTTTTGTTTCAGCAATATGAATATTAATGACTGACAAATGCTGATTTTAGACATATTAGTGACATTCATAATCTAAAATATGTAGACATTTTTCACCAGATAATGAAGTAACAGATTACTAGACCAGGAAATTTCCTTCTCTTGGTGCCTATAAGTAGATAAGTTCTATTACTTTACAGATGAAACTTTAAATTGGAAGCTTATTCCTGAAGAATTTAAAGGAAAACATAAAATTAGATTTGCTATTCAGAAAATCCCTATGTCATAGCTCAGAAGTCTGACGTATTACTTCAGTGACATCTTTGATTCCATTTTTAGCCATTTCTGAGAAATAATCCCCCAGTTTAAAAAGGAGAGCTTTCTATGCCTTTTTACTCTTTAGATTTAACCTAGAAGTGATTCCATGTTCTTTCTCAGTTTCATAGAAACTGTGTAAACAATGAAATGTAAGAAGTAAATCAAGAGAAGAATCATAATGTTCCCAATGCAAAGAAAATACAAATGTTTGAGGTGGTATATATATCCCAATCACCCTGATTTCATCATTACATATTGTATACATGTATCAAAATATCATAGGTACCCCCAAAAATATGTAGAATTGTGATATATCAATAAAAATATAAAAATAAAGAGGCTAGGAGATAGCTGTTGCTTTTAATAAATTCTGTTAAAATTGTTCACTTAGGGAAATGCCTTTTGATAATATTCTAAATGGTGATCTTTAGGTGAAAACTATTTTTCATTTTTTATACTAAAATTATATATATACACATTAATATATATACTTCTGACAAAACTTCAGATTTTAGTTAATTAAGACTTATTTTCTGGATTGTACTTCTGACTCCTCACTAAAAATATACATGGAAAGTTATGGTATATTCCTAGCTCTCCCAAACTTTGATAAGTAATTTTCTCCCCTTGGGACTATCCAGATACAGCTGAGACATTGCTGATGAGAGGAAAAAGTCACCCTTAGCAATTGGTCATCCAGCTTGAGACGAGACTGACAACATCTATCCCATTCTTGGCTTTTCCCCTTTTATTCTTTTCCCTAAGACTTCCCTTTCAAAGAGAAAGGAAGATAAAGAAGCAAAAAACATATCACATATGATTTCTCTTAGTGTTGGGATAGTTCTCTTAGTTCTCTTTGATTTTTCTTACAAAAGCACCAAGAATAAATTCTATTTCTATTGTAAGTGGGTTCTCTGGAAAGTTACAGATGTCATCTACATACACAGATTAATTTTTTCCACTATAAAATGGAGTTGTCTGGACCTGTGGGGAGGTAGAGGGTTCTAAGAACATGGATTCAATGTGTGAGTCCCAGTGAGGTGTGGAAGGAGATTCCCCCGGTGGTCATTGTGTATGATGGCCTGCAGTTCTACTTTCTCTGGTCTTAGTCTGCCTCTCTGATACCATCGGTTTCAGCCTGTTGTTTCCTTTATCACCTACACTCTGACTTCTGTTGTTCCTGACCTAGACTTTATTATCTATCAGGCCTTATTCCACAGTGTACCTGGTGATGCGAATCTGACAATGTGATTCTCATCTCTTGCATTCCCCATTTGACTTCCTGCTTCAATTTCTTCCTAAATCTTGACTTCTGAACTCCTGACCCCTGGCTGATGATAGCCTGACTTCTGCTCTGATAAATTATTCTTAACAAGCTCAGGATCAAAGATCTGAGGTCTGTCCCCTGGTAGGGGCCAGTGTCCCCTAAATCTCCTTATCTCGGATCATATAGAAATAAAATATTGTTAAGGATACTATCTACCAGTATCAAATACCTCTTATGTTCTAGACTTTGTGGTAGGAATTTCATACATGCTTTCTCTAACATAACGTGGTATCTCTAACCTAGTGAAGCTGTATAGTACAGTGTAAGAATGTAAACCTTGGCATTTGGATCCATGGATTTGAATTTTTGTCACATTTAGTAACTATGTGACTTTGAGTAAGTCACATTTAGTAGCTATGTGACTTTAAACTCTCTGTGCTTCAGTTTCCTTGTCTGTAAAATGAGGATAATAACAGTCATATCATATACAGTTTTTGTGATAATTAAATGATTTGAAAGAAGAAATATGCTTATGATTGTACATGGCACAGAGGAAAAGCTTAATAAATGTTAGCTATTCTTACTACTATTTTAGGTCAATGTTCTTTGGAAGTATAAATATGTTAAAATATGATTATTTGTTAAAATTAGATTCGTTTTTGATTACTTATTTAATTAAATAATTGTAGATTCTATTTTCTCTGAAATAGCTATGGTGCAATTATTTTTTGTTTCTGTTTGCAATGAAAAGTGAAGCCATGAAGATATCTGGAAGATATTGCTAGTTTACATTCTTTCTACTTCCCATGAACTTCTCCCACAAAACAATCATTGTTTTTGTTTCAGTGAGAAAAGAATTAGAAAATAGGAGGACAAACCAGAAAAAGGTGATATAATACCTAAACCTACAGCAAATGTGGTTCTCTGGATGTCTATAATTAGTCAAGACCTGCGATCTCTTTAATGGTATCAGTTATCTTGTTTCTGTTCTGCTGATATTCCTGCTTCTAAAGTAACAGGATCTGTTTTTAACATCACCCAAGATGGTGAGTTATAAACTTCCAAAGAAATTATCCATTCCACAAGTGTTTTTTGAGCACCTACTTTGTCCTAGGCACTGTCTAGCTCTGGAGTTTTAACCATAAACAGATCAGGCAAGGTCAGTCCCCTCTCATCTCTCACATTCTAAAGAGGGAAATGGTGCAAGGAAGAACATAAAAGATGGTGATGGGATGGCAAGTAATGGGGTGGGCGGTTGGGTGTTCCTTTAGCCAGGCGGGTCAAGGAGATGATAAGAAGGAGGCAGCTGTGTGAAGACCTGGGGCTGAAGAGTCAAGCACAGAGCATATCACACTAAAAAAAATGCCCTGGAGTGAGAAGGAGTGTGGTCTATTGGAGGAAATGAAAGAAGCCAGTGTGGCTGGAGGGTCATGAGAGGTGGACCATGGCAAGCAAGCATTTAGTCTTTTCGTGAAATAGAAAGTCACTGGAGGATTTTAAGCAGAGGAATCATAGCCAACATACTTTTTACCAAGTTCATTTTGCTGTGTGGAGAATGGATGGCAGTGAGGCAAGTGAACAAGTGAGGAGAGCAAAGAGGACACCAGTGCGGTGCCCAGGCCAGAGGCGGTGGTGGCTGGAACTGGAGCCCCTGGAGTGAAGTTCAGGTGCTTCCTGGAGGCAGGGCTTGGTAGTGGATTGGAATTGGGGAATAGAGGGGAAAAGGATCCAAGAGTGGTTCCTAAATGTTAGGTTTGACCAGCTGGGTGGGTGGTGATACCATTTCCTTAGACATGGGAAGATTAAGGAGAAACAAGTTTGGGAGTGAAACCAAATGCTTTGTTTTGATCCAGTTATTTTTGGAATGCTATGAGTCAAACATATCAGTGACTGAAAGGAATACTTTTGTTGAAGCTATCTGCAGTATAGCTTGGAGTGTATAGTATATAAATAATCAAAAAACTTAGGTATTAAAAAATTCCATTTGAAGATATAATATACACTTGCAAAATAAAGTGTAATTAAAAAGATCC
Source organism: Cheirogaleus medius (assembly GCA_008086735.1). NCBI lineage: Eukaryota > Metazoa > Chordata > Mammalia > Primates > Cheirogaleidae > Cheirogaleus > Cheirogaleus medius. The sequence continues at coordinate 15,895,149 of VBSM01000272.1, read as the reverse complement.
ATTTTATTTTTTGTGGAAATGAAGAGATATCAAATTGTCGTTTTACTACCAATAGTTTGCTTAAAGATAATATATCTTCTTTTAGAATTATAATAATTGATCATTTGGGTATTTTTCCTTGCTCACTTTCATTACCTGTTGTTCAAAAACTTTTTTATTGTCAGATTGTAACAAATTTAAATGTTTTTATCTTATTCTGAGTTGATGTAGATTATTCATGATTAAATAGAAAAAGACTATTAACAGTGTTAGGATATAGTTTCTAATTGACAGGTAAAGATTTTGTAATATTCGTAAGTCTTCGTTATGGTCTTTATCATGAATTTTTTTAAAACAAAAAGCTCAGGAAGATTTGGTGCCCAACTCATACTTTACATTATCTATGAACTAATTTGGCAGCCCTCGCTTCATCTATAGTTTAGCTGCCTTTGATTTTATTACATAAGCTTTATAAATATACAGTCAAATACTGCATTATTTTACATCAACTTTAGACACTAACGACTACTTTTGGTATATTAAGGCATATAGAAACAATGAGCGTCTATCATTTAGAACATAATGCAATATTAAACTTTTCTTATTCTCATATTTAGCTAAGGATTAAATTACAAGTTTAATTTACTGATTTAAAAAAAATTCCCATCTAGTAGACTGCAATGCGTGCAATGATATGTGCTGTTTATACAAATAGCATGGAGGCTAATTCAGACCATTTCATGGAAATGGTTTATGTATTGTAATCATGAGTCTGTACACAGTTCTCCCTAAATTTAAAACAATGTAAATTAGCCAAGCCAATTTAATTCTTGCCAAGAAAGAATATTCCTTAAAGCCATGTTTTTAAGTCTATTAGGTTAAATGCAACTATATTCTGTAACTAATAAGTGAGAGGATTTATTGAATTTTGAAACCCACTGATTGTAAGTTATGTTTTTAAAGTTAGTTAAACAACTTAAATATGTTTATAATAATTTCACTTCCTATGTGACATATAACTAATGAGGAAAAAAAAAAAAGGGCTAGGAGAGAACCGGAGTTGGTTTAATTGCTGTCATGGCCAAAGCCAAGTTTAAATCCTGCCCAAATGCCACTTATCAATCACAGCTTTAGAAGATTAAACATGATTATAGTGGTATTTCTCTACTTTTCTGATATACAAGTTCGTGTCCAAGTTATCTAGAAGTCTGCCATTGAGTTTCACCTTTGAGGTGAGAAAGTAGACTGCTGAGTACTTATTTCAAGGAAGAAGATATATTGCTTAATATAAATTGGGTAGCAATTAAGGCTAATGTGTTCAACATCCTTTGTACCAAATTCATGTGAATATTTTAGACTATAAGAAGATAATTGATATCAGTGTTTTCTCATTTAGATTACATTTTTACAGATTTGAATAGGTTTTTCTGTGCCCAAGAAATTTTTGCTTAATAAGTCTGGTTTTCACTTGTGTCATTTAGAAAAAAAGTCTAACTTAGTTATGTTGATTTTAAAACTGATCTGAATAAGCATATAATATGCAGTAATTTCTTTCTTTACTTTCTGATAAAATGTAGACTCTGGGATGGGCAATGCTTGGTTCAGGATTTTTCTTCTCTGTTTGGTTCAGGGTACAGTCTAATCTGAATATGGTTTCTCTACTATTTTCTTTCCTCATTCTTCTTTTTCTTGGGCATATGAAGAGAACCATTCTTTCCAGGGGCAATTTTGGTTTTATTTATTTCTAAGCTCTGTACCATGGTTATGATGTTCATATTTCTTGATTAAAAGTTTTGGCTTGATTATCTCCCCATGTACACTTCTGTGGGTATAACAGGAATTTTAGTTTGGATTTCAAAACTATGGGTGCTGTAGTCTAAGTTTACCTCTCCCATCTCAATCTGATCATGGCAGAGCTTGGGTAAGTAGTTTCTGCTGTGTTCTGTGCCTAAGTTTCCTAATCTGTTCAGAGGGCTTCTGTTGCCTCACATGGTGGTGTGCGAGGGAAAGTTCCCCTTGGCCTTGATGTCCTCTATAGGCAGTTCCAGACTGCTGTCAGTAGCGATGACTGTCCGCGGCAGCATTCATTTGAAGAAGCAAGTGTCACTGGAAGTGCTGCGTCAGCCAGCTTCATTTGGTATTTAAAGGAGACTTCAGAGAAGTTAGCTGATGGAAAGCTGTTTCTTCAAGAATTTTTTGAGCCCAGCACTGGAGATAAACCTACCACCTGATAAGTACTAAATAGTAACTGTACATTTTCAAGATATGCCATAGCCAAAAGGTAGTCATTATATGCCACCAAAGGAAATGCATTTGACGTGGGGTTTTAGATATGATGCTCCTTAGAAAACATACTTTAGGGGTGTTGGAAAAGATTCCTATCTTAGCACGAGGGGTCCTTGGAGTCATGAATAAGCATATAAGCCAGGTTCTCTTGAATTTGTTCAATAAACATTGATTAAATATTTACTGTATGCTATGAAATGTGCTAGGCATAGGGGATATAATGATAAATAAGACAAATTCCCTGTCTGCAAAGTCGTCCGCACAAGAAGGGAAAGGCATGTAAGCAAGTGAGTACAATATATGTTATTAGATATTAGGATAGAAGTGTACATTGGAAGTCAGTTCCATTTTACGTAAGGTAAGAGGGGAACCAAAAAAGATTTTGGGAGGCAACGGCCTTGAGCTGAGTCTTGGTAAATGCAGTGTGGGGCACACAGAGGGAGAACATTTGGGAAGGGCTGCACCGAAGCCAGTGGCTCATAGGTTGGTGAGGCTGTTAAAGGAAAAATTCATGTTGCTTGGTAAGGCAGGCTTTGTTCAGAGCCATCATGGTAGGTGTAGGGCCACTGTAAAGGGGTACTGCAGTGGAGAGAGAGATTGGGCTCAACTCTGAATACAACAAAGAGAAGTGGGAATTTATAGTCAAGGAGCAGGGCAGGAGAGTCGGTGGATGGAAAATTACTAAGAGGAAACATCAGGGGTCAGGGGGATTCTGGCTAAACCAACCTAACAGGATTCTTACTGAGGACAGGCCAGGGTGATCAGACATCACCTGGGAGATGGTGGAGGATGAGGAACCTGATCAGATAATGACAGGTGGTCAGATATTGAGGGTGGGGATTCTGGTTAACTGACTTAGCAGGATTCTTGCTAAAAGTGGACAATGCAGAGAAAAACATCAAGCCCAAAAGTCAGGGTCTGGTTGAGAAGAGGATTCAGAAGAGCCTTACTATAGTTTGGTCAAAGTGATGATCTTTTTCAAGGCCTGGAGTTGTTTTGAGGAGAACTTTCTGGGAAGTAAAGCTGGTGACAAGGCAGGAACAAAATCATAGAGAACGCTGTTAGCCATGATAAGGTGTTTGTACTTTGTGTAGGTGGTGATGGGTTTTAAGCAAGATAGTAGTAATATTGTATTTGCATTTTTTTCTTTAAGAATGAGAATTCTGGAAGCAATGTGGAGCCAGCATGTCACTTGGAAAATCATTAAGGAGACCAGTTACCAACCCAGGAGAGAGACAAGGAAAGCTGGAATTTAGGCGGTTGCAAAGTGGGATTCGTCGGGGACAAGAAGGGGTTAGAGAGATATAGCAGACTACAAAGCAAAGGTCTTGTCTTGGTGACTAATTGACTGCAGGAGGAAAGGGACTGGAAGTCATCTAAGACATTTCCCAGATTTTTCGTCAAGGTGGTTAGATAGATAATAGAGCCATTTACTAAGTTGGAGATACAGTGGGACAGACTTGGCCGTGTTATGACTATTGGCTAAACTCATATCAAAGGTATTAATGAATTCCATGTAGGATTAACAGTGAATTCTTTTTTCTTCAAGAATACCTAATAACTTGGTAATTCAAGGCCTTCCAGCATTCTCCTGCCTTCTTCTTCTGCCAAGATGTGCAGGTAGTTGAAATTGGGTGTGTGTTTATCTTGGATTTTCCAGCTGATTTCCTCAGTCCTCCGCATATGAACATGTGTGGGTACAGCACAAACATTAGCTCTGAAAATACCTCTGTCTGCCTCCACAGTGACTTTTTCTAGCAACTTCAGGCAAATGTCAAAGCCCCAGTGAAGTATACAAATATAAGTTGGAGGATTCATGAGGGAGTAAGATTATGTGTATAAGTCACAATGCCATTTTTTAAAAGTCTCAGATTTTATAAATAAATATAACTGAAATTATAGTAATTTTTAATGTATTATATGTGTATGTCTCTTTCTTTAAGCTTTCAGAAATTCATGAAAGGGTGTAATTTGTCCCTTAGGATCCCAACAATAGAAAACAATAGTAATTAAGCAAAAAATAAATATATTGACATGGATGTATTGGACCTAATATAAATCCTGTGCAATTGGCATAAAGGAATTTGTTATTTTCAGAAGAGAACTAAATCTCTTTTCCAGTATAGATTTAATTTAAGTAACATGATAAATAGTGGTAAATTGAACTTTATTATGTATTCATGAAATGCAGTTTAATACAATTGTTATTTCTGGCATTTGTGGTTTAAAGATATTCCCTTATGGGTAGATGTTATTTTTAATGTGCAAATTCAGAAATAATGACCTCCAGTTCCACTGCTGAATTAGGGCTGATATATACACATGGACAATAGGGAAAAATAGTCTCAAAATTTCTGCCTTTATGAAAATTTCTAGTGCAGTCTCTTATCCTTTAAAAACTGACATTAAACAAACCATTTTAGGGTTACAACTGTATTGCCAGTGAAGAAAAAAGTAATAAAGTAAATATTTTCCAAAGGTTTTCAAAAGAATGGTCTTTGACAAGGATGTACCTGAAAGGGGGAAACTCACTTAGCAAGAACAGGTTATTGAAAAATCTCTGCACAAATTTTTTAAAAAAACACCAGATTAAAAATTCATGTGAAATGATGCCTTACTGGCAAGTTCCGAACATAAAATTGGAAACCCAAAAGGAATATATAAACAGATAAACAACAGACACTAATTTCTACAGCCTCTTTTTCACAGAATCAGTAGGAAACCATTCAAGAGAAAGAAACATTAGCTATTTGTCATAACTTTATATTTAGCTTAATTTTTTTTTTTGGCTCTGGGCAGTTCGTTGGATAGATAAACCAATAGGAAGAAGAGTGTAAATGAAAAGACAGCATAACGTCAGGAGGCCTTAAGTTCATTCTCAATGGTGAGAGGTGTGAATTCCCAGCAAATTGCTCTTGTCAGGCCAAGAGTAACGTCTCTCCTGAAGCTGAGTTCTGATAGCTATTTAATCTACTTTTTTAAAAAATAGACCTTTTCAGGGAAGTGTTGGATGACTGAATTTGATTTTTCTTTGATTATTCATTGCAATTTATGATTTAAGATTTTGTTAGGCATGTGTATAGAAAACCTGCAGCAGTTCTTCAGGCGTGCGTAGCTCATGGTTAGAAGAATGAATTTGGTTTGGGGTTATCCACTTGGGAAAAATGTTTGTGGAATGTAGAGCCTATTTTAGGCACTGGGACCTTGCTTTTTCAGCATAGTTGTGGTCATCTCTGGAGGCAATCAAATGTCTGAACACAATTCTTAAGTCCTGTTCTACTTTGAATGATCACAAAGGACCTTTCTTTAGATCCAAGTTGTTATATGCAGTGTAAGCAACCACTGAGGTGGTCCATCTGATGGGGAGACTAGTCTGAGAGAATGAAAAGTTCAGTTACTGGTAACATCACAATTTTATAATTATCAAACTTGTCCTTTGAACAACTACCCCTCATTCATTAACCAGAGGACTTTTTTCATGAAGGGATAATTCAGCACAGGTCCTCTGGCTCATATCTATAATCTGATGACACTTCACAAATGGGAAGCACAAATTATTTTCATAATGTATTTGTTTGCAAAACAATCCCATCTGAACTTATTTGTTAGAACAAACCCAATCTAAAGTTATATAAAGGCTATAAATAGCCTTTATCTTATTTAGTGTAAATATTCATGCCTTGTTATTACTGGGTGCTGACTCAGACTTGACTCAGTGTGTAATATAATATATGATATGTGAACTTCATTAACTTTCTAAACCTTGAGAAATTCTGAGTTCTGAAACCCAGCTGTATCCAAGGGTTTTAGATAAGGGACTGTGGAGCTATAACCAGAAACGAGTCTTAATTTTCTTTTTTCTGCACGCAAATACGTACTAATAATGTTCTTAAAGATAATTTGTTTGGGGAAGTTAAATAATCTTTCTAAAATTGAATTTAGACTATTAATTTGCTTAGCCAAATCATATATTGCACATAGGTAAATTCAGGTCTGTTGTGGTAAAATTATCACAAGTTATAAATTAGTTGCATCTGAGTTAATAAGATTTTATTATAAACACAAAATAGCATTACTTCCAATGCCTGATTTTCATTAGTACAAAAAAGACCAAATAAAGCTATAGAAAAAAAGAGTTGCCTATGTTGCTTACCCTATACACATTCAAAAGAGTTGCTGAATTTTTTATTTGTAAAGAACTGAAAAGATATTTATGTTGCCTGCCCCCAGTTTGATTTGAATTAAGGCTGCCACAAAATCTTTTTAGTTCCAGTGGCCTATGAATTTTTCCTGGAGTCCTGTTCTCTTATTTTTAAGGTACTGAGGCTAAGAATTTTCTCAACAAAGCAAAAAGGGGAAAGTTTTTTTTTTTTTTTTTTAATGAGAGGACAGGTGGGATGCCTGGGGTACAAAGGGCATTTTGCCAAGTGCAAGAGCAGGAAGGGCTCCCGCAGGTTAAGGGCTAAAGGAGAGGTCCACTGGAAAGGGGGAGAGGGTGGGGGGGGCTTGTGCTGGGGGCCCAGGGACTGGGGTTGCATCGGGTAGGCAGTGGGGCTGAGGGCTTATGTTGGGATGCAGAGCCCTGAATTCCACTCTGTTTCTTTAAAATCAGTGTTGCTCCTGTTTGTTTGCAAAGAGGACCTGTGTGTTTAGTTCCTACTGAGCAGAAGGAGGTTTCCTGTCTTTTAACCATAATTCCACACATAAATACTACATAATAATCCCTTTATTAGACAAAAATAGTTTTTATCTTGTAGCCTGTAGGGTTACTCTCAGAGCTGTGGCTCTTTTAAAATCTTGGCCAGCTCACCTTTCTCTTTTTTCTTGCTGTTCTAGACTCTTTCTTTCTGGTTTCTCTTTCAAGGGGATGTTGTCACTGTTCTTCTCCAAAGCTCACATTCAGACAGAACAGCAGGCAGAGGTTGCAGACTCCTCGCAGGAAGGATTTGAAGAAGGTGTTGATGTAAGCGGATTGGCTGTTTATATCAAATATGCTGGAGCAGGGGCCCCGATAACAACGACCTCCCAAACACTGAGGAGCCCCGAAAGATGGCAGGAGACCAGCTCACCCACGGAGATGCTGTTAGAGCTGGAATGACTTCTGTGAAAGGGGCTGACTGCAGTTCTGTGGGAAATTTGTGGCCCGGCGTAGTGGCGTGCGTGGGGTGTTGGTGTTTGTCCAGGTAGCTGTGCTCATGCCAGGAGTTGTGAGCCTGCCTCGATTCTGCTGCACTAATTGATATGATGGTGTCTTTACAAGGTCTTGCCGTGTGAAGGATGATGAAAGCCTTGCCAACCAAAAGGCTGCATCCCAGTCACATTCCTTAGTTAGGATCTTCGCTGTGTGAGATGGAAAGAATATAGGAGGCAGAGTAATACATTCCCAGATGTCAGAGGGAGGTCATGACATGAAAACTCATTTCATAATAACTAAAATTATGGCAAATTTGCCAGAAAATGTAAAATAGTCACTGGGGGGCATTAAAGAGAGAGCAAGGCTTGGGTTTAAAGCAGGGGAAGAAGGCCTTGGGAATGTTGGCCCAGGCCCAGGCAGCCTTCAATTCACTTCCAACCCTGCTGTTAGTTACCATTTGGAAAAAAATGAAACCAGCTAAATCTGTTATGTCTTATTTACAGAAATCAGCGATTCCCTGTTGCCTCCAGGATAAAGTCCTGGCATGCAAGACCCTTTATATGCTGATTCCAACCTAAATCTCTGCGTGATCTCCTATCCCTTCCTCCTGGCCTATCTTGGGTGCATTTTTGTACATGAACTTCTTACCATGGTAGTAGCATGCCAGATCCTTGCATGCCTTGGACATGGGTCCTGTTTTTTATTACTACTCTCTCTTCCTCTTGGCAAATTCCAACTCATCCTTCAAGGCTTTAGTTCAAATGCGACCTCCTCTTTCTCATATGAATACGAATATGAGTCTTTCTCATATTCATTCATTCATTCCTTCATACAACAAAGAGTGATTGAGGAGTGTCAGGCTCTATGCTAGGTCTGGGTGTGGGGGTGGGGAGAAACATGAACAAGATGGTCTAGTCCCTGTGCCTCAGGAGTATCAGTCTTAGTAGGGATCTTGCTAATCAGGGAAAGAGTCCTGGAGGGAATTACTATGAAGATGAGAGCTGAAAATCTCTTAGCCAAGAGAAGATTTGGTGGCATGTACCATGTAAAACAGTATCACAACAGTGTTGATTGCCTCCTTTGTTCCAGATGTTCCTCCGTCATGCATTGTAATATAATCGTGATCATGTATTGTAATGATCTCTTTGCTCTCTCCAGTTTTATTCCCTTTATTCTGTGAGTTCCTTACTGTAATAGTAGGATTCATGGCTTAACTTCTTCTATGTCCTCACAGTCTAATTCAGTGCCTAGTACAGAGGACTGTGGCTCAGCTGGGTTGGCAGGAACTGAGGATGGACAGTAGGAATTAAGTCTACTGCTGTTATATCTTGGAACCAGCCAGGTCACAGTAGTAGCAACTTCACATGTATTAAATGGCCATTCCATTTATGTTTGCTATGTTCCTTCAGCTAGTAAGGTAATTTTTAAAAGTTTTCATTATCTGGAGATGGAGAAAGAATTTTCATAACTACATCCCATCATCTGGCATTTAGTAGGACCATTGCAGGTCCTGAGGGCAATTTTAGTCCACCCGCTGGGTCACCAGGAAGTTCTGCATCAGATGCTGTTAAAAGAATGATAATTGTTGGCCAGATCAGGAAGAGAGCTATGAAACTTCCCTTGTATAACCTAGAAATGCCCCAAAGATGTGGGTAGCCTGAAAGGGTTGGAATGGAGAGAGGACGAGCAAGCCAACATGACCATGTGGCCTGCCACAGCATTGGAAAGTCCTGAGTAGATGGTGCTGGCAAAGAGTAGCACTGAATGCTCTGAGACAACTATAAGGCAAGTCTCTGTATACAGGGGTGGACAGGGGAGGTTGGTTAGGTGGGTGGATGGAAATCTGAAGGATCAGCCACTCTACATGCGAGTAAGCTAACCGTAATCTTTCTGAGTCACTTTCTCATAATGTGGACCTGCCTGGATCACCTCTGACACTCAGCTTTTGTCCTGGGCTCCAGGAAAGCCAAACCCTTTGAAGCCTGGTAGAGAGGAAGATGGAAATCTCATCTTATTTATGGGGCCCTTTCTACCATTCCACATAGGAGTTGGATTCCCCTTCCCTGAAGGACACTCTCTTTTCATTCGTATTTGCTAAGTCATTCCAGTTGTCCCTAATTTACTCTCAGGCAGAAATAAGAGAACTTTGGGACTTTTAGGAGCAAGTGCTTGTCCATAAGAAAAGGTAATGCTTCATAACTCCTGAGTCTGTGTACCCCAAGTAACTACCTTCAGTTATCTTGGGTATAGGAGTAGGATAGGCAGATTAGACTTGGAATTTTGAAATTCACTGAAGCTAAGAGTGAGTACCACAGAATAAAATTTTCCAGGACAGCAATGCTAATATACAAATTAAGAGAGATTCTGTAATTGATTGATGGTATGTAATCCTTGAAAAGCAAATAAGGGGGGCTCAATTTTGGTTTTGGCATAGATGGAGAGTTGTTTATGCACATTAGGCCATCAGATTTGAGAGTCATTCACAATTTCTCTAATGAGTTCAGTTTAGGTGACTAAGTTTTATGGTGTTTGTTTAAGTGAGTAAATAAATGAGGGTATGTAAACAGGTACTAGCTTCCGAGGGTTCTCCTCCACCAGGTAAGCAAATATGTGTTATGAATATAGAGGGATAGAAATTAGTCACTGGAGAGAAATGCATTTCAGGGATCTCAGTGTCCTGACATGACAATGATAATACACCATTTAAAAACAGGTTGAGATGGTAGATGTGTTTGTGCCTCCCTTGAGTTTTACAAGAAGAGAAGTCTTTGACTCCTAAAAAGTTCAGAAACATCTGTTATTCTGTCTATTCAATAGAATGGAGAACAGTTCTTTTCCCTTATTTAAGGGGGAAAAAGTAATTTAATGGTGCTTTTGTGGTGGAAAGGTTTGAAATGAATGGAGAGCCAGAGCAATGCTAGGTTGAAAAGTGTTTACTGCCCCTCAGTAGCTCCTACGGTCTTGGCCCAGAATACCTTGATTCCGCAACTTGTGACTCATCTGTATGCATGAATATGCTGTCCAATTCACTCTGTTAAACTCTGCTCCATAATGTAGATTTTTGTGGCAGACTCCAAAGCATGCACAACTCAATTTTTCCTTTTGGCATTTTATTTCCTTCCGAAATAATAATACCTCCAGTGCAACTTGGGACTTCACTGAAAGAACATATATTAGAGATTTAATCCTCTAAACCAGGGTTTGGCAAACTATAGGCCCTGGACCAAATCTGGCCTGTCTCTGTGTTTGTAGAGCTCACAACCATAGAATGGTTTTTAATTTTTAAAGTTACATTTTAAATGATAAAACCTGAAATATTTACTATATGGACCTGTGCAGGAAAAGTTTACCAACCTCTGCTCTAAAACCCCTGACTCTAATGATTGTTAGCTGAAATATTAGGGGTTAATAATAGTAGCACACAAAAATAAACTTGTAATGGGCATAAATTCAGTTTCTTCTCTATTTTAGAAGTTCACAGGCAGAAGGCATGGCTGGTGCTGATCTTTGCCATGAGATAGTGCAGTGCATTGCAGGCACAGTAAACCCTCTAAGGTAATCATATGACTCTAGGAAGCAGTGGTGAGAGCTCGGGCTTGGGAAGCAGGAGACCTGGGCTGTCATCTTTCCCAGCATTGCTGTGTGACATGGGTAAATCCCTTTACTTCTCTGGGCCTTAGAGTGCTCATATTTGACAACCTGCCATCTTATTTGAAAAGCAGAGACTCTTCCTAATCCCCTACTCTCAACAAACACTCTGTTTCCTCCAGCTGCCCTGAACTTTATCTATTTTTTTTCCTCCATTCTTTCCCCATGTCCCTGAAGATACAATTTTTTTTGGGGGGGGGTGTCCTCCTAGGATAAACTGATTAAATTTGAAGGAAGAGATCATATCAGAGCAATATGATATTTCATGTGGTTTTTTCATCATTTCTTGGAGCAGCTTCTGAGTTTCCTCTTCAGAATCATACACTATGGATGAGGTACAACCATGGCCAGTAGAGATCCTTCTTTCAGAATGAAAACAGGCCCTCTCCGTGTGGCCCAAATGCCTGGGCTCCACAGAAAAGAGGCTGACACCTGCTAGCACATCTCTCCGATGGGCCTGCCAAAAATGTGCCCCTTTTGTTTGGTTCTTGCTTTACCTTTCCTTCCATTCTGTTAGCCCATAAATATCACTCTCCCTCCCTCCAAAACAATCTTAACATTCACACATTAAAAAGCAACATGAAAAAATATAGAACTATATCAATGTTTATACCTTCAAACAAGGAGTCAGAAAGTGCTGAGATATTCATCTAGCAGCAGAGTATATTCTGACTTCTAAATTTTTGAAGCCATTGTGCATGTGGAGGGGCCAGTGCTCTGAGGGTAACTGCACTGCACGACTTCAGGGGGCCACTTGCATCACTGGCAACAAACATGGGGGCTCCTGGAGTTGTACAGTGTAGCCGGCCCCAAATCCTGTGTGGTTTGAGTTAATTGTAGTTTTGACCATTTGAGAGAGAAAATTCAGAGAAAACATTCTATTCACTCAATAAATATAGAGTTCCTATAAGGGATGAGTAAGACAGGGCCTGACTCCAGGATCTTTCAGGCTAGGAAAGGGATAGAATATGTCTAGAAACCAGAGTGTGTGGAAGCATCAGCTTGCCTAGGGTAGTATAGAGAAACAAAACACTCTAGAAGTTCAAGGTAAGAATATATTTGCTTTTGGCAAGGGAAGCCTGGAGATTTCATGGAGAAGGTAGCATTTGAGCTGAGCCTGGGGAGGTGGTAGGGCTTCACCAGGTAGTGAGGAGGAGTTGGGGAAAGGAAGGAGTGGAGGCATGGTGAACAAGTGGGGAAATGCAGGGTGCTTGGGGTGAGTAGTTCAGTTTGTTTGAGGTGAGGCTTCCCATAGGAAAAGTGCACAAGGTTGAGTTGGGGCAACCGCATTGAAGCACCAAATTTGACCTTACCTGCATGGTCTTTAGCTCCAGAGTTACACTTTATTTCCATCAGGAAGCAGGGAAAGGAGGCCTGGATGATTGTCCCTGACACTTCATTTCAGAGTAAAGGGCTGCAATCATTCAAGGAGTTGTCTCAGAAGTGATAGATTTTCCATCCCTATTTGAATAGCGCTAGTATCTCATTTTTGGATACAAAATGATCATGCATATCCAGCAATCTTTGCCATATTCCCATCCTAGCATAAAAAATACACCCACACCCCATCATCCATCTAGAAATATCAATGTGGTTGGTATTCTTCCAGTGCAGGGCTATCACCTGTCTGATTGCCACTCCACTTGAGATAGTCCAGAAATTTCTTTTATTCCCAGTAAGCAAAGACCTGTCAATTTAATCTGGCCAACATCAACCTGAAAAACATATGCTGCTTTATAGGAAAAACACATGTGTATGAAACTGCCTGATCCCTCACCTTCTTCATCATTTGCAGCTCTCTTCCTGTAGGTGAAGCAGAGATTTTGCATGCCTCAGAAGTAAGGTGGAATGTGTTATTCCACCCAGGGAAATTACTGCCCATCCAGAAAAAGGGCCTATTTATGTAGAAGGAGGGAAAAGCAAACACTGAGGCCATTTATTTACTAACTGTGAACCCCTTGGGCAAAGTGGACTTGTAAAGAAGATTTAGAAGGCAACACTAAAACAGGACCACCATATACAGTTGGTTATGTCTGTGGTCCCCAACTCCCAGGCTACAGACTGGTACTGGTCTGAGGCCTATTACAAACTGGCTGCCCAGCAGGATGTGAGCAGCGGAAAGTAAGCCAGGGAGCAAAGCTTCATCTGTGTTTACAGCTGCTGCCCATCACTAGAGTTACCACCTGAGGTCTGCCTCCTGTCGGATCAGTGGTGGTATTACAGTCCCATAGAAGCACGAAGCCTACTGCAAACTGCACATCATGCGAGGGATCTAGGTTGCTCGCTTCTTATGAGAATCTAATGCCTGATGATCTGAGGTGGAGCTGAGGTGGTGATGCTAGTGCTACAGAGTGGCTACAAATGCAGTTTATCATTAGCAGAGAGATTGCATTATGGTGAGTTGTATAATTATTTTGTTATATATTACCATGTAATAATAATAGAAATAAAGCGTACAATAAATGTAATGTGCCTGAATCATCCCCAAACCATCCGTGGAAATGTGAAACTGGTCCCTGGTGCCAAAAAGGTTGGGGACCACTGAGTTATGTGGTGCATTGCCCAATTTAATAGTGAATTCTACACAAATGATACACCTTGGAGTTGTGCAGTCCACAATCTGTGGGGGCAGGTGTAGTAGTCCTGTCGGAGTCCTGAACTCAAGCTGAGGATTAGCTGCTATAGCAGAACTAACCTGGGCAACTCATTTCCCTTCCAGTTTTGGATTTTCTATTGTAAAATAATAGTGAATATTAGCTTTAAAAATTATATGTCTTTACAAGTGTACTAGACAACAGTTTGGGAAAGGAAAATGGAAGGAAAAAGGCATGGTTAGCTATTATCTTTTGTGAATTTATAGCATATAAATAAAAGAGATATTGCTTTGGAAACATTTAAAATTTTTTCCTTTATAAATGTAAATTTTTCTTTTATGTCCTATTAGATCTTTTTAAGAATTATTTATCTATAACCACCAAATAATTTTTTTGCATGTTTAATTTTTATTATATGATTGTTATTCTCAATAAATGGAAGCACTGAAGTAATTTTCTATATTATGTAAAGAGAGGTTTTCCTTGAGTTGAGTTAGCAATAATGGGGAAGGAGTATGTATGTACCTTATTCTTTGTTGCAGTACTTGGAAAGACACATTTATTTTTAAATGAGTGAAGCAATAATGAGAGGAAAACTACATTAATCTCTAGGATAAAGACCTGATCAAGAAGCATAATATTACTTTTTTTCCTCCTAAAATGATGAGAATAAGGTAAGCCTTTTCTTTTGGATTGTATATTTAGATAATATGAACTAAGATGTAGTAATGAGGTTTAGAAACATATCTCAAAATGCCCTTAAAGGTGGAAATAAACTATTCAGAGTATAAATTAAATGATCAATGATGACCATGAGGCAAGGCTGCAATAAATATTCCTTCTGTTTTCATAAATTATTTCTCTACCAGTAGTGAAGATTTCATAAAAAATAAAATGCCCAGAGAAAAACTAATTATGATATTTATATCTTAGCTTTGAAATTGACTTGATAGCTATTTTCTTTATTGTTTCTGTCCAGCCCCTTTAAAGAGAGAAGAGATTTAATAATATAGTTGGTAGCATTATTTATGATCATCAATTAAATGTGGCACATTTGAGGTGGCTTTATTTTATAAAGTTCATCTTTGGAAGACAGTTTTTCTCCAAATATTCCAGATTCTGAATCTTTTCACTTGAGAATTTTTATCCTTGAAATTCTAGGTTATTAATTTAATTGATATAGTGCTTGGGGATCCATTTATCTTATCTCTGTAATCAAATAACTGGAGTTTAAGCAGATGCTAAGAAGAGTATCCAAGAGAGGGGATTTAGCTCAGGAAGAGAACCCTTTGTCCTTGGTCACTGTCCTTATGTTCCTTCCTTGCCCTGCTACTTGCTCTGATGCAAGGTGTACTAGCACCCTATGCAGGAAGTGGCCACCATAACTCTTTAATTTTGATCTAAGCTCAGTTTCTATTTTTTTATTTATTCTTTGAAGTGCTAATTATCTATAATGATCTAATGTATTAGTATAGCCATGTATGGTCAAAAGCGGAAATGATTTGTATTCTAATTCAGTTGGCATCTTCATAGCCAAAAACACAAATCAAAAGTTGATGACACAACTAAACAAAAGTGAAGAATACAATGCTACAGTCTACTGAGAGTGCAATTTGAATTGAAGGAGAAGAGACCTCTAATGAGGCTTTCTTCCATTTCCTGACCTTTTCATGTTATGAACAATAAAGACATCAGACGTTGTCAGGTTTTTAGGAGGGCTGTTCAACTTATCTCCATGTGCCTACATTGAGGTCAGAAGCACTGAAAGTCTAAAGCTGCCAAAATGATGGGTAAACATTCAGTACCCTCTGGACAAATTGAAAAATACATTTTCTGGACTCTTCACAAAGGTAGGTTCAGTGGTAGGTTTTGTGTTTCCAAGACAATCACAGGTAAAGATCAGAAATCAACAGTGATTTGGAACTGCCATTAGTAGTTGGCAATTCTTATGATGGTTGGAAAACACATTGGCTGGTTTCAGTCTTTATCACAGTGTTTGCGGTCTTCAAAGTAGCTACAAAATAATATTTTCCAAGAATAATTGTAATGTTGCAGTAATTGGATGCCCAGCATATAAGGAGGTGATACACCAACACATACAACTTCCAATGTTACTGTCACTAGCAGTTGAAGTACTAACTTGTCTCATCACGTATATGCCAACATTGCCCATTTGAAAAGCACCAATATCTCAGATACTAGTACTTTTGTATCTCGGGAATAACTGTCTTAGGAATATCTTTATCAAGGTAAAAGGAAATAATGGGGTATATTGGGAAAATAATGCAAACATATTAAAAAACAAAAAGTAGATAGCAAATATGATTGTGGGAACTGCAGTGTGTCACAAAGCTGTGACAGGAGAGGCAGCTGCATTGTAATATGAAGAAGGTGTTCTTTATCTAAACTGTATTGTTTGACCTTGTCCTCTTCACTTCTCAGTATTGTTCCTCTGTTCATGGGAATATCTTCAATGAGGGAAAGAAAGAAAGAAAGAAAGAAAGAAAGAAAGAAAGAAAGAAAGAAAGAAAGAAAGAAAGAAAGAAAGAAAATATGACCTAATGAAAACCCATGAAGGAATCTCAGCTGATTGCATGACAAGAGCTTTGATTCACTAAAGAACATTAGGCTGGGAGAGAACTTAGAGATTATCTACTCTAGCACCTTGATTTTATAGATTGGGAAAGTGATAATTATTCATTCACTCACTTGTTCATTCATTCATTCATCTGTTCATTCATTAGACAAATAGATATTGCCCTAATTTGGTACTGGGGAACAAGAGAGATAATACTCTGATCTCACTGAATTTACATTCCAGTGGGGAAGACAGGCAATAGACACATGAATAAGTTTAGGTTATGATACATGCTGGGAAGAAAATACATCAGGAAGAGAGACTAACTAGGGGATAACTCTAGGTTGGGTGGTCACAGAAGGCTCCTCTGAAGTGGTGGCATTTGTGCTGAGACCTGAATGGTGAGAATGAGCCAGCCATGGCCGAGTGTTCCAGCTAGAGGAAGCAGCAGCTTCCTAGCTCCAGTGTAGGAATGAGCTCAGCAAACGTGAGTAACAGAAAGGCCAGGATGGCTGGAACTTGGAAGGCAAAGGGGAGAGGGAGAGCACGAAGGGAGAGGGGTTGACCAGGAAGGCCTTGTCAGGTATGGTCACACGTTTAAGAGAATCTAATCAGAAGAGCTGAGTGTGATGAGTTTAAGCAAGGCAGTAGGATTGTGACTTCCCTAAGTAGAATCACATGGTTTAGAACATTTTCTAAAAAATATTTATTGAGCATATTTTCTATGCATAGTACAGTGCCAGGTGCTATGTACTGAGGTGTTACAGAAAAAAATCTTGGACATTCTTCCTGCTTTTGAGAACCTCATACTTTGGCAAGAATATGAGACTCCCAAATGAAACAACTGATGTTGCATTTATATGACAAATCAAAACTTAAAACCTGATGTGGCAGAATGGGAAGGAACCGAGGGGTAAGAATCAGAAGACTTGATAGAATCTGGTTCTCAGAATCTTGGTTTTGTCTTCCAAAAAGAGGAATCATAAAGCCTTCCCTGTCTGTCCTATCAGTCTTGTGGCAGATCAAAAGAGATAATGTTTGTAAAAATGCTTTGTGAAGGCACTTTGAAAACCACTGAGTGTTATATAAATGTGATGAGGGTGGATGGCATAGGTGGCTAGGACTGGATAAGGGACTAGATTATGGATACTCAAATCTAGGTTAAAAATTTACCTTATTTTGATGGTAAAAGAGAGTTTGTTAGAGATTTGACAAAGCCATGATGAATAGTAGTTACATTTATTCATAAATAAGTGCATGGAAAACTGAGTAGGGAGTAAAGAGAAAAGATTATTCTCAAGATTTTGAACTCTAATTTCTGGAAGAAGGGTGGGGCTATTGCTGGAAATCCTGAAGCTATGAAGGGGCCATTTTTCAGGAGTAGACAATGGGCAAGGTTCTGAAAACTTCAACAACCAGGAGATCGTCTGTTGGGCAGTGCTGCAGCATGGCGGGTCCCGGGCAGGAGGCTCACATCTGACCACCTCCTGATATAGTGGGTAAACTAACGGGTAGGCTCTGATAGCAAGCAAAAGTAGGTAAATAAAGTACTGAGGAAAGATGACTCAGGTTTTACCTGGAATCAAAACAGAAAAGAAGTAGATAGCCTGCTAGGCCAGAGTACAAGACTGGAGAAATACAGATGTTCTCTTTTCCAGAAATGCCCTGCCTGCCTTCCTTCCCTTCCTTGTAAACCCAGCCTCCACCCTCTCTGGCCCTGGCTCAGTGGCACATTGTCCAGAACATTTTCTTTTGCTTGGCTTGCTGGGTGAGAAGATTCCAGCTGTGTGCCTTGGACATTCAATTCATCTTCTAATAAAATGTAATGCCTATTTGTAACTATTGGGCTGTTTGTTTTCTGACTTCTCTACAGATTATAAATTCATTGAAGGCAGGGATGGTGTTAATCCTAGTTCCTAGCACAGACCAGGGTGCAGGGTAGGGTTCGAGAGATATTTGAAGAATGACTGCATCCAGAACCGAGAGAGAAGGCAGCTTTGAGAAAGATGGCTGGTGGACAGGATCAATACATAGTGTGGTAGCTTTGATGGGAACATTTGGTTTAGGATTTGGGTCATTAGAGATCATCAAGAGGCAGAATCAGTAGGAGAAGATTGGATTGGCCCAAGGGAAATCTTACTGTAGAGGAAGCAGGGGAAGATGGTGGTTGGAGAAGGGAAGGCAATAATCAAATGGAGGTGGAGAGATCACTTGCTCCCAGTGTTTGGTGGGGAAATATTAATAAAGGAGAGATGGAGGAGAGGAGAAACAAAGGTTTTGTCCATGATTTAATTTTTGTTTTTGAGGGAAACAAAAAAAAAACAGGATTCATGGATAACCTGCCCTAATAGACCTGCAGATATTTTTGGTATTGTGCTGTTCACATTTCCCTGGAAAATTCCCCATAGGAAAAAATTAGAACCGAACATGGTCAAACCATGTTCCATCACGAGGTATGACTAAGTGCACTGCCAATAGTCAGTCTAAGGGTTATTTTAACCTAGATGGCAACTACAAGTTTTAATTTATTATTTATGAACCTTTACAGCTGTATTTCTACAAGAATGAATTGCTGGTTCATTTATCAGGTGTGAAGGAGGGATGTTAACAGGTAGGTCAGAAAACTTGGAAAAAGGGATAACCTATTTAAATCATTGTTGGTGAATGTGTGGAGAGGTTCCTGACAGGTGAAGTAAGGTGGAGGGGATGCCAAAAGCTGATCGATGTTCCTCCTTTGAGTCAGAACGTGTAAATTTCTCTCACAGAGATTTTGAGGCTGACTGCATTTGCACTTCTAAAATGTTATTGGCATGTATGTAAAAATAGCCATCAAGTTTATTCCAATTAATATTTGCTATTGCCTCAGGTGTACCTGTGCTTCAATTCTCAGACTGATAAGCCCCTATCCACCTTCCAGGACCCAGTTGTAAGGCCACCTTCTTTTGAAAACTTCTCTAACTGTCCTGGTAGAGTCAGCTGCTTCCTTTCTCCTTATTTCTTCAGTCCTTGGTGCTGTGTATACCATCTGGTGCTGTAATATATTTTGGACAGGCATTTCTGCTAGACTGAGCACCACGGGGCCAGGAATCGTGTTTTAACACTTTCTGTACTCTTGGCCAGAGAAGGCTCTTAATAAAAGTTTATTGAATGGGTGAATGAAATGGTAGGGAAAGGGCCCTATACAAACTTGTAGATTATTCTTAAACACATAAGTGGTTGATCAACTTTGTTTCTAAGGCCACCTATGTTGAAAAAACAAGAGGCAACTACGGATCAGGTGAGAAGAGAGTAAGAACCGGAGCAGTGATGCTGCTGAGTGGTTTCAACAGAAGGAAAGAGCAGGAAGCTGACAAGGGCGTGGGATGAAAGAGACTGAGGGGACTGACCAGTTTTTTGGGATCCTACATAGAGTTGCTAGGGAGGCACCAAATGTATGTAACGTACATTGAGCAGAGAAGAGGAGGGCTCCTTCCTGAAGTTGAGTCGGACACATCCACATGATTCTAGTGGAAGAAAGTGAGCTGTGTTGGAAAATAGGCAAGAAGAAACTTGTATTAATCAGGACAAAACTCTAATTTTCATAAGTCCACAAAAGGATGCAAAGGAAACTCCTGAAAGGCAAAATGTGCTTGTAGAAGTTTCTAGACAACAGATGCTTATGGAACATACTTGCATAGAGAAACAGCTTCATCATACAGTTTTTGGTTTGTTTATTTTTAAAAAACTCTTGATGTCTCTGTTTTTTTATGTTTTATTTTTCCTGAGCTCCTTTTGTGAAAACTAAGGCCCTTTCTTCTGTCATAACCTGGAAGGCTCTGCCCTGAAAATATAATAACCTTCTGTTTTACTAACATATAACATTTCATTTATTCCCAACAGTTTGCCTGCTTCCCCAAAATTCAAAAATATTAAAACCAGCTAAACTGTTTAAAGTTTGGCAATATAAAGTCCCATTTATATGAAAATATAACACATTTACATGTAAATTCATTTAATACGCTGAATGCTTTATTTGAACTATAATGAAATCTAATAATTTTGTGAGCAAATCAAATTACAATTCATATATCTCCTGTTCCATAAGCTAATGAGTAATTTTACATTTGTAATGGTTTAAAAAAATCTTACAAACCTTAAATAGAAGGTTTGCACATATTTTATTACTTCAATTCATTAAATTTTGCCATTTCTTTAAATTTTCAGGAGATCTATCATCACTAATTGGTGTGAATTACGAAAGGCTGACATGTATTTTGGGTGTGAGTTGGTGAAAGGAGGCAGCAAGAGTTTACTGGCCTTGTCGAGGTATCAGGGTAGGCAGTAAGACCAGGAATTTGGGAGAAATCCTCTAACTTAGGATACCTTTTCTACAGTTGCTCTTCTTACAAGTAGGTATGTCTCTATGATTGCACAGCAGGTAATTTGTGACTGTCCCAGCCTTTGTGGCTATTTGAGGGTCCTGACGCAGGGAGCAATAGAAAGAGCATTGAACTTGAATCTCTGCTTTGTCACACACATCTTGGGTGACATTGAACAAGCAACTTAACCTCTTCATGACTCAATTTTCTCATTTCCCACATGGAACAGCTGGTATTTGCCCTATTCACTTCACAAATTTGGAATCATTAAAGTCATAGAATGTTATATCTGGAAACAAACATATCCTCCAAACATAAATGTTTCAGTTTCTGGGCCAGGAGTTAAGTGACCTTGGATTTAAAAAGTCACTGGGACTTTTGAAATGGGAATTCTCAGCATCTCTAGTGTACAAATGTACATATCTTCTCCCTAAGATGAGAACCTAGGTGTGATATTTCCCAAACTGTGAGTCTCTTTCTTCATGGAGCATCTCAGGGGTCTAGTGTTCCAAGGAATACACTTTGGGAAATATTGTTGTAATGGCATCATGGAAAAAATATACTGAGAAGGCAGGGGATTCCTAAAAATAATGGAGGACACTATGAAAGGACTAATTTCTGTGAAACAGGCTAGTGATTAAAATAGTCATGAAGCATTTTATAATCATAGACTGATGAGGACTGGGTTGGACTGGGTTGTCTGGATTATAAAATAAGGATATTTTTCATATTTTAAGAAGAACCGCTTAGTTATATCTGATGTCAACTATATCCTTTGAATTTTGTGAAAATACAACAGAAAGTATCAGAAGAGACTACTGTACCTTTAGACTTTTAAACTGCTGAGTAGCATTTTAGAGTTTAAAAAAATGCCATTCTTTTGGTTTGAATGCCATACTCTGTCTATATGATGATGCCTCCTACTGCAGCGGGCCATGTCTGTGCCTTGAACAGTTCTTCCACCTACCACCACATGGTGGCACAGCCTGTAATGGTGGTGAGGGTGCTTATGTCTATAAACACCCAATGGAATCCTCACTCTGGATGCACCACTCCAGAAAGAATGGAAGAATAATTCAGTCCCGTACAAGAAATTCCTTTAAGATAAGGTTGTTGGAAGTTTGTGTTCTCATATCTAAGAAATATGGAAAATAGAACTCTAAAGAAATTTATAGTTTGGAAAATTGACTTTACCTTCCATTGTTTGCATTAGATGGCTGGGTGGTGATGTGTGAAGAAACCACCCTTGCAACAAGGAAGGGGCTCTTCATTTCATTCTCTAGAGCACTGTTTTTTACCTTTTTTTGGAGACATATCCCTTTATGATTCTGTTGAAATCTATGCACTGTCTCCAGAGAAAAATGCATAGAATTCATAGAATCTGGTAACTCATAAAAGTCCTGTTTGTGATTATTCTTTGCTTAAAACCAGAACATTTTGCATTTACGAATAGTCTTTGTGCTTCAAAAATAACCTGACTCTTGTTTTATTTTCCCAAAGGGAACTTTAGAGTTTTGCCTTAGGCAGGCAAGTTGTGGGAATACTGGGTCCCTCTGCCAAAATGTTCTGTCAACTGGACATTGAGATTAACTACTTTGTATAATATATTTTTTTTTTCTGATTTGGACTAGATGCTTGTTCTGGGGTAAAGATGCTTTTCTTCCCTTTCATGAAATAAGAAAGTTACCCATTGAAAGAAACAACTTTGAGAAAACTTTGGTTGAAGATTTATTTTATTTTGTATTTGAGATAATAATATATTCTAATAAGAGAAGATTTGGGTTCACTTGTCAGAACAAGACTAGGCTACTAAAAATTGACTATGTAGATTTGAAATCATACTATCCAGTTGTTCCTGCAAAAGTATATATTAACCACTACTTTCAAAGTGTCTGCCAACAAGTGGCAAGATAGCTATAATTTACAGGACCAGAAAATGTTTTAGAAATAATCAAAGCCTCACAGGCAGGGAGAAGAAATTTTAGGGATATTTTTGAGCCAGCACAAACACTGATTTCATGGGCAAGTTAAGATCTCAAAGCCACAGAAGCATGTTAATCCTCATGATTTCCTGATACATACTTGGCATATGTGCCCTTTAAAAATGAGATCTTCTTGTGATGTAGAATGAGGAATTTAGGATAAATGCCCAGAGTGTGGTAACAGGCATGGATTATTTCATATTCCAAATGTAATTAAGGATGCATTAATATTTTGCAACATGCAATACCTACTAAAACTTGGCAAATTTGAGATATAGGAACATACCATAGCACAATATGGGGAACCACCACAAGAACTCATTTTGCCTGGTATGAACTGAGCAACTTTGCTTTAGTGCTTAATAAAATATCTGTGTGTCTGAGAAACTAATGAATCCAAGATAGATTGAAATGAACTCGAGAACTTTAAGTTAGGCTTAGTCTCAGATATAGCAAACAGTAAGATACAGAGATAAAATATAGAACTAATAATTTCCTATAGCTTTGCTTAATCCCAGGAATGGTGAAAGATTTTTGGCATGGATATTTATAATTCTTTTTTGGCTTCTCAGTGAACAAAACTACTTTCCATTTGAAGAATTGCGTGCTTTTTGAGTTTTAGTGGGAAATAGAGAACATGTCCCACTGTGGAAGTGGGAAATACCAGATGCGGGCTCTGCCAGCCTCCCTGAGAGCCAGAGGCAGGCATGTGACCTGGCTTTGCTGATTTGGAATCAGGAGGAAGTGACGTAGAAGGAGGCATACAAGGACTCCATTCTGATGTGGACACCAGCAGCATTGGGGGTGTGTGTTTGTGCCTGGGTACAGGGCCCTGCAGCTGCAGTGCAAGTGGCTGATGCATGACCAAGTCTGTGGCCAAAAGCAGTGGGGCCCTCAAGGGACAGTTCTGAGGTATGGTTTGGGACAATGTTCCTAGTTTGTAGCCTCAAGCCTGACTCTTGGCTTTCTAGAGAATAGCTTTTTAGGAATTCTTTTTCTGCCTATATTAGTCAGTTCTTTCTGTTGCTACTGAGATCCCTGATAGATACAATTCATACTCGATGAAGCCCTATTCTAGGTTCCCAGTGTGTTTATGTTGTATGGTTGTGGGCTGACTGTGAAGAGAAGGACCCTGTTGAGAAGCCATAAGCCATGCTTTTTCAGTGCTCAATACTTATCATCATTGTGCACAGTGCAGAGAAGACATTGGAAAACACTGCAACCTGATTGTGGCTTAAGATATAATAACATGTCTCTGATTTACTCTAACTTTCACATTGTTTCTTATTTATGTTGTATGCCAACATCATATTTCTACTTTGAAGAATAGCAGGCAAGAACTAAAAGTTAAGCTCACTTCCAAGAAAAAGATACACACCTGCCAAGCAGCAAAAGCCAGAATCCATTAAGGGCAAGAAAAAAGTGCTCCAAGATCTTTTCTAACCAGGGTCCCCAGCCCTGGATGCACATTAGAATCACCTGGGGCAGCTTTAAAATACCCTCATCCCCAGGCCTCAACCAAGATCACTTAAATCAGAACACCTGGAGTCTGGGGGCCTAGTTGTCACTATTTTAAAGTTCCCCAGATGATCATACTGTGCAGCTAAGATTGTGATCCACTCTAAACAAAACCTTTGCTCTCCCTCTGAGTTCTGGGTGTGGTTTCAATATCATGTGTACAGAGAAGAACTATCGACTTCTCTGTAACATAGATTCCCTGAAATAGTACTGACCTTTTTGACTCCTGGATTGTATTGCTCTGATATCAGATTCAGTGAAACTGGGCACCATCCCTGACATGTCTCCTTTTACCTTTGCTGCTTTCTATGTTTCTTTGCCTGCTGAATGGCTTGCTCTGGATGTCTCTATGCATATAATAAAACACAACTCATTTTCGAACTATATTCCACGGGGCCATTTTCCATATACATTTGTCTGCCCTTCCATTTCAAATTTTTGTCTTTGAGCTGTTTAAATAACTGCATTTTATATGAATTGTTTTAAGTCATGAGAGAATATATTACTGTATTTAATTTTAGACATCAATTCATTCTATGTGCTAATAGGGTAGCTTTTAACATATGTCAGTCTACCTTTTACAATGATTGGCTTTAGCTGGTTTTCCATTTCAGAGTTTGGGTTTGGATTAAAAATTAAATATGCTTGAACTCTTCTCATTACACCATTTTGCATACATCCAATTAAATTTTACTAATTAGCTTTCTACCATCATTAATGTTTAAATATTGTGTGTTCAGGCAAAGTCACTATTAACTTCCAACTATTCATACTGCCAATTATCTTACAACCAGGTTTTTATTTTTTAATTTCACTATGGAGTTCTTTCAAATAGTGTGTGTGCATATATATGTATATATTTAGATTTTAGATGTTGGTTTGTCTCCATTGTAACTGGAGTATAGCTTGAGGTTGAAGATATGTTTATAAGATTTACCATTCAATTAGAAACGTTAGAAGGATAAAGATAATGTATCTCAAGTCTTAAGTGATAAGAAATATAAATATGTTTATATATACCATTTAACAAAAATCAGAAATTCTGACTCAAAGATTAATTTTTCCTATATCCACATACAACACTATAACCTCAAAAGAACTTTTATTCTTCAGTTGTACTAGAGTTTCACAAAATCCATGTAAAATTTATATTATTCTAGGTATGAAAAACCCAGAGAGCCAAATTCTTTTCTCATCATGGGATACTTCTACATGAAATGGCTTTTCTCACTTTCTGCTGAAATATTTCACTAAAGCAACAGAATTTAATAATGGCAGAAACTCTTCAATAATAATTGAAATGCCAGAAATGAAAACAGCTTATATTTTATAGAAACAAATGTGGTGTAAAAGAATACTCGGTTGGTATTGGTATGTCTTTTTTGACAGAAAAAAGCAAAACTTTAGAAGTCTAGGTTTAGTTTTAGTCTTAACATGCACATTTGTGATTAATATACTCCATTCTTTGAGTAATTGATGTACAGTTATTGCACATTATGTTGTCATGTAGTGAAGTTGTAATAAGATGATAAGTTTCTTGGAGATTCAGGCTATGTCTTCTGCATTTCTTCATCTGTAAAACAAGGGGGTAGGGCAGGATGATGGCTAATGAACATCTGGCCCATCTCCACAATTTGAGTTCTTGGCCCTGCCCTTCAAAGCCTAGCACAAAATTAAACTGTCAATAAATGCTTGTGAATATACCAGTGAGAATGATGTTATTGTATTTCACTAATTTGAAGATGGACTTTTTGTTTCACATTTATCATCTCTGAAA
Source organism: Cheirogaleus medius (assembly GCA_008086735.1). Classification (NCBI taxonomy): domain Eukaryota; kingdom Metazoa; phylum Chordata; class Mammalia; order Primates; family Cheirogaleidae; genus Cheirogaleus; species Cheirogaleus medius. The sequence continues at coordinate 15,869,295 of VBSM01000272.1, read as the reverse complement.
TCAGGATGCATCTTATAATCGATGATGTGTCAAAGTTTAATTGGTAGTGGGTTCATTGTTTGGTTTCCCCCTCTTAGTGGTATATAAAATAATGGTGCGCCTTGCAATAAAAGGTAACTTAGACTCAATATAATATGACATTTTATTCTCGCTTCCAAAAAGAATTTGAAGCACTTTACCAAAGTATGTAAAATAAATAGATGTAATAAGAAAAAATAAAACAAAGCGAAGGTAAGGTAAATTTTAAAAAATACAAACATATTACAAGATCTGGTCAATTTGCAACTGTGGGCTCCAAATTTGGCTCTGGTTTTGTTGGTACCTGAGGCAAAATGAGAAATAAGCATGATACTTTCTTCCTAGCAAAAGCTTAAAGTGGAGGTCTGTATAAAATATTCTTTAATATGCAATAAACATGCCCCACAGATATCCAGTTTCTGATATTAAGATTTTCTAGGATCTCAGGAATCTTCCTTCCCCCCTTCTCCATGCTCTAGCAACATTTTTCTTTCCTTTATAAACTTCTTATCCTGCCTATACTATGTTTCATTTGTCACTTACTATTAAATTCTGCTTATCCAAAAACCAATATTTAGTGTTTTTTAGTCATGAACCAGCAATTGGAATTAGATGTGCTGCAATAGCAAACACGTCCCTGACTTTATGTTTTTCTCACAATCTCAAATTGATAAGATTAGGATGATGCTATTTTAAACCCAGAACTCAACCAAATGGTTACTGTTTAGAAATACCTTGAAGTGTTGCATTTGCTGTAGAGATTATCACAGCAGTAAGTCTATTTAGAATTTGTGGTTAGTTCAGTTTTTTTCCTTTTCATCAGAGTGTATTGATATATGTGCCTAGATTCCCAAGTTTATCATCACCTCAACATTGTTTATTAACAGGCTGTGGTGAAAAATATCCATCTGGGCAAAAATGACAGTATCAGGGCTGGATTCTGGGGCTCAATTTTATGGTGTAGCAACTGGGCTTTTCTGGTGTTGCCTCAGTGAAGCAATTCTTTTCTTGCTTAGTTAAAAAGTAAATTTTTGATGTCAAGTCTAATAGAATTATGGACTAATTTTATGATTCTGCTCACAAGATTTTTATTTGCATTAAAACATATTTTTAAATAACATGAAATAATTTCAAATATTTATATACCACTTTTATCAACATCTTTATTCAGTAGGTTGATTAGATTTTCCTTGGTTGTAATGACATTAGATGAAACATTTGACATCTTGAAATGCACTGAACTTTTGTGCAATCATACTAGTAATATATCATGAATAAGTTAAAACTTCTTGGGAATTTTTATGGGAATGCACGGGAAGTTGGTTACGCCAAGTGGTATTTACTAAAATGCAATACAAGATTATTAAAACATTTAAAAATTATTTACTTTTATTTCCTCAGGGTTTGTTGTGTAGTCAGAATACAGTTTGAATGTGGAAAACTGTTTAATCCATCTCGGTAACGAAGTTGAAGATGTTTTCCTACAGAACAATTAACTTTTGAAACAAAAGCATGTCAGTTGAAATACATATGTGATACAACCTCCGTTTCTGCTGAGCATAAGGTTATCTCCACGTTGTTTTAGCTGAACATGAAATGGGATGTCCATGACAATTCAAGGCCAGCAGTCCATGTGATTCTATAATTACTTTTGCCACTTTGCTTTTGTGGAGTCATTCATTATGAGACTCGTCTTATCTTGTCATACCTCCATGTCATTAGCAATGTTTTAGTGCATTAGTGACCAAATGCAGGTTTAACGGTTGATGATTAGAGTGGGCCAGCTGCCAGCAGAATGTGTAGGGTTTGAAACTCTATAATTGTTTAGTGAATTTCTGTTACATTATGACAATAGTATTGGAATCATGGAAAATGGACTTTTCTCTAAAGAGTATGAGACATGAAAATAAAGATATTCATACACAAAAACAAAGCCAATTGGGTGGTCAAAAAGGGCAAATCATTGATATTTTCCTTTCTAAGTTAAAGTAAATTGAGAACTTAACCCCGGCTTATCATTTAAAAGTTACAAATTTAAAGAGTCTCATCTTTCAAAGGGGAAGAGAAAGAAAAAAGAAACTGAACCAAAACTCCACTCTAAGATGTCATGATTTAATGTGAAATATCCTCTATTTTGAGCTCAACCATTTTCAATCTGTGGCTCATTTACATGAACTTAGTATTTTATCCAGTGAACACTGTTTCTGAGCTCCCTCAAAGGGTTCCCGCCTGCCCCGCCTGTCCCCAGCTCTCTCTACTTATTTCTCAGTTGGCCTGACTTTCCCCGGTGAAGGTCAAAATGAAGGTGGTATGCTGGGGATGGGTTGAATTTAAGTGCTGCTTTCTGTTAAAAAATAGGAGAAATCCATTTCCTTTTAAAACACAATTTTTTTCTAGATAACAATTATGTTTTCAATTAAATACAAAGTATACACTTATTTGGTATTAGCTTTAAATTAGGAAATCTCAACTGAATTCCGTATATTCAGATTCATTTTTTAATTCTTTTTATTTCATCATATTATGGGGGTAAAAATATAGTTAAGGTTACATATAATGCCCTTGCCGACCCCCACCCCCACCGGGTCATAGCTTAAAGCGTGTCCATCTTCCAGGTGGTGCGCATCGAACTCATTATGTAGGTATACACTCAAGATTTATTTGTTTTTAATGCTATGGACTATTTTAGCTTTGTGGGTTGGATTGCAAAATACATAATTAGGTAATTTCATGGTAGCACATTTCCAAACCCTTAGAAGATTTATGAAAATGTGAGGCTTTTAAGTTTCAAAATAAATTATAGGAGAAATAACCAAGATTTTAAATGTAATCATAGGTGAAGAAAAATAAACTTAAGCATTCTGTGGCAGCATTAATAAGATACTAAATTGTGTAAGTATAAAATTTAGAATGTTCGACATGAAAATGTGAACTTTACCAACCAGTTTAAACAAAATGAATAAGTTACCATTGCAATGAAAACCTACTCTTTGGTGTTTTGGGTTTTTTGTCTACCTTGGCATCTATGAAATCAAATGTTTTCAGGTCACTGGTAAAAAATGGAAGCATTAAATTGGGGGGAAAGAATTGAGTTAGTTCAAATTAAGTCTTGATTCACTTGAAAAGATATGTTAACCCTCATAATCCATCCCCAACTGAGGACTGCATGTTCTACAGCATGACTGGGGATTTGGGAAACATTTAAATTGATGAAGGCATTCCATTCCATTTAGAAGTGTACATCTGACCCCCCAAAAAGTTGATTTAGAATTAGATTCTGTAACTCTTTTTTTTGGTAGGAGAAATAGAACACTTAAATTTTACATGAAAGAGGTATAATCAAACAAGGAAAAGTATTTAAACTGTCTGATTAGAAATAAGTGGTTAGATTTTTTCTTTCTTTATCATGTCCCACAAATAACCATGGGGGTCACATAAGAATTTTGACCCTAATATAATCTAAAAGGGAAAAGAATTTATTCAAATTAGTATCCTGCTGAAAGCAAGTTGCCCTAGATAAAGGCCAAAATCTTGGGGATTTTTATGTGTGTAAAATCTCTTAAAGTAAAATCATGTGTTGCATTAAATTAAGTATATGCTATTTTGATCATTTTTTACATTGGCGAATTTACTGAAAGGTTTATCATTAATAAAATAAATGCAATAAATATTACATAATTTTTTATAGATGACATTTCAGAGAAAGTTGAGTCTAAATAGTATAATAAATCAAAATGAACAAAAAAACCACTAAATAAATCTTACACATATAATCTAGATCCAGACTGATTTGTAAAAAGAGAACTGTAGAGACAGTGCAATTGGACCATGTAAATCATTTTTAAAGAATCATGTTCACAGCTGGCTCTCTGAAGTTGGGCCATACTCTACTATCTGAGAATGTTCTTTTCTTCTTTCATCAAATTTTACAAATATATTATAATATTTCATCTGTCAGTCTTACTACTGATAGCCTATCAAAGCCTTGAAATTATCCATATTTTGTCTTATAAGTAATATCATGTGAGTGGGCAAAAGTCTCTGCCAGGAGGCCTCAAATAATGTGTGAAATGAGAGAGAAGCCATTAGTAAATAATAGTTGATCAAAGGAAGGGTGATATGTATTTAGGGAAAGTATTGGACTTCATGTAGGAAGCCTAGTTTTATGTGTTTTTGGCTTTTGGAGGCACTTGTTAATGTGTATGCCTAAGTTTGATCAGTAAATAAAACATTATTTAGAATAATCTAGCTAAAAGTCTATTTCAGTAATTAAAAGATGCATAGGTACTCTTTTCCAAACTAGGGGACAAGTGTGATTTTGTTAGTTTTCACTGTTATTTCAAATGGCTTATTTAAGACAAATATGAATTTGTCTTTATGGAGCTGTAGATATATTTATAAATTGGACAGAATCCCCAAAAGGCAAACAAATAGCTCTCTGGACTAGATTTGCCAAATTAAGGGGAAAAAAACTATAAGTGTTAATCAATTAGTTCCAATTTAATGGTGGGTACACTTATATGCACATATGGAAATAACATTTATCAGAAATCAAGCAGGTGGGAGCAGGGAGGAAGGGATGGGTAAATTCACACCTAACGGGTACAATGTATACTATTTAGGGGATGGCCACACTTACAACCTTGACTCAGTACAAAAGCAATTGATGTAACCAAAATATTTGTACCCCCATAATATTCTGGAATAATAAAAGAAAAGTTTTTTTAAAGTAAATTTAAAAATAAAAAAAAAGCCACACACAGAAAGCAATGTCATACAGTGAGTTAAAAGGACTAAAAGGAGATAAAATGATAATACAGGTAAATTGTTTTTTAACTGATAGCATCAAATTACTGATATGAGACAATTAAGGGGAGATTTTGTTTCTTCATTCAAAAAAGTTATGAGTTAGCTATACATGTATTATCAAGAAAACGGTATGATGAACAGATATTGAACCTTATTTATTTATTGTACAAATTGCATTGGAAATTGTAACCTATGAATAGTATTTTGTTTAAAATGTCTCATGAACAGCAACTATCTTGAATTTATAACATTCCTGAATTATAGCCAAATATTTGCATTCAGCTTTGAGCAATTTTACCAAATTAAACCAAATTTAACAAGTATGGTTATCTCTATCAATGTTCTAAAACTGTAGTGTCCACAAGGGAAGAAAGTTCACTTCATTATAGGGAAGTTATATAGATGAAGTTAATGCTATTAGTTGAGAGTAAAAATCAAACCCCTCTTTGCTTTAGAAAACAGATACAATCTATACTAGGAATTCTCGAATTTTAACCTGTATCAGAATCACCTACAGAGCTTGTTAATACCTAGGGCCCAGCTGTGGAGTTTTTGATTCAGAAGGTCTAGGGTGGAGCTGAGAATTTGCATTTTTAACAAGCTGCTTGGTGATGCTGATGCTACTCACCCGGGAACCACTGATTTATTCTAACAAAAAATTTATATATATATATATATATTTAAAAAATCAAACCATTATTGTTTGAATTTGTCTCTTATGAACCTAGGTCAAGGGCTGGGATGCAGATTTAGGACTCCAATTGGTATAATGATATATTGATGTAATCAGCCTTTGCCTGTGGAAATACCATGTCTTTCCTAATTCTTGGGAAAGTAATTTCCTGTGGGATATTGCCCACTGAAATGATTTTTTTAATATCAAATATTTTGTAATAATTCAGCTGATATTTATTGTGCTCACTCTATGCCTCCTGAGCTATATATTTTGTTTAGCGTTGCTCAATGAATCCTCACAACTGTCGGTGAAGTATTGAGACTGAGAAGAATGAAGTAACTTGTGGTAAGTAACTGACAGAGCTGAGGCTTCTAATCATTTTCTAATATTGTCTCTATCTCCTTATTCTGACCTGAGAAATTAGGCAAACATGTCTTGGGAAGTTGGTAAAATCGATCAAGAAGACCTTGTATTGAAGGCAGTGTTTATGCATCTGTTCTGACTTCTAATCCTTTTTGCTAGAGCAGTAGTATCCAAAGCGGGGGCCAACAATGCAAGGGGTGAGCAAGATGAGGCAGTGGGACACTTTTTTTTCAAAAAAAAATCAAACTTCACTAATTATCTGAGATACTACTTGGCAGGTTTGCGTTCCCTGGGGCCCCTGAGCAGACGATTGTGTGACTCGGGGATGGCCATGAAGCGGGTGTTCCGGGGTGGAGGTCTGGGTGCAGGGCGTGTGGGGCACTCTGTTTTCAGCATTGGTCTTTGGATGCACTGTTCTTTAGATGTCGAGTGTGTTTATGAATGTTATCTTTCAAATAATAATTTGAAAAAGAGACCCTCACGAAATGAAAAAGGAGTTAACAAGATTCCTGCAAAGGAATTGGTTTGAATCTCCTATTTACAATGCAGAACAAGCAATTCACAAATAAACGGCAGAGCTGATCCTCCTCTTCCTGCCGGATGGACTCTACTTTAGCCATTTCAAACAGTAAAATCAATGTTGAACTAATCGTACTCTGACAAGGAGTTCAGCCAAAAATACTCAAAATTTATCAGGAAGGCTATTTGTCATGTGGATTTATATCGAGTATTTGAAAGCCATGAACCTTGCCCTAAGTTGATATTGTATGTTGAGATATTAGCTATTGACAGCAATATATACTATACACTATATAATTTATAATAAATGAATTTGTATGTATTGTGGGTGCATCAGAGTTGTTCTTTTTTTTTTCTGAAAGCAATATGAGATTAAACAAACAAACTTGGAGACCATTTATTGCAATAATGAATTTTTGCAACTGGTGAAGAAAGATTTTCAAATATCTGATGTTTTTGGGTCTCTATTGATCTTGCTATCTGATAGACAAATGTACAGCTTTTTGGTCTGACAGAAGTTACCCTAAGGCTAGTTCTCTGTGTAGGTCTCCTCTTCTGTAAAATGAAAATATGCTGTTGTGAAGGGCCGTTGTGAAGATTCAATACATTACTGTGTGGAAAATGCCTTAGCACGGTGCTAGCCACATAGTAAAGATACAGTAAATTTTAGCTCCCTTATCCCCTCTGTTATATTACTTGAAGAAGAGTAATATCACTAGAAGAAGAACAAGTTATATTATTAGAGCAAGAACGTGGTAGACAGGTTAGTGGTTTCTGTGTGCCAATATTTTTGGAATACCCAGACAGACTCTGGAAATAAACCCTTTAATGGCTAGGAGTGCTCTGATTTATTTTGATCATAGAATTTGTTTCCACTTTCTAATTCTCTTGTTTTTATTTATAAAAGAAACTCCTGAGATGCCCAACATATCCTAAGATAAGTATGCAAGAGAAAAATAGAATATGGAGAATTCATTTAAAGTTATACTATACTGTAAAAGAAATTGTTTCTGAGGGCTTAGAAAGAACTGAAGAGTTATGATTAAATTTCAAAATGGATAGTACATTTCTATTATGAAAAGGCCTTTTGACACAAATCTAATAGCTGTCCTTCTTTCAATCAATTTTAGATTCACATAATCTGAGAAAGATCAAGGTCTTGCAAAGTAGGAAAGTTCAGCACATTGCTATCACATTTGTAGCAAACCTGGTGCAAGATGTCTTTGCAGATATCAGCGAGACTTAGTTCCATGTGCTGACTTCCATGCGTGGTTTCAACACCTTCATCAACACTATGCCACATTTTGTCATAGCTTATGGAATTTTTGTTTCAAAGCTTGATTACTTTATCATTTGAACTGAGTTTTTTTTAAACCAGGAATCCTGGAATTTATTTACTGTTTAATAAATGAAATATTCTCTGCCTTCTGTATTTGCATCCTTTTGCCTTCAAACAACCATAAATATTTACAAACATAAGAACTGTTGAAAACATAATTTTGTCGTATGTCACTATTTGCTTGAAGTGAGCCCTTCTTTCTGTAACTGCTCAAATGCAATTGTTGACATTTAATATTGGACCGTACTTCAGTAGGTTTATATCTGAACAACATAAACCCTCTTGTGTTCTGCTTACTAATGTAGTGCTGGCTTCTAACAATTTCTCAAATAGCCATGTTTTCTCCTATAGCCACACATAAAACTTCTACACTGGTGATTGATTTTTTTGGTTCATTGTAAATAGCAAGATGAACAACCAGTGGACTAAATTCAGTGTAAGTGTGCATACTTTAAATAGGGTTAAGGAACTCCTTAATGTTGGTATTTCTTTAGCTTGGCAGTAAAACAAAATCAATGCTAATTTAATAGGAGCTCACAAACCAAGTTTTGCTTTCATTGCCCTTTTAAAAAGAGCATAGGGCTGTAGTTATAAACGGAATTAGTAATTGCTTGGTTGATATGCCTGTTGAATAGCAGATGATTTTTATTCAGTATATTCCTTTTAAAATCCATTACCTTAATTTTAGACATATTACTTGATAACAAGACTGTTGATCAGAATGGTTGCATTAAACCTGCTTATAATTTTGTAAAGTGATTTTTAATTCCCCTTAAACACTCTTCCTTCTGGCAGAGGAAAAAATTGCCTGTGGGGTGTTCAAAATTGGCCCTGTTTTTCTTTTTTTAAAGATGATCTTTAATTACACTTTAAAGCAGGGTTTCTTAATGGGGAATTGGAATTCTGCTTGTTAGAAAATTACAGAGGGTATTTGGGGATCTGCTATTAGCTGCAGCAACAAATAGAGAGATTAGTAAGACAAATGATCAGTAGCCTAAAAAATTACCTATGGGAGACAATGATTAGCCCAGGGAAGATCTGGCTTTGGTCATAAAGGCTGCCTAAATTATGAGTTTATCAAACCTTTTTTAGGAGCTATTGAGGAAAGAGGTGGTTTGTATTAGCCACCAAAAATCAGTGGCATCCTGGAGATTAATAAGTGTACCATGGCCTCTTCCCATGCCTTAACCCATAATAACAATCATCTAGGCTGGAGTTACAGGTGAGGGAAGAAAAAGTAGAGGCCCAGGAGTTCAGAACTATTGAGGAACTACTCATCGATGGTGCCAGGGGAAAGTTTCATGATGATATTCTGGAGTGAGAAGGTAGATACAGAAGGCACAAAAAAGAGGGTAAGATAAAATAATGCCTTCTCTCTTTTAAGGAGTCCAAAGATGATCAGAATTGGAGGTAACCACCATGTTTCTTGTATGTTTTCTCTGAGTCTCCCATATCAGAGAGGATGAGAGAAGCCATAGCTGAAGTGCCAAACATGTTGTGTAACAACTTTATTTGAACAACATGAACAGTTCATAAATGAATTCTTTAAGCTTTCTGTCCAGTTGTAGGTATTTCAAGATGAAATGTAATTTTTTTTCTGAATAATTATAACCTCTGGGCACATACCTAGAGCTAGAGTGGAAGGAACTGAGTGTGAGTTAAGAGGATGAAGCCAGTGAGGAAGAAACGAAGGAGCCTAAGTAAGGAAGTACACAGCTTTGTATATCTGACATTTTGACCTTCTGTGAGGTTTCACTCTTGTGCAGAAAGGACCACAATCACCCAGAGACAGCTTTGATGTTATCAGTCCATCTCTATCCACCCATATCCATCTCTCTGTACAATCATATTTAAAAACTCCACACTGGATGTGGGGCTGAGATGGTAGATGAGAAGCAGCCTGTACTCACCACTGTCAAGGAGAGGATCAAAAGTGGCAGGTAGAAGTTTGCCTAGGGGTGGATCGTCTTGGAGAAAGCATTGTGAATAGCAGAGCAACAACTGGAGGCACCCAAAATGAAGGAGGGAGAGGTGGGGTGATCTTCTTGGTAAGATGGGAAGGTACCTGGGGAAAGCACGGAGAAGGGTCAGGGGAGAGATCCCTGGGGTTCCACTTTCCTCCAGTGGACACTGCAACCAGAGCTGCAAGGGAGATCCCCCACCATAGTAGGCTTTTGAACTGATCAGGGAGCTTCTTGGAGATTATGCAGCAGCATTGCATTGGAAAGTGGGCAGAGCAGGGTCCACTGGATTCTGATCCTGGGTTGCTGCAACAGATGTCAGTCTGAGCTCTAAGCTCCAGAGCACCTGGTCCACAGAGGGATCAACTCCATTGCAGCTGCCTCTCCATCACCTCTGCCAGGCTGGGGAAAGAGAGGGAAGGGCAAAGGTTCTTACATGCACTGGTACCATGCACCCTGCCCTGGCTGCCTCCAAGGGGTCTGAGCAGAGGAAGTGCTCACTAGCCCTCAGCATCTGCCACTGCCATCTTGCTATCTTGTTAGTGCTGCCACTGCCACTTGAGTAGCACCACAGCAGCTGTAATCAGATCTGGGCAGAGGGACCATGACTTGCTGGAAGGGCTCCATGTATCTCCTTGGCCTTGCCAGTCACAGGCTTCCCAGCCACTGGCCAAGGACCCCTGAGCCACCCAGGCACCTGCCAAGGTCCCACAACCCTCCCAGCCACCAGCTCTAGTTCTGTGACCTACCCAGGCACTGGCCAAGGACCTGTAACCTGACCAGGCACCCACCAAGGCCCCATGATGTGCCCAGCAGCCAGACAAATTCCCAAGACCCACCCAACTGCTGCAGCCCCATGCCCTGTACACCCCAGCAGTGTACTGTGCACATCAGAAACCCTAACTGTGCCCTGCATTACACAACTGCTGTGGCACTGCCTTTCCCCAACCACCACAGACTAGCCCACTGGAAGTCACCCCCTGCCACCTACCACCGCTGCCCCTGGACCTGAGTGGAGGGAATGCCCACAGCTCTGACACTCTGACATCTGGGGCATAGCCTCAACCAGCTGCCACTGCCACCACTGTGGGGAGGCCCAAGCACAGCAAACTCCCAATATATCCCCCTCCATGAAGAGGGACACACCTAGCCCTCTGCCTGAGCTTCCAACAGTGGCCTGGGGGCCAACATACCACTCCATATGAATATACCCAAGCACCAGCTTGGACTGTGACAACTGCAGGGGAATGGGATGACAAAGTAGAATAGTTGTGTTACAGGCTGTCAGTGTATCCACCCTTTTCTTTCGAGGTCAATCCTCTGGTGTAGGACACAAGTGTGCCAGCGAGGGATCTCTCTTTCTTTTCACTTAATAGGAGAGTTACCAGCAGAGGAGAACAGGCACACCACAAATTTCCCTGTCTTGAGCTGAGAGAAGAGGTTTCAGATGGGAAGGAAACAGCGTAAGAACTCTGGCAACATGAAAAAACAAGCTGCTTTGACATCCCTAAAGGATCACAATAGATCTCCAGCAATGGACTCCAACCTAAAGGAAACTGTCAAAATGTCAGAGATGGAATTCAGAATGTGAATGGCAAATAAAATGAATGGAGTTAAAGAGAAAGTTGAAAACCAACACAAAGAAGCGAAAAAAAAAGTTTCAGGACATGAATGAAAAAAATGAAAAAGTAAAGAGACAATATAATAAAAGATAGAACTTAAGAAATGAAAGAATCATTTAGGGAATTTCAAAATATAGCAGAAAGCTTCAACGACAGGCAAGATTAAGCCAAAGAAATAATTTCAGAGCTTGAAGCCACTGCTTTTGAACTAAGTCAGTCAAGGAGGCAGAAAAAAAGAATATATAAGAATGAACAATCACTCAGAGAAATATGGGACTATGCAAAGCAAGCCAATATAAGAATTATAGGAGTCCCTAAGGGAGAAGAAGAAGAAAAAACAAAAAGCATGGAAGACCTTTTTGAGGGAATAATTGAGGAAAACTTCCCTGATGACACCAGAAAATTAGATATCCAGATACAAAATGGTCACTGAACATTTGGATGATTCATAGGAAATAGGACATCACCAAGACACATTGTCATCAGTCTGGCCAAATTCAAAATGAAGGAGAAAATCCCATAAGCTGCAAGATGAAAGCAACAACTAGCTTACAAAGGAAAACCCATCAGGCTAACAGCAGACTTCTCAGCAGAGATCTTTAAAACCAGAAGGGATTGGGGCTCCATTTTTAGTCTTCTTAAACAGAACAACTATCAGCCAAGAATTTTGCCTCCTGAAAAACTAAATTTCTTAAATGTTGGAGAAATAAAAACTTTTTCAGACAAGCAAACACTAAGGGAATTTATCACTACTAAACTTGCCCTACATGAAATGCTAAAAAATGCTTCATACATGGGATAGCACAATAGATACCTACCAGTGTAAAAATACCCAAAAGTTTAAGCTTGTAGCTCTTATAAGACAATAGCACAAGACGAAAAACAAAACAACAAGGTATCACTTAACATGATGAACAGAACAGCATCCCACATATTAATACTAACACTCAATGTGAATGGTCTAAATGCCCCAACTAAAAGACATAGACTAGTTGAATGGATGAAAAGTCACAACCCAAGTATGTGTTGTCTCCAAGAAACACATCTAATTCACAAGGACTCACATAGACTCCAGGTAAAGGGATGGAAAAAAATATTCCATGCAAATGGAAACCAAAAACAAGAGGGTATAGCCATTATTTATCAGATAAAATTGACTTTAAATCAACAATGATAAAAAAAGACAAAGATGGTCATTATATAATTATAAATAGAGAAATTCAGCAAGAAGGCATAACAATTCTAAATATATATGCACTTAACCTGAAGCTCCCAGATTCATAAAACAAATTCCATTCTATCTAAGCAAAGAAACAAACAGTAGCATTATAGTTGCTGGGGACTTTAACACCCCACTGACAAATCTGGACTAATTATCAAAGCAGAAAATCAACAAAGAAACAATGGACTTAAATAGAAGTCTAGAACAAATGAAACTAACAGACATTTACAGAAGGCTCTACCCCCAAACCACAAAATATACATTCTTAGCATCACATGGGATATTTTCTAAGACAGATCAAATGTTAAGCCACACACAAACACACACACAAAAAAACTCAGCTAATTCAGAAAAATAAAAATCATATCATGTATCTTCTCAGACCACAGTGGAATAAAACAAGAAATCAATTCCAAGAGAAACTCTGAAACCCACACAAAGTCATGGAAATTAGACAATTTGCTGCTGAGCTATCCTTAGGTTAATGATGAAATTAAAATGGAAATCAAAAGAATCTTCAAACTGAGTGACAAAAGGGACACAACTTTCAAAGATCTATGGGATATAGCAAAAAGAGTGCTAAGGGAAAAATTCATAGCCTTAAATGCTTGGATCAAAAAGACAGAAAGACCACAAATTAACATGTCACATCTCAAGGAACTAGAAAAAGAAGAACAAATCAAACCCAAAGCCAGAAGAAGTAAATAAATAAAGATCAGAGAAGAACTAAATGAAATGGAAACAACAATAACAACAAAATACAAAGGATCAAGAAAATTTGTTCTTTGAAAAGATAAACAAAATTGATAGATCACTAGCCAGATTAACCAAAAATAGAAGAGAAAGGACTCAAATAAATTCAATCAGAAGTGAAAAAGAGACAATACAATTGATACCACAGAAATACAAAATATCATCCATGGATACTAGAAAAACCTCTATGCACACAAACAAGAAAACTGAGAGGAAATGGGTAAATTCTTGGAAACATAAAACCTCCCAAGACTCAATGAGGAAGAAATAGAAATGTTGAATAGACCAATAATGAGCAGTAAGATTGAGGAAATAATAAACCTTCTCCTGCTCTCCTAATAAAAAGTCCTGGACCAGACAGATTTCAGCTGAACTTGAGCAGACCTACAAAAAAGAGCTGGCATCTATCCTACAGAAATTGTCCTATAACATTGAGAAGAAGGCACTCTCCACTGACTCATTCTATGAAGCCAGGATCACCTTGATACCATATTTGAGCAAGGCTGTAATGGTACCCTAGTCTTAATCACCAGCTTCCTCATTTCACTTTTGAAAGATTTAACTTCTGAAATACTCAGAAATTGGATAACTAATTCTTGAAAGGGAACAGTCTTAAAAGAACTATAATTGGCAACTTGAGTACAAGAATCTTTAATCTGAATTGCTGTGGGGCTTTTTCTTTTATGCTACTGTGCAGGAGAATAACACAATTTTAGTTTAAGCTATAGCTGGAATAGTTCTTTAAAAATCTGACAGCTATGCACCTATAAATATCTTACTTTAAACAATATTGAGAGTCAGTTCTGTTATTGTTCATAAACCTAGTGGTAGCAAAATATTGAGCTGACTGTGAACTGAGACATAGAATTTCTGGCACTATGTGGCTATTTTTATGAGATCCACAAACTTTAGTTACAGGTCCATAATTGCACATCCTTCTATTCAAAGTAACCCAAAATGACTTTCTTAGTATGATAACTCAATGACTTTCCAGATTAGCACCTTCAGATTGACCATTGGTATTTCCAAAGTTTGATGGCAGTTCGAGCTTTGATGAGTCATCCAAAAATATTGGATCTATCTCCCTGTGAGACTATATGTATTATTGTTTCCTTTTTTAAAAAAATCTCCCAATAGAAATATCACAACGCCAAGAGGCTGTGAGAGTCTTCCTAGTTTAAATGGTAGTGGCAGAAAGAAAAACAAGATAACATGTTTACCATTGGTGATTTCCAAATTGTTGTGTCTTCCAGATGGCTTAGAGAGGTTAAATTACTACAGTAAATACCATTTTGAAAATGTTTCTTTTGGTATCCAAAGGCATCAAATTAAAATCTTAGTTTCATGGAATTTTAACATAACCCACATTTCGGGGGTGGGGGGAGCATCACAAAGGGTTTTTACGTAGTATTGTTATCTCGAAACCCTGCAATGTTAGCTGACCACCAGCGTTGTTTTCTTGGGGGAGATAATGTTTTCCAGCTGTTCCATTACCACCTCTTCCTTGTTTCTCTTATTTGGGCCACCACTTGCTTTTCCATGTAATCAAATAGTCAAATCAGTGTTGACTATATTGCTAGATAAAAAACGATAGGCTGAGTTTATATCATGGAGCCTCTCTATCAATTAGAAATCAAACTGAGCTTCAAGGTGATTGTTATCAGGGCAAGAGAAGAATACCAGCCACAAAGCAACCTGCAGAGAGATAACATCCTTTCCTAAAGTGTAGAAGTTCTCATAGCTGTTAGTTTTAATCTTGTTAAGTTAATTATTAATTATTAATGTGGACATGGATATAGCAAGTGCAGCTGTGTATATGCATTCCAATATTGACCTCCTTTACTCAATGCAGAGTCATGAAAAGGGACAATTGCCCTACAAATCCCCATACTACCATGGAACTTTCAATATGTGCCCACAAGGGTAGCCCTCCCAATGTTCTGTATTGCCTTTTAAAATATGTCTTCTTTTTTTTATATTAATTTTTTTCCTTTTTTTTTTTTACCATTGAGTCCACTAGCTCAAAAAAAATATGTCTTCTTAAGGCTCTCGCAGATTTAATAAAAGCTCCACCAAATTTCGGTGTTGCTGCAACCCCAATCAACTTTTAAGGACTTGTGAGGCCTCACCTGGATTTGCACGGCCCTAGAGCCAGACGGAGTTTTTATTAAACCTGATCTCACACTGTTGGAGATGTCTGTGGAGTCAGGTGAATGAGCAACTGGAACCACTTCATGGTGGGGCAGCTTTAACCGGCAACCCTCTCTGCCCGCATCCCCTCAGCATTGCTTGCCTGTTGTATGTTGCAGTGTTTACACAGAGTTTTCACAGAAGGATTCATTTAGGATTAACTTAATTGAATAAACACAAAGCTGCATAATTTATGGACCAAAATAGTTTTTCTTGGTTGAGTTGCTGACTAGAATTTCCTTTCTCCCTAATGGAATATTGCAAAGCCCCCATATTGTTATAATCAGAATTTCATCTTTGAGTTGATCTAGTTCATTTGCATGATATGATTTTATTATAAGCCAGATGTAGAAATAATTGCTTAGAAAGGAAGCCTTTACTTCAAGCAAAGTAATGGAAATATATATGTATGTATGTGCATATATACATACACATATTTATATATACATAGAAAATTTATTTTTTAATTTTTCTAATGAAATTGCCAAGTGCAGTAGTAAAGTCTTTTCATTATAGGAATTATACTGAACTCTTGTTAATGCCTCCAAAAACATAATTTAGAAAAATAAATATAGTGGCTAAGATTTTACCAATGAGATAGGATAAGTAAAAGAGAACATGCTGGGATGCTGTCGTAATTGCTTTAGGGGTCTAAGAAATTAGCCATCATGGTACTTCTCTATTTAAAAATCCACAATGATTCCCTTTCACCTGTTACATCAAGTTTGGACTTCTTTACTTGTGTTTTAAGAGCTTTTATAATCTGGCTTCATCCTACCTGTCCAACCTGATTAACCCTGTTCATTACTACATGCCCTCCATTAGGGATTGAAAAGCTGTGATAATCACTCCCCGTGGGCACAACATATGGCCTCATACCTCATTTGCTGAAAATGCATGATGGTCTTTGCACCTGCTGTTCCTTCCACATTGAATGCCTTTTTGTGCCTGCCAATTTAAATTTTGGCCATTTTAAAAGGTACTGTACAAGATCCATCATCTCAGTGATGAGAAATAATCTCTAACTACTCCATCCTACGGTAAACTTCCACTTCTGTGGTAGGTTGAAAAATGATACTCCAGAAATATGTCTACTTCCTAATCTCCAGAGCCTATATTGTTATCTTATTTGGACAAAAGGTCTTTGCAGGTGCAATTACGTTAAGGATCTTGAGATGAGTAGATTATCCTGGATGATCTGGGAGGGCCCTAAATGCCATAACAGGTGTCCTTATAAGACAAAGGTAGAGGAAGATTTGACACACAGAAAAGAAGGAGGCAATGTGACCATGAAGGCAGAGATTAGAGTGGTGTGGTCACAAATCAAGGGTTCTCTACAGCCACCGGAAGCTAGGAGAGGCAAAGAAGGAGTTTCCCCCTAGATCCTTAGAAGGGAGTACAGCCCTGCCCACGCCTTGATTTTGAATTTATGACCTCCAGAACTGTGAGAGAATAAATCTGTCTTGCTTTAAACCATGAAGTTTGTGGAATTTTGCTACAGCGGCCACATAAAACTAATACACCTTCTTTGGAAAAGTGTCAAACATTTACTCTGTTTGGTACAGGTAAGAGTCTAACTGTTTCCTAATGCTTTCTGTATGGCTGCTGTCTTCCCAAATAGATTGAGTTCTTGGCAGTCTCTGAGAAGTAACTGACACAGTTATGGTCATAGAATATCCCTGAATTCTTTTTGAATAATTTATTGGTTATTTTTATATATTGGAAGTGACAAAGTGCTAGTTATATCTCAGTGATCTATTGGCAATTAATGTTCTTGCTTCAGGTAAATAGTTCACCTCTAGAATGAGATTGTGGACCTAAGAAACTGTTTTCTCTTAAACTGGCTGTTGTAAGAATATAATAAATGTATCTTTGATATGCCTGTGTTATCTAGTTCAGTCTCCTCCTCATCTACCAATCTCCTGTGTAGTGATGTTTTGGTTCCCAGGGTTGCTGACACACCAGCAGTCCACTTTTATGTTACAGAATGTCAGCATTGTGGCTGGCTCCTTCTCAAATTTCTCGTTTTTCCAGAAGAAAGGGTCCAAAGGGCTTATAAGGTTGGCAGTGTTGTATCTCGGCTTAGCGTGATGGTCTTATGCAACTCCAATAGGGTTAACAAAATTGGCAAGTACAGGAAACACACAATGCCAGACCTCATGAGGCCAACACAGCATTTCCCCTGATGTCCAGAGCTCTCTGGAGCAGAACTCACAGTGCCTCAACATTTTCTCATGGAACGTGGCTGAATAGGGAATGAAGCTCAACATCCTGACCTGATAGAAGTTTTTCAAGAGTAAATTCCTTCAAGTTGGAGATTTGGAGTCCCATTTTCATCTTTCACTGTAACTTTTACTTGGTCACAAATGTAATGCTGATGGTAGAAAGTGTAGGCTGGTTATGCCTGGTTCCAACCTTGAGAAATCTAGAACCTCCTCTGAGGTACATAAAGTATTTAGAAATCTGAATTGCAGAGAGAAAGTTCATTTAAAGTTTCATCTATAGGAGATCTGAACTAAGAGGGTTGGTTCACCACAAGAGTCTAGTCTCTGGAGACAAATGAAAACATTTGATCACATCAATTTATAACTGCATTTTAAGGCTGTTAAATGGTAACCCATGGAATTATTTTAAGGAGAACTTCAATAACATTCTTAATCAAAGGGCTACTGGTATCAAAGTAAGTAGTGGCTTCCTGTCTGTCTCTATGAGAAGGACAGTTTAGATACTGTAAAAAATAATCAAGGTCCCCTTTCTTTGCTTTTTAATATTGTCCCCAAGTGGTGCACTTGGTAACACTCTGGGGTGTTCCTAGCCTGCCTTCTGAGAGAGGAATCATGTAATCAAAACCCCCTTTATAAAGAGAGAAATGGTTTTTCTTGATTTCCTGATACCAAAAATTTACGTGTTTGGATCTAGGTAAACCTACTTGCTGTAGAATTTTTGTTAATTTCCCTTAGGTTGATAAAAGCTCTTGCTAGCAGAAGTTCTTTATCTGTAAAACTGTTTGAATACTTTTCTGAATGATGGCCCAACTGGTTTAACTCTTCAGATATAGTTAAAGTAGAAGAGACACAAGGAAGGGTCAACCTAATTTACAAAAAGCAATAATTTATGATAACCAATATATCCAATTGGCTTCTGGGTATCTATCTCCCAAATGCTCTAAATTGACTTTCTTTTCAACAAACTGCAGTTGTGAGTCTCTCAATGTATTATTCTACAAAAAGAACAGGTAGGCTATAGGCTTAATAATTTTACCACTAAACAATGACTGTATTCAGTATAACTAAATTGAAAAAATTGAAGAATAATTTTAGACATTTTGCAGCATTTATTGGTTTATCAATGGCCTTTGGTTCATATACAAGAACTGTCAGTTAGGCATGCCATTTGTTCTTGATCTAGCCTTTTCAAGTTTCTTTGTAGCATTTGTCAACATACCACATCAAAAATTATAGTGGACAAACCAAGTCCCTTGCAAGTGGCATAAGAAAAGGCTTCCTCTGTGTGTATGCATTTCTAATGTTTTTCTGTACTTCTAAGATGCTCCCTACCAAATGCAATGCATGCTTTACATCTGCTGATCTCAGAGTGTCACCTAGATTTAATATTGCCTTAGGATTCATGGATGACTTCATAGAGGAGGTGATATAAGAGTGGCTTTGTCAGGCAGATAAAACATCAGCAAGCCCTCCGGCAGGGCATATTTATGTGGAGGTTGGAGAGAGCCTGACACCTTGGGGCACTTTAAGTGGTGCCTTAGAGCCCACTGTAGTCCCAATTATAGTCCCAAACTCAGCCTTGGAAGATCCTAGCCTACAGCTTTAGCGCCCTAAATAAAGTGTGGCATTCACTTATTTTTCAGTTCAGAGAATTGCTTTGGTCTCTGCTATTCATTTTATGTGCTAAAACTGCCTTCACTTCAATGAGGGTTCCCTGAATTTTATTCCTTTGCTTTCAGACAAGCATCTTATCCCTGCCCACTCCTAGAGACAACAGCTAGCATGGAAGTCTGCCAGGATTTTGATCTGGCCTCTCACCCAAACCATTTCTGCTTTTCATTGGCATCTCTTCTGGAGGCAGCCTGCTGGGCTGTTAACCAAGTGACACCAGCCTCTGACTGCCCCAGGCTCCTGGCCCAGACCCTTTCCCCTTCGTATGACTGGGATGGGCATCTGTATCCAGGAAGTAAAACCAGAGTGTCAGGAAAGGCCCAGATTGCTGAGATCCTTGCTTGTTAAGCTAAGGTATTCGAAGTCTATCCATCGCAACTGTGAGCAACTGGATGAACTTCAGTAGTGGAGTGAGAAGAACAATATCCATTTTAAAAAGATGATCTTGGTGGTCTGGTTGAAAGTGAATGAAGCAGGGAGAACAGTTAGGAAGCTATGCCAATATTCAAGTGAGAATTGAAGAACAAAGGTAATAGCAGAGAGGATGGAAAAAGGAAAGAGATTTGAAAAGGTAATGTTGATAAGAATTACTGATTTGGATTTAAAAGTGAGGGAATGAGAGAGAGAGAGAGAAGTTAAGGGAATTTGGAGGTTAATGGTGCCATATTCCTTGTAATCAAAGCACAGGAGGAGTTAATAGGACAATAATGGACTTAGTCCTAATACATCTTGAGTTTGAGACTCCTGTGATGAGTACAGGTATGGCAGCTCGGTAGGCAGGAGTAGGAGGAGAGAAAGTTAAAGGCATAGGTCCATGAGTTGTCATTGGCACCCATAAGTTGTGGTAGAATATTATTCAGCTCTTACAATTATGATTATTAAGACTAAGTTGAAATATGGACACATGAAAAGATCCCAATACAAAATTAAATCTGTTAATATTTTTGTGACTTCATCTATGTAAAAATTATGTTGGCAAATGGATAAAAGTGAGAAGGGAAAATGGAAAAATTAAACACAGGAGATTTGTTAAGACGGTGGGCTCTTTTTCAGTTTGATTATTCATATCCTGCCTCTTTCTAAAAAGAATTTGTGATGTTATGAGACTTTAATTTTAAAAAAATCACTTCTTTTTAAATTTCAAAATATTAAGGGGATAGAAATGTTTTTGTTACATGGATATAATGCTGTATAATGCTGAAGTCAGGGCTTTCGTTGTGCCTGTCATGAGGACAGTGTTCATTGTACCTGATAGGTAAGTTTTTATCCCTCACCTCCCTCCCATCCTACCCTTTCTTAGTATCCAGTGTTCTTTACATTTCTTTGTGCTCACGTGTCCCCATCATTTAGCTCCCACATATTAGTGAGAACATGTGGTGTTCATTTTCCATTCCTGAGATACTTCACTTAGGATAATGATCTCTACTTCCATTCAAATGACTGCAAAAGATGTTATTTCATTCATTTTTATGACTGAGTAGCACTCCATGGTATATATATGTTACATTTTCTTTATCTATTAATGCTCATGAATTGATGGGCATTTAGATTATTGTTTGTACAAAACATTAAAAATTACAAGGGCTGCTGGGGCATGGGTATAAAAAAATTAATGTGAGATATGAGAAAGTACTTTGTAAACTTCAATGTGGATGATTAATAGATACAAACACTATTCTTGTTTCTATATTTAAAGAAATGATATTTTTATAATTAGCTTCTAGTATATTCTTCTAAATATTTATGATAGCATATGAATTCTCTGCATCATTTTGAAGATCACAGTGAGCCAGAAAATTTCCTAAAAATTCAGAATATGAATAAAACACAAGAAAAAAAAAGCCTTGGATGAAATTTGCTTGGATTATAAGACCTATTTATTGAATGAGCTCTATATGCCAGGTACCATGCTGATGATATATAAAAAGAATAAAATATACTCCCAATCTTCAGGAATCTTAGAGTTTGGTGCAAGAGATAGGAAATAGGCAATTATTCAGTGTGATGAGTGAGATCATGGGACCTTACCCAGAATTCTAAGGGAACACACCATAGGGGCACTTGGAGTCTTCCCAAAGGAGATGATGTCGGCAATGAGTCTTGCACAACATGGAGAAGTTGAAGTACCTTCCAGGAAGAGGAAGGCATCATATGCAAATTCTCAGAAGTAAGAATGTGTGATGAGTTTGGGGAACTTGTAGAAGCTTACCCTGGCTTTTCAAAGAACTGATAGAGAGGGCAAGTGATGCTGACGGTAGACAGCATGTCTAAATGGTCTTGTTCACTATGCTCAGGACTTTGGACTTGGCCCTTTGAGAAGTGGGGAGTCATTGGAAAACTTTAGCAAAGGGAGTAACTTGACTAGAAAGATTATTCTGGATGTAGTGTGGTGAATGGATTAGGAGGGATCTGGAGGGGAGCTGTTGCTGTGATGCAGAAAGAGAAATGTGAGCCTGATTTAGGTAAGCAGGACTGAAGAGTAGGGATTGTAGATGAGAGATACTCTTGAAGAGTAATCAGCAATACTTGGGGACCAAGTGTAAAAAGTGAAGGAAAGAGAAGAGAGTGGGATGACCCTTGGGTTTCTTGTTTGGGGAATGAGGTCTCCTTCTTCCCCAAGATGGGGAAAGCAGGAAGAGGAACAGGTAGGAAGATGGTAAGTTCGGTTTGGTTCAATGAGTTGGAGGTGTCCGTGGGATAGCCATGTGATAGAAATATCTAGTGGGTGGTAATACATGCCAATCTGGAGCTTGGATGAGAGATTCAGGCTAAGATTTCTCAGATGAGGGAGGTAAAATGGGAACTGAACGTTGAAGGATAAGTCAGTGCTGCTCTGTGTCTGGCACGTATAAGATGCAGATGTATGTTTGAATATATCAAAGAGTAAATCAATGAAGTCATGGATTCTTTGGAATTGGAGAGAACTTCAGGAACTGGTTAGTCTATCAGATTATGCAATGACACAAGCTGGATTCAGAAACCTAGGATTTATGAATTTATGTCCAGTTGTCTTTCTGTTCTATGTTGCTGCTGAGGTGGATATAAAAGAGAGAACTGAATGAAGAAAAACATGAAAGAGGAGCTTGGCTTAGCTAAAGCAAGTAGCAGGAGTTTGCCACCAAGCAGTGATAAATGAGGTGACCATCCCTGACCCTCACCCCATGCCAACACACCAGACTAACTTCTGAGATCCTATGATTGTGGCCAGGGGAGAGGCCTCTTGAATGACATTTCTAAAAAAAGGCAGTCAAATTTTTATGGCTTGGCCACCATCTTGGGGCCCAGAGTTCTCCCCCTTTCCTTAGGTTAGGGATCATTTTGCCTCTATGTGAGAGTTATGAAGGGCTGCTTTGTTCTGGAAGAAATTTTGTCACCTGTATAGGTCAAAAGCCATGACTTCCATTGCTCTGTGACCCAGGCAAAACCATGGATTTTAAAATAGAAAGATGCAGTTGTGTAATAGCTTTCTTACTGCTCTGAAGTTTCAGGGCAACCTAACTGTAATGTCATTTCCATGCTTCTAAATTGTTTTTATCGCAGATGAAATGAAATGAAGCTGTTAATGACAAGCTGAATGGGAAATGCATCTGGCAGTTGTGTGAGGGGCGAATCAGGCTGCCCTCTACTCGTGAGAGCGACACCTTGCTTTTATTTTGCCCAGCTCTTCAAAGTGAAATGGCAGATAGCATTAGCAGATTGGGCCAGGAGGACTTAAGGTGACTTTGTAGTGGAATTTGGTGTTTCTTTGCTGTATGCATTTGTGTTAAGTGCCCTGATCTATTCAAATATCAGAGGAGGAATTTTTGGATTTGGATAGTACCGGCTCTCCCAGTTGGTGGAGGTTTGCAGGGTAGACTGTGTGTTGAAGAAAATCAGCCATTTCTTGAGATTGGCCTCCTCGAGGCCTGGGTAAAAGGTTAGGAAGACAGATCTCATTAGGCTGAAAGGTGTTTTGTATTATCAAAGCAGGCCTTTCCCAAGGCAGTTTGTCCTTTTGCCTGGGGGAAGATGAGTTTTCTAAATGACTCAACTAACTTCTTTTTTGGCATACTTTTGCATTTGGTTCATTTCCAGGTACCAGAAAGAATGTAAATATGGAATGAATCAACTTTTTCCACATTTTTCTCTAGCAGTTCTTTTATGAAGAACAGATTTTCCATAGAGGAAATTAAAAAATACATAAAACTGAGAAACCATGGTGTTGTTGAGAATGGTCTCATTTTCCATGTCACTTTGTAACTGGCAGTGTACACTGTATTCAAATGGCATTACTATAAAGTACAGAGTTTGTTTCAATTAGCTTCATTTTTTCTCAAGATGAGGAATTATCATAAATCCCTGAAATAACAGTTGACTCACAGACATGCTTGTGTCATTGCATTGGGAATTTTTTACAGCTTTTTTTTTAAAACTACACCTAGTTATAAAAATGATTAAACTCTGATTTAGTGCATTTGATATGGGCCTTTTGCCTAAATTAGGAACGAGGAGAGAAGGGCAATGGTATAACCCATTTCTAAAGACAGATAAATTATTATTTTGAAGTAAATTTGGGTAAAATGATTTTTTCCATTTTAAAGCATTTTTCTAAAGGAAACACAAGAATTTTCATTAGCATTCAGTTCAGATTTTTTTTCTTGGATATCATTCTTTTGAATGATTTGAAAATATTCTTCTGGTGCATCTGTAAACATCTGAAAATTCGATATTTGGTAAAAGACAATTGATATGGACAGCTCAAAAAGCCAGAACTTTATGCAAAGCAGTATCTGGATTGCCATCTAATGAAAACCGCATGTCAAACAGATGCCATAAATATGAATTCAGACAAATGCCCATTGATAGTTTTTCCGTGGTGCATCTTAGATGGTTCAGTGAGTCACAGATCTTGTGAAGTGCAGCCTGTTTGGTATGCTGAAGGCAAGTTAAAGTTCCTTTCCTTTCTATTGTGACACTACAAGTCTAACCTTTATTGTCAGGGTCTCAGCTGAATTTTCTAACAGCAGATGAGTGGGAATTCATGGAAATAGCATGTGTTTCACCAGTTTCCTTTATTTCTCCCTCAGGACAAGCAGCTGTCAGGTCAGCCCCCCATTGCAGAGCTTGAAGCCATCAAGAGCAGGGATATATTTGCCTTGTTCTAAGGGCAGACTTTCTGCCGACTCGGGAGATCACATAAATACCTTTAGGCCAGCGTGTCTGAGTCATCAGTGAGTGACCTCCTTGACAGGCTGAAACCACAAAATGGGACTTATGGAGCTGGCGAAGCAGGCTGCCCAGCTCTGGGTTCAGCTGAAGCAATCAACAGGAAGGGAGGAATTCATTCATGTTCACACGACCATTTTTCTACATGGTAGGAAACTAATTCCAGAGAGTAATAGTAGCATAAAAATGAATCCACATAATTTTTATAACCTTGTTACATCAAGTGCTTTACAATAAAATGCAGAGTCTTTGAACTTGTTCCTTATCCTACATTCTTAATAATTACAACTAGATGTTTTAGGGAGCAAACCTGACTTTCTAAAATCTGAATTCAATGTCCTTTCATAGTTGGGTAAGGTGAGGAAGGCCGATTTTGCTGTTAACCTACCTTCCCTCGGTCATGGGACATGAACTCCCTAGGATGAGGAGTGAGGACGATGCTAACCCTTGTTTACCTGTATGTGTCATTCTTGCGTGAAGCCTGAGAATGAACTTACATTGTGTCTTTTAAAAATGTCAGTCCTCCTCTGTTTCTTCTCAATTATAATCTGTAACACTTATTTATTGCTAGATCATTCACCTAGATCATTGCATTCACTTCTTGAAATAACCTTATTAAATTGGCATTAATATTATTGGCCTCATGGTGAAACCAAAACCGATGGGGTGAATAGCCATGTTAATAAGGGGTAAATGACCAATCTGAATCTGCCTATCTGATCCCAGAGCCTGTGTGTCATTTTCATCTCCCGGGGCATGAAAAATGTGCACACTGGCAGAGAGGCATACTAATTGCAGAGTGCATACTCATTTTGTCTTCATACCACAGGTCTGTCAGGGTTGTGGAACAACTGTATTCATTACGTATATTTATTTAATACATTATCCTTTAAGTTTTTGGTGTTTTATTCATTTATCTAATAAACATTGATTAAAAACCTTCTACTAGGTGCTGGGAATATAGTTATGAACAAAACAAGTAAAAAATTCTATGTAGAAGTCAGAGTGAGGCAAGGTGAGGACTTGACCTGCTGTTACTCAAGGTGAAGGAAGAGGGAGGCAGATGGCACCTAGAAGCTAGGAAAAGGATTCTTCTCTGGAGACTCTGTAAAGGAACGCAGCCCTACTGACATCTTGATTTTTAGCCCAGGGAGATCTGTGTCAAACTTCTAACCTACATTAACTGTAAGATAATACATTTGTGTTGTTTTATGCCATTAAATGTGTGGTAATTTGTGAAAGCAGCAATAGTAAAACTCATACCAGTGGTATTGAATGATTTTCCTCAGTCTGGGCATGATCAGCTTTGCTGCCTTCATGAGATTCCAGTGCTGGCAGCTTAGAGTCGGGATCATTGAAGGGTAAGGCCAAGGGCAGAGAGGTGAATTAGGAAGCACTGCAAAGGCAAAGGCAGTGGAGGGTCATGGTCCACCTGAGGTCAGTGGATGTGGGTTTGTTTGCTTATTTTTCAAAGTGTTTGTGGAATAAATGTTATAAAGCTGAAGAGAATATTAAAAACATTCAGGTTGAAGAGGAGATACTTGTTGGAATTAGATATCTGAGCAAGTGGGAGAGGAAGGGGTGGGTGCTGGCCTGTGGGATGGGAAGGGTGTGCTGACAGGGAGAGTGCAGATCAGGGTCATTGTCTTCTGTTAAGGCAAATATCTCAAGAAGAGTGGCCCAGCAAGTCACACCAGTCTTTGTAGGAATGAATCAGCTCTTTTTCTGGGGAGAGATGTAACTGGGGAAGGAAGGAGGGCGATGACCACAGTGAGTTGGGAGGAAGGGCTCCATCTGGGGGATGGAAGAGTGAATTGCTGTAGCTCTGAAGGTAAATGGCTTTTCAGCTGCCTGTGTTCACCTTCCAGGTTCCCAAAGGGAATGCCCGGGCCTGGGCAGGGGATGGCAAGACCTTACTTCCCACAGGGCACCTGAGTCTTCTTTGCTCTGTCAAGGTTTGCTTATACCTTGAAGTGTGTTAGAGAGACCACAGGAGAGGAACAGGGACGCACACTCCCTCTGGATCTGAAAGAAGAGGTCCCTGGCACCTTCTAGCAACAGAGAAAAGTGATGAGCAGAACTAGTGCCATCTTATGTAAATTAAAGTGGAGGAGATGTGAAGACATAGCATTTGATCCACAAGTTCCTAGAGGGATAGTAAGCCCCTCTGGGAGGGATACCCCAAAAAGAATGCATAGCTTGCTAGGGTTAGAGTTCTGTTTAATATCAAAGGAAACCTTTCTCATCTTTAAAAAAATGTATAAAGAGAGCCTGTAATCCCCAGTGCCTCAGATTTATGCTTTCCAAATGTGGACACCTATTTCTCCATGTGCTCAATATCTTTTTAATGGACTACAAATATTTGAAATGTGTAAACATCATGGGAGGATGAGTATTTTAAGTGTGTAGGGATGAAGCCGGATTAGGAGAACTAGGATGTCATGATGGAAGGGGGGAATTATGAGATGAGATATCCTGGCAGTCTAGGTTGCTGGACTGGAACACACTCTTCGAGCAAGCAAAATGGAAACATTCTTGCATTTGAACTTCCAAAGTCACCCAGACAAAAGCATGTATCATCTTTCTTTATTCGAGGTGTACTGGCTTTGGATTTTATCCTTTTTCTGGGGAGAGAGAGACTATGTTAACTTCCTTCTGTACTGATCTGCCTTTCGGGGAGGTGGGGTCAAATGCGTTTTGGCCATGCCCCCTAGTGATCCTAATAGACTCTTCCTTGTTTCCATCCCAATCCTTCCCTGAGGGGAATTAATAGGTTCAAAGCCAAACACTGACATGATCAGAAAAGATTGCTTATTCTGAACAGAGTGGTGTGTTTCTAGTCAAAATCATCTCTGGAGTCTTTTCGGTGGTTTTCCTTAATGCATTTCCTTGATCAGACACACCTCCACTGGAGATCCTTATTTCCCCAGGTGCAGAATGGGAAGAGGATATACTGCATGATATTCTGGTAAAGATTAAATGAAATATTAACACAGGTGAATCACTTACATATCAAGAGCTCTCAGTAAATGCCAGTTCCCTTCCTTGTCATAGCATCAGTTAATAATGAATTGTTTTCTGCTTTTCCTAATGCTTATTCATGTTTTCATGCATTATATACATCAGAGAGTTTAGAACTGGAATGTAGGCCCGTGAGTCTCAGCTGTGGGAGTTTTGTCTGTTTTTGGTCATCAAGTCCCCTGTGGTAAGTGGCAGGGTAGCACTGTGGTGAGAACAAGACACCTGGAGACAGACTGGGTTTGAATTTCTTTTAAACTGCATCATCCCGGCAAACTCTTAACTTTGTGCCTCAATTTCGTTATAAAGTGAGGAAGATGATAATAATAGTATCTTCCTCAGAGGGTTGTTGTGAGGATTAAATGAATTAACACATGCAAACCATGCAGATCAGTGCCTGGCTTCAGTAAGAACTGTAACAGTGATTGTTACTGGTTTTTGTCAGTACATGTGAGGCATTTAGAACAGTGTTCAATACACGTTAGCCAATGCTTTTATAATTATACTCTCCATAAAACGTGGTCAAAGATCTCTGAACCATGGACCTAAATTTCAACTTCTTGAGAATAATTCCAGACTCAGAATGATTTCTAGGACCATACTAGGAATTATTAGCAGTGGTTAAGATAGCAGCAAAAGCAACAAAAGTCTGCAGAAGGTAGTGACCCAGCTAGCTGAGACTTTAAGACCTTGACCAAGGCTCTCATGAACAGCAGGTGGTTGTCTGTTTCTTAAATACCATGAGCTACTCTTGCAAACTATTGGCCTGTGGGCACAACTGTGTCCATATATACGTTCTGTTTGGCCAGCCCAGCAAATAAAAATAAATAAATTGGCCACCAATATTTAAAATTTGGGCTGTTTCTCAAAAACTCTGGCTTAACTGTGTAGAACTGCCCATTTTAGATTGCTCATTCACTTTTCGTTTTTTTATTCATAGTCCCCACCACTCCATATTATATTACATTTGGCCCACTTCACTCATCAATATTATTGCCTCATCCCTGTAGGCCTCTGAATTTGCAGCTCCTACTGTAAAGTGATATTAGAGAAGTGTTGCTGGGAAGCAGGGTGGGTGGTACAGAAAATGTGGTAAGAGATACTGTTCATCTAGTCTTGGTTCATGACATGTTCCCTCAGCCTACAAATGATTCATTTCACATAAACTATCATCAGTGTCTCCAAGTAGAGTCTATTTTTGCACCTCAGGTGTGCCACCTTGATGTCTGACACTGGAAGTTACTACCAGAAAATATTCACTATAGACTGTAAACCATCAAGATGTGGCACCAAAAAGGGTACCTAGGTTAATGTGCCATTTCCAGAGTTATACAACATATGTTTACACAAATATTCCTGATAACTATGGCTCCGTAATATAATGCTCCTGTAAACAACAGTTTTCTTCAATACCAGAGAATAAAACAAAGATATTTGGAACCCAACTGTGGGGATATCTTTAGAAGTTGGACATTTGACATTGGGTACCAGGTTCCCACTTCTGGAGCTAGGAGAAGGACGGCTGAAGGAGCAATGTGACTCATCTTTGGTATATCCAGGAGGATGGGGAATATATTTTAAATCTTAAATGTAGCTGTGTTTACTCTCAAAAAATACATCTCACTGGTCCTCGTAGCTCCATTTGAAACAAGTCATGGAATAAATGAGTATCTCTGTTCTTCAAAGTACAGTTGCTCCAAAGGAGATGTCCTACAATTTAAATTAGTCAGGGGCCCAGAGACATGTGTTGAGTGTGCCTACATGGGAAATGTGCTTTTCAGAGGTAAGTGATGATCAGTCAGTGCCTAAATAAAAATGTTTCTCCTTCACTTGCCAATGTGGCAGAGGATTCAGGAACTCCATGTTTCCTCAAAGCTTTCTAGAACAAGCAGCAGAACATTATTGTCAGAGTGTACAGCTCGGCCTTGCATCATGCAATGCAAATGGCAAGACATGCTTCTTTATCAGCAGAGATGTATGTTAATGTAACTGTCACATTAAATATTTGCTGCTGTTGGCTCAGTTAATGACTGTCATAAAAGTGTGGCAATATCTGGCATTTTAAGTGTTTGTGGTGCCTAATGTACAGTTGCTATTGTAAACTGGCTGCACATTTAGAACTAATTACATGCAAGCTATGATAGCAGGTTTATTTTTTACAACTATCTGAGCTGTGATCAGCACTTGTAATCACAAAGCAAGGAAAAAATAAGCAATGACAGCAACACCTTTATGTTGAAAGCAAAGTCTTGTCCTGAAGTGCTGTTAAGTATTAAGGTTTTTTCAATAGAAAGAAAAGACAATTATTCAGAAGCAAATATAATTATAAAATAGCCTGGATTTTGCTTTTATACAGTGTTGACATGCACACACTTTTTTTTCTTTATAGCTTTATGTGATCCAGTAAACATCCCAAATGGTATCATTTTGAAACAATTTTCTTTTTTTTTTTTACTTCTTTTGAGGGTCAAGGAAAGGAAATTTGCTGTCTTTCTGAGCCTCAGTGATGTATTGCTTTTTGTTTGTGATATGTGGTTGATGCTGAGTTACAAATTGGTTATTACAGAAAGGAGACTGACAACCTTCGGCCTCTCCTAGCTCAGCAATGCCTCTTACTTGTGCTGCAATCCTGAGTGTTTTCCAAAGCTATCTTCCATGTCTGAAATAAGAAATCAGAGATTTCTGGAAAGTGGTCGTAGAATCAGGAGTCAATAGACTCCCTGGGATCCATGGCTGGGGTTAGAGACATGAAAAAAACACAAACCCCCAAAATGCATGCAAAATTGTATATCTATGTGCTTTTTTCTGGGAAGAGGTTCCAGAACTTTCCTCTGAGCCTGAGAAGGAATATTAGGTACCACAAGGCTACAGCTTGCTTAGATCACACCATATAACGAAGAAGAAGTAGTTCTCGGCAGCCCACTTGGGTGTCTGCAGTCTTGAGGATGCCAAGACAAAAGGGCTTGTGACAGTTGAGCAGGAGTCTCTGAGACAACTGCTGCTAATTTTTAGAAAGTCCCAGAAAAACCTGACCTCTGGAGTCCTTCTGAGAGCATTGGAATGGGCTTTGTTTTGCTTCCTTTTAAGCACAGTGCTTGGATGCAGCCAGGTGTGGGAGAGGTGAGGGGGAGAAGATGGGCGGCAGCATCTCTCCACCTGCTTTTCTGTCCAGTGTCCTGCCTGGGAGACTAGAGCTTTCCTGATTGGAGCAGATCTCTTTCCAGTCCAGTGGAGGTTGCATAGCCGATTGTGCCGGCCCACTTCCAGGGCTCAGGCAGATGGGGACCAAGCCCAAATGTTAGGGCTCAGGACTGGGGGAAAAGATATCAGTCCAGGAGTCAGACACAGCTTTAGACAAGGCTGCTGCCTGGCTGACTGAGGATGGTAAGAAAGGCCAGGCAACCTGCAAAGGATTGAGTGGAGATTCTGGATCTCTTGTGTGTCCTAGAATCCACATTCCCTTCTTTTTCTCAATTCCTCTCTCCTTTCCTTTGCTACTTCCTGTGGAGACTACAGAGCTAAATACAGATGCTCAATAACCTGCTAATTCCCTAAGCCTCCTTCTCTGCTCTCCTTTTCCTATTTCTTTCTAGCCTATTCATTTCCTTTGTCTTTCTCTCCTTTTCCTCCATTTCCTATTTTTATTATTTTATTAATATTTTTCTTCCTTATTATCTGAAGCCTGGCCTCTCCTTATTTTCTGATTTTTCCTAGCTTTCTGTTACCAAATGCAATTCTTTCTTCTGGTTCATTTTCTCTCTTTCTCTCTCTCTCTCGTTTTCTTCCTCCCTCTTTTTCATGCTCCTTCCTTCTCTCTCCCTATATTTTTGTGTTTTCATTCATGATAGGGAGTAGTTGGAATGAGTGATCATGAGGGCCTCTGCTCTTTTAAAATGATTTGACAATTTAGAGCACAAACATCCTTATTTAGTTTAGCACAATTTCTAAAGTATCCCAGGGCTGATGAGAAAGGAATGGTTTTTCACTCTATGAGAACCCCAGCTGTGATGGAGCAGACAACCCTCCACCCTCTAACCCCTTCTTGCTAAATGAAGGGTCCAGCTACCCTCTCCACCTGGCTTGGTCTTCAGCCAAGGCTCTGACTCAAGGTAATTCTGGGTGTCACATGGATTCCCTGAAACCATCGGTGGGACCTAGTGGTGAACTTTGTAGCTTGGCTGACTTTACATACTGAAGAGTATATTGCTTCAACATTCTTTTTGAGCCTAAAATTTTACACCTGCATTTCTACTGAAAGATAAGTTGTGTCTAGTTGTAGCTCACTAGCTCAGTCTAGTTCCTAATTATTGTAGATTTTCAATTCAATTTAACACCCCTTCACCTGACTCCTTCTATCTTAGTCTTCGTTCCTCAAAGGGGTCTCCTGACTTTTTCTTTTGTGCCCTTGCTGGTGGTCATCTCTCTCTCCTTCTCACTCTTTAATGCTACCTCCTCCATGAGGCCTTCTTAAACCCTCAGCCAGGATGAAGGCCTTCCTTCAGGTTCTGTGCTTTCATAGACTCTCACCTGTGTTTCTGATACATACGTATCATAGTCTACCTTGAACTATAGCCGGGTGTGTACCTCAGGAGACAGAGAGAAAGGTGAGGGCAGGGACAACGTATCCTTTGTCTTCACTGTGCCTAGAACCATGTCTTAGTAAATAGTCCCTAAATTGACTTGTAGAGTGATCAATGAGGACATTTATCTACAATTTTCTGCTTATTTTTCATATGTAGTAAAGATTCACTTTGAAAAGTTTAGTCACTTTCAAAGTTATCATTTGCACATCCATTTTACAAAGAACATTCTGAATTTGGCTTTCTCATGAACCCTGTAAGGATCTCTACCTCTAGGAGGAGGCTGAATTCTCATCATGGACCCAACACTTGAATTCCAGTCATTGGGCTCCAGAGTCCCTGCTCTTTCCGCTTTCTCACGGGAAGGGAAAGTCCAGGAAGCATATTCTGATGGGCTCCGCTTTTCTGCAGCCCTGCCTGCCCTCTGTGATTCCAGCCACGCGGCCTCCTCCCAGGAGGTCACCACAGGCAGGCTGGGCATATCGCTTGGCTCCCTTTCTGGAGAAGCAACCTCCCCCGTATCTTTGTCCAAGACTCGAGGCCCTGTGGCTGGCACTCTCGCTGGCGGAGACAGCATCATGGCCATTTACTTAGGAAGATCACAGCCCTTGTTTGGATATAGCTCCCACCCTCAGCCTGCTTTGGGGCAGAAACTTGCTTTGATCTGTGTGCAGGCCTGGGAGGTTATGGCCCTAATTAATTCATGCATAACAATCTGACTTTCCTTTTCATTCAGAGAAAAGCATAACCATTTCAAAGCTTTCATAATGCTGAAATTCTAAAAAACCCAATTGAATCTTATTTTCATAAGTCTAGTCAGGGAGATATCTGGATAGCATTGAAACAAAAAGATAATGAAAAAATGTTTCCTTTAAATTACTGAAAATTATTTCTGTTAGAAGAGGAGTTCTTCTCATCAGGCAAGGTTTTAGAAAAGAAAAAAAAATTATAATAGGCGAAAGAGTGTCAAGAAACTTTTCATCAGAGTCTGGTTTTTGTTATGTGAATACACCAGCCTACTAATCCGCCTCATTCTATGGAAATGTCATATAAATTGAAGAAAAATAAAAGTGTGAGGGAGAACATGGATATGAAAGCACTTTGTAAACAGCAACGTGCTTTGTAAATGTGACATATTATTATAGCTTGACTTCTGCAGTTCCCTTCCCCATGGTTAGAAATTATTAGAGGTCCCCTGACTCCTGTCAGACTCCTTTTTAATGATCTTTAAGCCTTATTCCTGAAGGCAGGACAGTGATACTGGCAGGAAAAGTGCTTAATAATTTGTTTATGGTAAAATGCTATCCTAATTAGTAGATCTCATTAATTTCAATGAGGCATCACTCTGACTCCCCACCCCCCATAGTCAATCAGTCAGCAAGTCCCATTGCCTTTCCCCATGACATCTATCTCTTATTATTTGCTTTGTCCCCACAGCCACCACATGGGTTTGTGACCTCTCACATCACACTCAGGCAGTGGCTACTCACATCCACCCTCCACGGCAGCCGGAGGGGTCTTTCAGGACCAAACTGTGTCAGGTCAGCTCCGGCCTCACGCCTGCAGTGTGTGCTCTGTCACAGCCTGTGGGGCCCTGCGGGGGCCTGCTCTGCCGCTCTCACCCTTTTCTTTACCTTCTCTGCCTGCCACCCCACCTTTAGTTTTTAAACCCTGGAATACTTGGAGTTTCCTTCTGCCATAGGCCGAACCTTTGGAATGCCATTTTCCTGCGTCTCTGTGTGGGCTGGCCGCTCATCGCCCAAGTCTCAGCTCTAGTGTTTCTTCCTCAAGGAGGCCTTCCCTGCCCTTCTAACCCACCATGGCCTGCCCACCTGCACCAGCCTCCTTCACTTTACTTCCTTTGAGCTATCAATTTTTATTTTATTTATGTAGCTGTTTACTTATTATTCATCTCTTCATGGTCAAATATATGTTCCATGTCTATATTGTTCTCTGCTACTTCTCCAGGGCCTAGAACAAAGCTCAGCAGATAAGGCACAGGGGGT
The DNA here is from genome assembly GCA_008086735.1 of Cheirogaleus medius. Taxonomy (NCBI): domain Eukaryota; kingdom Metazoa; phylum Chordata; class Mammalia; order Primates; family Cheirogaleidae; genus Cheirogaleus; species Cheirogaleus medius. Next base: position 15,835,118 of record VBSM01000272.1, on the reverse strand, counting down.
TGAGTATATTCATTCTACCAATATTTTTTGTTCATCTCCTACGTCCCAGGCCTTCACCTTGGCACTGGAGAGCCTGCAAGAACCAGACAGATAATATCTCTGCTCTGGGAAAGGTTGGCTAACAATTTTCCCTTTGTAGGAGTTTGGAATGAACACAATTGCCACGTGCTTCCATCTTTGTGGAATTTCAAGGAAGCCAGAAAGTGATGGTAGGTTGGCTTGGAGATGCTATAAGAAAAGCCCTCATGAAGGCCCATTTGTGGAGAAGAAAGGGCAGGCTGGGTCAAATGTTCTTAAAATGGACTTCATGGTTTGGCCATGAGGACAGTCATGCTCCCAGTACAAGCCAGCCAAGAGTCTGAGTCAAGGAATAGAAAGTTTGGGCAAATTCGGAGTCTTTCAAACTCAGTGGGTTCTATTGTCTAAAACCAGATTTGGGCTTTTTACATTCTGATATCTAATCACTGCTAAAGGAATGCCTAGTTGAAAGAGAAATGAGCTTATGGAGTTTGGGATTAGATGGAAAATAACTGGAACTAAATTGATTTTGTTGACTTTCAAAATGACTCAGAAACAATTGGACCCAATTTTCCTCAAAATTAACATCAGTAAAAAAGATTAAGCAAAATAAAACCCTCCTGGGCAAAAAAATGTAAACTGAGATTTGTTCAAACTTCTCCCAGTTCTTCCATCCTTGATTGACAAAGGCATAAACTTGGGAGCATTGGCAGGATTTTAAGCCTTTAAGATTATTATGAAATTAGAATTCTGAGTTTTAGAAATGTTCAAGGAAGAGGCTTTTTGTCTTGACATTTCTAATTTCAGCTAAGTATTGAAATATACCACTCATATAGTAATTGTAGGTCTTAGAATTTCCGAGCTGGAAGGAACACTAGAGACAATTTAGTCTGATCCATGCGTTTTTACAGAGGTGAAAACTGACACTCAGGGAGGCACATGGACTTGCACAAGGCTTATGCACAAGCCTGTGGCAGGGCTTGGACCCCAGTTCATTTCATCTTACAGAAATGCCAGATATTGGACAGGTCCAGCCTTGCTTTCCTACTTACAAAGCTCTGTAAAGTCCAGGGAATTCTGGTGGACTTTTTTTTTTCACTGAAAATATGAGATTTTGATGGTCAGACAACATAAGAGTTAATCGTTATGATCACAGCCTTGCTTTTTCCTTCTGAGAATTTCAATGATGTGGCAGTTCGTAGGTAATGGGCACTGAGGATGCTCATTAAAAATGGAACATAAAGATTTAAGGAGCAGGATCTGGACAGAGTCAGTGTGCGGCATGAACACATTGTGGCTGGGAATCCATTCCTTCATTCTGACATTTCTTTACACTGAAAATGCCAACTCTATTTACTATTGAGTTTTGAAACTCACATTTCCCCATTGCCTCATGGGAGGTGGTCCAAATCCTAAAAGCAGAGTTGGCCAAATGAGTGAAATATCAACATCTTTGTGAACTTCTCCTTTGGTGAGAAGGGTGTGCCTTTTCAGGACGCCTGAGTTTCTGATTCCATTGCATGCTCCTGACAGCTACATTACACAAAAACATGAAAATGGAAAGCACAGAAAGAGGGCCCTTGGTCATAGCAGGTGCTGTCGGAAGCCTCTATGATGGGGTGGAGCATTAGTCACCAACTTTCTTTGAATGCCAAAGTCATGCCACACAAATAGAAAAAAAGGATCCTGCATGCCTTTAATACAAAGGGACACTTCCTTCTTTCTTCTTCTTTTTTTAAATATGGGAAGGTACAGGTACAGATTCCTGCAACCTCTTGCCCCTTCTACTCCCCTAGCCCTTTATATAGCAACCACGTCCAGACAGGGATTGGTATGGATATAAATGAGAATTTAAAATGTGCCAGTGGGGAGGAATTTTGGCAGGAAAGAATTTGGAAGTGGTGTCTGAGTGGTGATTGTCTGGCTGGGCCCTTTGAAAATACTTAGGAGTTACCTGATTGCAAGTAAAGTTCAAATTTTTTAAACTGTTTTAACTATTTGAGGTAAATGATCATCTTTTCTTCACCACCAGCCCCCTCCCAAACACACACACTTCTTACACTGATATCTCTTCAGGCTGTGCACTCCTTAGTTTCCACAAGCCAAGAAAAAATGTAGCTAGTTGGTAGTTGGAAGACAGATCTGCAGGGAGTAGCATTAGTAATCATAGGTCATACCCCCTTCCAGGCTGTTTCCAGCTACTTTTGGACCAAGTCCTGGGGAAAATAATATTGTTTGAATTCTCCTTGGAGAGACTGTTAAAAATTTATTTTATTAATTAGTGTCCACTTAAATTTGAGTCAATCAATAGCCAGGGAAATTAGTCTTGCTCTTAAATCACACTCATACATAATGATGATAATAAAACAATACAATAATGTATATGATGTTTACTGTCAAAAAGTGCTTAGATGTATTGCCTTATGTATACTTTTAGAATACTTCATTAGTTGAATTTTTATGAGAACATAAAAATTCATAATTTTTCATAATATTCTGATAATAAAAAATTCATATTAAAAATACTTATTAAGTACTCATTACTGATAATACCAAAAATATTGAGCTGATTTGGCTTAAATGAAGAATCACAGAAGAAGTTTCTGTTTTTGATGAAGATTATCTGATATTTTTCACTTTGTTTTCAAAAGAGAGTGGACAAACCTATTTGGGCATCAGAGTTTAGCTGGATGATACATATTCCATGTGTGGAATTGGTCAAGATAAGAGAATTTCTTCCTTTCCTCTGGCTTAGAAACTAAGTTGTTAATGTAGTTTCTCTCTCTGGCATTTAGATAATGAATTTGCACAGACCCACATCAAGGAGAAAAGAGGCCTTTATATGTTAGATTTGCAGAATGACTTCAGATGTTTTAACTGGATAGCTGCAGAACAGAATGGAAATAGTGTAAATGGTGATCTCCTTTTCTGCCTTCCAGATCCACTGGACTCTGTTATTATTAGTTACCGTACCTATTGAAATATCATGCTGTGATCCTTATCCAGTGTGGTTTGGCTTTATTATTCATCTTAAGATCTTGTTAACATTTAGTTGACTTGTTTCAAATTTCAATAATGTCTCCTATTAAAGTATCTTCTGTCTAAAGTAGAAAGAAAGAGTTTGGTGGGGATAATCTTTTTGTAAAATGGGAGTTTTTTATATAAACATTATGCACAGAAATACATTCACATAATAATATGCAAAGAGTTTTGGGTTGGTGTTATACAAATCATTCTTACTTTCCATAGGGAGCATCAGAAGTGTCTTAGGATACTTGCTCTATGAGGTCACTGTGGCACCTATACATCCTTTTGACAAGAAATTCTCATCCTAGAAATACCTCTGAAAACCTGGAGAGCTGAGTTATTATTATTAATAGTTATCTCCCCTGAGCTACTGTGGGCAGAGCACCTGGATTGTTGGGAAAAATAGATAGGTGGGATAAAGGATGACTTGTTCTCTTTGGTGATTTCCCTCATTTCTTCTTGACTGCATAAACATCTTGTCCCTGAGCAAGCCAACATTGTGTGCCCTGATGCATGCAGGGAATCACTTACCCCTAATTTTTCCAGAGACTCTGTTTTCTGGGATAAATATGAGCCATGTCTAGAGATATATTTGACAGTCAACATTACTCAAAATTTTCAAATTAGGTGATGATGGCTGGGGAGGTAGGGAGATGGGTGGAATGTGGCTGTATCAGCAAACACACTGTGTCAGAGAGCCATGAAAAGTCCTTCTCTAGGTTTATACTTTTACCTGAAACTCAAATTTTACTTGCATAAGCTGTGCAATGGTGAAACCCTGAGATATCTTCTTTCACCCCACCTCATCCAAATAGAAGAGTAACAGCAACAAAGAATTGATCACTGATAGCCCAGGGCATTCCCCTGAAGCTTGCCTTGCTTCTTCTGCACACTCTGAAAATGGGCAGGGCCTAACAGTCTGCCTCTTACCTCATCTCAAGGACTCTGTTTTTGGTAAAATGATCTTCCTGCTGCTCTTTACCAGGACCAATTATAAGAACAGTATTGAACTGTGTTCATACGTGGTTGTCCTGTTCGGGCATTAGGATAAAGCCTTACCCTATGAGTAGGGAGCAACATGTCTTCTGAAGGAGGTGGTCATCTCGGGTTTCAGTGTCTATAGAAAAGGCCTACCCTGAACTGGACACTGGAGCACTGGGGACGCCTAGGCTGGAAGGTTAGGGATAGAATCTCTTCTGTAGTTTGCTCTCTTTTGGAATGCACTCTGGGATGGTGGGTACCACAAGGAGGCAGACTCAGAGCTGGGATGAGATGCATCCTGAACCCAGGAAACAAGCCATATTTTGCAATCTGGATAGAAGATCTGGTTACCTGTTTCTGTCTCATCCCCTTAATTGTTTAAATCCACTCATATTCTCTTACATATCCTGGCCTGGTATCAGCTGGACTTTAAGGAGAGGATTTGGGCTATACCTGGCAGTGTCTTTGGATTGGGGTGGTGGTGGCAGCAGGAATTTTGTAGGGGACATGAGGAATCTCAGAGTGAGTGCCAGGGCCTTGACACTGTCCCATCACCAGAAAGAATTCTCTTTTCAGGGTCTACTTTAGAGGATGTTGGTGGTATTTTATTAAGGAAGGAGGTAGCTACCTAATAGCTCTTTGGTACTTTGTTTCTGGGGTGGATTTTTATCTGGCTGGTTTATTTATTTGTTTAAAAAATACCCAGGGACAGTTGAGCAACAATTGTTGCCTCAACTAACAAAAGGTGCTCTGTTTGAAGCAAACACTCTGTGTTTAATCTCTAGAGAGAGTGAACCCTTGGCACCATATGATCATCATAAGCAGGAATTTTTCTTCCTTAAAGACAGAACTACGGAAACAGGTGTTATGTTGTTTGGAGGCTAAGCAGTTAATAGATATCTAACCAATGACATCTGAAATGATGAAGTTGCAGGTCAAATGAATAGATAACTGATATTTTTCTCAGCATCTACAAATATGATATCAATCACCAAACTACCACCACCCAACCAAGAACGCATACTTGTGCATGTGAAACTTTACCAATGCTGGCTTGTGTTTAGGCTGACAGAAATGATTCACTGACATGTTTCTGTGTCTGTGGTTTGAATTGAATCCACCACTGAAGTCAACCTAAAATAATTCAGCTGCACAGCACCACCTGTAGGAAATCTATGTGTGGGTATTGTACTATAGTACAACCCAGGGTAGGTTTAGTTCTTAGAAATATAGCAGTTTATTTTCCTTAACTTCTGAACTGAATGAATATAACATGCTAATTTTGGGGGGGGGGTGTTGGAGAACTTAATGATAATGCTTTCTAGGCATAGTACTATGACTCACACTTTTGGAGCTGAATATGTCTCAAATACTCTTCTTAACTGACCAGAAAGGGATGGGTATATACAAACATAATGAGTGAGATGTGCAATGTTTGGGGGATGGTCATGCTTGAGGCTCTGCCTCGAGGGGGAATGGGGGGCATGGGCAATATACATAACCATAATATTTGTACCCCCATAATATGCTGAAATAAAAAAATAAAATTAAAAAAAATATTACTAACACAGGAATTTATGCTCACTAGCTTCTTTCTCTTTAAGTTAATTTTTTTTCCAGAGTCATTTTCTACAACTTAAGTGAGACATAATTTTTTTTTTTTTTGAGATAGAGTCTTGTTCTGTTGCTTGGGCTAGAGTATAGTGGCACCATCATAACTCACTGCAACCTCAAACTCCTGGGCTCAGGTGATCCTCCTGCCTCAGCCTTCTGAGTAGCTGGAACTATAGGCATGTGCCACCATGCCTGGCTAATTTTCAATTTTTTGTAGGGATGGGGGTCTCGCTCTTGCTCAGGCTGGTCTCGAACTCCTGGCTTCAAGTGATCCTCCCGCCTCAGCCACCCAAAGTGCTAGGATTACAGGCGTGAGCCACTGCACCCTGCTGAGACACAATATTTGAGAATTTTAGAAGCTTAAGGTAATTGGACCATTTCTGACTTGTTCACTGATTTAGCCCTTGCATCTAGCAGAATGCTTTGGACATAGGAAGTCCTCTACAGATTTCATTGAATGAATGAGCATACAGAGTCCCTTCATCTGCCCCTCCTTTGGGGTGTGCCTATAATGGTTTTAGTTTAAATTATCCTTCTTTGTAGAGGCTTTCCCTGACTCTCGAATATAGAATAACCAAGTATTGTTTATTTCCTTTTATAGAAATTAGATTTCTCCCTTTTTAAGTTCTTATTATGTTGATTTGTTTGTGGTTTACTTATTTAATGTGCCTCATACGTTTGACAGAGAGCTCTATTGAGGATGAGGCCTTTGTTCTATTCCACATTCTAGCACAGTGCCTGGCAGAGTGGTGCTTAGTAAATAGTAGAAAGTTATAGCTAAATAGTAGCTTATTGGAGTGATTACTATTGTGGGTATTACTTACCCACATGCACATGTGCAGTGACAGTTGTACGCTAGCCCTCTTTCACTCTGGAACAATATAAAGACAATGAAGATTATTGCAGGGAATAGACATAAGCACCCCTTATCTTAGCAAATTATTAGATCTTGAGTGGATAAAAAGGATAGATTTTATTATCAGTAAGGTTATGCTACAGGGTTATTAGGTTTGAGATAATAATATATTTAAACTTCTCTATTTAAATATGTTATTGTTCATACACACACACACACACACACTCACGGCCTTAAATAGGCCCTTAGATGCAATTCTGGCTCTAATAACAACTGTGTGATCTTGAGAAAATTGTACAACCTTTCTGAACCTCTTATCCTAATATGTAAATTTGGGACACAAATAGAACTTACTTCATGTGGTTATCTAGAAGATTAAACAAGATAATGTATGTAAAGTACGCTGTTTAGTGCCTGGCACAGAATAAGGAGTAAGTACTCAATAAAAGTTATTATTAAATTAATAATAACATTTGAAGTCCATCAGTGGGCTTGCAGTGTCCCAGGACTCAATTAAGTTGTAATTAAATGTATTAAACAACGTCTTATGCTCAACTTCAGTGAAAGGAATTAGTGCTTTGGTTTTAATGGCTATAAAATTCTACTTAGCTAAATAATGGAATCAGATGAATTCCCTACTGTCAAAGCTGGATTTAGTAAGATCTGGAGGGTTATAGTACAAAGCACACCATCACTGTAGATTAAAACATCTCTGCTCTCTAAATATTATAGTTATTTAATAGTACGGTAGATGGTCTTTTAAAATCTCTTTAACAAGAAGAAAATTCAAGCACATAAAATAAGAGTTTAAAATACATCTATGTCTATAACCTTACCAAAGTGTGATATAAGCAATATGGTATGATAAATGTAATTACATAAATATACTTTTCAATATTTTATTGAAAGTATGTTACCAATAAATTACTTTTTCCTTATTAGAAAATACATATAATCTTTGAATATAATGTTTAAAAATGTTTAGTTTTATTGACATGAAACAATTTTATATATATAACAATTTAGATAATTTGCAGTGACAGGTAAGACTTAAATTACAGGAACCAGAAACCTAATTATTTCAAATTGAATAATCTTGCTAACCAGTGCCACTCATTTCAAGGGAACAAAGGCAATTGCTTTTTAAAATGTCTTACTTGCATTAATAGTTCTAATTTTCTACAAATTACATCAGAATTCTTCTATATCACAAATACTGCAAAAGCTGGACATTTATTTCCTCATCAAATGCAAGAAAATGTATACACTCTGCCTAACCCCTGGCCATCCATGTAGGTGGGGATCAGTGGAAACTCTTACTCTACAACAGTCAGCCTACAATCTTCTCATCACTCTTCAATGTGGACAAAAAAACTCCAAAACTATTCAGAAAGAAATTCTCTGATTTCAGACCTGTGGTAGATGTGAGTGGTACATCGTTGAATAGTTTTCTCCATGTTACTCATGCTCTCGAATTTGTGACAGGATAAAGACTTTGGCAGGCCACTAGTCAACTGTGTTTGTTATCTCATTCTTATTGCAGGGGTTGGCAGGGTGTGTGATGAAGAGGAGAGTGTTGGGCACTGGAATTCTAGTGCACAGTTTCTGGGACATGTTGGAGAAACCACCTCACTATGCTCTTCTTTTCTGTCTATGGATCAATAAATAAGAAGGCCATCTTCAGGGATGGCAGAAGTGATACAGCTTCCTTTATTGTTACTGCATTTGCTGTTACTCACACCTTACCTTTTTGGAAAGGGCAGTGAACTCAAGACCTAGGTGAGAATGACAGTGAAATATTGCACTTTTAGATTAGAAAGATATCCTTGATTGAACTTGTATTTTCATTCTATTTGAGATTATGCCAAGCAAATACTGCCCTTAATGGTTATATATTAGTGTGCTTTCTGAAACACTTTAATATTGGGTATGTTTATGTTTGCACACCTCTTGCATGAACTTTCTCTCTCTCTCTCTCTCTCTCTCTCTCTCTCTCTCATGGTATGCACACATATTGTCTCTCATCATTCCCCATTGGCATAATCATCTAAACAAAACATAATAAAAAGATAAACATAATGCTATTAGAATACTTCATTTGTCTTCTTCTCATCCCAGCAAGACTCACGGAAGGAATTGTCTATATTTGATGTCTTCACCTCTTTACCTACACAACCTGCTTTACCCTGGCTTTCATCCCATCATTCCATTAAATTGAGCTTAATAAGCTCATCAATAACTTATATATGGCCCAACCATTGGCCAATTTCCCATTCTTATCTTACTCCATCTCTCAGTAGCAGCTATTGTGGAACACACTCTTCTTTTAGAACACATTATGCTTGAAACACCATTCTCCTGGTTCCCTACCTCAGGGCTGCTTTGTTGCATGTCCCTCTCTACACGAACTCTCTATGTAGGAGAGCCAAGGGCTTTGATCATAATGAGCTCTTCCAGCTTCACTTTCTTCCAGTTCCATGGCACCAATATCTCCATACACTGATGGATGTCAAATGTCCAGATCTTGACTCATTTATCCAACTGCCTACTTGTCAAGGTTTTCCAGAGAAACAAAACCATATACATATAAAGAAATTTATTTTAAGAAATTGGTTCACATGATTATGGAGGATGGCAACTAAAATCTGTAGGGTGGGCTGGCAGGCTGGAGACCCAGAGAAGAGCCAATGTTGCAGTTCAACTCTGAAGGCCATCTGCTGCAGAATTCCCTCTTGCTTGGGAGAATTCAGGCCTTCAACTGATTGGATGAGGGCCACTCACTTTATGGAGGCCTATCTGCTTTATTCCAAATCGACTGATTTAAATGGTAATCATACCCAAAACATTCTCATAGAAACATCCAGAATAATATTTGATGAAACATCTGGGAACCATGGCCCGGCCAAGTTGACATACAAAATTAACCATCACAGTACTCAACATCTCAACTTGAATGTCCAAGAAGTACAAAGAGGGGGAAGACAGAAGGACCAAGTGACATTCCCCTCTCTATAGATAAGAGAGAAGTTAGTTAACTTCTTTCTGAAAGCTGAGAGTGAACTCAAGCGCATTCTTGAGATGCAGCCATTGTACTATAGTCTCAAATTGGGGACAAATATCAGAGCCAAGAACACTGTAAATAATTGTACAGCATACTATCTTCATACTTATACAGATGCTCCTCAATTTACAATGGGGTTATATCCCAATTGGGATTGATTTATTGGTCCCCATTGTAAGTTGAACATATAAGTTAAAAATGCATTTAATATACCTAGCCTACCTTAATCATACTCAGAACACTTGCATTAGCCTACAGTTAGGCAAAATCATCTACTATAAAATCCATTTTATGATAAAATGTTGAATATCTCATGTAATTTATTAAATACTGTAGTGAAAGGGAAAACCGAATGGCTTTATGGGTACCCAAAGTACAGTTTCTACCGAATGCATGTTGCTTTTGCACCATCATAAAGTCAAAAAATCCTAAGTTGGGGAAAGTTTGTACTGAAACATCACTCAGCTAGTAGATAATCTCACATGCCCTAATACCTTTGAAAGTCTTGTCCTAAAACTGACAACTTACTCCTAGCATTCAAGGTCCTCTCCACTCTCCTACTCTCACACCTCCAACCCTAGCTGGTAAATCTTCATGTATCCTCAGACTAATTTTCCAAGGATTGCACACTTCAAATTCTGTGTGCCTCAAATGGGGTTAATGGTTATTAACCCCACTCCTCCAATGATCCCAGCTTCAGATCACTCAGCATAATTTCCCCTCACTCTTATTCATGAGACAAAAGGAGTGAATATTATTACCATCCTAAAGGACTCCTCTCAAATGATCCATTTTTATATCAGTCAGGAATTTTAAACACATGTGAGAATCAAATGCTAGACTTATAGAGAAATATCTAATTCTTTATTCCTTTTCTTATATCCAGTGATTGTTTCTGTCATCACAATTATTTTAAAAGCATCTGGGATTTAGTGCTTTAAAGAAATTCACTCTGCCAGATCCAGACATAGTATTCCAAGTGGTACTTATTCACAGTTTTCCACATTTTTATCCCCACCTCAGGACCACCCAAAAAGAATATTTGGTTTGCAGAATGGTAGGGAGAGTGCTTTCTAACTGTCTTCATATTGCAGCCCTGCCCCAGCAAGAAATTTCTATCCCTTCTCCCACCCGTCCATAATTTGCTCTTCTGCAGTGGAATAGGAATGCTTAATCTGACTGGTAACGTTCACTGGGTCACCTCTTATCAGTGTGTGCTGACACTGTGCTCCAAAGGGCCTCATGTCCTTCCTACCCTTGGGGCTAATAATGTTCTCAGCAGCATACTAGGGTAGGGCCATGCCCATATTTTCACCCCTTCATCCCCAGCTTCTGAAGAGCTGCAGGCCCCGCTATCTTGGTTTCAGGGAAGGAGGACATGGAATGCTCCACTTTGGCCACAGGCCTAAACCATATTCTTAGATATGAAATTACCAGGATCCCTGCTATCAGGGCTTATTTGTCTTGCTCAGATTCTTACAGCAATACTTCCTGTTTCATATGGCTATCTGTTCTTGGCCATATATACTACCAGTAGGAACCCCTGGGAGGAAATAATTCCTAATATAATAATTAAAACAATCTAGAAATTAAACAGCATTTTAGTTGTATTCATTTTCTATTGCTGCCATAACAAATTACCACACATGTAGTGGTTTCAAACCACTCCCATTGATTCTCTCACAGTTCTGGAGGTCAGAAGTCTCATCAGTGTGGTTCAGCTGACTGTGCTTTGGATCTGAGAAGGCTGAAATCAAGGTGTCAATGTTAGGCTGTTACCAACACTCAAATCTGCTCTGGGGATGAATATACTCCCAAGCTCATTCAAGTTGGCAGAATTCAGGTGCGTGAAGTTGTAGGACTGAGATCCTGTTTCCTTGCTGCCTATTGTCCAGGGGCTGTTCTCAGCTTCTAGAGCTTGTCCACATTCCTGGTCTCATGGCCCCTCCTTCCATCTTCAAAGCCAACAGTGGCAGGTAGAGTCTTTCTCACACTCTGAGTCTCTCTGACCTCTCTTCTGCCTCCTATTTCCTCTGCTGCATCTCTCTGCCTTCCTTTTCTTTTAAAGCGTTAGGTGATGAAATTGGGCCCACCTATATGGTCAAGGATGTGCTCCTTATTTTAAGGTTAGCTGAGTAGAAGCTGATTAATTCCATTTGCAAAGTCCCTTCATGGCATACCTAGATTAGTGTTGGTTGAATAATCAGAGGCAGAAAGCTTGTGTGTGTGTGTGGGGGGATATCTTTACAATTATTCCTAATGCATTGCTCATCCTTTTTTCAATTACAACTCTCAGCACCTCTTGTACCCTCAGATATGAGCTAAGTTTTCACTTTTGCTCCCAATGTACAGACATCAAATTTACTCACTAAAACCACTCTGCCCAACGGTCAACCACCCTCTAGCACTCTACCTGTGTTTCATTGGGCAAGTCCCTAAACCTCTCTGAGCCTCCCTTCCCTCATATATAACAGAGGTTGCCTTCTCCATGTATCGTTCCAAACATTAAATTGAAAATATATCATGATAAACTTTGAAAATGGCAAAATGAAATGCAAATGTTTATTGTATTATGTTCAAAATATAAATATTTAAATAGTATAAATATTTAAAATATAAACATTTAAAAAGAATGAAAAGTTTTCTAAACTGGTATATATGTTGTTTTGATATGGTGATTTCTAAACCTAGTTGGAACTGAAGTCAGAGAACCTGGGGTAAAGTCCACTCGTTAGTTGGATGACTTTGGGCATGTCATTTAGTTTCTCAAGACTTTTTTTCTTATCTGTGAATTAATGTGTTTGACAAAGGGACCTCCAATGTCCCATTCAGCAATGAAATTCTCTGCTTCTATTTTATGGTCTTTCTTCAAGATGTAGTAAGAATCAGAGTTGTAAGAAGCAATCTATTTATAGTCAGCTCTTCACAAGATGACTGTAAAATGCCCAAGACAAGCTCATAACACAGGGACTAGAAATCTCTTCTAGGATAACCTGAAATATCTCTGAAAACCCCAGCAGTTTCTCAATCCTTTATCATTGTAACCAAGCCTTTTTTCAGCATCTCACTGTAAAATATTTGGCTATTGGACAATTTCAGTTTGAAAATTCATATTAGTTAATTGACTAAATGTCACCATGTTTCAGAAAAATACTAAATATGTTACTCTAATAAAAAAATTGCCCATGAATTCTGTTTCTTAAAAACAAAATAAAGCATAAAGAGAAAATCTAATCCAATATTGTGAACTATTTTATTTTTTCAATTTTTTTCAAAATTTGTACATTCAGAAATAAATTTTAAAATTTTCCTTTTATCTAAGACTTTTGTTTTTATTTCAAACAAACCATGATATTTGAGCAATATGTCTTCAGTTATTGTCCCAAGAGTCACTAATGAATGCATTCCATTTTCTGAGTGTTAGTCTATTCTACTCCCTAGATGTAGAATAAAGACTATTTTTATTTATAAATTTTAATTTTGAACTTTAAAAAGGAAACATTTTCCTCAAAGTCCCTTTTAGTGGGTTTTCCAACATAGGACACTCATTTTACTACAGCATTGGTGAAGGATTTTAGGAGAACAGGATTGTGAATTTTCAAGTCCCTTTTCATTTGATGGGCACCGTGGAGAGCCCCGCTCCCTGCAGGGGCTGAGCCAGAAGCAGGAAAATGACAGGGTTGGCTGAGTGTGAGCACAAGTCCCTGTCACATTTGAGTTAGTGCTTCTTTAGGGGAGGGGGAATGAGTTATTTTGACCACACTGTGGTGGTCAACCAGCCTTCACTTAAAGAAAATAATTTTCTTTGCCACGGTAATCTCCTAGGTTGTTGTAGCTGGCTAAACTTGAAGTCTCACAAGATGGATGTGGCATACAGTGTATTTTGCTCTAATCAGTTGCATGTGTGTGATGGTTGCAGCCCCATGGTCCTGCAGTAAGTTGGAGTGGAAATGCTAGATGGACTGAAGCAAGGTAGGAGTGTGGGCTCACACTCGCCACGTACAGTTCCTTATCTGGAAGTTGGCAGTTTGAACCTGAGGGTTTAAACACAGCAGAGAGAATAAAAGACAAAAATGAGGTGGGGCCTGTAAAACAGGAGAAGTAAAAGAATGAAAAAGCAGAAAAATAATAGCAGACATTGACTTGGAGTTGCAAGAAAAAAAGGAAAGGAGAAAACAAGGGATGCACGGGATAGGACACTAGTTGATTCCTTTATTAATTCATTCAACAAATTCATTCACCTACTTTGTGCTCAGGACTGTGCTAGTTGCTAAGGATATAATAACAATGAACAAAACGGACATCCCCACAACCCTGGAGGAACTTATAGTCTACTGGGAAGGCCAGTCTTGAAATTACATTCAGGTACTGTGTACATACTACCCTTGGTCAGAAAAAGAGAAACTCACCTGCCAGGTGGGTCCTCCCAGAATGTACTCAGGTGAGCAGTAAATGCTCATACTGTTGGCTCTGCCTCACTGTGGTTCCTCAATGATGGAAGCTATTGGTTTAAAGAAGGAATTTTTAACTTTCACAGTGTGAAAGATGGTTAGCAAGCCACAGTTCATGAATAATTCTGCTGGACAGACTTGTTTGTGTTGGCGAAGAAACAGAGTGGCATGTACATTATCTTTAAATGGAGTTAGAATATTTTTGTAGAGTAGTCAAAGACTTTAGGCCCCTGATGTAAGAATGGGTGAGAGAGCAAAGCAGGACAAATTGGGAAATAAGCTTTGGCGACTTTCTTTCTGTCCCTCTCTGGTACTCTTCAAACACTACCCTTCAAACGCTTGTGTTTTGGGAACCATACTGGTGTTGCCCTCCTGGCTTAGGCACTGTTTCCACAATTCCAGCTTTTTTTTTTTCCTGTTTCTCAGTCCTAGATCTTGCTAGGATCTTGCTGGGTGACAAGAAACATCTGATAAACTTATTCAACCTGAACTGTCACTGGCAGATACTGAGCTAGGGGTAATGGTTTTCCTTTTAACATCTGTTAATTTCTTTGTGGTCCAAATGAGTTGGTAATGGGGGATTTTAAGCGGGGCCAAGAAAAGGGCGGAGGGCTTTACACTCTGCTGAATTCTTGCTTCTTCTAAAAATGCATAAATCTGCCACAGGAAGATTCTCACGTGTCTATCCCTGATGTGAGAGAAGGTGGAGGCATCTGGGGGCAGTTCTGGCAAAACTTCTCATTCTCCATACATGAAAAATCCCTAAATCTTTCCAGTAGAAATTCTAAGAGCTTAGAACCAAATTCTGAGTTGATGTTCTTAAAGCATGTTTCTCATTCTAAAACTGGGTAAGTGCACCTCACACATAAACATTTTTATAAAATCCTTCCACATCAAAAAGTGTGGCTTAAAAAAAAATTGTGGCTTTTAGACCAATCCCTGGATGAAGCATGTTTCAAGTGTGAGACCCACTTCCTACTGTCACTATTTGCCTTCAGCCTCCCCAAGAACTTCTGAACGAGGCAAACCATCTGCAGCTCCTGCCATTTGGCTCCTGGTGGGTGATGGGCTTGTAGCATGGTGACTAAAAGGATCCCAAGGTTATTCTAATCACCCATTGTTTAGGAAATAAAGTTTTGCTTATTTCTTTCTTTTAGTCTTTTTAGTTAAATGGTAGAAAACTGAAATTTGAAATAATGCTTAGCATTTATATTTATAAATATACTTATCTACGTCTATATGCTGAATTTAATATGACTAAAAATTATTTTAAGTACCATTTATGGAGTATTTTAACTTTCTCAAGGTTCTACCTATACATTTTCTCATTTGATCCACATAGCAACTCTACAGAATCCGTTGTCATCTTTCTTTCTTCCCCATCAGGAGAAAGGAAGAAAAGATCCACATATCTGTTTCTTATTTCATATAATTCTTACCACAGCACTGTGAAGTAGGTATTATTATTTAAATGTGTGTGTTCTTACAAGCCAGCATTACCCAGCTTTTAAACAGAGAAACCAGAATCCAAAGGCAGATTTATCAGACCCCAAAGCCCTGCATTCTTGTTCCCACCTCCACTCTAGCCCCCTGAGGGCCGGCGTTGCCCTGGTCCTGGTGGGTACTGCCTCTTCATTCCCACAAGCGAGCCTCTGTCTGCAGAAAGGGCTTCGTTCCCATTCTTGTCCAGAGAGGCCTTGGCCTGCTAGGGAGGCGCATTCTGCCAAGATGGCAGGTTCTCCTGCTCAAGGAGCTGCGTGGGTGCTTGACCTACAGCGTTCCCAGCCTCTGAAATTCTGTGGCAAGGATGTGGAAATGTCCTGGTTCCTTCCTCACTTACCAAAGGCAGGCATTTTGCTGCTGCTATCCACATGCAATCGATTATTGCTTAGTGCCCACCCATCCCTTCATTCCTTTTTCTCCAAAGTCATTTCACGCTGCCCGGCACCTGAGAACTCAGCACCTGGGAACCTCGAGCTGCTGAGTCCTTCCTTTGTGTCATACTGCCTGCATCCTTCTACTTTGCAAAATGTAGATTTTGTCAACTCTCCACACACACACACACACACACACACACACTTCCCTTTTTTAACCTAGAAACATTGGCTCCTGTCAGGGTAGAAGGCAGGGGATATAAGAGAGAAAAAATCAATGCCAGCTTCTGGCTATCATTTAAACACAATAGAATCAACATCTGTGGACATGTGCTATTCTCAGGCTAAATTATGGTGTTGAAAGACTTCAAATTGGAAAAAGTATATTACCAAATCTGTTTTATAAGTTATACTTTTGTGGTTCCAGTATTTTGCAAACATATTTACTCCCTTATTTCTTGTCTCATCCTCAAAAACTAGGATTAGGCTAGGCTTACGTGGATAAAAAACACACCTAGACTAAAATGGAGTAACCCATTTCAAAGCCTGCATAGTAATGCCACTTTGCAATAATTGTGACTATATTTAAACAAACTCTTGCAAATGTTGTCTTCACTGAACATTTCACCATGGTGCCCAGGGGAGCCTCCAAACCTGACAGCCATTTCCTGTTTGTCAGGACAAGAAGGAAGGGTTTTAAAGAAACATGTTCTCCCCCTCTCAGATGTAGAAATAAAGGGCTGGCTGGGAGACACATTCAAAAATAGGCAGGGTGAGGACCTAATGGGTCACGACAGCTCAGATATAGAAGTTATCTCCCCTCAGTAGGGGCAGCCTCATTACCCACTTGTGGTTGTGTTTTGGTACAGCAGCCATGAGTGATGAGGCCACCCTTATCTGCAGAGATGAAGACCATATTCTCCAACCCTGTGGCACATTCTTTCTGTGCAATCACTTATGGCATATATTTCATTTCCCAACTACACATGTGCATATCACACACACACACACAAAGCAAAAGAAAGAACTGCCAGTCTTTAGGTAACATTCAATTATGAATGTGTACCATGACTGACATGTTGAAAGAA
Source organism: Cheirogaleus medius (assembly GCA_008086735.1). NCBI lineage: Eukaryota > Metazoa > Chordata > Mammalia > Primates > Cheirogaleidae > Cheirogaleus > Cheirogaleus medius. The sequence goes on along the minus strand of VBSM01000272.1, from coordinate 15,818,148 downwards.
AGCTCTCTTCCCCCAAAGCTGTAGGCACTTGAATGACTTTCAAGAAAACCAACTCCCCTTTCTCTATCAATATGGCTTTTCACATCAATTTCGTTCCCAGTGCCAAAACATATTAGAAATGGTACCAGCACATTTTTAAAACCAGAGAGTGATACCCCTTGCCCATGAACTGAAGAGCAAACAAAATTCTTGTCTGTAAAGTTCCAGAGCATTGGGTCACCTCTGGCCCATGAGCCGTCAGCATCACAAAGCTGACAAAATGCACATTCTCAGGTCAGTTCATTTCTAAAGCAGGGCTCCTGGTGGGAAGCCTTGGTGACAAGAAGAGTGTGTAAGTCTTAGCCCTGCTTAAATCAACCAGTCGTTCTACATTGGGCTTTTGCTTTTTGCTTTTAAATTATTTATTAAAAGACACAATGCCTGTTAGGGCAACCTCATCAGGATGGATAACATGGATTCAGTGACTCGTGCATAAAATCTGCAACTCAATTGAAAACTGTGGGGAAACTTCAAACAGTGACAGAAGAGAAGGAACTCAAAAGTGAGGTGTTCCCCTTTCCGATTTTAGTACAGCAGAATAAATGGTTTGTAAATATTTTTGTTTTATTCTTCAATGTTTTTCCACCCTTTTAAAGACAAAATGCTTTTAGAAACCCCTGGACTTGGCTTTCCTCATAAAAACACAGGGAGCCTTTCTTAGGGTAAGTTTTGTCTCCTCTTTAGGAGGTGCATGTGAGATGTTTGGGAGGTAAAAAAAAAAGGATAGCTGCTCTCTTTTTCTTTGCTTTGATGGATCCCTCCCCACACCAACCATACCCCAGCTCATAATTATAATGCAAAACAGCATCCCTACAGTCTGCTTGGTGCATTTCAAATCTGAAGTTCCTTGAAGTTCTAAGGATTTTTAAATATTGATATTCATTAATTGTGTGGCTTTTTGTGACATAAATGCACAGTACATACTTTTATGTGCTGGAAACAGCTAAAAATGCCATGTCACAAGTGTTTACATGGCTGTTATGGAAAACGGTACCATGCTAATATATGTCTGCTTCTTAAATTCTGTTAGCAGTTGTAAGACAGTCAGATACCACCCGTGGGATCTTGTGCCCTCATGAAACACAATTACAATGAGAATATCTCATTATCTCATTGGCTTTAGCTTACTGCTCTGTTACCATGGTTTCAAATACACAGAGGAGTCTGAAACTAAGAGTGCTGCTAACAAAGAACATATCCTTGTACAATGACATCAGATCATGTTAGACAGAATAGACTTAATTAAATACCCCCTGATGGAGGCCAAAATATAGAGTTGGGTATACTTTTTAAAAAGGAAATCAGCCATTTAAAAACATTCTGCTTAATGTACTTAGGAATTTTTTTATTTGTTTATAAAAGCAACTACAATAATAAAAACAAACTCCGAACCCAGATCCCATTTAATATTCACTGGTAGTGGTGAGAAGTTAAGGAAATGAAGAAGAAAAAGACTGTCAGAAGAGAGCGATGTCAAATGTTGTTCTCTTCCAAGTGTGGACACTGAGCCAACCAGTTCACAGATTAAGCAATGGGAACAGCTCTGAGTGTCGTGATGTGTCCCCAGAATTCTAAGCATGATTTCCAGTCTTCCCAAAGGAGATCTGGTTCTGCCAGACACACTCATGGCATTTCACCCTCTTTTCTGACACATCAAGTGTCTAACTTTGCAAAACTATAACTGTACTATTTCTCATGATAGGAAACAAGTTGATTTTATTAGAATAGAAATCACAACTTTGGACTCTTGGACTTCGACTCGACTGCTGTGTAGCTTGCTGAGGTTTGATTGATTTCCAGCCCCTGGCTTACTGTGCACTGATGAAAGTGCCTCATGACTCCAGCCAGTGTGGCTTTTGTTTAAGCAAACCTTTAAAATACACTTGAAAAGTGTATTTTGTGGTATGAAAAATCATTTATGCTTCAGAGTTTTCTTAGTGTATAACCATTTTCTCCCAAAGACCTAAAACAGTGGCTTGTATTTATTTGTCTATGTTGTAAAATTAATTTCCCTATAATAGAAATCTTGTCAATGTGAAGCTTATCCCTCCTCCTCATACCACACACACGCATTAGAATCAGCAGTAAAAAAAAAAAATTTAAATCACTTATAGGCCCTGGAGACTATCAGATGACATAATGTGACAATAATGACATCCCTAGTGGTGTTAATTGATTTTGTCCTGGTAGAGAGGGTAATTTGGCTTCCACAGTGACTGCCGGATCATGGACTTACTGATTGGTCTGCCTAGGTAGTATTACCATTAATGAACAGAAAACACACTTTCTTCCTTAAAAGATACTGGTAATTATGGGGAAGGGAAGATGGAAAGCCATGGGTTCTTAATCATTTAAGGAGTGTTCATTCTGAGCTGTTTGCATTAAAAGGGGATATATGTTAAAAGACTGTGAATTAGCAATTCAGAGTCTCACTCCATAAAATCCAGCTGGTTTTCTGCTACCTTAGAAAGATTTGTGAAAAAGTCAAATGATTTGTAAAGTGTGCTTTAACAGAAAAAAATAGCAATTGGCAGCTGCATGTGTTGTGTGATTAAAAGTGATACATCATCTGTCAAGCTGGCTTACTTTATTGGTCTGCATTCCTTTCTTTATGGCTTCTAATTGGTGTGATTTCTGAAAATATTTTCAAAATGAAAAACACATCTCATTCTAAATTATGTGTGTGGAATAAGATATTCAGATAATTCCCTGACTTTCAGAGGATAGATTTGGGAGTCATTCAAGCTAAAACCAAATAATTGAGATTATGTGAATAAAAATGATATTACCCACATCAGTTAAAGGCACCATTATTCTCTGTGCCACCAAGCTTGAAAACTTTGGAGTTATCTCAATTTATTTTTCACCTATTGGGTTCAACCGGTTATCAAGTCCTATCTGTCTTACCAGGCCTGGGAATATTCTGCCTGTAGGCAGCGGTTCTGCCATAGCTGTTGTTTATAACTAGTACCCATTCTATTGGTGGATATTGGTGTAGTACTAGTTGATAAATATTTCGTACATCATCCCTGCATCCTACCATTTAAATGCCTTTTGAATCTGCCCCTTTATCGCTATTGATGTGCTGCAGCCTTAAGTCAAATTTTAGTTATCTCTCATCTAGACTCTAGTAGTAATTTTTTAGGGTGATTATTAGGTAGTTGTTCTTTTTTTCTCTTTTTTTCTAGTAGTAGACTTGTAAGACTTTTTTTGCTCCAATCTCTTTCTACTCCAATCCACACTCTACACTCTAGCCACAGTTACTTTTTGTATTTACACATACTAGTTTTTAAAAAAACAGAAGTGTAGTGTTCCTATAGAAAATTGCATGAATCATGAAACTGCAGCTGCATTGTTTCAGGATGGGTTCCCTAGAAGCAGACCCTGAGATGGGGATTTTTACACAAGTGATTTATTGAGGGAAGACTGTCAACTGAAATCTGTGAGAGAATAAGTGAAACAGGCTTAGTGGGAGAAGTTGTGAAGAACTGTGAAGGGTCTGAGATTTTACCTTATTTGCAAGCTAACAAATTAGCCTGCCACAGTTTCACGGATGCTGGCCGACTCTTGGGTCAGAAATAAAGTGCTAGATTCTTTGGATTTTTCAAGCTCATAGAGTGCCTCCGACTTGCAAAATGTGCAGAAATATGAAAGACTCATGAAGCGTTGTCTTCCAATGGAAGGATTTAGGTTTAGCTAAAGTCTGGCCTCATGGTGATTCCAGGGAGAACTCTGAAGTATTAATGGCCCCTCAAGCAAAGTGGCTGGGCTTTTGTACCTTCCTCAACCATTGGCTGTGGATCATCTTGTCAGGAAGGCATAACTTCCCAAGTATTTGCAGGAGAAGCCATTTCCTTTGGCTCGGGATAATTCACAGAACAAAGGTGCAGCTGTGAGCTACTAGTAGTCACCACTCACAGCTGGAGTTTGGGTATCTTGGCTGAGAAAGGAATCTGGGTGGGCACCAATAATATCCACTACATTGGTTAGTTATACAAAGTGAATATATTCAGGTAATCACAACCCAGAACAAGAAATTGAACATCACAAACCCCGAGAAGCCCCCTTTGGTGTCTTCTCCCAGTTACTATCCACCTATGCCTTCCTGAAGGTAACCACTATCCCAATTATTAGTACCGTAGACTGGTGCTTGTTTTTGAACTTTATACAGATGAAATCATACGTTATGCAGTCCTTAATGCCTGGTATTATTCATGAAACATTATTTTTGTGTAGCAGTAGTTCATTCATTTTTATTGCTGTATAGTATTCCATTTTGTGGATATTCATTTACTTATTCTTTCTTCTGTTAATAATAGGCATTTAATTCATTCTGGTTGATTAATGCTCTGCAATATTCTTGTACATGACCATTATGTTCACATTTCTGTTAGATACATACTTTAGAATAGACTTATTGATTCACTGTATATACATATATTCAGCTTTAATATCTACTGTCAGCCATTTTCCCAAACTGATTATTCCAATTCATACTTCTATCAGCAGTGTAGGAAAGTTCTGTTTGCCCCATAGCTTTACCATCCCTTGATTTTGGCAGTCTCTTACACTTTAGCCATTTTTGTGTATATACAGGTGTATTTTACGATGGTTTTAATTTGTATTTCTCTAATGTCTAACAAAGCTGAGTGCTTTTTTATATACTTGTTGACCATTTGGTAATCTTTTTGTGAAATGCGCATTTCAAATATTTTGCTCATTTTTCTAGTCTTGTCTTTTTCTTAATGATTTATAGGAATGTATTCTATATTTTGGATATACATTCTTTGTCCAATATGTGTATTGCAAATAAAAACATTCTATTCCGTAGGTGCCTTTTCACACTTTTAGTATTGTCATTCATTGAGCATAACTTCTTAATTTTAATTTTATTCAATTTGTCAATCTTTTTAATGATTAGTGCTTTTTGTGTATCATTTAAGAAGTCTTGTCTACCCTAGATCATAAAGATATTATTTTGTACTTATCTCTAAAAGTTTTTTACTGTTTTACATTTCACATTTAGGTTTACAATTCACCATTGACTTTTGAGTATGATATGACGTACAAGTTAAGATTCATTTTTTTCAAGAATCATTTATTCAAGACTCATTTGAATATTAATGGACTCAGTACTAATTTTTCAAAAGATCTTCCTTTCCCCACTGCACTTGTTAGTAGCTGTATTGTAAATTCAATACCATAAATGTGTAGTCGCCTCCTGGACACTATATTTTGTTCCATCAATCTCTTCGTCTTGCCTTGAGCCAGTCCCACATTCTCTTAATTATTGCAACTTTATGATAAGTCTGTGATAAGTCTTTCTTGTTTTTCAAGGTTATTTTGACTATTCTTTGCCCTTTGCATTGCCAAATAAAATTTAAAATCAGCTTGTCAATTTCTAAAAACAACAGAACTAAACAAAGCTTGCTTAGATATTTGATTGGGGTTGTATTGAATCTATAGGTCAACTGAGAGAAAATTTACTTCTTATAAAGTTAAAATTTCCAGTCCATGAGAATTTTGATATGTTGAATTTTGTTATAATTCAGTTCGCAACACTGCTTTTTTAGGTCTTCTTCAATTTCTCTCCATAAGATTTTGTAGTTTTTATTGTAGAAGTCATATACATCTTATTAGATTATTTTTAGGTATTGGCTGTTTTATGATATATAAGAAATATTTAAAAATTTTCATTTTTAACTGTTTGTTGCTAAAATGTAGAAAAGCAATTTATTTTTTATATTACCTCTGTATCCGATGATCTTACCAAATTCACTTTTTAATTTTAAGTGTTTATAGATTCTTTTGGATTTTTCAAGCACACAATTATGTTGTCTGTAAATAATGACAATGTATCTTCCTTCCTAATCTTTATATAATTTATTTTTTTCTTTCCTTATTACAATAGCCAGCATCCTCAGTATAATCTCGAATAAAAGTAAAGGTAGTATACATCCTTCCCTCATTCTTCATCTAAGAGAGGCTTTCACCATTAAGTAGGATGTTTACTGTTTGTTCATTCATTCACTCATTTATTCATTTATTATAATGTTCTTGATCTTGACTCTTAAAAGAGTTCCCTTCTATCCTAGTTTGCTAAGAGTTTGTAACCTGAAGGAGTTTTGAATTTTATCAAATGCTTTTTGAACATTTATTTATTTATTTTTGAGACAAGGTCTCACCTTGTTGCCTAGGCTAGAGTGCAGTTCTATGATCATTTGTTAAATTAAATTAAAAGACAATATAAAATGTAACTACATGTGAATTAACAAATGATAAATGCTAAAAAGAGGGACACAGAAAGATAGAAAAATCAAAGGATAGAAAACTCTATACACAAACACCAGTCAAGTCAGTTCATTTTCATCTGATGTAACTACTGATACAATTGTGTTTAAATCTACCATCTTCTTATTTGTTTTCTATTTGTCTCATCTGCTCCTGTTCCTTTCTTGTCCTCTTTTTATTAATCCAGTATTTTTACTATATCATCCCCTCATTACTTAGCTATTTATTTGTACATTCTTTTACTGTCCTTTGAGTGGTTATCTAAAAATTATAACATGTGCCCTCAACTTATAAACTTTAATACAAATTACTACTTTTACACTTCCTCTCCAAAAAAAAACCACTTTAGAACTCTTTAAATTCATTAATCCATCTCATCTTCTGTGCTTCCATATGGCATTATGTTTTTTATTTTTCTGAAGAACTTACCTTTTGTCTAAAGAACTTCTTTTTATATTTCTTTTCATGCAGGGTCTACTGGTGACAAATTATTTTAGTTTTTGTTTGTTTGGTTTTTTAAAATTTTATTTCACCTTAATATTTTTCAAAAATGTTTATGGAGGTAGATGTACATACAATAATATTCACCAATTTTAAGTGTGTAATCTAATGAGATTTGACCAATATAGGCATTAATATAACCATCACTATGATCACAATATAAAATATTTCCATTTCCCTTGTACCTTTTTGCAGTTAATCCTCTTCCCACAACCCCATTCTCTAATAACCATTTAAAGTTTACCTTATCTAGGATTTCATGTACAGTCGACCTTTGAACAACATGGGTTTGAAATGAGCAGGTCCACTTATATACCAATTTTTTCCAATAAATAAATATATAGTAAAACTTCTTGGAGATTTGCAAGAATTTGAAAAACTCACAAACTGAGGAGCATAAAATTACAAAGAAAACTAAGAAAAAGTTAGGTATATCTTGAATGTATAAAATATATCTAGATACTAGTCTATTTTATCATTTACTACCATAAAATATATACAAATCTATTATAAAAAGTTAAAATTTATCAAAACTTACACACACAAACACTTGCAGACCATATATGGTACCATTTGTAGTTGAGAGAAATATAAACAAAGATGCAGTATTAAATCATAACTGCATAGAAAAACTATAGCACATGTTGTACTACTATAACAATTTCACAGCCATACTTTTAAAACTGTGCTTTCAACTATGGTTTTAAAAATTGTTATACTGCTTGGGATTTATAGTACTTTGTTTTAAGGGGTTGGTTTTGTTTTGTCAATTTTAGTAAATTCTCAGCCATATCTTTAAGAAAATAGCTTTTTCTTTATATTCTCCATCCTATTCTTGGACTTCAGTTACTTGTGTATTAGATACATTCAGTGAGTCTCAAGTGATTCCTCCTCTTTTCTATATTTTCTAGCCTCCAAACTTCTTTGAGCTGCATACATTCTAATAACTAATATTTCAGATCATGAATCTTCTCTTGAGCTGTATTTTAAGTTCTTTTTTT
>VBSM01000272.1:15798188-15810216 GCA_008086735.1 Cheirogaleus medius | reverse complement strand
TTGATGGCGAGTAGATGTGGTGCCCATTTTCCATATCTTGTGTCACCTCACTTTAGATAATGAGCTTAAGCTTAATCCAGGATGGCATAAACGGTGTTAGCTCACTGTTGTTTCTTAGAATTAATATTCCATTGTGAGCATATACCACATTTTAGATATCCACTCATGAATTGACGGACACTTGGGTTGTTTCCATGACCGTGCAATAGTGAATTGTGCTGCCATAAACATACAGGTGCAGATGTCTTTATAATAGAATGACTTATGCTCTTTTGGGTAGATGCCCAACAATGCTATTGCTGGGCTTCTATTTTAAGTTCTTGAATGTCCCTTTTATTATTTTAAAAAGTAGGATCCATATCTCTGATAAAATTCTCTATTCATCTCTTTTTATAATTATTTGAAATTCTAGATTACCTATTGTTTTTATTGTATATTTTTCTTTTGCTTTTATCTTTGGCATACCAGGTAATTTTTTACAGACATTGGATGTGATACATTGTAGAGGCTGTGGATAAAGTTATCTTCCACCAGAGATAATTTTCTTTAGCTTCCAGCAGGCATCAGTGTAGGAAGATGTATCTTTAATCCACTGAGTGATTGACCATGAGTAATTAACTAAATTTAAGGCTGAGTTTCAGTCTTTGTAAGTCCTAGCCTGTTTCTGGTTCTATCTTATTCTTAATCCTTGTAGGATACCAACGGAAAATCTTTCGTTCTTAACAGGCCCTCTCCGCTTAGCAAAACCCACTCTTCCAGTTTTCACATCCCCAGCGCTATATGGCAATTGATAGTTCAGCCTCTTAGCTGCTGTGTTTTGCTTAGTTTTTTTTTAAATTAATAATCTTCATGTTTTGGAGCAGTTTTAGGTTTATAGAAAAACTGAGTGGCAAGTACAGAGAATTCCCACATACTCCTTCACCCAAATACACATATACAAATACATATACAGTATCTCTTATTATTAATGTCTTGCATTAGTGTGATACATTTTTCACAATTTATTAGTCAATATTGATATATTAACTATTCATAGGTTACATTAAGGTTCACTCTTTGTGTTGTACATTCTATGTGTTTTGATCAATGTATAATGACATACAGCTATCATGATACTGTCCTACAGAATGGTTTCATTGCTTTAAAAATCCCTTGTGCTCCATCTATTCATTGCTTCCTCCCCAACCTCAAAACCCCACAAATCCCTGGTCCTTGTATTGTTTCCACAGTTGTACCTTTTCCAGAATGTCATATAGTTGGAATCACACAACATATAGCCTTTTAAGATTGACTTCTTTCACTATGTGTTTAAGGTGTCTCCATGTCTTTTTATAGCTTGAGAGCTCAGTTTTTTTTTGCTTAATAATATTCCATTGTATGGATATACCACAGTTTGTTTATCACGTCATTTGTTGAAGGACATCTTCGTTGCTTTAAAGCTTCTATACGCATTAATATGTAGGTTTTTGTGTGGATGTTAGTTTTCACTCATTTGAAGATTCACAACTGCTGGGTAATATGGTAAGCATATGTTTAGTTTTGTGAGAAACTACCAAACTATCTTCCAACGTGGCTCTATTGTTTTGCATTCCCACCAGCAATAAATAACTGAGAGTTCCTGTTATTTCATATCTTTACTGGCATTTGATGTTGTTAGCGCTTTGAATTTTCACCATCATAATCAATGTGTAGTGGTATCTTCTTACTGTTTAATTTGAAATTCCCTAATGGCATATGATACTGAGCATCTTTTCATATGCTTATTTGCCATTTGTATATCTTCTTTGGTGAAGTGTCTATTCAGATAATTTGTCCATTTTTTAATTGGGTTGTTTTATTATTGTAAGTTCTTTATATATTTTGGATACCAGTCCTTGATCAAATATGTGTTTTGAAAATATTTTCTCCCAGTCTGTAGGTTGTCTTTTTATTCTCTTAACAATGTCTTTCACAAAGTAGAGTTTTTATTTTTTTATCCTTTTTTTCTTTCTTTTTTTTAATTATAAATTTATAACTTTTTTCTTTTTTTAATTTTTTTCTCCTGATACTGTCACATTGGTGTTTAGGAGTTTTTAATTTTAATGAAATCTCACATATCAATTTTTCTCATTCATCATGTTTTTGATATTGTATCTAAAAAGCCATCACCAAATCTAAGATTTTCTCCTACGTTATCTTCTAGGAGTTTTATATATTAACATTTAAGTCTATAATTTTACTCAGATTTTTAAATTATCTGCCTATATATCTTATAGATCAGCAAATAACCTTGAGGATTTTAGACTATTGGTTTTACTTCCCTGAAATTCCCTTCTCTTCAGAATCTTGATCCCTCAATTCCTAACTTCTGTGGTAGCCCTGAACTTCAATTTCTGTCTCCCTAACCCTGTAAGATTGTTGAAAGCTATTCTCAGTTTCCATGTCTTTTAGCATCTGCTTCTTCCTTTACTTATAAACTTCTCCACTCATGATGTTTATGAATTGGAAGCACCCACCTTGAGGGAGAAAGAAGTGTAGAATATCACGTTCACCTTATTGAGTTCCCTTATTTCTGAGGTCTTGATCCCTCATACCCTAGGTCTGTGGTCTCCAACCCCCAGGCTGCAGATGAGAACCAGTCAGTGGCTGGTTAGGAACTGGGCTGCACAGCAGGAAGTAAGAATCAGGCAAGGGAGGGAAGCTTCATCTCTATTTACAGCCACTCCCCATTGCTGGCATCACCACATAAGCTCCACCTCCTGTCAGATCAGAGGCCAGCATTAGATTCTCATAGAAGTGGGAGCCCTAATGTGAACTGAGCATGTGAGGGATCTAGGTGGCGCACTCCTTGTGAGAATTTAATGCCTAATGATCTGAGGTGGAGCTGAGGCAGTGATACTAGCACTGGGAAGTGGCTGCAAATACAGATTATCATTAGCAGAGAGGTTTGATTGCACAATAAATGTAATATGTTTGAATTATCCCAAGCTCCCCACCCTCCCCGCTGACCTCTGGTCCATGAAAAAATTGTCTTCCATGAAACCGGTCCCTGGTGCCAAAAAGGTTGGAGACCGCTGCCCTAGGTGACTCAGTAGTTCTCTCATGTATGCAGAATAAGACTTTTAAACATTAAATCTTTTCTAAATGTTCTTGACAGGAGAATTGGTCTGCTATGAGCCAGTCTTCTGAAACTGAAAGATGCGGTTTAAAAATACAGTTCACACATGTTTTCCTTGCCTCAAACCCTTTAAAGGCTCCCCATTGTCCCCAGATCTGGCATACATGGAGAAACATAGCCTATGATATCCTTTATCCTCTAGTTCATGACATTTCTGGGCCCAATCTCTGCCTCATACATGCTGTCAAACAATATTGTAATTCATCATTCATAATGTTTTCTCATGCGTTTGTGCCTTTGCTTAACTTTTTCCTTTTACCCACAACAACATCCTTCTGATGATCCTCCAAATTACCTAATTACTCATCTATCTAGCCTCAAATCAAATGTCACCTTTTCTGGGAAATATTCCCTGACCTCTCTCCCTAGGCAGAATTTATAGTTTTCTCATTCATATTCTCCCTGAATATTTTACAAACCCCAATCATGGTAACTTTCCATGTTGCATTTGATTAATTGTTTGTGTCTCTGTCTCCCATTTCAGACTGTGAGCTTTTCTATCATCAGTGCACAGAAGGACATGGCATATCATAGGAGCTCAATAGGTAACTGTTGAATGAATAAATATATGAACTATTAAATCATCTGACTTATTCCACCATAGTTTCCCACTTATGTTTTCTCCAATTGTTACTCAGGAATAAAGTTAGCTCATTCATTTAATTTTTTCACACATTCAACAAATATTTACCAATTACCAACAACATGTCAGGCACATTTCTAGGAAATACAGGAACTACAATAATGAACAAGATAGAATCAGTCATTGTCCATATGGAGCTTCTAATATAGAGGTGTTAAGTTGTTCTTTCAAAAATATTTCCCAGATGGTTGGTAGAAAGTCCTTTCAGCCAGAATGTTTGCTTCTTGGCTTCTTTTTTCACTCTTTGTCCTGGATTTGTTAAGCTAAATGCCATTATTTATAGCTTCACACTCTTAACCATTATGTGCTATGGAAAATGATTTACCATGCACTGTGTACATTTGTGCTCTGGGAAACCATGTACTATGGAGGGATTCACATGCTGAGAACACTCATCTCAAAGAGTAATTAAAATAATTTAGGTAGCTTTCTATCAATTTACAGAGAGTGTTTCATTAAGCAATATAATTATCTTCATTTTAAGTGACAAGAATATCAAATCTTCTATATCAATTGATATTGCCAATCGAAAGGTTGATGAAAACCTTTAAATTGATGCCAAATAGCTATGTTTGAACCCTTTTTCTTATTCTCATTTTGGGGGCTAAGGAGATGGAGGATGTTGAATATCTTAACTCTATAGTAAGTTCATTGTGTGCAGCAGCCAGAGTAAAATCTCAAACATATTATATCAAATACATAATGGTTTTCTATGGTGATTTTATAATTTTCTTATTCTGTTTACTACATGTATCCATATCTCTGGAAATCACATATTCCTAGGAAGTAAGGATTATAGACTATGCAAGTGCATTTATTCTAAAAAGAATTTCCTAAATGTTAAATTTAAAGGTCCCAACATTTAAATTGTGATAAAAAAATCTTGCACTTAATAATTCTTACAGTATTTTATTTGAATTAACCCATAAATATAAAAATCATCATAGTTTTTCAGGCCTGCATTTACCACATTTGTAATATATGAAATAAAACCAAGCCTAGGAAATTTATATTTTGGCCATATAAATCACAGATTGTCTAAAGTAAAATTCTCATTATTTAACAAAAGTCGTGCTTAAGATTTTAGACACTGCTTATGAAAATAATTAAGATGATTTTAAAATGTGTTTAGTGTAAGTCAGCATACAACTATTAGAACACAGGGACATCTTTTAATAGGTTGAGGAGAAAATATTTGATCCTGGAATTTGTAACAGGTTTATTTACATTAAAACATTAAAGGCTGGGCACGGTGGCTAACACCTGTAATCCTAATACTCTGGGAAGCCGAGGCGGGAGGATCGTTTGAGCTCAGGAGTTTGAGACCAGCCTAAGCAAGACCTGTCTCTAGCTGGACAACTGAAAATATATAGAAAAAATTAGCTGGGCATGGTAGCACATGCCTGTAGTCCCAGCTACTCGGGAGGCTGAAGCAGAAGGATTGCTTAAGCCCAGGAGTTTGAGGTTGCTGTGAGCTAGGCTGACGCCACAGCACTCTAGCCCGGGCAACATAGTGAAACTCTGTCTCAAAACAAACAAACAAACAAACAAACAAACAAAAAACCATTAAAGTACTATGTATGGGAGAAATAGAAAATCAGAGCAAAATATTTTGGGGACTGTAAAATAGTGGGTGTTGGTGAAAGGAAACAATTCTGGACGGAGTGGGTAAGATGTCTCTAAAATGCACACCAATAACACCTTTCTTCAGATTTTATACTAATCACCTTGAGTAAATTAACACTGACAGAAGATTTCCCTATGATGACACTGAAAAGAGAAGCAAGGAATAGGACCAAGTTATTCCACAGTGTGGGAGATGGGCCCAGATTAAGAGCGTGTGTGCAAGGGTGTTTGGGGGGGTGCAGTTCTGTGTGCAGACACATAAGATAATGAGATCAAAGTACAAGAAGAAAAACTTATCATGGAGTATAGTGCAGTTTACTCCTCAGCTGCAAGACAGCTGCAACCCTCATTTGGCCACGATGTTACTCAGTGCCAGAGAGCATGTGTAAGCCAGGGAAATTAACTGGCGTACTTTGTTTAGAAGCTGCAGAAAAGATAATAGATCGTGTGACTTCTGGCATATTTACAGTTCGCCATGGACTCTTCTTAAAGTATAAGCTTTCCTCAGCTTGAACTTGGTGAGAGATATGAAGAAAGTATAAAAATTGAGTGGGATATTAGTTGAGAAGGTTCCCACTCTCCAATGAATGGGTGGGGTGATCCCAACTAAGGAGCGGATCCCTTAATGGGAGGAAAGAGGTATGTTGAAAAGTTTTCAAGCAGGGTCAAGACATTTCACTGATAAATTTCAATGCTCTTATTAACTTTCCTCCCAAATTCAAACCCAAACTCTGTTGCTGGGATGTGAGGACCTGTGTCTCATGCTAGCACTATCTCCTATTTTCCGGGGTCTACTCATGGCCTGGCCCCTCCACATCAAGCGCCCTTTGCTCCTGCCACAAGGGTCACCCTGCTAGGCCTAGGCACAGGCTGTGCACCTGTGGTCATTCTGCTCCCTCTGCTGAGGTGCTTTTCTCCCCATCCCCCTGGAATGCTATGTGTCATTCAGGATGGCTCTAATGCCCTATTTTTCTGGGACTTCCCATTTCCCCTAGTCTCTGAGTTCTTTGGGCAGTGATCACATTCTGCTGTATTTCACAGTCAGTTGTATACCCCTCTGACTCTCGGATTGTTAAGTTCCTGGAGGGTCTTGGCCATGAGGCATGCATATTTTTGTCCCACACAGGATCTAGCCAATAATAATATTAACATTTACATAGCACTCTGTAATACATAGCACTCTTATCCCCTTTCTTTGTGCCTAAAACAATCTTGTGAGGGTAGTAAAACAGGGATTCTTTTAATTTACAGAGCAGAATGTGAGGTTCCAAAAGATTAAGCAATTTACCTGTAGTCACACAGCCAGGTACTGGGGGTTTCTAGACTTAAGACCAAGATTTTTGACTCTATGTTCTAATTTTTCCTTACCCCATTATGCTTTGACAAATGACTATGCAACTGAATTAAAGGAGCCACTGTTCTACATCCTAACAAAAAGAAAATAAACTCTAAATAACTATACATGTTTAGGTTCAAGCTGGTGAATAAGTTCAGGGAAAAGGGCCTTAGCTCATGGTTTGAGATTTGCAGCTGCCCAAAACCTGTAACTGAATTTGACTTTGAATCAGTCAAAGGGGGTATTTTCAACTTCATTTTGCTTGGGGTTTGTGTGCACTCTGATTAAATGCAACCAATATCTGCTCTTTCCTATTCATCTTGTCAAATAAGAGGCTTTCCTTTCCTCCCTGAGAGGAACACTTGAATCTCATCAAAGCGAATGGCAGGGGTTTTACTTAACACATCTGGCAAACCAAAAAGAGAGGGCAGGAGATCTCCAGGAGCGAATCCAGAGAAGCGTCTAACAAAGAAGACAGTTAATTTGTAAGTAGAGGACCAGAGGAAAAATCATCAGCCACACTGGCACTATCCACTGAGAAAACACTGTGAAGGAGATAAGCTGAGGCGTCTTGGTGTCTTGTAGAGGAAAGCGTGGAGCTTTTGAAGACTATTTCATGCACAAAGGACTCAGGAAGAGGTGGCCACATACTCTTACCTGGTGCAGGTGGGGCAAGACCCCTTACCTCTGTGTGCTCTTTGGTATGGAGTTTGTAAAGCTAAAGAGCTCTTTTAGGGTATTCTTCTTAGGAACATGTTTGAATCTTTTATTGGAAACTGCTCTCAGACAAAAATAAGAACATGTCCTCTTTTGATGTAAAACATATGACTTCTCCAGGAGGTAGGTTCTAAGTCAGAAAGTTATGCCTTTTATTTGCCAATATGAGTTTCTGTAGGGCTGATACCACATCAGTGAAGGCACAGTCGATGAAAAATGCTCTGCTAACACTTTGGTAACAAAAGCAATTTAATTTGCCTCACAGCTCCCTCGCCTTAGGCTTAAATCTGGTTTAGATCCCCCATAGAAATATCTTAGAAGTCCCAGATACAAAGTTCCCAGAAAGTTTTGCCCTATCCCGATATTATCAATGAATTCTCCCTTTTATTGAATGCCTGTCATTCATATGGTCCCGGGTACTATAAGATAATCCTTGGGACCCCAGGCCACCTCAGCCTTGGGTGACAGGAGGGTTACATGAGGAAATACAACCTTGCCCCTCCCCTATTCATGCAGGGCCATCAGCCATCCACAAAGTTCTGCTCAACAACTTCCAGGGGCATCAGCTCCATTCATGAACAATTAGGACCAACAACCACAGCACATCTGCTAGGAATCGCTGCCTCTGTGGGGCCTCATTTCACTGTCTGTTAGTTTCCCTTAAAAGGAGCCCTGCTGTGTCTACCACGAAAATGACCATTTCTTCTGGGCTCTTCTACTTATGCCTCCTCAAACTCAGAGCACCATGCCAGGCACTCTACATCCTTTTGGAGGCTCTGCAGCCCTTTATAGCCCATTCTGTGGCTGAAGCACAAAGTAGGCACATCTCTCTGCCTTCCTGGGCTACATCCTGTTAGCAGAGCTCTAAAGCAATACTTTTTTGTGCCTGTTGCTTTATGGTGGTTTTACAGAAAATAGCTATTTCAGTTATCACCATGTATCCCCCAATGCTCCTCCCCAAAGAGCTAGACTGGGAACAAAAGCCAGTGACAAACATCATGTGTACTCCTCCTCCCACCCTCAGCCATTCTGAGGTTTTGTTGTGAAACTTGTCTTGCCTGCATCATTCTCTCTAGAACAAGTTCTAAACATATTTAAAGATATGTTAAGGACAATTTTCTTTGTTACTTTATTATAATAGTTTCCTATTGCTGCTGTAACAAATTACCACAAATTTAGTGGCTTAAAACAACACAAATTTATTGACTTATATTTCTGGATGTTAGAAATCCGAAATGAGTCTACTGGGTTAAAATTGGGTGTTGGCAGGGTTGAGTACCTTCTGGAAGCTCTAGGGAAGAATGGACTTTCTTACCTTTTCTGGATTCTAGAGACTGCCTCATTCCTTAGCTCCTGGGGCATGGCTGGCCAAGTCCTTTTCAGGATGCTACCTCTCTGGTTTTCTCTCTTCTGCATTCCTTTTCCACTTACGAGGAACCTTGTGATTACTTTGGGCCAACCTGGATAATCCCAGCTAATCTCTCCATTTCAAGGTCATCTAATTCCTTGATTCCATGTACAGCCTTAATTCTTCTTTGCCGTGTAACATAACATATTCAGGAGTTCTGGGAATTAGGACATGGACATCTTGTATTATTCTTCTTATCAGGTACTTTGTTGAAAGCATAACTCAGTGACAGCTACTCATGAGGGTTTTGCATGTGCAATGGGCAGGGTGGGCCTGATTAGTGAACATAGGTGACTTGGGGTTTCTTTACAGATCTGCCCTTGTCCCTGGAGTGTATGTCAACCACTGTCTGACTACCATGATTAAGGCGACCACTTTCTGTCCTTGCAAAAGCTCACTGCTACCACACACTGACCTGCTCTTTCCTTCTTGGAATCTTCCAACCCACAAACCGTTTGAGTTTGTCATCTAATCAGCTACTGGAGGTGCTGTCCTGATTTTGGAAAATCTTTTAAAGGCCTTTAGACTAAAATGGATACTCTTTTTCACATACTAGATGCCAACAGGTGAGCAAATAATGGACTACTTTATGTCTGAAAAATATCTCCCGTGCTGGTTAGCATGTTCCAGAAACAATTATCATGACCTAGAAATATCCCATTGGCCACATCAATTAGTCCTTACTTTGACCGGGCAAAGGCTTTCTCACAAAGTAGGGACAGCACAAATGGAACTTTCATGCACTCTCTCCATTGATTTAATAACCCACAGGTGTCCAGACCACCTAAACTGATCTCAGTCCACTCTCACCTCAACATGAGGGACCTTCATGACATAGGAAAACCAAGATGGTACTAATGATAAGCAGATAAGGTCAGAGCCACAAGTTAGGGGAATTCTTACCCTCTCCACTACAACCACTGTAGGTCTGTGGGCAGGTGGACAGTTATCTCAGCTCCAAGGTCCACTCTTGTGTCAGTGAGATATTTTGGTTATTTTGTATGATATATGTGGGTTGGTACCTGCATGTACAGGTTGTCCAGTTTTTGCCCTACAGAAATGCATTTCCAGGTTTGGTTGATAAAGTGATGCTAACTGGGTTTCCTTTGCATCTTCTCAAAAAAATTTTATTTCACTTCATTTCTGTGTCTGTTTAGGTTTTGGTGCACAAACACACACACGCACACTCACACACACACAAACACACATAGCACTAATACCACAGCTAGTCCTTGGTACCATATGTTAAAACAAAACAAGCTCCAACCAAACAATACACCAGCGAGTTTCCCCAGATTCAGGCATGGGCAGCTCATTTTCTCTGAAAACATATGATAGTCAGAATAAGCATCTCTTGAGAACACCAGAAATCTTGCAGAAATTCCCATCCTGGCATAATTTTGATCCCATTTATATGAAAAATATGAGAACTTTAACTTAATTTAAGATGGAAATGTAACCCATTTACAATATCTGTATACCCTAGACAAATAATAAGTTGTCATTCTCATGTGGTGCAAATGTGTCTCCCAAGTTTGAATTTCTCATTTTGCAATTCCCTTGAGAAGGAGAATCTCGAGAGGAAAGTAAGAAACAGTGAGAGGCAGCAAGTGGTTCCAATGTCCCACAGCTAATTTGAGCATCAGTGATACCCTAAGCAGCATCCTGCTGCCATCCATAATGAAGAACATGCTTATTTCTAATTTGTAGCATTCCTCCCCTTTCTGATTATACAAGATGGGTTCATTCATTATTAATCTAGTTTGTCAGACAGCATGGCCCTTCAAGTGTCAGGCTTCCTTGTTTCCAGGCAGTGAGTTTTTATAGGAGCAATGAAATTTCAGAATGCACAGATCAGCAAGCTCTCGTCTGCACCTGATTAAAGTTGGATAGACCAATTTAATAGCCTTAAAATAATTCTACATGAAGCAGCAGGACGCTTTCTATACTTGTCCTTATTATTGGAAAGGAAGTGGAATAAAAAAAAATCATTACTTTTCTTCCAAACTGCACCTGATTTGAAAAGGAGTGAGAAAAAGAAAATGATCCCTCTTTGTCTATACCAAATAATCCAAAAGTTGAAAATAGCAAAGGAGACATAAACTCCAAGTTTACTTTAAAGAAAGTCAATATTTAAACGCATACATATAAACAGGCATGTACACATGCACATACATATACATACAATGACCTTAGCTTTATGGAACTTACAGCTTAATGTTAACCAACCAGATCGTGATATCATGTTGTCATTCAAACAGAGTGCTGGACTCGACAAATGATTTAGATTGGTATAATTCTCAGAAAATGCACTTGAACAAATGATCTGTTTATGTTTCATGTCTGGGCTCCAAGGCATTTCTGGAGAGAGAGAAAAAAATAACGCATTATAAGAAACAGACAAGGATATTGTGCATTTCAGAACCATAATTATTATGTAAAAGACTGAGAAATAGACTCTAGCCTATTTCCAAGCCATTTGAATGAGCACTAGAACCATTTTTCTTTCATGACCAACTAGCTTTGGAGGATGTGGGTAAATAAAAGGACTGGGTGACAAAAGCTTGAACTAAATACAGGCAAACCTTGGAAATATTTTGGGTTCAGTTCCAGACCACCACAATAAAGCAAATATCACAATAAAGTGAGTCACACAGATTTTTTGATTTCCCACTGTATGTAAAAGTTATGTTCATACTATATTGTAACTTGTTAAGTGTGCAATATGATTATGTCTAAAAAAACAATGTATATACCTTAATTAAAAAATATTTTATTGCTAGAAAATGCCAATTGTCATCTGAGCCTTCAGTGAGCTGTAATCTTCTTGCTGGTGGAGGGTGTTGCCTCAATGTCTGACTGATCAGGGTGGTGGTTGCTGAAGATTGAGAGAGCTGTAGCAACTTCTTAAAATAAAACAACAATGAAGTTTTCTGTATCAATTGACTCTTCCTTTTATGAAAGATTTCTCTGTAGCATGTTATGCAGTTTGATAGTATTTTACTCACAGTAGAACTTCGTTCAGAATTGGAGTCAATCCTCTCAAAACCTGCCGCCACTTTATCAACTCAGTTTATGGAATATTCTAAATCTTTCGTTGTCATTTAAAAAATGTTCACAGCATCTTCACTAGCAGTAGAT
>VBSM01000272.1:15754872-15798088 GCA_008086735.1 Cheirogaleus medius | reverse complement strand
GTTGGAATCAACTTCTTCCAAAATCATGTTAAATATTGATGTTTTGATTTCCTCCCATGAATCATGAGTGTTCTTAATGGCATCTATAATGTGAATCCTTTCCAGAAGGTTTTCAATTGGCTTTGCCCAGATCCATCAGAGGAATCAATATCTATGGCAGCTATAGCCTTATAAAATATATATTTTCTTAAACAATGAACTTGAAATTTGAAATTACTCCTTGATTCATGGGCTGCAGAATGGATGTTGTGTTAGTAGGCATGAAAACAACATTCATCTTCTTGTATATCTCCATCAGAACTCTTGGATGATCAAGTGTGTTGTCAGTGAGCAGTAATATTTTGGAAAGGAATCTTTTTTTCCGTGCAGTAGTTCTCAACAATGGGCTTAAAATATTCAGTAAACCATGCTGTGAAAAGATGTGCTGTCTTCCAGGCTTTGTTTATAGAGCACAGGCAGAGATGTAGAATAAATCTTAAGGGCCCTAATATTTTTTGAGTGCTAAATGAGTATTGGCTTTAATTTAAAGTCACTAGCTGCATTTAGTCCTTAATGAGAGTCAGCCTGTCCTTTGATGCTTTGATGCCAGGCATTTATTTCTCCTCTCTAGCTATGAAAGTCCTAGATAACCTCTTCTTCCAATAGAAGGCTGTTTGTCTACATTGGAAATCTGTTGCTTAGTGTAGACACTTTCATCAGTTATCTTATCTAGATCTTCTGGGTCACTTGCTACAGTTTCTACAATAGCACTTGCTGCTTTATCTTGTACTTTTATGTTATAGAGATGGCTTCTTTCCTTAAACTTCATGAACTACCCTCTGGTAGCTTCAAACTTTTCTTCTGCAGCTTCTTCACCTCTCTCAGCCTTCGTGGAATTAAAGAGAGTTAGGGCCTTGCTCTGGATTGGGCTTAAGGGAATGTTATGTCTGTTTTGATCTTCTATCCAGACCACTCAAACTTTCTCTGTATCAGCAATAGGCCGTTTCACTTTTTTATCATTCGTGTGTTCACTGGAGTAACACTTTTAATTTCCTTCAAGAACTTTTCCTTTGCATTCACAACTTGGGTAACTGGTGCAGGAAGCCTAGCTTTTGCCCTACCTTGGCTTTCAACATGCCTTCCTCACTAAGCTAAATCATTTATACCTTTTGATTTCAAATGAGAGACTTGCCATGCTTCCTTTCACTTGAACACTTACAGGCCATTGTAGTGTTATCAATAGGCCTAACTTTAATATTTCTGTATCTCAAAGCATAGGGAGGCCTGAGGAAAGGGAGATAGGTGGGGAAACAGCCTGTTGATGGAGCAGTTAGAACACACACACATTTATTGATTAAGTTCACCATCTTATATGGGTGTAGTTCATGCACCCCAAAACAATTACAACAGTAACATCAAATATCACTGATCACAGATCACCATAACAGATATAATAATGAAAAATCCATTCACAGTTATGACTTTTGTCCTGGTACTTTGGACAGTGTTTGCGTAAAGAAGAACAGTGATAGTGTGGAGGCTATGGGAGATTCTTTATGTGAACTCACCATCCCCCAAAATTAAGTGGACAAAGTAATCCTGGGTCGAGCCTGCACCTAGCACTGGGACAAAGAGAGCAGACTGCAACTATTAGGAATATTCAGGAAACCTCATTTACCTAAAGGATGTAGCTGAAAAGTCCTTGACACAGATTACCAAAAGTTTCATCCCCCAAATTTAAAGGAAACGATGAAGGTAGCTGGGGTTCTCAACTGAGGAAATTTGGCAATATCTGAAAACACTTTTAGCTGTCACAACTAGGAAAAAGAGCCTAGCTATGAGCAGAGAAGACAAAAAGGATAGATTGGGAGAGAGCTAGCCAGTCTTTGCTACAACCTCACTGAACATCAATTTTTTTCATCTGTAAGATAGACATCATAATACTTTACTAAGTTATTGTAAATATTGAATGAGATAATGTATGTAAAGTACTTATCACAGTACCTGGCACATAGTAATTCCTTAATAAATTATCACTATTATTATTAGCATTATTATATTACTCTTGTGTGTGTGTACACATACATACACAAGTTTATTATAAATTTTATTGTGAAGCACATAATTTATAAATAATAATAGAACATGTAATATTCTTTATTATAAATTCTACATAACCAATTGATTCTTACAGAATGCTTTCACTGATTTTTGCTGAACTCTTGTATCTATAGCCAACCTATGGCTACAAGTTACAAATAGATATAGTCCTAACATAAACATTAGATTTTTTTTTTTTTTTTTTAGTAATGGTGTCAAGGAAAAGTGACTCGAAAATTTTAGGAAGCACTTAAAAATGAATTTCTGACAAAGTCCAAGCAAGTGATGCTAGTGAAAAATGAAGTGAGGAGGGTTGTACAGAGCTCAATGGGGCAGCAGTCAAAACTCCTGACTGAATCGTACTTTAGCAGAATGGAAACATGAAAGAACATATTACAACGAAAAGTTAAAAACAAAGCAATATAGAACTGAGAAAAGAATCTTGATGACTAAAGCCTATAGCAACACTGTCCAATAAAAAAATGTAACATGAGTCCCATTTGCAATTTTAAATTTTACAGTAGCCACATTAAAGAGTAAAAAGAACAGGAAAATTAACTTCAATAATATATTATACTCAGCCTGACATATTAAAAATGTTATTATTTCAGCCTGTAACCAATATAAAAACTGTTAATGAGGTAGTTTCTTTATTAAGTCTTCAAAATTGAGTGTATATTTTAGACTATAGCACATCTTAATTTGGACTAGTCACATGTCACGTGCTTAATAAATCCATGTGGCTAGTGACTACCATACTGGACAGCAAATCATTGAATATGCTGTAAAAATGTCAAAAATGACAAAAATAAGCCTTTAAAGCCATGTCCAGAGCTGAAGGGTAAAAGAGAAGCTATAAGTCTGTTGATATGGGAAGATTATTTAATGTTAGTACAGACTTTGAGGTGTGAGACCAAGAAGAATTTCTCAGGAAGAAGAAATAGTGGGTCTGAAGGCTCAAAAGTTGAGGCAGGGCTAACTTGTAGATCAGTGCTTCTCAAACTTGACTATGCATATTAATCACCTGAGGATCTTGTTAAAATGCAGATTCTGATTATAGAGGTCTGGGGTGGGATCTGAGACTCTGCATGTCTAACAAGCTCCCTGACAATGCTGGTGCTAAGGGCCTGTGGAGCTCTCTGTGAGCAGCACTGTCGGTAAGAGTGCTAAAGAGGAGGGCATTTTTTGAATCCTGGAGGGCTTTGTAGGTCATGTTGAGGGTTTTAAACTTTCATTTCAAGAGCATTTAGTAGAGACAATATTCAATCTGCCTTGTGCTTTTCAAAGATCACTTTGGCAGCAATGAGGAGAATGAGTTGAAATGAGCAAATCTGGAAGCAGTTCAGTTAAGAATTGAGAAGATCTTGCATAAACTACTAGAGAGATGATGGGGTCTGGATCAGGAAGGTGGTTGATAGAAGGTCTGATTGATAGAACTCGCTGATGATGAGCTTGGTATGGGGGCTGAAGGTACTGAAGAGATCAGGGAAAAGACCCTGACAACTGGGAGTCTCAGCTTAGACAATTGGAGGGAAGTTAATTTGCTGAACAGGGAAAACAGGAGAAGGAAGAAGTTTGAGGGAGACTGCCATTAGTATTCTTGCCGAAATGGAAGTATTTATCACAGGATATCTACATGGAGATGTCCAGTATACAGCTGAATATACAGGCCTGGTACTCAGAAAACTATGTGAGCTACAATTATCAATTTAGAAGTCATTAGCATAAAATGAGTAATGGAAGGCTTGAGAGTGGATAAGATCTCCCAGGGGAAGAGAAGATTTAGAAGCAGCCCACAAATGCAGCTTCCCGAGATTCCAATCCCTGGAAATTGATTCCATAGATGTGAGTATGGCTCTGGAATTTCTTATTTTTAAAAAGACCTCTAGATATTCATAGTTCTATCTGCAGCTGAGTTCTTAAACTTGGATTATGTTGCCTCTCAACTTTGAGTTTTTGAAATCACTTTTTCATCCCTAGGATCCTAATATGTTGATTTGCATAGAGACAAAGGCAACCCAGCAACCACCAGCATTACAATGACATCTTTCCTAGTTTTCCATCTTCTGTTTTCTGGAATATGGGTTCCTTTTGCAGATGCCACCCGGTAGATAGCCACCTGTCACATGCTTTCTCCATGCTTACAAGATGGGATAGTAGGATTTATCAGAGTGGCTTGTGAAGTAGGAAAGCCATGCCATTAACAAGCACAAGGCTCAGTGGCACAAAGGTCAACCAGCCTTTCCTTAATTGAAGAAAAAGCAAACATGCATGCTCCTTATATAAACACTGCTAGTTAACATTTAACTCAACCCTCATGATTCATTAAGAAAAGCAAATTCAATAAAGTCAGGCAGATGTGACTACAGGAAAAACTGCCCCTGATGAATCTGGCTATTTCCAGAACTTCGAGTAAAAGAGAAATCAATTTTTGAAATAAAAATACTAAATATGGACTGTGGCCATCATTATAAATACTGTTTATTTTTGGTTTTATTCCTATAGCGACCATCTTTTACTTCTTACACAACTGTGTTTCTTCAGTCCCTTGGAATACTTATTAAAGTGTTGTACTGTGTTTGAGCTGTAAACTTCTGGGTCAGAAAATGAATAGTGATGGCTAAAATCCTAGCTATTTCTGATTTCCAAAACCAAAAATTGATTTTTTAGGAGACACACTTTGTGGGTCAGAATTTGTGGGAAACAAAGTAGGCACAATAAATTGGCAGCAGAGAGGAGGAAAAAAGTAATAGAAAACAGACATAAGACCTGGAAAAGTACAGTCGTCTGGGACCATTTAGTGAAGGGGCAGACAGTTCTACACACCTCAGCAGTCCCTGGGGCGTCCGTGGGTCAAAGGGCATCATCTGTTTTATAAAGCTTTCTATCCAAAGAAGTTTTAAAAGATGCCCCTAAGTAGTGTTTGTGTCTAAAAGACAGAAAAAGGTGCCTTGCCAAGAATGAACAGGGTGCTTGGGAGAAAAGAACTGTTTTGAGATTTAAAAAATCCAGAGATTTGAGAGAGAAAAGAGAACAAGAATAAATGATTGTAGTATTTATATTTTGTAATGTTATACAGCTCTAGGCACATTGCTTTAAACAATTATAAAGAAAATTATGAGAAAGATGAAAAGAAGTCAAGCACACACTGCAAAGTGGCAAAGCTGCAGGTGAACCATTTCTGCCTGACTTTGGACTTAAGAAATGAGATCACGGTGGGCTTCATACTGTCTTTAACCAAGGCTTCCCCTGGGAATTGTGGGCAGCAGCCCCATCGCCCTCTCTTCCAGCCAAGTCTCCATCCTGCTGAGCCAGATAAACACCATTGTGGTCATTTTCCTCTCCCTCACTCTAAGGCAATCAGGTACAAGAGGGTGTGAGCTTGGAAGATGAAAGTGCCAGCTGAAGGCTGAAGGACCCTGTCAAGACAATGGCAGTGAAGCCGGCCTACCAAAAAGCAGGTCAGAGACTTCGTACAGAAATAGAAGGAATCCCCCAACGGACAGTTAATGAAGTGACAGTGTATGGGGCCATGCCAATAGTTCCATTTACAAGGTGAACCCAAGTACTATTTACAAATTGGTTCATCCATTATTTGGATGGTTTTGTGCATGTCCTGTCTTACCAGCTAGCCCTGTAAATAGTCTAAAGAACACAATTAGAACCATTATAATTCATGGTAGCTAATTATTCTATTGTTCCCACCAGCCTTGGTAGAGTCCTTAGTTGCCCTAAAAAGTACACATGGTACTTTTTGTTTAGTTGTAGTACAGAAACTAAAATCTATGAGGGCAAAATTGGAAGGGATCTTATGATCATGGGAACAGGATGTGGAAAAGAAATCAGAGCATAAGGCTTGAATACGTGATGTACTACATACCCAGTATTCCTGCTTTCTTTCTGTTTAATTTGCAGAGGAAACTCTGTCATAAACCAAAATGTGCCAGAATACTTTCTGATTCACTTATGCCATAATTAGAATATTTTAGTGAATTGGGGAATTTATTGCTAGAGTAAAAAGGGCAAAATCCTCCCTCTCTCCTTTCCTCTTTTCCTCCCTCTCTTCCATCCTTCCTCCCATTCTCTCTGCCTTCTCTCTAAAAAAATTTTTTTTTGAGTTTGTGCTAAGTCATGTACTCAGTCTGGAAGCAAAAACATAGGTTTCTGATTCAAGGCCCTAATGTGACATGATCAGACTTGAGTTTTATGTCTTGGTGACTGAGGATCAAGTTGAAAGCTAGGCTGGTCTAGGGTGGCCAGACTCCGGGCTATGCTAAGGACAGTGAACTTTCTTATCTAATGTGCAGGTGAGAATTATTAAAGATTTTTTATGCAATAAAAGTTATTATATTAAATTTTATGACTTCCATTTTTGGAAGAAACTTAGTATCATACAATTGATGCTATTTTCAATTTATGCTTTCTCATATTTGTTAACAAGAAGTGTTATGTAATAAGGCATTCTTTTCTGCTTCCAGGTTTCCATGGTATTCCCACATCTTACATCTTGAAACTTTCCATGAAATTGTTAACTATGGTAGAATTAGAAATCTACAGCAAGTGGACTTTGTTATCAGTGATTTACTAAGAAATTATAGTAAGTTTTTTCCCAAGCTTGGAAAGAATGATTTCTCAAGGTGTCATCAACTGGTTGGATATAACCCTTGGGCTACAGAGAAGCAGAAGTTTGGTGGGGGAGGGCATGGGCTTTGGAGTCAGCTGGTCTAAGTTCTGAATTTTCTCCTTGACCCTGGGTAAGCTTAGCTATGTGAGTCTCAGAGGTTTTTTTTTTTTTTTTAATTAGTGTAAAGTTGGGGTTACAGGATCATTTTGAGTATTAAATGAAATCATTTATGTAAAGACTCAGACATAGTAGTCAGGATGGTGATGGTGATGATGATGGTGAAGTAGTGATGGTTTTGGTAGTGATGATGATCATAATGATGATTGTGGTGTGCCTTCAGAGAGGGAGGAGGGTGTCAGTGGTGGGTTCAAATCCTGTCCCTACCACTTGCTAGCTGTATAGTCTTGGGCAAAAGTATTAGTTATCTTTTGCTTCATAACAAATTACTCCAAAACTAAGTAGTTTAAAACAACACAGATTTATTATCTCATAGTTTGAGTGTATCAGGAATCTAGGCATGACTTACCTGTGTCCTCTGCTTCTCAGTCTTTTAAAAGACTGCAATCAAGGGCTTGGACCAGGGTTTGTGGTGCCATCTGAAGGCTCGACTGGGAAAAGATCCACATTTAAGCTTACTCACATGGTTGTTCATAGGCTTCTATTCCTTTAGGAATGTTGGACTGGGAGCCTAATTTCTCTGCTGACTGTTGACTAGAGGCTGTCTTCAGTTCTTTGCCCCATGGGCATTTTTGACATAGTAGCTTGCTTCCTCACAGCCAACAGAAAAAGAATCTATTAGTAATACAGGTGTCACAATCTTTTGCAACCTAATCATGGAAGTGATATCTCATCTGTTTTGCTGTATTCTGTTTGACATGGGTCATTGGGTCCAGCCGACAGCCAAAGGGAAAAAATTACACAGATTGTGACTACCAGGAGGGAGGAGGTTCATTGGGAGCTGTCTTAGAAGTCTGCCTCCATAGCAAGTTACTTAACCTCTCCGCACCTCAGTTCTTCCATCTGTCAAATGGAATTAATGACAATAACTACTTAGTAGGCTGTTGTAAAGAGTAAATTAGTTAATATTTATAAAGTGTTTTGCCTATCATATAGCAAGCACTCAATAAATGTTTGATATTCTTTTTAAAAAGTATCAATTTATAGTTCTTTTCCCTGCTATCAAAGCATTGGTCCAATCTGCTTAATGACCCTTGTCACTTTGTGTCAAAAGGTGCTTGTTGCATCGCCAGTTTATAATAGACATGGCAACAAAGTTCAGGGCAAGAGAGTGGTGTGGGGCCACCAAAAATCCAAGTTTTGTTTCTCTCTTAACAAGATGTGTATGGGGATAAATCACTTTATCTCTCTGGGTGGCTGTGTGTTTATCTGTGAAATGAGTGCTTCAGAGCTCATCAGGGGTGATATTTATGATATTTAGCAACTGCTTAGGGTCACACACTGGCCAATCCTGTGAACAGTGGCCTGGCCGTGCTCATGTGGGCTGGCTGCATGTCAGCCTCCAGAAGTTATCTTTATAGTTCCTCCAGCCCCAAATATCTATGACTTATTCCAAATCACAAAGCCCTTGAGTTTTGTTCCCCTTACTTTCACAGCTTTTTACCAAGGTGGTTTACTAAGCATACTAAAACAATCTAGATAAAAGGCCATTTAATATGATATGATTACCCTGGTCTGTGGTTGTAAACAGTGTGAGCAAATGTATCTAAATATAATCATAGTATTTGGTTTAGGAGCTAATCCCATTAGGTGTGCTTTTAAAACTCAACAAATGTTATTTCAGAGACTCTGTCATTACCAGAATGAAAATTTTGGTCTGAGTTTGTTTCTGGCAGATCTTCTGGAGCTCACATACACTTTAAACAAAAATGTCACCCAGTGAGGTAACAATGTCCTTGCTCTGTGTCTGTTGTTTTCAAGACTCTCTGTGTGACTTGTCTCTTTTCTAATGCTTGCTAAGTACCCGATACTTTCCTATGCAGGAAGCTTATATGAACTAATTAACATTTAATGAGAGGAAACTGACTGATTAGATGGCTTTTCATGGTACTTTAGCTAATAAATGTTGTATATACTTTTGACTGCATCTTGTCAGCATGTGGCTTCCCCTGCCAACTGCACCCTTTTTTTCACAGTTCTGTCCTGCTGTAGGGCTTTCTGCAGTGACCTGGTTGAACAGTTTGCCTTAATTTGAGGAAAGTTTTGAACCAAATTATTGAGGTAAATATTTTGCTTAAACTTTGCTCAGAGCAGTAAGTGAATGACGCTTCTGAATCCAAATCAAGACCAAATCATTCCAACCATGCTTGATGGAGAACAGCAAGTTTGAAGAAAAGCAAAATCTGTCCGGCAGAGTCCCAGGCAGCTGAAAATGATTTTGTCTTGTTTATGAAGGTAATTAGGGTGGCTCTGGAGGCTCGGATGGAGAGGCTGGGAGGTGTCACTTCAGAGGCCCAAGCATTTCCTGCAGATTTTCCAGATCTAGCCATTCAATACCTTGCCAGTGCTTTCCGAATTATGGAAAGTGCCATGAGCTGAGCTGCATCAAGGTCTTTTACATCAAACTTTCTGGTCAGGTATTATAAGTAAAAAAAATAAAATTGAGCGGCACCCCTCCCATTTATTTATAAACTATCTAGTTCAGTAATCAGTTAACATCTCAAAGCACAACGTACCCTTGGGTTGAGGTTCAGCATTGATGACAGTGATAAGTCCACATTTGAAAGAATCTTGATGATTTTTGTCATATTTGAGTAAGTCCTCATGGCTATAACTAATGATGCGGTGTGGATCAAAAGAAATATAATGGTGCCATAAGTAGGACAAGGGTCAGCTCTATCATTTTCTTGTTGTTCACCTGTGCTTGCCTTATTAGCATTATCTTCGACATCCAGATTCTTTGCAGGAATATTTTAAGCCACAGAACAATTTTTTTTAAAAAAAATTTCAAAGATTGGTTTTGTTAAAACCAGATAATGTAACATATAAATCCATTCAAACAGGGCCATGTAAACCGATGTGGGTTGCAAAACAACAAGTGACAGAATGAGTAAGGGATGTGCTCTCAACGCTGCTGTGCCATGGAACTCTCATCTTCTATCAAGACAGGTCCTATATGCTGTTTGTCACATGTGACATAAAGAAGGAAGGACAGCATCCGCATTATCCTACTTATTAGATGTTAGAAAAGCTTAATTCTGCCTTGTTTTAAATTAAAGTTACGATGTTAAGAGAAACTCTAATATTTTCTTTCCACTCACCAGTGGATTGTCTAGAGTGCCCCCTCAAAAACCATAGGTCTAGATTTTATGTCTGAAGACACTATCTGGCTCATTCTATTTATACTTTAATAAGCCTCTAATGGTCTCATTTATTCCTGTCAGTTCCCAGTTCCTTGACCAAGCTGCAGAAAGCTGTGCTGAGACTTTACATAGTTGGAAGCTTGGGATTCTCTTGCCATATGTGCTGCAAATGGTGGCTGTCACCTCCATTAAGCTGTTCGGTTTGGTTCTGATTTCCCTGGCCTCCCACTAACCACAAGTGCATTAAAAGGTCAGGATGGCTCAGTGCATAATAGGACCTCCATGCACAGGTACTCTATTCTGTAGGGTGATCTGAAGGTTCCCAAGAAGCCTCTTCAGCTTCTAGAAATCTAAACTTCTTGCTATTGAACATCTGTTTTATTTTGTTTGTTTGTTTTGGGATTTTTTTTTTCATCAGGATGGAGCAGGATGTAGAAAGGGTATAGGGTTTGTCATCAGATAAATATGAGTTCAAGTTCTGGCTTTGGCACATTCTAACTGTGTGACTTGGGACAAATTCCCTAATGTCTCTGAGCTTCACTCTCTTCATCTTTTAATGAATATAAGAATAATACCTACTCTGCTGAATTGTTGCAAGAATTAGGGGTAATATATATATTATTATTAATATATATATATATATATAGCATCTACCGTAATACCCGAAGGTAGGCACTCAGTACATGCTAACTATTGTTACTCATTGTTATGGTTGTTTTAATTATGCAAATTCTTTTTTAAGAAAGAGAATGTCCTCATACACATTATAATTTTTATCAGAAATGAGTTTATTAGAAATTAGTTGTATCCTGACGAATGAAATGAAATGAAAAGGCTGAAATCGATCATGAATCATATATAGGGATCTGCAGAAGATTGGGGGGAAGGACTGGTTGTGGGCCCAGTGGGACTCAGTTACTGAAACACATTGAGCCAATGGTATGAACATAATCAGGTAGGAAGCCTATGTCCAACCAGGAGATTAAGTCATAGTTAAAATGCAGAAGTGCAGCTAGGCTGTGTGGAGAGAAAAGCCTCCTAAATGTTCTGTACATTAGTGTTTCTTGGGTGCTGTGCTCTAAAGAAGCTTTAATAAGATGAAAGGCAGGAGAACAGGGTGCCTCCCTTTTGAGTTCACTCTTATCAGTCTTATATCACTAAGTAAAATTGGGTGTTATAGCACACTCCCAGTCTCAGTGGTTTAATGTAAAATGTTTATTTTTCACTCCTCTCCCAGTTCAGTGTGGATTGGCAAGCAAGTAGCCTTCACATGCACATTCAGCAACCCAGATTCCTTCCATCTTGTGGCTCCATCTTCCTCTGGGTCCTCTCATTTCAGTTGAAGACAAGGAAAAAGCAAAGCTCATGCTTGGGAAGTTTCATGAGCAAAGTTTGGAAGGAATGCATAGCACTTCTGTTTATATTCTCTTGGCCAAATCTCAATCATATGGATATACCTAATAAAGGAGAGACTTGAGATGTTCTGGCTGTGTTATCAGAAAGGAAGAGGAAATACAAATCTTGTTGAAAATTGCAATTTGCTGTAAATGCAAATTGTGTGTCGAACCTTTTGGATTTTCCTCTAGTAAACAATTTCATATCGCTACACAGTATACACCTACACACACACACACACAGAAGTTGTAAAACAGTATTTGTTTCTTTTACATAGTAAACCCATTGATATTTTCTATTCTGTCATATTTCACCTAAAAATGCTAGTTGTGCCACAATTAATTTCACAATCTTGCAGGGGGAAAAATGCTGTTCTATTAGCAGAGATAGAGAATGAGGCCCCTCCTGCAATGATCAGGGTGTGGGGTACCTGAGAGCATCTGCTGGGGATTCCTGTGATGAAAAAACCTGATAGATGGGTCAGAAGCAGCAGAACTCAGTAACACCACCTGTGTAGTGTAGGGTTCCACCTGGGATGAGACCCAGGATTCAAATGTTTCCCTTTTAACACAACCATCTTGAAATGAAGTTAAAAATAAAAGCTGAACAAAACTAAACATAGATCCTTGATACTCAGGTGAATGTTTCTCCTTATCTCCTCCAACATGTACAGGTTGTGAAACAGAATGCCATTCTCATCAGCTGTACTTCATACCATATCCCTTTGCCCCCATCAAGTGAGAAATTGGTATCTCGTACTTCAGACACCATTCTGAGAAAGTGGCTATTGGCCAATGAAACTAAGAAAATTGCTCCTGTAGGATGAACCATGAGTATACATTTTTAATATTAGTATATTTATATTGTGGTATAAATATGTAATCCTCCATAGTTCATTGCACAGAACTTGCTTGATATTACAGTGGTACTGAATTTCCACCTGGGAATTGAGGTATTGAGCCTTATTGATAAGGGAAAACCAAAGCAGGCATAATGAAAGCCTTCATATGTATGTTTTCACTGTAGGCACAGAAATTCTAGGAGGTACCAAGTTGGAGCTGCATCTCCAAATCATACAGTGCATGTAAAAGGAATTGAGTACAGCATTTAATCTGAGAATATTCTCTCCAAATTCTCCCTGCTCTCCCCGACTCCATCAACCAGTCTTAGAATGAAGTTTATTTTTTATAGTGTGGCTATAGTTTATTGTTTTGAATATTAAAGTAACCTGGCTTTAAAAAAAATAAGTAATCTGGCTCTATGGATTGCTGGTTTTCTAATCTTTAGAAACTCAATTACAAAATGAGTTAATAGGTAAGGGGCAACATAAAACAAAAACTTAATTGGCTTATATTAATGGCAGCTGTGTGTAATGAATATCAATTAGTATTTGTTTAACAAAAATTCACTTTCAGGTATGTACTTAATGAGTAGCTGACATATCAATAGAAAGCAAGAGGCAAAATTTCAAGTGACTGAGATGATCAGACCACATGAGACAATGAGCAGAGACCCTGAGACTTTTGTGACATACCTCATTAAAGGCTCTGGTCACTACAGTGTACCACCAGGCAAATGCTTAAGGTAGGTCCTTCTGTTCTCTTTTTATATTGGATTTAATGCCACTGGCAAGAAATGTTTTAACCATGCTAAAATCTGTCTCTCTTTAGGCTGACTTCACTTGGGCCTAGTTAACCTGCCACACATGGAATTTTACTTTTATGATTACCAGCATTATATTCATATTTGAACTGGCCCAAGGAAAGTCTTCCCCAGTCCCCTAAACCATTAGAAAGAATGACATTGGACACATTTGTCTTTATGAATGACATCATCATTATAATGAGAACTGTGGAGTCTTCAATTTAAGCAGAGAACCACACAGACATACCTTCCCTTGCCTTTCAGAGTCTTCACTGAAAAATAAAACCACTGTAAGGGGTAGCCATTGATAATTAAAACTTTGAAACTTTGATAAGTTAATGGTATTATTTTACAAAGGATAAAAAAATGTTAGCATATTCCTTTATCAATGAGCCTTTCAAGTATCTAATTTAAGAAGTAAATATGTAAGTCTCTTATTAAAGTTTTACATTATTATCTTATTATGCCCTGGCCCTCAAGTACCCACTCAATCATTTGTTCACTTATTCAACAAATATTTATAAAGCCTACTATGTGCCAGGCACTTTTCTGGGTACAGGTGAACAAATCAAATAAAAATCCTTGCCCTCCCAGACCTTATACTCCAGAGAGCAATACATGAGTAAGTAAAGCCAGAGGTGAGGGAAGAGAAAAGCTCAGTTTTGGTACAGTGAAAATTGAGTGGAGATGTCAAGTAGGCAGTTGACCATTTGAGTCTGCAATTCAGGGGACATTATGGTTTACTTCAAGGCTTTTCCAATCCTCCCATGTATTGGGTAATAGAGCGAGCTGTTATAAGTTAGTAGTGGAGCCGCTGCATCCTCAAAGACAGGGGGTCTAACTCCCAGTTAAAGGTCAGATTTTCTTTTCATGAAGAATGATTATTATGCAGGATGGTTTTCTTAGGATTCATCTTCATAGCCAGCCACACCCACACAGTTGCATAAAGTTCTTTTTCTGTAGTATCTACAATGATTAGGGGGTTTTGTTTCTGACCACAAGCCAACTTAGTATATATACTTCAGGTATTGATATAAAGATCCCTGACATACATAAGCTCAGGGCATAGCCTCTCTGTCCCACGATGTGACAATTATCAATAAATTCATATGACTTATGTCTGTAGGTTTTTGGCCACACTTCTGATAGAAATATAATTAGCACCCCACAACTTGTCAGGAAAAGTGTTCTGTTCTAAACTGAGCCAGTTAGGGCACCAAATGTGGGCATCTGAGGTGGCTGAGAATTCACACTCAGAAACATCAGAGAACCTGGGCTCAGCCCTTATGATAAACACAACACCAAGCGACCGCTCCACTATCTTAAAGAGTGGATTTTTTTTCTTTTGTGTATGATAGGAGGTTGATGGATTGTGTCTGTTGCAGAGACACAAGGAGAGAAAGGTGACTCAAGTCCCAAAATAGCCCTTTTGAATGCATTAAGAGAAAGCATCTCTGACACAGACAGGAAGAAAAGGAAGAGGGGGCAGGAATCAGTGACAAAATGTTCATAGTGCATTGGTCACCAACATTGATTCATATTAAGTTATTGTCCTCTGCTGAGAATGGCACTGTCCTTTGCTTTTATTTTAAATTATAAAACACTCTAAAACTGCACAATTACCTGAAGATTAAATTGATTGTCCATTATCTGTATTTTAACAGTCCCCTTGGTAAGTGTTTCCTACCATTTCTTCATCACTTCACACCCGGTTGGGGTTTGGAGTGGGTCTTCCGCGTGGCTCTGTTTGATAATGTGGTGGTTACATATCTGGAATCTCTATAAAAGTCAGAACGTAAGTATTGAAGTGAGGCCTTTAAGTTTGCTTTAAATAGACAAACAATATCTGAAAGAAACTTTAATTGAAGAAATCCCATTCACGATAGCTGCGAAAACCACTACATATATTAAATGAAACTCAATAAGAAATGTACAGAAAATATACAAAAAAAAATCAAAACTAGCAAAGTACATAAAAGGAGGCAAAAATAGACAGGTAGACTCAATAATGTAAAAATGCAAGTTATCAAGGAAGTGGGGCCTCATGGAGGAGTTGGTGTGGGTTCTCTTTTCATACTGGCTTCACCATGTCGAAGGTTTCCTTTAAGATCATGCTGATGTCGGACCTGAGGCTGCCCTACAAAGTACTTAGTGTTCCTGAAAGTACACCCTTCACAGCAGTCTTGAAGTTTGCAGCAGCAGAATTTAAAGTTCCTTCTGCAACAAGTGCGATTATTACCAATGATGGAATAGGAATAAATCCTGCACAGACTGCTGGAAATATTTTTCTAAAACATGGTTCAGAACTATGAATTATTCCTAGAGATCATGTTGAAAGTTGTTAATATCTGCTACTTGGAGCATACAATTTGCTTTCAGAATAAATATTGGTATTTTTTGTTGTAAAATTGAAATCAGGCATTGAACATAATATGAAAACACCAAGAGTCAATGGAATAATGAAAAGTGACTTTTTGGTCCTTTCTTGTTGTTCATACTCTTCATGTGAAGAGGCAATACTTACGAATTGAGGGTACTACCACCACAGAAGATCATACAGTCTTTGATTGCTACCTCATAGCACAAATAGGTAGTTCATTTGGGGTAAACAAATTATCCAAGTGTGTTTTATAATTGGAGGGTGCTTTCAAGAATATTTGGAAAATTAAAATTGACTGAATCTTACATGTTCATCTGTGTTAAAAATATAAAAGAATATGGATCATAGATGGTAGTTTGGCTTGATAGCATCTGATTTGCAGACTCATAGTTTGATTCTTAATTAAATATATAGTTTATGATGAAATCAGTAGACACATCAGTGTCTTAGCTGTCTTTTTATTATTTAGTTTTAAGTTTCAAACCTCATGTGTCAGATAAATTTCAGTTTAATATCAAATGAACAAAAGTGGAATTTTTCAATCTAAACTTTATGTATATAAATTGATGTACCATACCAAATTTTAATAGTGCTCTTGCAGAATTCAATACTTGTAATGGTGGGAATTGACAATATAGTAGAAGGATCCTTTGCTGAGCTATGCATTCCTTTATCAATCTCTTTTAATATAACTTTTAAAACAGAAATCTTTAAGAAATCACTTTTTTAAAGGATAATATTTCTAAGCAAGATTCAGGAAGAGAGTATTGTTGCAAAGAAGATGGGAAGATCAAAGCTCAAGGAAATGATGACTGGAAATGCTGATGAGTTATACTTATTGAAGACCCAACTTTAAGAAAGGGCTAAGATTAGTCACCTAAGTGAATAAGAAGCCAGGAAAGACAAGATGGTTTCCATCTTGATTTCATCATTGACCTAAAGATCGTTCATCACCAGGTTTTTTAATTTTTATGTATTTGCATAGTTTTGAGAGTCCCTCTTGCAATTGATTTCTAGTTTTATTCCTCCATGGTCCAAGAAGGTACTTCATATAATATTGGTATTTTTTAAAATTGTTGAGAGTTGTTCTGTGGCCTAACATATAGTCTATCTTGGAAAATGTTCCATGTGCTGATGGCTAGAATGTTATTCTGCAATTTGAGGGTAGAATGTTCTGTAGATATCTGGTCCATCTGTTCTATAGTGCTGTTTAAATTCTTTCTTGATTTTCTGCCTCGATGATCTAATTCCATCAGTGGAGCTGTTTTTTTTTTTTTTTACCTTCCTTAAGTCTAGTAGTATTTGTTTTATGAATCTGGGGGCTCTGGTGTTAGTTAGGTGCATATATATTTAGAAATATTATATCTTCTTGTTGAATCGATCCCTTTATCATTATATAATGATCTTCTTTGTCTTTTTCTAAATTTAAAGTCTGTTTTATCTGATATAAGAATAGCTTCTCCTACTCACTTTTGGTTCCCATTTAGGTGAAATGTTTTTTCACCTTTTTACCTTGAGTCTATGACAATCTGTGTGAGTTAAATGGGTTTCTTGGAAACAGCAAATATTTAGTATGTTTTTAAATCTATTCTGCCAATTTATATCTTTTCAGTGGGGTGTTTAGACCATTTATAGTCAATGTTAATATTGATATGTGTGATATTGTTCCAGTCATCATGTTGACTGTAACCTAGTTGCTTTGTATTGTCCTTTGTATTGCTGTTTTATAAGAGCTATGAGTTTTTACTTTCAAGTGTTTTTATACTGTTGAGTATTGACGTCTCCTTTTGATATTTAGAATTTAAGTATTTCTTGTAGGGATGGTCTAGTGGTGACAAATCCCATTAGCATGTGCTTGTTTGGGAAAGACTTTATTTCTTCTTCATTTATGAAACTTTGTTTTGCAAGATACAAAATTCTTGGCTGATAGTTATTCTGTTTAAGAAGATTAAAGTGAAGACCCCATTCCCTTCTGGCTTGTAAGGTTTCTAGTAAGAAGTCTGCTGTTAGTCTGATGGGTCTTCCTTTGTAAGTTACTTGATATTTTCACCTCACAGCTCATAGGAGTTCCTCCTTCATGTTGACTTTGGCCAGTCATATGACTATGTGCCTTGTTGATGTCCTTTTGCAATAAATCTCCCAAAGTTCACTGAGCTTCTTGTATCTGGATATCTAAGTCACTAGCAAGACCCTGGAAGTTTCCCTCTATTATTCCCTGAAATAGATTTTCCAAGCTTTTTGCTTTTTCTTCTTCTCCTTCAGGGATATCTGTGATTCTTATGTTTGGTCATTTTATATAATCCCATATTTCTCAAAGACTTTGTTCACTTCTTTGGATTCTTTTTTGTTTATTGTTGACTGGCTGTGTTAATTCAAAAAACTTGCCTTCAAGCTCTAAAATTCTTTCCTCTGCTTGGTCTAGTCTATTGTTAAAATTTTTCACTGTTTTTTGTATTTCCCTAAATGAATTTTTCATTTCCATAAGTTCTGTTTGTGTTTTTCTTTAAATATATCTAGCTCTTTAGTAAATTTTTCATTCGTGTCCTGAATTCTTTTTCTGATTTCTTTGAGATCATTTTCCATTTTCTCTTGGATCTCATGGAGCATCCTTATAATCCATATTTTAAATTCTCCATCTATAATTTCAGTATTTGGTCAGGATCCATTGTTAGACAGCTGATGTTATCCTTTAGGGGTGTCGTTACACTCTGTTTTATCACACTGCAGAGTTCTTGCACTGATTTCTTCTCATCTGGAGAAGCTGTCAATTCTTGTTTTTGAATTTTCCTTTGTTTAGATGGGATTTCCCTCCCCGCTTAATGGTGCAAGTGCAGCATATGCTGCATGAGGATCCTTGGTCTTTCTTGTGGGTACTTTCAGGGAGCTTATCTCTGAATAAATTCCTTGCTTATAGACAGCCTTAGTGTGGTGGTTTTCTCAAATACTAATTATTCGTAGACTATAGTGGTGGTGAACTATGTGTGTGGGCAGGTTTCCTGCCTCCTGTCAACAAGGGGAGATGGAGGTCTCTGGAATCTTATCTCTTTCCTCAGCGTGCATCTAACACTATTAAGTATATTGGGATGTCTAGCTTAGTCTCCAGGCCAGTAGGTGGCACTTGTGGGTAAGAGTTGGCTAATTGAATCAGCAAATGATAAAATGGGCTGTACAAGTTGACCTCTATGCCAGGAGATGCTTGCAGCAAAGAGCCAGGCATGGTGGTGTTTGTGGGGCCTATGCCTGGCCCTAGTCAATCAGCTCAATCAGAAGCACTTGGATGTCCCAGGCAATGTGTGAGGCCCTGAAGCTCCCAGGAGGTTTCTTCTTGTGCTCCACCACCTCCAGGCAGTTGTGGGGTGAAGCTGGATGGGGCTGAAGTATGCTCTCCAAAGGTGGGAGCAAGAACTGTCTCAACAAAGGCCAGGTCCTGGGCCTCTGGGGGAAGCCTCTAGGAAGAGGCTGAGGTGCCCCCACCATGCAAATGAACCTGCTTGTAGGGGAGAGGCAGTCCAGAATCCACAGACCAATCAAAGGACAACCATACTCAGGCAGCAAATTCGCTGTACCTTGTAAGCTTCTCCACCCAGAGCAGAATGCGCAGCTTGCCCAGCCATTCCTGTGGGTGGAGGGGTGGCCTGCATGTGCACTGCAGCATAGACCCACAACACACTCTCCTCTCAGTTCTCTCTTCCCACATGAGATCAGTTCACAAATCTTCCCTTCATGTCCCTGAACAAAATGATGAGTCCTGGGAGTATGGAGTCAGGCCTGTGGATCTGTTGGCAGGCCCCCTGAGTTCAAGTGCTGACTGTGACAGAAAGAGGCAGGCTGGTCCCAGGCTGCCCACAGAACACTCAGGCAGATCAAATGCAGTTACACTACAGTCAGGCCACTGGAAGGGGTATGCCTTCATCTGTGGGAGCAGCCAAGTGGGCAGCTCTGGGGAAGACTGGCAGGCATGGAGCTCACAGTCTGAACTCCCCTCAGTAACACCCATAGCTGCATGGTAAAACTTGATCTTGGGGCAGAGGAGATTGCTGGAGTTCCTGTCTCCCTCCTGGGGCCAGCAGTGAGGCAGCAGTGGTCTCAGGGCAGGACTTAGAGCATTGTGGAAAGGGCTCCTGAAATGGCTCTGGGCGCAGGTGCCCACGTGGGTTTGGAACTCTAGGTAAGTTCAAGCAGTGCCTCTGCATGATCTCCTGGCAGCTCCCCACCAATCTGGAGGCCTGTGAGGGTAGAGGAGCTCCTCTGAAGCCACAACTGTGAAGGTCTAAGGCAGGAGTACAGAGCCCCAAAGGTGTCCTGCTTACCACTTCCCTCAGTCTGCGTCTGGGGGCTGCTCAAGGCTCTCAGTGGGCCCGTGCAGGCAGTCTGGCCTCTACCTTCACCTTTGGTCTTGGTGTCTCCCTGTTGTCTCTCTGTTATCTTCAAGCATTCTTTCTGTGACATCTATCCAAAATATGGGGTTGGATGGATGTCCTGGTTGCTCTCTGAAGAAGAGGCATAGGCCAGCTGCCTCTAGCAGACATCTAGCTAGTCCCTTGGGGAAAAGAAAAAATTTTACATGAGCTTAGGACATGAACATACAATTCACCAAAATTACACGTTCAACACATGAAAAGATTTCAACCGTGCTAATAATCAATGAAGTATAAATAATAAGAATAAATTATATTTTTTACCCAAAAGATAGGCAAAAAGATTTTAAGTTAATAAAACTCGGTGTTGTTGAGCATCAGTTCTGTCTCATACTATTTGGTGGAGATATTTAGTGATACTATTCTGAATGTCACTGCAGTATTAATAGTTAAAATGCTCAGCTATCCCTCATTGAGAAATTTACTCTGAAAAGGGAATCGTTCAAGTTCAAAGTGACAAAATCTCAGTGATGTTCATCACAGTGTTGCTTAGAATAGCCAAAACAAACAAACAAACAAACACTCCAAAAAACTCCCCTTGGAAATGATATGAATGTTCATCAATGGTGCATTTGTTGTGTAGATAATGACACCTACATTCAATGCCATAAAATGTTGAACTTTAAAATATGGACAAGAAATTTTCTCCTTGACCAATTGTCAAGTGCTTAAAAGTAGATTACAAAACACCACTTGGAGAACAAAATATTGTACAGAAAGAGAGCTCTCAGGAAGCATGCTCATCCAAATATTTACAGTGGTTTATATTGAGTGGGAGGAATTTAAGTAATCTTCTCTTACACATTTTAAATGAAAATCAGAGCATGTAATATTTTACACATCTCCTCTGGTCCAATTAAATGAATCCTGTGCAGACATTAAAAGTAATGTAGAAAAAAGTTGAATGTCATGAAATGATGTTTATAATTTATTAAGCAGAGAAATATAAGTTACAAACTAATTTGTATAGTGTTTATCCCATTTTTATAATAAGTATAGAAATATACATCCACACACATACATTTGCAATTGAAAAATATTAGCTCAAATGTGTTAACAGTGGTCATCCCTGTGTGATGAGATTTTGGGTTGCTTTTTAGAAAATATTTTTGTTTTCTTTAATGAAGTGGTATCACTTTTAAATAAAAATTATTATAGCTCTCTCTTTAAAATTTTAAGATTTTATCTTTTTAAGATAAAATTGTCATAATCTGGACTTTGCGTGAAAACAAATTATTCCCTCTTAAATTATTTTTTTAGCTAATATTTAAAAGCAAGATGATAGAATGGTGAAGGAGGGGTTAGATTACAGATGGTGAAAACTGTACAATATATAGACTCCTGGTGATTCACAGGCACACATTATGAAATTAATCCCTTTCCAAGGTTTTAAAAAAAGCCTCTAGCTACCTTACATTGTATATAGAAAGAATTATCCCTTGGATGAACTCCCTCACCAACATTGACAACCATATATAAAGACAAATTTCCACCTAAGATTGGAACAATTAGTTGTCTCACAAATCCATAGCTGCATGAGCCCTTCTCAGCTTCGTGGGTCAAGAAGAATAAAGGGTTAAATTGGGCATTAAAACTGCAAAAAGGAATTTGTTTTAAACTGGAATTTGTTTTCACACAAGATGCTGAATCTTGCTCTGTTGTGAACTGGCATTTGAACAGTAGATGCCCTTTTTATAGAAAACCATGAGATTTCAAGTGCTGATTTTATTTCTGATTTGTTTTTCATTATTTCCTGAAGCTATTGATGTTTCAGAGGCAGTAGAGGAAGTGAGAGAGCCCTGGGAGAGTTTCAGGCTTTGAATTTCGGAACTCAACCATTCAGAGGTTCATACTCGCGTTCACAAAAACAATGTCACAGGGTTACTTTGGCCAATGGGGTGTTTTGTGTGAGGGCTGGAGCTTGG
The DNA here is from genome assembly GCA_008086735.1 of Cheirogaleus medius. Taxonomy (NCBI): domain Eukaryota; kingdom Metazoa; phylum Chordata; class Mammalia; order Primates; family Cheirogaleidae; genus Cheirogaleus; species Cheirogaleus medius. The sequence continues at coordinate 15,776,303 of VBSM01000272.1, read as the reverse complement.
GTCCCGTGCATGTTTGCCTCAGTAGCCTTCCACCCTTTCCACACTTCCCTTTTTCTCGTTCTTTTTCCCTTTATATCAACATGTTGTAGCCTGTGACACCAGCTAAATTAATCACTCACTGCACTCAGGGAAGTCACCGCAGGATATAGAATAACAAAGACAACAAAATTATTGCAAGGCTAGAGAGAAGGGACTGGCTTGTGAATAGACCAGCACACCCTCGCCAGCTGTGTCCTCATAGGGGCTGGAACAGCAGATTAAATCAGGGACTGTGTTTTATTCCATTTATGTGAATTTGAGAATGGCCACAATACAGTGCCAAAGACCCCTAGTGAAGGGAAATCTCTCTGGAACACCTGGCTTGTCAGAACTAAGGCTTTTTCTGCACCCAGGGGAGGCCTTTTGGGCTCTGCTTGGGCAGATCCAGCTGACTGATTGCTGAGCCATCAGGATCCAGAATCATACCTAAGCATCCTCAAGTCAGAGCTAACAGAGAAATCAAATCTTCAGCAGCCAAAAAGATGTGGTTTGAGTCCTAGTGAGCTTAGCCATCTGCATATAGCCCTACCTCGGAATGTGACTGTATTTGAAGAGAGTATGTAAACAGTTGACTAAATTTAAATGAGAACATTAGATGGGCCCTAATCCAATTTGACTAGTGTCCTTATAAGAGCAAATTTGGACACACAGAGAGACTCCAGGGACTTGTGCACACAGAAGAAAGACTGTGTGAGGACACAGGGAGAGGCAACCTTCTACAAGCCACAGACAGCCCTCAGAAGAAACCAAACCTGCTGACACCTTGCTCTTGGACTTCTCAGCTCCAGAACTGTAAGAAAATAAATTCTGTTATTTTCTGTGTTATTTTGTTATAGCAGCCTGAGCAAACTAATATGGGGTCCTAAAGAAAGAAATATTTTCTAACAAAGTGGCTGAGTGTCGTGCCAAGAGCAAGGCCTCATTAGAACCCCGACTCTACTATGTGGCCCTGGGCAACTAATCTCCTTGGGCCACACTTGCCTCATTTATAACCTGGGGAATCACAAAACCTGCTTCATAGGTTTGTGAGGAGCTTCAGTGAGAAACTGCACATAATATGTCTTTCCCAAGTGATAAACTATCCAGGAAATGGATGGGCTGCCTTGCACTAGAAGTTGAGTAGAGTCTAGGTTATACAGTCACAACATGCACTGGCTCTTAAAGGCTTCCACACGAATGTGGCCTTTACTTCAGCTCACATTTTGTTGGCCAAAGAAAGTCATATGGCCACACCTAACTTCATAAGGGTGAGGAAGTGAAATTCTACCATGAGCCTGGAAGGAGGAAAACTGAAATATTTGTTTTTAGCCCTAATGTCTATTGCTATTTTTTTGAAATATAAAGTTAATTCATGTTTATATTCTAACATGTTGATATTCTTCTAGAAAGTGACCTTATTAAGATAAAGAAGGTATTGTGGAGATGCTTATGAGATGGTGGAGGACACAGGGATGTCCACCACTAACGTTAAGTCAATGTGGTAACTGGTGCTTTTCACTGTCGGCCCCATCACCCTGCGCCACCTAGAGAATCTGACCTTCCCTCAGCCCCTTGAAGAGATTTCCTTTGGCCATGACTGATTGGGCCAGGAGTAGATACCTCACCCAAGATGATTTGATTGGACTAAGCCAATTAATTTTTATTTTTGGAATAAATTAAAACTAAAGGGCAGAAAGACCTTTAGTTATTTAGTTATGGGCCTATTTCCTCTTTCCTGATAGGCTTCTATTGGGAACCCCAATCCCAGGAACTGGCGGCTGTGGTTTAGGTTCAGAACCCTTTTCTGTGTGTGGCTTCAACAGCCTGGGCCCATCTAGCAGGCTCTCGATCCACTTTGTGTGACTCCACCAAGATGATACTGAATGATGCTAGAACGGAGCTATCATAGAAAGAGTCTTTTAGTTGGGGGAGCAGGTGGAGGACACAGTCTCAGAGCTTCTTTCCAACTCTAAGAGTGTGTGACTCATTTCCAGGGCTGAGTGTGTGCCTGTGGTAGACACACACAGTTATAAGATGGGACACTCCTATAAATGGCATGTGTCTCAGTTTCTTATATTCCTATAACCTGGTTGTATATGTCCTGTCACTGGGTGAGTCACCTTCAGTAAAGCATTTACCCCATGCAATGAGAACTTGAAGTAAGGTACCAGGGTTTGGTATTTTCTTGGAACTTTCAGGGAGTACCAGGAATATTCTGGGATACAGACCACTGAACAGTCTGCACAGCATGTGCTGGTAGTTGTGAGTGAGTCAATGTGTGTACATGTATGTGTGTTTGAAAATGTTTGGCTCTGAGACTGTTCCTGCCATTAGCGCCACCTCCCTCTCCCTCACATGGCTTGTTGGAGTCCTTTTATGTTAACACCCTCTGTAAGAAGCCTTCAGTTTGGTAGCATTGCTCACTCCTAACTAATGCATCAGAAAACAATGCATATCCCTGCCCACTGGTAATCAGAGCAATTAGTTAACAAGTACTTTTGCATTTCCTCCAGGGTGGACTAATTAAAAGGCTTCCATGCTGTTGTCAGGAATGGACAAAGTGTGTTTTGTACTACTTTTTGGAGAAGCTGAAAACTTGATTGGGTTCTACATGGAAATATTTTCAACATTGCTCATAGGATTCATCTCACCTCTGCCCTTTCAAGGCAGGCTCCATTGTTGGCCATTGATTGATAAGGCAAGGCAAACAGTAGGCACGAAGCTTACATCTGTTATTATGAAAACAGGAAGTCTAGAGCTACAGAGCAGTGGTTCTGAAACTTTAGCACTCCTCAGAATCCCCTGCAGGGCCTGTTAAAATCACAGTCTGCTGGACCTACCTTAGAGTTTCTGATTCAGTATGTCTGGGATGGGCCCTGAGAAATTGCACTTCTAAGTGCCCAGATGATGCTGATTCTGTTGGTCTGAAGACCACACTTTTAGAATACTGCTATAGAGAAGCGCTTTTCTTTTCTTGTTCCTGCAGCTCCTTAAGGTAGCAGGAGCACTGCTTTTCTAGCGAAGCCAAGAGAGAGAATCAGCCTTAGACACTGTTATTTTGCAAGATGAAACAGATGCTAATGGATACTGAGGTGGAAAGGAAGTAAACTCTGAGTTTAAATCCTAGGTCTGCCGCATTGTAGTCATGGGACCTTCAGCTGATTATTCATTTCTCTGATTCTCAGTGTCCTTATCCATAAAATGAGGGCATGAGCCTCACAAAACTCTTGTGAGGCTATGTAAAGTACATGTGCAGGGTGTGACATGCCCTCAGTGCCCAGTGAAGGATAAGCCATTCTGGTATCTTCCTCTCAGCTTTTCCTCCAGATCCCTGGACAGTTTCGAGTGACTTATTTCTTCCTCAGGGTTCATGTAATGTTCATGTGATAGATGTCAGGCACAATTTACTTTATGCTACAGTGTATTTGTTAAAAAGATTGTGTAAGGTAAATCATCTCTAAGAAATAAAGGACAAGCTATTACTTTTCCAGGAACTTTGTATGCAGGGAACATTTTAATGAACAGAAAAAGAAAATAGCTCCAAAATTTATTTTCTTTTTTTAAATATTTTTTAGAAATGAGATCTTGCTGTGTTGCCCAGGCTGGTCTCGAAATCCTAGCCTTAAGTGATCCTCCTGCCTCAACAACCTGAGCAACTGGGATTATAGGAGTGAGCCACCACACCCAACTCCAAAATTTACTTTCTTCCGTGGAAAGTTGTTAGCATAGGGAGAAGAAACATGTTGATATGGTACTACTTTCTAAATTCGTGCATCAAAAGCTTGAACACATAGCCAATTTATACCAAAAGACTATAGTAAAAATATATTTTTAAAAAACAGCCCAGTGACAGAAGAAATTTCTCGAAATAAGAGTATAAAAGGGTATGGAGTTAAAAAATATTTGTTTAAGGTGAACTAAGTCTCAAGAGATAAAAAATAAACTATTACTTTGCCAGGGACTCTGCATGCAGTCCCAATTTTCAATGCTTACATTCTGTCTTCTCAAATCCTACTCTAAGTTATTAATCCTGCTCTTGGTGCTGACGAAGTAACATCACCTGAAATAGAACATCTCCCATAGTTACACCTCCTTCCTACCAGCTTACTCAGAAACTTTAGTGGTTTTAGTTAATTATGACTGTAGGGGTTTTTTATCAAATAGCTATATTTTCTTAAGCCCTTATTATGCGCCAGACTTTGGCTATGTATTTTGCATATATTATCTTCAGTAATTCTCACAACAACTTAGTAAACAGGACATTAAAATTCCCCCCAATTTATGGATGGAAAACTGAAGTCTGGAGAAGGAAATGACTTGCCCAAGTTCCTAATTTCTGAAGCAGGGCTTCAAATTCAGGCCTGCATGATGTTTTGAACATCTACAAGGGCTTCCTAACCTACTCACCTCTTTTCCTCTCTATTCAAAGGACATAAAATGCTGGAGGGATAGTTTTGCAAAAATTCAACCAAATTGGATTCAGTTGTCAACTCCCCCCTTATCACAAGCAACCTAGTTTTTCATGTGTATGGTCTATGTCCCAGTGAAACCTGACTATGCCCAAACATTAGAACTGTACTTCGGGTCTGATAAAAGAGGTATTAGACCACAGAAATCTCTTTCATGCCTACATATCTTCAGTCTCTGCCAGGGGAGTGCCTGGCATTTTCTAAAGGGAATGCCAAACAACTAAATTTCACAGAACCCGTGCTAGTCTGTAACTTCTATTAGGGGAATCTCGCCCTTTTGGAGTCAAGGTCTTGAAACTGAGATGAAAAACGAAGGCTGATATTTAGAACTACTTAGTATTCAATAGCATAACTTCCCAAATACACACAAATTTAATGCACTTTTGATTGATCCCATAATTACAAAATTTGTTTCAAGCCGTTATATTATCTTCTTATTTGACACAATATGGCACAATTTTGTTGTAGGATTGAAAACCAAATAAGACAACTACAGTTGGTAGCATTTCAAAGAGATATTCCCTTTAAGATGAAATCAATCCTGTTTCAAGTTTATTCCCCTGATTTATGATCGAGGCTCTAGGGGTGTATTTTGCTGAAAAATGTCTTTTTGATTTTTTAGAAATTCTTTAGATTAATATGCAGCTCTCATTGCAAGGCAAATCTAGATCTGCTTTTATGTTTCCTCTTTCCCCAGGCTGCAACTAGTGTCTACCTCTCCAGGAGAGACAGTCCACTCATTCCTGATTGAGGCTTGATATTCCAGGTCAGACAGCAAAGAACTCGTCGACTCATTATCATTTAGAGCACGTCACACTTTGTCTATTTACATTGACTGAATACATATCTTTGCTTGATAATATGTCCAATATCTTGGTTTTGACATTTTATTGCTGTCTAATTTTAATTCTTCTCCAGAAACACACACACATGTACTCACACACTGTGCACCATATCATATTATCACAGTTCTCAACATAACAAGAAAGCAATCCAGTGCTTTGATGTATTTCTGAGTATAGTTTCAGCATTTATTTCATTTCATTTGAGGCTTTCCTTCATGTCTTTCCTTCTGTTTCAACTTAAAGGGCAATGGACTTTCCTCTTGTGTTCTAACTACTGGCATGTTTTCAATTCTCCCCTCTCCAATTCTTCTTTCACAGATGCAAACTTGTTTATCTACACATTTCAGATCTATTTCCCAGAGGTAGGTTTGTGCCCTTCTCCCCATCCTGTGAAAACACAAGGAGGTACAGAATAAAATGAATTTTTCCAGAAACTTCTTTGTAACACTTGTTGGACACCAAATAATTTTCTAAACACCTAAACAAAAAAGGTATCTGCCTATCAAGTGTTTAGCACTTGAAGGACACACATTTGTGTTGGCTTATTTAGAGAGGAAACATCTTCATTGTACTTCTTTAGATTAAATTTGGACTGTAATTCACTGGATTGAACAGGATATGTCGATGACAGAATGATTAGAAGCTTTGTTGGTAAGAAATGGGAGTGTCTTTTCATGATATTAATTACAGTCTAACTAAGGCCAACTGTTTGCCTTTTGCTCCTCTTAACACTTGAAAAGAAATCTGGACAATATGGATTTCATTTAGCCAGTTATCAAGAGAAAATATTACAACACTAGATCAGGGGTCAGCACCCTGTGGCCACAGACCAGACCAGGCCTTTTGTACACAGAGTTTCACTGGAACTCAGCCACATCCACTGGTTTACACATTGCCTGGCTGCTCTCATGCTACAGCAGCAGAATTGAGTAGATGAGACAGGAGCTGTATGGCCCACAAAGACTGAAACTACCTGGTTCTTCACAGATGTTTGTCAACCTCTGATATTGGTATTCAGAGGTGGTGATATTTTTGAGCCTTTCTTTCCTAACAGAATGAATCGGTCAGTCAGGCTTGTTCATGAGTCTCGAGAACACAGAGATTTCAAGAGATGTTGTTAAAGGCTCCACAACGGGGCAGATTGTGCACAAAAGAATGGTCCCTGCGTAGAATTTATAAAGACATCCCATTTTACTCAACCAATATGATAAAATGCCTCTAAAAAGGGTAAGTATATAATTTATTATTGTTTTAGAAAGTAAAAGGGTCACTATTAATAATTTGGTGGAGACAGTGGACACAAACTGGAACTCTCCCAGGCAAAACAAGATATGTGTTCACCCTAAAATGGTACATCGCTGCACCAGATTCAGTTAAATCCTAATATGAAAGATGAATACATATAATTTTAAGTTCAGTCCTACTAAAAGCATACTCATCCGCAGAACCTTTGCAACTGGAATTTTTATATAACTATTATGGATCAAATAGGTGTTTCCAGTTCATTTGGGGAATTAACATAAGATTCTTGGCCATCAGAAAATAGTATGCAGTAATCAATACAGCTTTTGAAGAAAAAAATTGAGCTTGAATAATTCTTGCTATGCTAGCCCACCTGGACAATGAGAAAGTAACAGGTATAAGTTATCTCGATTTTTACTGACACTTCAGTTGTGTCCCAAATGATTGGCAAGCTATAAAATAATGGCTTTGACCTTTCCGTCATGCTCTTGAAGGGCAATGTGCTCAGATTCCACTGATCCACACCAGCATGGTGTGGGAAGAAGGGAGATGGAGAGAACCAAGAGGACAAAGATCCTCAGATTCTTTGTTTAGGATTGAAGTTCTTAAATATTTATCCTCTACACCTAAACAACCCTAAAGCAAAAAATACTTATATAAATATAGTCCTTCACCGTTATTCTGGTTTATTAATATTTTGCAGTAAGGTCTCTAATTGATGATTCATTCTACCCTCAAAAAAGTAATAAAAGATATTGGAAACTGCCATATATTGGTATCTTTAAAGGTATTCTCCCCAATAGTTCTGTTCAACTTCTGTATGGATAAAGAAACTTAGTATGTGCCTCTTATATTTGAAGATGCTACTAGTAGTCATAACAACTAATATTTGTATGGGACTTTATCTTTTATAAAATACTTTCAAATATATTGTCCTACTTGATTCTCACTATTTGCCAATAAGTTAGTAAGGCATGATTATTACCTCTGTTTCCTGTGGATAAAAATGAGACTCAGAGAGGTTAAAGGACTTATTCAGGGACACAGAACTAATAAGTACTAGTACTAATATTGGTCTAGGCCTTCAAACTTCAAGTCCTAGGCCATTTCACTGAACAATATTGTTTTCTAAATTGTTTTGAAAGATTATTATGAATAATGCTAAAAATTAATTGAAATGGAAATGAAATTGAATTGTTGGAGAAGAGGTCAAATAAGCATGAAACTTAATATAAGCTGGTTACACATACTAAAGGAAAAATCTAGGTGCCGCAAGTTAAATGTGAACCATCATTGTGGTTTTACTGTAATCAAAGTCAGCAAAGATGGAAGGAGGCACAGTGGATAAGTAGTTAAGAAATATACATTAATTATTTGTTAGATAGATTTGAAGTTTAAGACATATTTTATCCACTTGATGCTATCTTCTAGGCCTGGCTGCATATAATAGAAAGTGCCCAAATAACAATGGCATAAACAGATAGAAGTTTATTTCACCAACAAAGGAAGTCTGTATATAGGCAGGTAAGGCCTGCATGGAACTTTAAAGAGTCACCCAAACCCCTTCCAATTTTCTGTTACCTACATCCCTAATGTTCAAAATGGCAGGTGAAGCTCCAGCTATAACATATATGTTCCAAACAACAAAAAAGAGGAAGAAAGAAAAAGAGTGCCCATCTGTCTTTCAAAGAGATCTTCTAAAGGTGACACATTACCCTTTGACTTATATTTGTTTGCATAATTTTCTCATATGGTTATATACAGCTGCAAGGGAAGCTCGAAGATGTCGTCATTAGCTGGTCCATTTAAATTATGGTCTTGTTACTAGAAGGAAGGGAGAGATGCAGATTGGAGGCAAATAGCATTCTCTATCATGCTCTTCTTTAAAAAGAATGGAGTAATTCAGAATCTGTTTTAGAGAAAAGGGAAAAAATTGTGTTGTGATTTCCCCCCCTTGCATTAGGCTCTTTACATACATTATACAACAGCCCTGAGGTCAATGTTATTAGTCCATATCACAAAGAAAAACACTAACCCACAGAGAATAAGCAACTCAATCCAGCTTATATTAATATAATTAATAAATGTGTTATAGAAGCCCCCTTTTTTCCACTATGCATCCTTATCTCCCTAGTTTTTTTGATGAAAACTTAGTAAATAGAAAAATAAATTGAGGAAAATTTCAATGATTGGTTGAGAAAACAGGATTTAGAAAGGGCATGCATTTGTTTATGTATTCCTTCAGGAAATGTTAATGGCTCCTACATGTCCCACTGTCTTCAGGTAGACGCTTGTTTGCTTTTTAAGAGAAACCAAAATATTAATGAACAAGAATCAGAATGTTTGAAGCAGTGGAATTTGCAGATCATGTTGTTGGACCTCTTCATTTTACAGAAGAGGAGAAAATGAGGTCTGGTATGATGAAGTCGTTGTCTTTTACTTCTCAACAGAACAAAGGACAGGAAATGGATCCCTCTTTAAACTAGAATGGAAGCACTGTGTCCCAGGATCACGTGATATGGAACATATCACTGAAGGAGGTCATGGAATCTCAAATCCTGGAGATGTTCAAGAAGAAATTAGGAAAGTATCTGTTCTAGAGGGTTCCCATTTTCCTGGGCCGGCTGACTGTTTCAGACCATTTCCAGCTCTTTGATGCTGGGGCAATGCTGCTCCCTGCATCTGCAATGGGGCTGAACCCCACTTTGATTCAAACCAGGGCTTGATGTGTTCATGCACATGGTTAAAAGATATTTTTAAATAGAGAAAGACTAAAGTAGGAATTACTTTCTTATCTTGTTTAAAACAGATTTCTAAACGTAAGAAAACTACATTATGTGTTTAGAATTTCATTCATTAGGGATATTTCCTGCCTTCTCCCTTTTTCTGGCTCTGTTTATAAGCATTTAATTATAAAGGCTTCATTTTACTATAGTTATCACAGTTCGATTTAGACAGAAGTTGATGATCTTTTGTGTAATTCCATGGCCCTGGGCATCCCATGACTATAGAATCATCTCTGGAGTTGGCAACTTACCAAACCGACTTTCTACCAAGAAAGGCAGAGCAGGGGTGGTAGTAGCAAATTGTAGCAGTGGTAGGAGCAGCAGCTGCTGCTAAAAGCAGCAGAAGTGTTCTGCCAAAAGATGGAAATTCAATCTGTGTATTTATACTAATGGGACATAGGCAGGCCACGCCAAACATAGAGTCATCCTTTTCCCAACATTCAAAATAGGGCATAATACATTGATGTCATGATGCGTATCTAATTAATTTATTTTTAAGGAGTCCAATTCTATCCCAGGGTTCCTGTTTATATAATTCTAGTATTTTTAATTGTTCTGGCATTGGCCACTTTGTTGAATAAAAATGAGAGGGAGGAAGGAAGGAAGGAAGGAAGGAAGGAAGGAAGGAAGGAAGGAAGGGAGGGAAGGAGGGAGGGAGGAAGGAAGGGGAGGAAGAGTAGATTGGGGCTCAGAAAATGTTACCCTAAAATATGGTGCATTGACATGAAACAGCCTCAAGGTCTCTCTGACCTTCTCCCCAACTCCTGTCTCCCAATCCTCTGTTGCTCTTAAAGCACCATATGACGCTGTTCTCTAAGGTTTCCTTATCAACCTAGAAACTGGAATTGCCAAAGAGGAGCACAATTGCCTTCAATCCCTTCCCTGAAATGTCACTAACCAGAGAACATTAAAACTCATGTCACAGAGGAAGAGACTGAAAATTAAACACCACATCTGGAGCCCAGACAGACTTTGTCCCACACCATTGTCTACTCATCATTCTATTTAATTTCCAAAGAAAATTATTTACTAACCATCATCTGAGCATTGGGACCATTTATTTCCCCCTAAAAATAATTTACTGTCCCCCCGATTGTCACACCTCCCTCATCTCCCCTTCCACTATGAAGAAGGGTGTGTAAGTATCTGGACACCATTGGGTAACCATCCTCCTGCGGTTCCCCTGTGCTGTGCATGTTAAAATTAATTTGTATGTATGCCTTTTTCTCCTATTAATCTGACGTTTTTCAGTTCATTTTCAGCAAGCCTTCTGAGAGGGAAGGGGAAGTTTTCCCTTGGCCCCTACAGAAGGAAGAATGGAAGGAATAAATGAACAAATGGAAGGAAGGAAAGAAGGAAGAAGAAAAAAGGAGAAGGAAGGATAGAAGAACTATCAAAACTTATAACTTTTTTATTTGATGCATTTTTACTGAGCTAAACAATTGTGTTTTTTTCCTTAAAACTATTAATATTAACCAAAAAATCTTCCTCCACAGCTGGAGCCACATAGGAAGGAAAAGTGAGTGTGCATATAGAGGACTACTGCCTTGAATTTTGTCTATAAGCCTAGTCCCCTCAAGTTCTTCTCACTTCTCATCTATGCTTTCAGTTTGATTTTTTTTGTTTCCCATCTTCCTGCCTTCAGGGCAAGTACAGAAAGGTAGTTGGGACCCTGACAATGCCAAGTAGCAAGAATCTGAGTTTAACAAGGTTTGAAAATTTGAATTTATGACAGGTGACATCAGCTTATAAAATCTGTTTTTGTTATTTTCAAATCACACTCATCGAGAAATATATTGGTGTCACAAGACATTGAAAACAAAGTATATTTGATCCATTTTAAATAGGAAAAAATGCAATCCCAGGCATTTTTGTAAACATTCCTTTTAAATTTGGTAAAATGCCTTGAACCCATGTCTCAGGAGATGAAAAACTGGAAACCACTTACTTTTTCATCTTAGATGAGTAATAATATATGACAGTTAAGTAAGCTGCTGATATTTATTTTAATTTTGGTCTAATATTGTTGGAGAAGGGACAAAGACGTAAAAATTGACAGAATGATTGCATAGCTAACCACCCTACACCCAGTTATTTCCAAGTTAGGTTTGATGTTCCCCAAACCCTCACCATCTTACTTCACTTCCTAAGAAAAGGTGGGATACCACCATTCTGAAGCTTCATAAGACCTCTGCTTTTAATATGTTTGTTTTTATTTTTTGAGGGGAAAACCCCTCCACAAAATAAAATATTGGATCACTCTCAAACCTCCTTACTTTTCTGTTTCTTCTCTGGCATTTCATCCCAGTTTGGATTGAGGAGGCAAAAACATCAGGGAGATGGTGTTACCCAACTGAAAAAAAAGCTAATGGGGACTATGTTCTCATATTACCAGAGGTTAGCAGAGAGCTACTTTAATATGACAGCTAATATAACTCATTGATGCGATTACTCAGAAAGAAGAATGCCATTGGTGTCTAGTTACATCCCAGCGGTTACAATTAGATAGGCCAGATGGATGGGGTCCAGCGAGACAGGCTGAGAAACCTGCAGACAGGTCAGCGGGGACACAACTGGGGCAAGGTGGACTTCATGAATCAGGCAGAAGAAAAGGTGCCCTAATTAATTATAGGTGTTTTAATCCTGAGGTTCTTAAATAAGACCTGGATAAAAAGAACTACCTTTTGGCTCTACTTGCCAACTCCAAGCGAAATATTTTGAATTAAGCCATTTCCCATAATGGATCATGACTATGGACTATTAAAGTTATCTTTAGGTTGACTTTAAAAATAATAAAGTTGAAAGTCAAGGCCTCCTTAGAAAAGCAGTATACTGCTCTTGGAGCAAGTCTGTGGTTGTAGAATTACCCTGCTTCCATCAGCAAACATAAATGTGGTCAGAGATATAGAGAATGGCAGGGCTGAAAGGGACTTTAAGCAGCAACTTGTCTGAACCCCTTATTATACATATTAGAAAATCCCATCAAATAGGGTCCCCACAGGAAACAGAAGGCACATTTGAAAAAACATAATTAAAGGGAATTTTTTGAAGGGACTATTTACAGAGGTCTGGGTAGAGTTGGGGATATTAAAGCATTCTGGGACTAGCAACAGTGGGAAGCTTTTACCACTCCTCAGCTGAAAAGGCAAAAGAGGGAGCTACAATCTGGCAAGAGCTGAAGCTGTGGGCATGGGTCGCCTAATGGGAGTGGAGGCCATAAAGAAATAGCCACTGCCTAATCACAGTCCCGCAGGGAGTATGTGTGTGTGTGTGTGTGTGTGTGTACCCACCCTCTCCCCTCAAACCCTCTGATCTCCTGCAGGGGACTCCCTTGCACCAAACCCAAGGAGAGGCCAAAGGGTAAGAAGGGCGCCACAGAGATCAGCTCCCAGGGCTCAGAGCAGAGCAGAGCACTGAGCACAGGGAGATGGACATGCTTGAAGCTCTGACTCAAGGGGGGGGGGCAAAGGCAACATATGTAACCTAAACATTTGCACCCCCATAATATGCTGCAATAAAAAAAATAAAAATAATTTTAAAAATAAAAAGGAAAGAAAATATCTTTTATCATTATAATATTGCTTGTGCAGTGCAGATGCTCCTCAACTTACAATGGGGCTATTTCCCCCCCCCGCCAAATAAAACATTGTTAAGTTGAAAATATTGTAACTTTAAAGTGCATTTACACACTTGATGGGTTTATCCAGACATAATCCCATCATAAGTCAAGGAGCAAAGGGAATACATATCACTTTGACACCATTGTAGAGTTGAAAAATTTTAAGTCAGGGACCATTTGTATTTACAATTATAAAACCATAAAATAAAGACACATTGTTTTATAAAAGAATTTTATAATGCTATGAAAAGAGATAAATCACAGAAAGAAATGTGACCACATGGGCACATAACATATGCGTGTATACTGCACATGTAATGCTTGTACTTTCCTCAAATATAGACATCCTTATTCTCATTGATGTGAGCCAAAGAAAAGTTGTATATTTTTTGCTCTTAATACTTTTCTTTCCCAAACAAACAGTATGAAACAATGGAATAAAAAAGATGTTTGAGATTTTGGGGAAAGGTTCCTACACACTGAGAACAGATTACGGAGAGGATGATTTGGAAGACAGAATAAATGGAAATGTTGAAATGAACATTGATTAATTAAATTTGGGCACAGGTCTCATAATGAAAGCACAGTTTCTGGAAGCCCAATAAATTCAATGGTATTTATGAGCTAGTATATTTTCAATATTATTGCATGTTGATTTTGTAAACATCAGGATTATCTGCATTCTAGAATAATTACTATTGCCATAGGCCTAAAAGCTTAGAATTTTAGAAAATTGATGATGGAGTGTAGGGAACACAAAAAGAAAGAAGGAAAAGCATTTAAATGTTATTTAAAAGATACTTCTTGACTTCTTAAATGCAACCACATTTACTTGTTTGGGGAGGTAGGAGGTGAGACATCCATGCCTCAATTTAATCAGCTGTTTCCAGCAAGTTTTGCACTTAATTAAATTGCTTAGAGTTTTTCTAGTAATCCCTCCAACACATAATTTAGGGATGTAGGTATTGATTTTTATTGTTTTCTCATTTCTAAAGCAAAAGAATCAAAAAGAGTTCGGAAGATTTAATTCATTTGTTTTTCTTTTATAAGTGGATGTTGCTGGTTTTTTTCAGAATCCCATTTATAAGTGGATGTTGCTGGTTTTTTTTCAGAATCCCTCTTTTAAAATCACATGTAGCCTGACTTAACTCAACAACTTGGACTGTCTACATAATTAAACCATTTCCCCATATTAGCTAGATTTAGACAAATCAACTCCCTATTTATGATATAAATGTAAAAAATACCCGTTAAAGCCAGTAATTCAATGTGACCCTCTGCTGAGACACACGGTAGCCTGTCCTGCATCACTCCTTCAGGCTCCCTACCACATGGAGCTGCCGGAGTGGGAGCCCTGGGGCAGATAAGTGTGGTGAGAAGAGGTTTGCTTTTAAAAAAGTTAAGCGGAGCTCTTGCCTACATGAGGTCAAGTTGAAAGAGATGAATGGGTTTAATAATCAATTTTCAGTTGATAAATCCCTGGCAGATATTGACATTTACTTTCGAAAAGCAGATGTAAATGCTCGTCTCTGGTTGAACAGATGAAGTGGACCGTGGCAATGGCAGTGATGGGGCAGGAGTGAGCATGGCTGTGGGTGGTCACACCAGGGTCTAATCCCGACACCACTGCTCACTAACTAGGTACTCTAGCACGAAATCCTTCAGAGACTGATTTTCTTCATCCATAAAGATGGGAATAACAATAACACTTCCCAAGGGCATTGTGAGGCTCAAATAAGATAGCTTGTATAAATTGGCTAGTACATACAGGTGCCCATAACCATTTTTGAATAAACAATAATTTGGGTTAATTTAGGTTTTAGGATTAACTAAGTTATTACATATACATATAAAATTAGCCCAAATAGTTTTCTAATTTGGTTTTTAAGGACTACCTGAATAACTATTAATTTTTTTTCTCTGCTACACCTGCTGAGAACCCACTTAGCTGGTTTTTGTATTTTAAGGCCAAGCTGGGTACAGAGAAACTCAATTGTCTTTCAAAATGGTGTTAAATAAAAGAAGTCACCAGCTCCCTAAAGTTGTGTCCAGGTAAAACCAAAATGATGAGCCCTCTGAGAATATCTGAGTGAGTGGAGGTGAGGGTGGGGGTCCAGAGTAAGATCCAATTCTGGGGTGAAATCATCTGGTGCTTTCTCCCCAGGGAAGCCACATCCAAGGCACTAGCCGAAGGAGCAGCAGCCAGAAGGATGGGACATAAAGGAAAGAGACAGAAAAGGCCTAGAGATGGCCATTGAGCAGTCATCCAGGTTGGGATGAAACCATGATAGAGGATGTTACTTTTTCAGAGGACAAATGTGTTCTGGGAAGAGAGCAGTGGCCTAAAGCTACCCTTAGGACTTTCATACTTAAGTTCCTCAATTCATTCTCTTGCGTTTTGAGTTGTCTAGCATGTCACACATTTCCTAAGCATTAAAACCTGAATATTCCACTATGGGAAATGTATTACAAATATATAGGTGAATAAAATCTCTCATCAGTCCTTCATGATAACTCATTTTTGCATTCAGAAAGGAATTTGATGAGCTATTGAGCAAAGCCACAGGAACAGTTTAAGAAGACTAGGACTTGCATCCCCTCACTGCTACCTACTAGCTATGGACTGTCAGACAGTGGTTGACAGCCCTGAGCCTCAGTTTTTTATCTACAAAGTGAGATAAAAATAAAACCTACCACATGAGGGTGTGAAGATTAAATACGTTAACATATTCTGTAGTGCATCAAGAGTAATAGGCTCTCAATATGTGTAGAATGGCATTTATAAGCAGTTCTCATGCCCTGCTCCTTGACAAAAGATGCTAAAGACAACAATGATATCCTGGGTTTGAACTGTCCCTATCAGCTCTGGTGTTTTGTGTGAGAGAGTAAACCAAACAAACAGACAAAATAACTTACCAGCCAGCTAACTAATGAACTGCCTAAAACCTGGCTTTTGCTTTTCTTGGAAGAAGGAGAAAGTCCTTTCTCTTCCCCTCTTCTCCCAGAGCCTGTATGTGCCCACATACCCAACACCCTCATCACTGGTGGCTTCCACTTCAGCCTGATTCTATGACGGAATCTCCTTCATATGCGTGAGATACTTATTTCACTATATTGTTTCCTCAAAAGTTTAGCTACAGTTTGAATACATATCTATGACCTCTTCTGACTTAGTAACAAGTGAATATATAATAAGGGCCACCTTTGCTCTCGGTAAAGACAAAGAGGTAGACGAGACAGGACCACAGTCGGGAAGCCTATAGATGCTGAATAGCATTTGAACAAATATAAATAGTGAGTTAAATGCAGATGATGCTGAAGTGGAAGGAGGTTCTCTCTGTGTGGCAGAGTGGTCAGGGAGCATCCACTGGTCAACCTTATGAATGGTATCTTTAAAGAGGTTAACCTTATGAATGGCCAGCTTTAAAGAAAAGCAAAGTCTTATTGCAGGGGATTACTTTATAAACAAGCTCACCCTGCATCCTGTGTCTCCAGCTTTTGGGTGGACCCAAGAAGATGGAGCTAAACATGGAGAAAAGCCTTTCTTGTTCCACAAATCAGAGACAATAGCTTTGTTCCTTGTTTTTGTATCTTTTATGGAGAAATGCTTATGTACTCCATATGTTTTCCATAAAGCAGGATTCACGCACTTACTTTGTTTCCAACTCTTACCCCTACATTGGATTTTACTGCTGTTATTTTGTTGTTAAATCACTGTGGAGTTTGCTGCATTAGAGCTAAGGAGGAAATGCATTACAATGTAGAGGACAGCCTTGCAATTTCCAGCAGGAGCTGTCTGAATGAACACATTGTTTCCTTTTATTTCTCTGGAAAGATCACACATTATAATCACTATATACAGTATACTGTGTAAAATGATCTTTGTTTGTTTTCTACAATAGATACTGTGTCATTTAATTAATTTAGACTAAAGAAAAGCAATCAACATTCAGTAACAACATTCCCTTAGGGGATACAAATGAAAATTTTTCCATACTCTACACAGCAGTTAGAGCAAAGGAGGTGCTGATATTTATTTATGAACATCAGTGCTCATAGTTGCAAGACAGAACTCTGTCTGTTTCAGCAGACAGACATGTATGAAAAGATCTTGGGTATTTTACAGATCACTGCAAGGGCTGGAGAAACACACTTAAGGCTAAGCAATTAGAGACAACGGCCACAATCATGCCAGAGAAAAACCATCACTGCACCCACCAAACACAAGATGATGCCATTTAAGCTGCAGCCACTGCACCACCTGGAACGTGGTCACTCTGAAACTATCAACCACCATTGGCACTAGAGAAAAGGTCTATGTGGTGCCTGCTTCTCTGCATCTTTGGTTTCTGATTCTGTCTGGTGTTGTTGAGTCTGATTCTTAGAGGCCAAGTCATAAGCTCCTGCTATCCCTGCAAGAGAAGCTAGGAAAGCAAGGATATGCCAGTTTCTACTTTTACAGTTGTGCTGGGCTCTTCCTGTCTCTGAAACTCAAAAGGCTGGGAAGACCCCAAGTATATGAAGCACTACACAGAAAAAAAAAAAAAAAGACAAATGTCCCCTCAAATGAGCATTGCCAGGAATAGGACCTCCAATGCTCTCAATTCCTCAATCACACCTACAGAAGCATGTCAGGCCCTTCCCTTGAGCTAAACAGGTAGCCCAGCAGCCTGGCCCTTTTTGGAGAAAGGGATGAATCACCCCTGGTAAGGATGAATGCAGGAAAAAAATGTCCCACGATACTGTACTTGATCTAACTGAGCTGAATAGAATTTGTTGCTCTAGTGTCAGAATTCTTCATTTTAAGCTGATCTTGTTCAGATTTTAAATTGGGTGAAATTTCCTATTTTATGCCTCTGTCTTTACTAAGAACAGCATGTTCTTTTTGATGGGCTCAGGAAACTAAAGATTTGGATTTGCAGCCAGGGTTTGAAAAAGAAAACCTAAGAAAATGTGATTCCTTTTAGAACTTTTATTTGACTAGTAGAGCCCCAACAACAATTGGTTTGGAACAACAGTGATAAAAAGTCAGTACAGGGCAAAAAGAAATCCTGGCAGTGGGTAAAAGGACCAGATAGTTTACCAGGCATTTATGGAGCTCAAGTCCAAGATTCCAAGGTAGGAGATAATCAAATATTCAGCTGCCTCTTCTGTAATTGCATTTAAAAATTTCATTCTATTCACATAATTTTTTCCCTACTGTCTGCTGCAAACTTGGGTTGATATAATTGTTTTTTTATTAAGATAGATTGATTGGTCAAAGTGTTAATTTTAATCCCTGGGTTTATTTAAGAGAAGGCAGTTTAAGCATACATGTTGTTCAGGATGTTTATGGAAGATGAGGCAAAGGAGCCAAGATAGCCAGGAGGAAAAAAAATACCTCTGCAGTTTAGCACTCTTGTCCCTGTAGGATCCTTCTTTATATTATGGAAATTTCTGCAGAACTTAGGCCATGAGTATTGAACAGATTTCACCTTCCACAGCTTCTCATTGACCTATAGCACAATATAGGGTTTTTTGAACATAAAAGAATCATTGACAACTTCTCTATTACTCTAAGAAATTGTTTACCCATGTGATAAAGAAGCCTCTCAAACTTCCTTAATTAAAAGTATGTTACATCGATGACCCACCTTCTTGGTGGAGAAACTGAAATCCATCAAGCCTATTTCTCCCTTACCAATTAGATCACTTTCTCAGTTTGCATCTTCTGTGCTTTTAGCTCTGGGGTTTCCTGCATTCTGTGTTGACTGGTTAAAGAACAGATTGCCCAGGGTCTTGAATATCTCTAGGTAGTTGAAGCTTCTGTCTTTGGGGTTATTAATTTGTAATCACATTATATGAGGAGTTCAGATGAGGAAAGGGCTGAAGATATGTGTCTGATTTGTCTGTCCTGCTCTTTTCAGCCTACCAGGCCGGGTGGAGACTAATTTTAGCAAAAAAGGGCAATCCCGAGTTTTGCCTCCTTTTCTAATGTTGTCTGGATTTATAGGCTCACATGATTTCAAAGTTCTTACATCTGTTAACATTAACATATTTACTATGGAGAGAAGCAAGAAAAGGGGTCAAAGGAACAAGAAAAGGAGAAGAAACCCTGATGAGTCTATCCTTGGAGTAGTAATGATCATTTCATAGATGTGTGGATTTTCTGGAAACGTCAGTCAGGGCAGAGCTCTCAGACTGCTACTTTAATTTGAAAACAAGTAAACAAAAGAGAAAGAGTAGGAGGCAAGCAAGGAAGTAGCAGTTCTGTGGATTATTAGCCAGTACTGGCTAATAGTGTCATAGGTGAAGTTCTCTTTTAAAAATGCATTCGAAATTAGGCAAACTACAATTTTATGTATCTCTGCTTTTAAAGGGATCTTTCTTTACATAGGGGTGGCATATATGGAACAAAAAATGATTGAATTATTACATAATTTAACTAATACAGTGAGTTAACAAGGGTTTATTTGAATTACATAAACAATACATCTTTTTCTTAACTTAAAAAAGTTTTATAACTGCCCAGCCATGGTGGCTCACACCTGTAATCCCAGCACTTTGGGAGCCAAGGTGGGAAGATCACTTGAGCCCAGGAATTCAAGATCAGCCTGGGCAACATAGAGAGACCCCATATCTACAAGAAATTTTTAGAAAAATTAGCTGGGCATGGTGGCACATTCCTGTAACCCTAGCTACTTGGGAGGTTGAGACAAGAGAAATGCTTGAGCCCAGGAGTTTGAGGCTGCAGTTAAGCTATGATCGTGCACTCCAGCTTGAGTGACAGAGCAAGGCCCTGTCTTAATTAATTAAAAACAGTTTTATAAGTGAATGGCTCTTTTGTAAAAAATCAAATTGAAAAATGAAAAGCATATAGCAATATTGGGTGAAAAAAATAAAAGAATTTTAAAGAATAAAAAAAATCTTTTAAAATTAAAAAAAAAAAGAAAAATGAAAAGCAAACTGTTCAACCAGCCATCCAATCATCACCAAACATCTGAGTGTTTTGTCTAATTATATAGATCTCATTCACTCGCTCAACATTTAATGAAATGACTTCTATACCTGACACCATGCTGGGTGGAATGTATAATCCCTACACTTAAAGAGTTCAGTCTAGAGAATTCATGTGTATCAGTTTTCTAGTTTTCCCATAATAAAATATCACAAATTGTGGGGCTTGAAACAACAGAAATTTATTCTCTCATTCTTCTTGAGGCTATGAGTCCTAAATAAAGGTGTTAGCAGGACTGGTTTCTTTTTGGGGAGGTCAGAGGGACAATCTGTTTTCCTAGCTTCTGATGGTTGCTGAAAATCCTTGACATTCCTTGGCTTGTGGCAGCAAAACTCCAATCTCTGCCTTTGTAGTCACATGGTCTTCCTCACTGTGTGTGTCTCTGTTCAAATTTCTTTCTTATGAGGACACTAGTAAGTAGATTTAGGGACTACCCTCATCCAGTACAACTTTATCTTAACTTGATTGTATCTGAAAGACTCTATTTCCAAATAGGGTCGCATTCTAAGGTACTGAGGGTTAGGACTTCCATGTATCTTTTTTGGAGGAGACACAGTTCAACCCATGATACTATCTAAGAAGATCCTATGCAGAGGTTAGGAGATCTTGGTTGAAAGAGCCTGGAGATATGCCACCGTGTCCAGGGTCTGCAGGAGGCATTGTATGTGGCCTGTCACAGACAATGAAGACAATTGGAAGACGGGGGTAGGCTTCACAAAAGAAAGAGTTGGCTTTAGCCGTCTGAACTAGCAGAATTAACCAACTCCATACAGAACTCAGTCAAGTAACACGTTTCCTGCTCCCTCTCCTATAAGGAGTTAGAAAATGAAACCACCAGACCAGACAGGATGAGGAAATAGAGAAGTAGACCACAGGCCTCCATGTGCATGAGGAGAGAAAACATTACCTAAAATAAAGTTCAGAGTTTTGATTTTTAGATAGGGCTAGACACATTCATTATTGGTCTGATATCTTTTGAGTACTAAAGTGATCAAAGGACTAATTAGCCAAGAATGACCAGAAAAGTCATGGGCCTGCCTGGTTCTCATCTAAGAAGGTGGCAGGGGAATGAACTACCCTACAGTATGAGTAACAGGGCACCCAGGAGGAAAGAATAAAGTTGCTTTCAGTTGTGCCCTACAGAGCCCAGCTTCTTCCACACAGGCTTAAAATAGAAATGAGTGTGTAACATGTGAATATTTTTTCCCATTCTGTAGGTTGTCTGTTTGCTCTCATAATAGTTTCCTTGGCTGTGAAGAAGCTTTTTAATTGGATCAGGTCCCATTAATTTGTTTTTGTTGTTGCTGTGATTGCCTTTGAGGTCTTCTTCGCAAATTCTTTGCCTACGCTAACGTCTATAAGAGTTTTTCCAACATTTTCTTCTAGAATTCTTCTAATTTCATGCCTTAGTGGGTAACAAGTCTGTTACTCACTGTGAGTTGATTTTTGTGAGAG
>VBSM01000272.1:15723652-15754772 GCA_008086735.1 Cheirogaleus medius | reverse complement strand
ATCATCATACCTCTCCAAACCCCGAATTCCATCCTGAATTTCTTGCGACTCTATATCCTTTAAAACCACTGGCCCCAATCTTTCATGTTGAGCAATAGGGCTCTCATTAAATGAGTAGGGCTAGCTTATTTATCAGAGATCCAGTGGGCACTGGGTCCAATCTGCACAGTGGAGCAGAAATGATCTCTCTGGGCTTAGTAGGAGACTGCTTGCTAAAGCTTTTCCCCTATCCCTTGGTGTTTGTGGGGGGTAAGAGAGGCCCACAGTGCTGAGTAAAATGGTAGCCACAGATTTCCTTTTTCCCCCTGGGGACACACAATACCTAAAGCGGAGCATCCCGCTCCTCACTTCACTGAGGAGACTTTCCCCTCAAAGCCTCAGCTTGCAGCATGCACAGGATGGCTGGGACCTAACAGGGGGAGCTGACCTTGTTGGTAGGGCTGCCCGCACCTTTCTGGTCACCTCTGAGATAGTAGCTGTCATGATGGGGCAGATGAGAAGGGCTGCTCATCTTCTTTACCGCTCCGCAATGAAATGCATGGGTTCTGCAGATACGCTGTGTAGCCACGCCCCTCACTAGGTCTTATTTTCAAGGTAGGGCTTATATTGTTCAAATGCTTAGAAGTCCTGCTAGGGCTTATTTTATGGGTAGGTCTTATTTTTGGGGAAACACAGTAGTATAGCTTGAACTTTGGTAAATTGATGCCTCCCAGTTTGCTCTTTTTGCTTAAGATTGCTTTTGCTATATGGGGTTTCTCTGGTTCCATACAAAGTGTAGAATTATTTTTCCTAGATCTGTGAAAAATGATGTTGATATTTTAATAGGGATTGCATTGAATCTGTAGATCACTTTGTGTAGTATAGACATTTTAACAATGTTGATTCTGCCGACCCATGAGCATGGTACGGTTTTCCACCTGTTTGCATCCTCTGCTATTTCTTTCTTTGGTGTTTCGTAGTTCTCCCTGTGGAGGTCTTTTACCTCCCTAGTTAAATATATTGCTAGGTATTTATTTTCTTTGTTGCTATTGTGAAGGGCCTTGAGTCTTTGATTTGGTTCTCAGTTTGACTGTTGTTGGCATATAGGAATGCTGCTGATTTCTGTACATTGATTTTGTAACCTGAGACTTTGCTGAATTTATCAATTCCAGTAGTCTCATGGCAGAATCTTTGGGGTTTTCTTGATATAAGATCATATTGTCAGCAAAGAGTGATAGTTTGACCTCTTCTGCCCCCATTTGGATGCCCTTGATTTCCTTCTCTTGTCTGATTGCTCTGGCTAGGACTTCCAGCACTATGTTGAATAGAAGCAGTGATAAAGGGCAACCTTGTCTGGTTCCAGTTCTAAGTGGGAATGTTTCCAATTTTTCCCTATCAAAAAGTGGGCAAAGGACATGAACAGAAACTTTTCAAAAGAAGATAAACTAATGGCCAACAAACATGAAAAAATGCTCAACCTCTCTAATCATCAGGAAATATAAATCAAAACCACAGTGAGATATCACTTATCTCCAGTGAGAATGGCCTTTATCAAAATGTCTCAAAACAATAAATGTTCACATGGATGTGGAGAGATAGGAACACTCACACACTGCTGGTGGGACTACAAACTAGTACAACCTCTGTGGAAAGTAATATGGAGATATCTCAAAGAGCTACAAGTAGAATTACCATTTGATCCAGCAATCCCATTACTGGACATCTACCCAAAGGAACAAAAGACATTCTGTAAAAAAGACATCTGCACTAGAATGTTTATAGCAGCACAATTCAGAATTGCAAAGATGTGGAAACAACCCAAGGGCCCATCAACACATGAGTGGATTAATAAAATGTGGTATATGTATACCATGGAGTTCTACTCAGCCACAAAAAACAATGGTGGTCTAGCACCTCTTGTATTATCCTGGATGGAGCTGGAGCCCATTCTACTAAGTGAAATATCACAAGAATCGAAAAACAAACATCACATGTACTCACTATCAAACTGGTATTAACTGATCAACACTTAAGTGCACATATAGGAATAACATTCATCAGGTGTTGGACAGATGGGGGAGGGGATGGGCATATACACACTTAATGGGTGCGGTGTGCACCATCTGGGGTATGGAGATGCTTGAAGCTCTCACTCAGGTGGGGAAAAGTCAATATTTGTACCCTAAACATTTGTGCTCCTGTAATATGCTGAAATAAAAAGTAAAATAAAAATTTTTAAAAAAGAAAAGATATTTCAGCATATTACAGGGGTAAAAATGTTTAGGTTATGTATATTGCCCTTGACCCACCTGAGTCAGAGCTTCAAGTGTGTCTATCAAAAAAAATTCAAAAAAAAAGAAAAGAGATTAACATTTCTTCTCAGTCAAATTTGGCCCTGGCTCATCTTGCTAGAGTTCTGCTTTCCCATAAACATGGCTCACTTAAAATAATGTTTTTCTTTTTTAAAAATTCTTTTTTATTTCAGCATATTATGGGGGTACCCATGTTTAGGTTACATATATTGCTTTTGCCCCACCCGAATCAGAGCTTCAAGTGTGTCCATCCCTCAGATGGTGCACACCGCACCCATTAGGTGTGTATATACCCATCCCCTCCTCCTCCTCCCATTTGTCTGAACTAATTGTTAAACAAAAAAGAAGAATGTGTGTAAGTTATGAGGCAGTTGTCCATTTTTCTCTATTTTTTCCTCTTTAAGAAGTCACACTGACTCAGAACTGTGGCTGTGGTTTCCAGCCAGCCAGGTTTGTCCTCCTGCTGAAAGGAGACTACAGTTTTTTTCCCCAGGCTCCTCTTATTCCTTTCAGGTTCAGAACTTAGCTATGGGTGGAACCTGAGCATGGCCTTCCCATTTTTAACATTGAAATACAATGTTCATTAGAACAAGATCTTCTCCTCTGTATTGCTGGGTTCAATACAAGTGGTTTACCTGACCCACATATTATAGCTTCTTTCATATTGCAGTGATATGGTAATAGCTCACATTGTACATTGAGGTCAAACTTGGCTATTGATCTATTTAAACATAAATACTACAATTAATTAGAGATGGGCTTGAACTAAAATATCTGACCTTTCTGGGTTCTTGGGAGTAGCATTAGAATAACTTGAGACAAGAGCTAAAGATCCTGAGAAGGACATTTGCTACCCAAGGATATTCTTAACAAATGACTTCACGGGGCTGGAAGGACCTGCTGCATCAGTATTCAGTGTATACTATTTTAGCACGAACAGAGAAGCTCAGGATGGCTGTGGGGCAGACTGGCAAGGAAAAGTCTTGTTTCTTGAAATATGTATATGCTAAAGTGAAGAAAGAAATACAGGAACATTTTTCACTTGGCTTCTGGCCTCCTGGAATACCTGTCATCTCCCAGTGACGAGTGGTTACACAGGGTAGGAAGATGGAGCTCCACTCCATCCTGAGAGCTTCATTCATATTCCAGTCATCTTACCAGCAATCAGTAATAGCCAAGGCAAACATAGACCACAAGCTTTCACGGAGGCCCCTCAGTGGGTGAGTCGGGGGTGAGCATGGGGCCCCCAAGCTCTCCATGCACAAAGGGGCCCATGTGTATGTTCACCTGGGTGGCACCCCATGAGTTTCACTGGAGCAAGAGAGAGTTCCACTTTTTCACTGTGGCCAACAAGGCCCCATATGATGGGGTCCCATCTATCTCTTCCACTCCAACTCACCCCTCCCACCCCTAGCTCACCATGTCCAGTTTCACTGGCCTGTTTTTTCTATATCTTGAGTGTGACCAGGGACCGTGGAGCCCCTTTTGCCAGGTGTTCCTGGAGGGCTTTTCCTCGTCATGGCTGTCCCCAGGCCTCAGTCCATGTCCTCTCTGTCCACTCTCTCTGAAGTGTCCCTCCCACCCTGCCCCTTTCATTTCCTAATTTTATTTTCCTCACAGCATTTTATTCATGAGGTTGTTTCTTATCTCCTTTCCCTGCTCTTGATGAAAGTCCAATGAAAACAGAGAACCTGACTGTCCTTATCATCACTGTATTTGGCACATAGTAAGTGCTCAATAAGTATTTTTTCTGTATGAAGAAGAAAATGTTAGATTTGAGAGGAGTGCAGTGAAGATTTCCTTCTCAAGATCTCTTCTTCCTCATTAACTTATTATCAGACAGAATTGACCTTTAAGTCTCCCAAGAGAGACTTTTGCAGCTGTTGATATGGCAAAGGTGGTTCTACATGACATTGGTGACTAGAATAGAATCAATGGCTCATCTCTCCAGAGATGCAGGCCATCCTGATGATATTTTGGAATCACATCAAGTTCCCAATCCTGTTTGTCATCCAGCCAGGGATGAGATACCCAGATGAGCAGGCAAGGTCCCTGTGCTCTGGGAACTTTAACTCAGTCAGTTATTTCTAAGGCTTGGGTCTTCACACTTGGTGAAGTACACTTGCCTGAGAGGCCCCTCTCTTGTGTGTATACATGCAGCACAGCAAAAATGCCTTGGCTACACAGCTCTCCATTCAGGAGTATTGGAGTCCAAGTCTCATTTCAGGTTAAATGGTGGTTCAAATGCTGGCTCTGCCCTTTATTTGCTTTGCAATCTCAAACAACTTACTTAACCTTACTAGACCTTAATTTTCCAAAATTGTGAAATGAGAATAATAAAAGTTGTTGTGAGACTTAAATGAGAAAAAAATATAAATAAATTGTACATTGACTATTTACTGAGTTCTCTGCCTCCATTTGTCCTTTCTTATCACTCACTTTTAGCTCAGATGTCACCTCCTCACTGAGGCCTTCCCTAACCTGGACTAAAATAAACCCCCACCCATGCAACTTTATCCCAGCATCTGTTTTGGCTTTTTAGTAGCAATATCATCACCAGACAACCTGGTTGTCTCAGATGTTTATACTTTATAGTCTGTATGCACCCCGGAGGATAAGAGTAGGGTCCCTATCTGTCTTGTTTGCTGCTAGGTCCCAGTTCTTCAAACAGTGCCTTGCACATAGTGGATGCTATATTAGTGCTTGTTGAATGAGTGACGGGATGTTCCAAATGATTCACATATGTCACTTCTGTTAATCCTGACTATTTAGCAGAATACTGTTGCTATTATTTTGAAGATGGTGAAAATGAAACTAAAATAACCTAAAAAAGCGAAAAATCCATGATATGATATTTTTTGAGTGCTTACTATAGGTCAGACACTAAGCTCAGGGATTTTAAGTGATTATACCTTTATTAAGGAAGGCAAATGAAGAAGGTGGGATGAGCCCAAAAGGACATTTGAGGCTGACAACGTCCACTCCGGGCTAGGTACTAATTTGAAATGAAAATTACTTCTTAGGATTGAGGTCCAGGCTTTCTTTAACCCACAATGCTCTGAAACACGATTTCTACATATATGGCAATTATTTTAACTGCAACACAATTGGAAACTATGGTAGTTACAATTGATGGTAGAAGAAACCTACCTACAGGGCTTTAACATCCATTTTTTTTCCCAGCTATCGGAAAGTCTAGGGTAGACAGGCCAGGCCTGTTCTGCAGCTGTGCAATGCCAGCATGTCTCCGTCTCCTAGTTTTCTACTCTTTCCCCTTGGCATTGGCTTCTTCTTCATACTAGCTGCTTCATGGTTGCAGGGTGGTTGCTACACCTACAGGATTCACACCCACATTCTGGTAGCTTCAGACTAAGGCTAGAAAATTGAGTTTTTGATTGGTCATTTTACCAGCCAAGGAAGAAAACAAAAGTAGCTATTGGGTAGACAACCACTAAAATGGTTAGCCATCAGCTGACAAGACGATCAATTACTTTTTAATAAACATATCAGATAATCAGAGATCAAAATGAGTTAGGGGAATAATATTTAGTCTTTGATGCTTCAAAATACCATAGAATCAGTTTGCATTGAGTCCCACAAAATACTTAGAGTTCTTTCAATATATGTTGATAAATGCCCTTTGAATCAGACACTCTCATATATTTGGAGGAATGAAAGCAAGCTTTAACTGTTTTCTGAAAATTTGACTGACTCATCTGTGATTCAGACTTACCTTGCACCACCCACAAGGGCAATCCAACATCCAAATCTCAACATGAAAGAGTATCACCGAGAGTTGATTCCTCTCTACTGTAAAGGGAGTAGAAGCCAGGCACTGTGGTGCATGCCTGTAGTCCCAGCTATTTGGGAGACTGATGTGGGAGGATTACTTGAGCTAAGGAGTTTGAGACCAGCCTGGGCAATAGCTAGACTCTATCTCAAAATATAAATAAATAAGTAAAGGAAGTAGGGATGGGAACTAACACCTATTGAGTGTTGGCAGATGCTGTAAATTATATCCCCAATGGCTGTTTCTTTTCCTTCTTCCCTGCCACATAATCCTAGTTCGTTCAGTTACTGAATTAGAGTTAGCTTCAGGTGTGTAGGTCTGCACCTGAGCTTCAAGACATGAATTACGATTGGCGTAGATCAGTCATGGCAAACTCCTTACCACTTGGCAATAAATGCTCTACAGGGGGAGGGAGGCATTGTCCAGTTCTGACAATAAGCAGTAAGGGGAATTTGGTGATGGTGATAGTAGTGGGGCAGGGGGTAATTCTTTTCCTTATGATAACCTACATGTCACATTTGACAGTTTACTGTAAAAGTAAACAGGCTTCCAAACTAACCCACCTTGGGGAGATCTTATGATTCATGGAGATATCCTGTCCCTGAGTAAAAAAAAAAATCTTATGCCTGAGTAAAGAATCTTATCTTAGTTCTTTATATTGTTGACATACTGATTAATGTATGACCTACTACATGAAAAAGGTTGCTGATTTGTTTCTGAATCATGAAGTTTTGCTAATTTGTTTCTGAACGATGAAGTTCTACTGATTGTGTGGCATGTAAACATCGTAGCCAATGATTATAACTTCTGTATTGTACCCTCCAATGAAAAAGGACAACTCTGATATGATGAGTCCCCTTCCCTTCTCCTAAACTTACTTGCAAAAGCCTTCCAACTTGTAACAGACTCTAGAATACTTCCAAATTTGTCTTCCCAGGTCAATCCTTACATTTGGCTTCCAATAAACCTTGATCAAATTATTTCTGACTCAACAGCATTAATTTTTGTCAACATTTTATAGACAAAACCTCTTAAGAAGAAAGTCCTTTTTCTTCTACCTTTAAAGGCAGATCTCTCCCTGGAGCTGTGCAGCCATCTTGGAAGACATTAGTCCTGACATTGCTGCATTGCTGAACCAATCCAGGCAGCTACCTACCCCTGGAGTTCTAGCAACATGGTAAAAGTACATCTCTATATAAAACATTGGAGTTGGTACTCCATAAAATACATATAATTATTATTTGCCAATTAAAAAAAAATTGGAGTTGTGTTTTTCCTTCCCACTACTTGTAGGTAAACACAATTCTAACTCAGACACATACTCTATGTTGGGCACTTGGGGCTTTTTCTTGCCAAATTCTACACTTCTGTGTGTGTATTTGACTTCAGTTTCCAATTCTGTAAAGCAAGGTTAATAAAAGCACCTACCTTATTGATGGTGGTGAGGATGAAATAAGCAGTCCATGCAAAGCGCTCATTGCTCATCCTGTCACCTTGGAAGCTGTCAGAAGTGTTAGCTACCATTATTAGTCAAAAGCATTTGCTTTTAAAATATTTTGAGAACTATATGAGGCTGAGTAGTGAAAAAGGAAAAAGAGTGAGAAAGTCAGCAATGGAACCACTGGTGGCAAAAAGACAAGGGGGCTGGAAACATAGACTAGGAGACACTATGAGATTGGAATAGCTACCACATCTGACTTGGAAGGCCCTGGGTTGAAATGAGGGAGCAGTATGGCAGAGGTGAGGGAGAGAGCTGCGTTGTGAGCATGTCAGACAGAGCTACAAAACTGCAAAGTAAGCAAAGGAAGGCATATGTATATGATGCTGTTTGATGGGGATGGCATCAGAAAAGAATGTGATTGCCACAGTCAATTAGAACTTGGGATAAATGTCTGAATATTCTTGCTGTACTTCTCTTCCAAAGAGCTCTATATATGGTTGATAGAATGGAATGTGGCTTAAAACAAAACAAGAAAGAAAAAAAAAAACAGAATTCAGAGACAAAGAGAGAAAAGAGGCCAAGGCTGACACGAAAGGGATGGCCCTGACATCAGCATGGTGGAGAGCAGGACTCCCAGAGCCTGTGAATCATTCCTTGTGGGTGTTCTGTTCTGCCAACAGTTAGAGTTATCAATCCCTGATCAGAATTTCTCAGAGAAGCCTACTCACCTCCAGGTTCTGACACACAGTGCAAAGCATCATCGCAAGCCAATCTTTCTCAATCTTGGCAAATTCCCTCAAGCCACACAGCAGCAAGTGTGTTCCTCTTAAAAGATGGCCAGACGAAAGCCTTCCTGCCCCAGCAGAAAGGGTGCAGATGATAATGCTGGCCCCTTTTACTTTAGGGCTCTCAGCATAAACACCCAGCTGATCTCAGACATGAATTAAAAGTGTAACCAATCTAGGCAGTTGGAACCACCCCAGTTCTGAGCTGTCTTGGATGCTGGATGTACATGCCAATTGCATTCTACCATGGAAATCCTTAGGGAAAGCTGGTCTCTTAGAACTGAGAGTCATGTGTGAAGGTTTACATGGTTTTGAATCTTCCTCACATGCTTGGTGACTGGACAAACTCCTGTTGTCACTAAAGTATTCTTGAGGCTGTATAGTATGATCCGTAGATGTTAGTCTCTCCTTTTGTTCCTGATCCTTCCCTGGGAACAAACACATACATTTTTGGGACTTTTGTAGGCCAGGAATATTTCATGCTGAAATGAGCCCAGCTTTTATATATAGCAGATAGCATGGATGCATGTATGTATACAAGTGTGTGTATTTGTGTAGGGCAGTCCAACTGTCCATCTTCTCTCACCTGGATTATTGCTATGGTCTATGGTCTCCTTGACTCTGTTCTTCCCCCCTAAATACATCCTTTACATTGTAGTCAGAATGAGCTTCCCAAAATGTAAATCTGAATAATAGCCTCTCCCTTGCTTACAGCCCTTCAAAGTCTTGCCCATAAGGTGAAGTTTAAGCTCCATAACGTGGTTTGTCAGTCAGATGACCTTCACCCTGGTTTGCCCAGGATAGGCTGTTTCATGTTTGTTGTCCCAGCATATTTATTAACAGCATCTTCTTTCACTCTCCAAAGTGGTTAAATTTGGAAGATATATATGGTAGAAGATAAATTACGTGTGCAACCTAGGGCCCCAAATTTTCTAGTTCTGGTCGTCCCCACTCCACTTTTGTTTTCCATGCTCCAGCCATGCAAAGCACTGTCAGGTCTCTAAATTTTCCATATTTCCTCTTGCCTAGGACTCTTTGGATGTGTACTCTTTCCTGCCTAAAGCATATCCCCCCGCCTCCAACCACATCCACTTGGCTAATTCCTACCCATCTCCAGAAGTCACTCACTCTGGGAAGCTTTTCTGAATCCCCAATTCCCTTAGAGGTAGATGCCTCTCCTTTGGTCTCCCATATACCCTAAACTTTCCTATCCTCAGCTAATCACACCATTCCAAGATTGCCTGCTGTGGGCAGACTCTATTATCCCTCTCAGTTAATCACTGGTTTCTCCATAAGGATGATTTATCCCTACCAGATGCCTTGCAGGGTTTCATGAGGGAGGGCCCTTGTGATGTCGAGCTTGGCCATGTGCCTTGGTATGGCCAACAGAAGATAGTACAAGGTACATTAGGTCTGATGGAAGCTTTATGAGCCTCAGTGTGTCTTCACCAGCCCCTTTGCTTTTCCTTGGCCATCAGAACAGCATATACCATGTAAAAGTTTCTTCTTCAGCCTGAATCTCACAGTAAAAGGAGACGTGGGCAAAGTCACATAACATGAATGAAAAAAGCAGTTGTGATTGTAAGCCACCTGCAATTTGGGGGCTATTACTGTAGGGATAACCCAGTAGCCGAGGGAAGGCTAGCTGCTCTGTGCAATCATCTTTATTTTTCAGTACGGTAAACAGCCTGAGGTCAGGGGGCATGTCCATTCAATTCACTCTTGTATCAACAGTTCAAGAGCCACACCCAGAACTGTTCATTCCTCGTTAAATTTTGTTCAATGACAGTATGGATATGTAGCTTTTGCTTTCTTAAATATTAGATTAAATATCAATTTTTCCAAGGTCCAGATTGGTTACATCTTTAGGAAACATCATGCTTCCCACACAAACATTCCCACTTACTACTTAATTTGATTTTCACACACAGGTCTGTAAAATAAAGAGGCATCACCATTTCGTAAATGAGAGAACTGATGTCAGACTTTTATGTCTAAGATCACACAGTTATTTAGCAAAGAAAGAATGGAAGATTTCACTTTCTGGCACCCAGTTCTGAGTTCTTTTCCATCTTGTCCTTGAACCTAATCCCAGAGAAGACAGAAAATAAATATTCCTCTTTACCCAAAACCTTTTTAGTGTCAGCTTTCGTCAGCTCACTGCAACCATTCTTATGGGGAGACATGTTGACACCCATCCTCCCCTTTCTTTGGTATTAAGAGGGAAGTTAGCCAAAATGTCTTCTATGTTTTAAAAAGAGACCATTTAAAGAATAGAAAGAAAGAAAGACAGAATCACTCAAATTTAGTTCCTGTCTGGTCTTTGTAGATTTCAGTTACAAATTCTGAGCTCCCACAGAGTGAATGAGGTTTTTTGTTCTACACAAAGGTTGTGTTCAAGAGAACGGGTTCCACTCTGCCTCGCCAACCCAAATTCTCTTAAAATTTCAATAAAGAGTAGCTCTTATTTTGGGTGGTTTATTTAAGTCAAAGCTAATACTTAAGTGTTACATCTTCCTACAGCAACAAATATTTATTGATCACCTCTGTGCACAAGGCACTGTGCTAGAGGGAGTCAAGTTAATTTTAAGTGCTTCCTAATTGCCCTCTGGGTGGCTGAGGTTAAGGTAATTCTTAATCAAAACCTTTGCATCTGTCTTTACTGAGAAAAATGTAAGGGCAGTGCTTTTCTACTTGGCTGCACATTGAAATCACCTAGTGAGATTTTAAAAATAGTAGTGCCTGAGTCTCACCTCCTGTGTTCTCATTTAATTGGTCTGGGATGTGGCCTGGACATTGGGATTTTTAAAAGTTCACCAGTGGATCTTACATGCAGCTAAGGTTACAAAGATTACATTGCATTCAGGAGAGTCTATTCCCAAATTGTTTCTTATAGAGTAGTGATCAGAATCATTAGCTCCAACAATATTGAGTTCCAAGATCCTCCAGATGTAATTCACCAGCTGGATTTGAGACAGGCTGGTGGAGGTGAGAGAGACCCCACAGAGGGTGTTCAAGAGATCTGGGCTCCAGGTCTGGCTCTGTTCTGTTGCTCCCCGGAAATGTGATTTATTGCTCTGGATCTCAGCCCCCTGGTCTGAGAAATAAAGGAATTATTAGACCAGATCAGTGTTTCCCAAACTTTTATCTTCAATGACTACCTTTAAAGCCCCTCTTCTCATGTGGATATGTTTTTATAAAAAAAACTATATCTATCAAATGTCATTTATTGTCAATTAATCCCCCAATTAAATTGGAGATATTGTCAGAAGTTCACAGAAGGGGCTTAAATCCTACTACATGCCACTTTTCTTCTCCACGTTTTGACCAATCCTGTGTAAATTCAAAGTATGAAGTTAAGTGGGCATCAAATGTTATCCTTTATTTATCTCAGAAAACACGGCTGCGATGCCTGCTGGGGGTGGGCATGGCTGGACTGTCCTCACTTACCCCTCCACTGCCACCCCAGCCTCAGCCAGTGACCACCAGGGAAGACAAAGGACAGCAGGGCTGGGTTACTTATCTCTTGGGATAAGCACAGGCAGCTCCAGAAGGGAAGCTGTGACAAGAGAACTCATCCCCAGTGAGACACTTAACACACTAACCCTGACCAACAGAGAGACCAGGCCCCAAAACAGGACGGTCAGGCTGTTGCCAATGTCATCAGACAGACTCCACTTTGTCTTTCTGTGGAGAGGCATAAGTGAGGGGAAGTGGGGAGGGGTGAAAGCGGCCTCCACAGCTTTCTGTAGGAGAGCCAAAGTTAGCAGAAGTTCCTTTCTCTGAGGACAAGGCAAGAATGTGAGAAGAAAAAAACAAAAAAAAAGAATAGACTCCTGTGGTAATCACTGCCCATCAGATTATCTGATTAATGCAAAACTGCCAGTGTTACTGTCAAACAAACAATGTTTAAGCCCAAAGCAAAGAACACTGGTGTGTTAGCCCCTGAGTTTTATTATGGATGAACGTTGATTTTTGTTAGGCTTTTTAAAACAATGAAGAAGATAGCTTATAGATCCCATGGCTAGCTTTAAAATTAGGAGATGGAAATGGATGGTTGGGACTGCTTAATTAGATAGCTCTAAGATTCTTTTAACACTAAAAAAAAATTCAGTCATTTAAAAAATATAAATAGAATGAAGAGGTTTTCCTTTAAAAAAAATTATTGGTAGTGGTAAAGAGGAATAAATATTAAAGGAAAATTGCAGAATTTTGTTTTAACCAGTACACATGCTTTGAAAGCACTCAAAACCAACTTATGGGATTATGGGAGGTGACATTTTAGGCACTAGAGCTGTGCATTGTTTTAGACAGACCCCTCAGAGAATTCTCTTGCAGAAAAAACATTCTGTTTTAGCTGGAATCCTTTTGTCTGCTCATCTTAAGCAACTGGAGTAGATGTTGAAAAAACCAAAAATATGCATTAAATAATATTTTTATACTATATTAACTTTTGATTACTTCATGGCTAATTATATCATTTGATGAATATCAAGAGCTCTTGCTTCCCTCAAACCTAATCTGGTTTATTTAAAAATATTATGAGCCTTCACTATTTTAGGGGTGTAGTGGTATAAATCTTACAAGAGACTAGATGTATCCATGTCGGTATCCATGGGCATCTCTACAGCAAGAGTGCCCGGCAGGTAAAGCACACGCGTGTTGGTGGAATGGGCTTATATGTCAATTTTCCAGCCATGCTTGACCTCTCTTCTTCCTCCAACTGCCCTGCTTGCACATATATGGAATCAGTCCTTCATGCTACATGACCAAGCCACAATTGATCAGACTAAGGCTGGGCAGCTAATTAAAGGGGAATCAAAACATTGGTTGGGTTAAACCAGATTTTTCCTTACAATTTGAAGGAAGAGACACAGAGATGGTAATGAAAAAGTGATGTGCTCTAGATCTCAAAAGTCATAAAGAGTTAAGGCCAACATTGTTGCCAGTCTAAGCCAAAGTGTGAGCTGACATCATGGGTAAGCAGAAACTATGAGCCCTGCAGACAAAGGCAGCTTGCAAGAGAAAGGAGCTTCTGCAGGAAAGGGCAAAGACGAGAGGCTGACTCTGTATCCCCAGAAAGAGTAAGCAAGAGCTGCAACCTAAAGATTTACCAGTTTAGCTAAGCTTACTATAATTTAAACTCTATAATATTCCTCTTAATCTGTATCATTTCCATAACTCTTTTTTACTGGATCTCATTTGAATGAATTGCTGTCTTGCAACCAAAGTACCTTGACTAGAACTGGCTTTGTTAAATGTCTAGTGGGGAAGAAATTCTAATTGTTAACTATATCACTGTGTGAAGACTATCTGGGGTTTCAGTGTTTATGTCCCTCTCACCCTTCCTACTGCAACTACCCCTGGCCTGCATTCTCTGTTGCTTTGGATAAGTAAGGAATGGCTTAAGTAAAACATACCAACCTGTTTCTTTACAAAACTACAACACTGGTCCCTATAAAATGCTCAAAGCAAAAAAGAATTTTGTAAATCAGTAATTTGGTCAGTGCTATATAAGTCTTTCTTGAAGTTCAAAATTCACAATCAAATATTAAAGGCCCTGAGAAATGAGGAAATATTTTTGCTTCCTTATCTAATGAATTATAGGGTATCTCCAGCACATAGGAATAATAGCTACGTCTGCCTCACCTATAGGTCATGTGATTGAACAAATATTTAACAATCCACTATGTGCTCAGAATAAGAAAATATCTCATGGCTGGAGGAGTGCATCATCTGAGGAGACACACACACACTATCAGCTGTTATAGGCATCAAATTCATTCCTTAAACTTCCATTTAATCTCATTATGAATCCTATAAGTGATTTGTGGAAAATTCTACTGGCATGCAGAGGAGTGTGTGGGTCATTTTGACTGGAGAGTTGAGGAAACCATCACAGAGGTGAGAGGAAGCAGCGAAAATGATGTCATGTGTACCATGTTATCCAAAGTGTGTTCTATGGAACACTACTTCCATGAGATGCAAGCATGTATAAATAAATAGGTGGATAGATTAATAGATAGATACATAGACAGACAAATAGATCCATGGGTAAATAAATTTCAGAAGCGCTAGGTTTAACAACATTCACAATTTCTTTATTTTAGGCCTTTTCAGGAAATTTAATGTTCGTACGTGAATTTTGAATCTCCAAGAAAGACTTACATTATATAGCACTGCCCAAACTATTGGTTTATAAGACTCTTTTCTTTTGAGCATTTATAGGGACCAGTATTTTGCAGGTACAGATGGAAAAATTGTATTTTGCTCATTTCTGGTTATTTCTTACTCCTGTTATCTAGAATAGTTAGAATATGGTTATCGTTTTGGAGTCATGATGACATTTTTAATATTAAGACTTGCTTACAAATTCCTAAAAGGATCTATCAATAGTTCTTCACAAAATTTCTGTTTTATTTTAATAAAAAATTGACCCCATCTGACTTAAATAAGAAGATACATTCCCCAGATTTTTGTATCATCTTCGTTTATCAAGTTGCTGAAACTTTGTCAAAATCACATTTCAAGGACAACAGGCAAGCCATAAGGCCCCATAAACCGTGGAGGCCTGGGCCATGTCAGTGTGCGTAAGTATTAGAGTGTAGATTGCACATGCCTCCTTGCCTGCCTGTGCATCAGGTTGCCATTAGCATTCTGAGGTTAATCCCATGATCACACAACTGGCTCCAGTTCCCTGAATCCTGGGTGATGTTTGTTCAGCACAGATGAGAGAAAGTTCTTGCCTCAGAGCCAATAGCTATTCAAAGCCCTGACTGTCTTGTGTCTCAGCATGTTTAAATCCAGCTGCTTAATCTGAATCTTCAGTGCTTTTCACTATTGTGTTTGTTTTTCTTCTTGCTAATTTATGAGCAATGAAACGACCTCCTCGAAAGCCTTCATTTGAGAGCTCATTAAAATTCTAGGAAGTCTTTCATTTGCTTGTTCCTTTACAAGCATTAATTTGCGTGGTCCAACATAATAAGAGGGTTAAGGACAACATGGAACTACTTCACACAGCATTTTACTCCTAACCATTGCTACTACACAGATCAAATCAGCTATGTGGGCCCATGATGCCACTGACCATCAGGCTTTTTGTCTTTCCTGCCATATTTTATGTCAGTTATTAAAGAGAACACTACACACAGGAAAATCACTTGTTATGACTTCTTTTTTTCCTATCACATGTAACAACAGAAGTGGGAAAAAAGGTTAACAAGGCAACCTCTGTAGCAGCCTCCTTAGCTATTTGATTCTGGTCAAACATTACAGTTTTTGCTTTATAGTTTTCAGATCTTTCATAAGGTTGGCTATAGCTACTAGAACAGTTTTTTTTCCTCCACCGTAAAATTGAAAAACACTACCCTTTGACACCTAAACAGTTTTGCCTCCCTGTAAATTACAAGTTTTCTTTCCAACATTGCTAATTTATTCTTCCTCAGAATATCCTGTTCTTGTTTTAGAACTTCTACTTCTTGTTTCACAGATGTAATTCTTCCCTTTATCTCACTGGGGATTTTTAATCAAATTATTTTAAATTCCTATTCGGACTCCTTTAGCTCTGTTTCTTTCTGTGTATTTGCTTTTACGTATTTTTTTATTTTTCTTTTTTTGGGGTTTTTTTGTTTTTTGTTTTGTTTTGTCTATCCTCTCTTATGACATTGACTTTCTTCAAATTCTAGTTGTACACACATTTTTTTTTTTTGCAATAGATTTCTCCAGCAGCCACCAGGATGGAAGATTCTTGCTGCTGTTACTTAAGCTTGATATTTTTTCACAGAGATCCTGTTAGTTTCTGGTTCACTGATGCTCCCTCATTGTGTTTAGGGAGGTGTGAGAGCATATGTTGCAGTGGGTGATCAGTCTACCACCTTGTACTAAAAACAAGAGTTATTTTATGCATGTCCTTACTTCCCTGAGAAATATTGTGTAGAATCTTTTTTAATAAAATTCAGGGCTTGCCCTAGAGGCTGTCAGATTCAATAGTCAGTCACTTTTCAGGTTGGATTTTTGCTATGGTATTCATTCACATTTCAAACATATATTTATTGAATTTGCTTTGTGTTTCAGAGTCATTGTTAGTTACCAACCCTCACTTCTACACTAACTAGGATGTGTGGCCTTTAGCTCCTGGAATCTCAATTCCCTCATCAGTGAAATTGGGATAATAATTCCCACCTTATGTGGTTAACATAAGAAGAGTTATATATGCAAAACGATTAAGGAGTACCTGGTACACAGTAATTGTTCAGAAAAATAAAGAAAAAAAAACTATGGCTTTTTAACCCACATATTAACCAATTCCAGTGCTCTTTATTCCTTTTTGTATTTGTAGATTTCCATCTGGTATAATTTTCCTTCTGACTGAGGACTACCTTTGACATTTTTTATAAGCATATCTGCTTGTAATGAACTCTTTCAGCTCTTATATATATGAAAAAGTGTATTTCACATTAATTTATCAAAGATATTATTGCTGGGTATAAGATTATAGATTGAATTTTTTCAGTACCTATAGATGTTGATCCACTGTTGTCTGGTCTGCATTATTTCTAATAAGAAGTTTGCTGTCATTCTTATCTTCATTCATTTTTACACAATATTCCTTTTTCCTCTGGCTGTTTTTAAATACTCTCTTTATCACTATTTTAAAACAATTTGATTATTAGGTGACTTGGTGTAAACCTCTTCAAGTCTCTTGGGCTTGAAAATCAACTGAACTTCTTGGATCTGCAGGCTTATGGCTTATAATTTAGAAATTTTTCATTCGTTATTTATTCAAATATTTTTAATCTCTAACGCTCCTCCAGGGACTCCAATTACATGTTTTTCAGGTTCCTTGAAGTTGTACCACTGATTACTGATGCTGTATTCATTTTATTCCAGTCTTTTGTCTCTCCATGTTTCATTTTGGACAGTTTCTATTGCTATGTCATCAAGTTTACTAATAGCTAGCTCAAGCTTTACCCAGGAAAATATGAGAGGTGCTAGATCATCACTGCTTTTTATAATTGAGTATTATTTCATTGTATACATATACCATATTTTATTAATCCACTCATGGATTGATGGGCACTTGGGTTGTTTTCACATCCTTGCAATAGTGAATTGTGCTGCCATAAACATTCAAGTGCAGATGTCTTTATATTAGAATGACTTTTGTTCCTTTGGGTAGATGCCTAGTAGTGCTATTACTGGATCAAATGGTATTTCAATTTTTAGCTCTTTGAGGTATCTCCAAATTCTTTTCCACAGAGGTTGTACTAATTTGCAGTCCTACCAGCAGTGTAAGAGTGTTCCTATCTCTCCACATGCTCACCAGCATTTGTTGTTTTGGGATTTTTTGATAAAGGCCATTCTTGCTAGGGTTAGGTGATATCTCATTGTGGGTTTGATTTGGATTTCCCTAATGATTAGAGATGTTGAGCATTTTTTTATATGTTTTCTGGCCATTATTCTGCCTTCTTTTGAGAAGTTTTTGTTCGTGTCTTTTGCCCATTTATTGATGGGGTTGTTTGATTTTTTCTTGTTGATTTTTTTGAGTTCTACATAGATTCTTGTTATCAGCCCTTTATTGGATGTGTAGAGAGCAAATATTTTCTCTCATTCTGTAGGCTGTCTATGCACTCTAACAATAGTTTCCTTGGCTGGGCAGAGCTTTTTAATTTGATCAGATTCCATGTATTTCTTTTTGTTGCTCCTGTGATTGCTTTGGGGGTCTTTGGAACAATTATTTTTAATATTTGCATATTGTTTCATTCAGTGGATGCATCTAATTTACTTATTCATCTACTAATTTTTTAGTAATTTGGTTGTTTGTAATTTTCTCTGCTATAGATAAAACCAAAATATAATACTATATGTTTATGTGTATGTGTGTTAAGAAATCCTGAAATGAGGTTCCTCTGCAATTTTTAACAAGGAGGTAAACCTTAAAAATGTTATAAAATCAGAGCTGCATTTGTTTTCTCTACAATTTTCTTTCTTTATTTCCTCCTTCCAGTTTCTCTCTCTTGCTCTCGCTCTCTCTCCCTTCCTCTTTCTCTTCTTTCCTTCTTCCCAACAAGTACTTATGGAACACCTTCTATGTTCTAGGTGCTGTGCTGCTACATGAGATACCCCTGTGGACAAAAGCCAGGATTCTTGGCTCAAAGGGACTTGTGGTCAAATAGTGGGCAGACAGAAAAATCAGTAAGTAAAAACAATATATAATAAGTGCTCTGACAGGGGAAGTTTATTTGAAGAATTTAAATAGTAGTGCACACAAATTCCATACATCTCTCACAGAAGAGTAAAGGACAGAGGAAAGAATAGGCACTCTGACTAGCCTTTCTTTGCCGATGATGTGGTGCGGGAACATGCGGGGAATTTGGTATCTGACAGGCCTGGGGTTAAGACCAGGCTCTTACTCCCTGGGTAAGCCTGGGCAGTTATTTAACTTTTCTCTGTCTGATTTTTAACATCTAAATAGGAGTCATAATGCATCATAGGGGTGCTATGAGAATTATATATGAAGATAATATATGTAAAATGCAAGGAACATGGGAGGTGCTCAGAAAACAGTAGCAATTGTTATATTATTATTAATTGCTGTTTGACATTGGGCAAGACAACCCATTGGATTTCAGTTTACTTGTCTGTAATATAATTATCTAGAAGGTCCATTTCTAAAGTTCTGCAGAGG
The DNA here is from genome assembly GCA_008086735.1 of Cheirogaleus medius. Lineage (NCBI taxonomy): Eukaryota > Metazoa > Chordata > Mammalia > Primates > Cheirogaleidae > Cheirogaleus > Cheirogaleus medius. The sequence continues at coordinate 15,735,778 of VBSM01000272.1, read as the reverse complement.
CAATGATTTTACACAAATACCTAACATGGGTCTATCTTCTCCATTCTCTGTTACACACTGAGGAGTTTTTCAGAACTTTTTCTGAGCCAAGTAGTTCTCCTTTCTTATCCTTGCTCTGGTCCTGAGCAGAGGCTGATCTGAAACTAACTGGGGATTCTTCTTTATCTGGAAACCTGGTCATCATCTGGAAACAACCCATTAGCCAGATGTCCCCCTAACAACCACTAAAAAGCCTGACACGAGCCTTGGCTAGCGGTTCAGCCTCTGATTTGAAGCAAATAAACCAAACTTTTATGTCAAGGGGGAGAAACTAACATGCTAAATAAAGAAAGAAAACTATCCGAACATCAAACATTTCCCCTAATAGAAGATATAGAGAGTATTTCAGGTCATCTCTATTAAAAATATAGAAAGTAACTTAGATTTTTTAAATATTCTGTTTTCCAGAAGTAGCTACTTTTAAAATTTCACAAAATGAGAACTTCTGTGTACTCCTAAGCATAAGGTCCTTCTCCTGTGAAATATTCTGATGGCCAAGAAAGCACAGAGACACACAGAACAGTTCTAAATTGTGTTGAGACAATCCTTGACTTGGAACTCTCCCTTTCTGGCTGCTTAACATTGAAACAAAGCTCTTTCCCAACATTTCTTTCTTGCAAGTGTATTTTCCTATTTCCTAATCCTGTGCTCTATATTTTACAAATTCCAGGTGTTTCACCTGCATTATTGAGAACAGTAGACACTGGGGAGTACTTTATGACTCATCAAGACCAATCTCTTTGCTTTAGAGATAAGGAAGCTAAAGCCCAGGTTTAAAAATAATAATACTCAGCGCATGTGAATGAAGAGAAAGATGAAGGAGAAAATGAAAAATGAAATGTTCCTAAACCATTAGTCATGCTCAAAATGGTCTGTTTGTGAGCTGTTGGATTCATGCTGCTGTTAGAAGAAAATAGGATCACTTTTAAGCATTTTAGGTCAATATCATATGTCAGATCCAACATCACTTGTTGCTAATTGTTTTTCAACTTCTAGAGCTGAGATTCAAGGTCTTCAACACAGCATACTAGCCAACTTTAGTGATAGATTTTTTAAAAGTGAGTTAGCAAACTTTTTAAAAATTTGCCTTAGGTAACATTGCTGAAAATGAGGCAAACTGACATCACATACCTGCTGATATGATACATTAAGATAGACATAATTCCACTTATGTAGAATTCCTGCTCAAGATGTACAACTGGAATCTAATCATGAAGAAACATCAGACAAACCCATATTGAGGGATAATATACAAAACAACTGACCTGTGGTCTTCAAAAATGCCAATGTCATAAAAGACAAAATATTAAAAGGCTGGGGAATTATTCCTAATTAAAGGAGACTAGAGAGACATGATAACTAAATGCAATGTATGATTCATGATTAGATCTTGGACTGGAAAAAATACTATGAAGGACATTATAGGGACGTGTATTAGTCAGCTCTGGCTGCTTTAACAAAATACCACAGGCAGGGTGGCTTAAACAATAGAAATTTATTTTCCCACTGGATTGGAATTTGGAAATCAAAGATCAGGGTGCCAACATGGTCTGGTCTGGTGAAGACTCTCTTCCTGACATGCAAATAGCACCTTTTGACTGTGCCTTCACCTGTCAGGAAGGGACATAGCAAGCTCCCCAGTACTGCTTTTTATAAGAGCACTTATCCCATCTAACCAGGGCCCTACCCTCATGCTCTCATCTATACCTAATTTCCTCTCTAAGGTCCCCTCTCCAAATACCTTCACATTGGGGATTAGAGCTTCAACATATGAACTGGGGGAGGGAGATATAATTCAGTCCAATATGGGCTAAATTTACATAATAATATTGTATCAATGTTAAATATTTTGAATTTGATAATGCCAAATATATAATTTGGGTATATAAAAGAGCGTTCTCCTTAGGTAATACACATTAAAGTATTTAGGAACAAAGAAGCTTGTTGTATGCAATTTATTCCAAACAGTTAAGAAAAACAATTCTGTAAGTGTGTGTGTTGCAGACAGAGAGGGACAGAGAATAATAAAATGGGGCAATATGTTAACAATTGGTGAGGATATGTAAAAGGTATGCAAAAAGTTCTTCATACTACCCTTGCAACATTTTTTAAATTGAAATTATCTCAAAATAAAAGTTTTTAAATATTTACTTAAAGCTCACTGTATCTTTTCAGGGTAGGCTGGGGAGCAGAGTGCTGGGATGAAAAGACACATACATGTACACATGGAGACACCAACTTGCGTCCTGATACTTTACCAGCTTGTATTCTGATACATTATCAAGAGCAGAAATCGGCGCGGGGGGTGACACAAGAGTGATGCCAGTCCCTATACTCTTGGACAGATGATTGTGTGGTGGCTGATTTGCAAACAGACCATCTCTAATTTTATTTCAAATAGTATTTCAAATTACCTGCTAGTATATCTACAAACCAAATGGACAAAATGGCCTCTTTGTTAAATTCTCCATCCTTTCAAAAGGGTCATATGTAACTGACGCCTTCCGTACTATGTGTCATGTGCCAGGCACATACCAACTCATAAAAGTGTCCTAAGGCATTAATTATCACAGCTAAGGAGAGTAAAGACAGCAGCTCCTGCTAATTGTCAAAACCCCCTCTGTGACTGCACACTGCCACACACACAGTTGGAGCTTAAGAAACACGAATTGGTGATGAAAGTTGCCATTCTTCTTCCTTTGCAGGCAGCAGCAATGATTAAGTTGGGGGGACACATCAAAAATCCCCCTGTGCCCGCTCAGGCACAAACACTGCAGCAGAACTTGGATCCCAAGCAAGTGGCGGATGCCCTGCAATAGCGATCAGCAATTCTGTTTGATTTAGGAAGCGCTAATCAATAACAAGTCCAACTTGGAAAACGGCACTGGCTTAATCATTTTGCATCTGGTATCCAGGACTGACACACCCCAGCTGGAAGGGCGGGAGAGAGGCAGGGGGAGAGGGAAGGAGAAGTGGGGCTTAGGTGGGGGCAGGGGGACATGGGAAACAAGTTCATGAAAACCGAGTAAACCTTTCTGGAGTTAAAAATTGTTTCAACTTTCAAAGAAGAAATCTTACCCCCAAGTGAAAGACATGACATAAATGCAAAGGCAAGTGAAGATAAACAAAAGGCCCCACTCAGATGTTCCCGAGGTGATCCGTCATTGTCAAGGAATTCTTTACACATCATAATGATTCCGAGCACCCTGCCAGCTTGTCTCACATACTATTTCTATATCTTACAGAATTTTTTTTCTTTTCTCCAGTAAATAGCAATTTACAACACAAGATTTGACTGTAATTTTCATCAAACTGCAACTTGTGCAGGTTTGTGAAAGAAGCATTATTGCTTAGATCCAGCTGTAATGCTCTTTTACCTTCAAGGGCTGTTCCCTTGATACATCCTGTCAGCTGAAGGTGGCAAAATAACAATTAGCCTGCAAGTCTATCCATTTAAATTAAAAATAAAATGCAGAGGGATTGCATGCAGGGTGTGTTCAAGGTGGGTCCAGCGGTCCTCCTAGACCCAGGATTCAGGAGGCTGGACTCTGGGTGCTGGCAATGGACGGGAGGAGGAAGGATGCAAACCCGGCTCATGGGCTGCAGCTGTGAGCCATCCCCCTGGAGGCAAATCTGCAGCTGAAATAGATAGAGGCTGATTGTCCAACTGGCCATCCATCTGAAGAAGCTAGGCACTGGCAGAGGTGCAGGATGGGGCAAACGGATGGAAAATTGAGAACAGGAGACCTTGCAAGAGGATTCTGAACAAAAGGCCAAAGTAGAGCCTGGACTGGTTTCCTGAGCCTTTGGGTCTCCCAGGGCTCATATCATCAGATGCCTCTGACAACCACTGAGAGGAGAGGGGCAGAAGGGCGAGAGAGAGAGCTTTTAAGGGCCTTGAGGAAGCCAGGATTCGGATAAAGGGAAAATGTTGATCTGGCTTTCTTGGCTACTTCAGTATTAATATTTTGGGGCTAGCTAATTTATATTTACAAAAGTGAAAATGAACCCATTTATATAGTGATGACTCTTTTGGCAATTTTCTTGTGTTTTGGTCTGGTTGTTTTCTTGATTTATTGCTTTTCCCAAAATCAATGCCTTTCATGAATGAAAAGAAGACCTAAACAAGCAGAAGCAACACTGAGCTATCACTGTGCACTCATCAGGCGAATATAAACTAGTTCCCCACTGGAGAGCACTTTGGCGGTTCCTAGTACCACTGGTTTACCAAGTTTCACTAGCTTATTGAACAGTCTAGTCTCACTGGGTTATAAATACAATGTGATTTTATTCTCTTTGACAAATGCCCTAATACACCACGTTGAGTCTCCCCGCTGGCTAAGGAACATGTTCCCTTAATAACCTTTGGCCAAATTCTCCAGCTTTTATCCACTTTTGCTTATTGACATGTTTAAAACTCAGGCCTGATTGTTTTAAAGCTTGGACCTCTTATCTGATGCAAAGCTCCTCTCAGCCTCCCTCTCAGCTAAAGCTATCCCTAGGGTTCTCTGAGCAGGTGGAGGTGGACTCAACAGCCAGCAGACTCTCAGATAGCACCTTTCTATGTCCCTTCTTCTTCCCCTTGAGTTGGGTGTGGAAGAGGAAATGGAAAATGGCCTAGTTCTTTCTTGTGTGATTGGGTGAGGGTTCAGTTTTCTCTCTGTTAACTTCTCTCTGTGGTGTTTGCTGCTTCTCTGACTGTGCCAATGAGCTGTTGATCTCCTCAGTGTGGCAGGACCCAAATGCTGGGCTCTTGTGGGGTACATGTATGGGGTCTTGAAAGGATTCCATAGAGGCCTGTGCCCTGAGCTGTTGTTTGACATGGGATCTACTCTGTCTTAACTTCTTCCACTCTGCCTCAGTGTCTCCACAGAGTACAACCTTCCCATAGAGGATGGCACTCTTGTGGGAGTACCACCCAGGTGGTCTCTCAATTCACGCAGACCAATGTGGTATGGTGTCTTTGCTATGCTAAATGGTGGAAGAACAGGCTGCTCTCTCTTAGTCCTGCCTTCTCCCCTGCCTCTTTCTCCATGTCCTGGCAGCATCTGGCACTCTGCAGGTCCAAGCTCTCACCCAGTTTCCCATGAGAGAGGACCAGACTCTGACTTAGTTTATATATGGAAGAGAAGAAGAATTCTGACAGATGCTCAGAAAACCTTTATCAGTGATTATCTTCCTTTCTTGGCTTTCATGGAGGATATTGTAGTGATGTAAAGAGAGGGAATATCCTCTCTTTGTGAACTTAGTACTCCCCAAAAGACCCTGTCCTCTCTGCCTGTTTTCCCTTTAGGTTGGCTTGAGTGGGAGTGGTTAGGGAAAGGACCTACCCTCAGCATTGCTGCCTCTCAGCATGCCCTCCTGGGAGGTAGCTTGTCACGGCAGCTATGACGTTATAGTGGTTATATGGAACGTAGGGAACCTAAAATCTTTTGTCCTCATCTTTAGGCCTTAGCCACATTTCTGATACAACAGGAAAAATAAAATAGAACATGTGTGTAGCAGACCACCCATCAATTCTATGCCTAAGCATGTATCCTAGAGATGTTCTCACACATGTGCGTGAAGAGATTGTTACAAGAATATTTCTAGTAGTATTGTTTGTAATAGTGAAAAATTAGAAGCAATCTAAATTTCCACAATAATGGAATGAGTAAAAGAAGTCTGGAAGCTGGGCTGGTTTTCAGCCAGGTGTGTGCAGGGACACATAGGTAGGCACAGGTACCCAGAGGTACCGTTGTTTATGATGAGTGCCCATGTGTGTTGGTTGGTGCCAAGGCTATGCCAGTTGTTAAATATTTTGAATATCACTTCATAATCATTTTATTGAATACATTATAGCAGTGAAAATGAATGAACTAAGTCAATTTGGATCAACATGAATAGATCTCAAATATGGGTTCAAAGTAAAAAGTACAGAAAGAAAAAAATGATATCATTTATATACAATTTTAAAAGCACACAAAATAATGCTATGTATCATCTATGTACATATATGTGCATATGTGTATCAAATGTAAAAAAACATGGATAGGAAATGTCACACCAAATTCATGATAATGGCAGCCTCTGAGGAAAAAGGGAAAGAATACAGAGGGAACAGCATCTTTATTAGTTATGTTTTGTTTATTATTATAAAATAAATCTGGATACCAAAAGCAAGAACAACCAAAGAAAAAATAGATAAAGTGGACTTCATTAAAATTTAAAATTCTCAGTTCAAATTTAAACTCTTGTCTTAATTTAAAACTCTTGCATCAAAGGACACTATCAAGAGAGTGAAGGGATAACATACAGAATGGGAGAAACTATTTGGAAACCATACATCTGATAAGATTTTAACATCCAGAACACATAAAGAGCTCTTACAACTCAAGAACAAAAAGATACATGACCCAATTAAAAAAACAAAAAGAGTTTGAATAGACATTTCTTCAAAGAAATATACAAATGACTAGTAAACACATAAAAAGATGCTCAACATCATTAGTTATTAAGGAATGCATATCAAGACCACAAAGAGACGCCTCACTTCACACCAACTAAAAGGGCTATTAAAAAAACCAAAAGAAAAAAAACAGAAAATAAGTGTTGGTGAAGATGAGGAGAAATTGGAACCCTCATGCATTGCTTGTGGGATGTAAAATGCTATGGAAGATAGTTTGGCATTTCCTCAAAAAGCTAAACATAAAGTTACCATATGACCCAGCAACTCCACATCTAATTATATACCCAAAGGAATTGAAAGCAGGAATTCAACAGATACCTTGTCACAATGCTCATTGCAACATTATTTGCAATAGGAAAAGTTGGAAACAACCCAGGTATTCATCAGCTGATGAACAGATTTTTAAAATGTGATATATACATAGAATGGAATATTATTTGGCCATAAAAAGAAATAAAGTTCTGACACATGCTACGATATGGATGAACCTTGGAAACATTTTGCTAAGTCAAATAAGCCAGATACAAAAGAAGAAATATTGTATGATTCCACACATATGAAGTATCTAGAACAAGAAAATTCATAGAGACAGAAAGCAAATTAGAGAACCAGGTGTGATGGTGTGCACCTGTAGTCTCAGCTACTCAGGAAGCTGAGGCTAGAGGAGCGCTTGAGCTCATAAATTTGAGTCTGCAATGACCTATGATTGTGCCTGTGAATAGACACTGCACTCCAGTCTGAGCAACATGTCAGATCTTATCTCTAAAAAATAAAAATAAAAAAATTAAGAAAAAAAAACCATGTAGGTTAGAGATTACCAGGGTTAAGGGAAAAGGATAAGGGGGAGTTTCTCGATGGTTACAGAGTTTCTGTTTAGGTTGATGAAAAAGTTTTGGACATAGTGGTCATGGTTGCACAATATTATGAATGTAATTAATACCACTGAATTGTACACTTAAGAATGGCTAAAATGGCAAATTTTGTGTTATACATATTTTACCATTATTTTAAAAAATAATGTAATATACTCAAAACCATTGAATTGTATACTTTAAAGAGGTGAACTGTGGACATATATAAATTATATCTCAATAAACCTTTTTTAAAAAGATCTGAAGGAAATATGGCAAAATACAAATGTCTATTAATCCTCAGAAAAGGGTGTTTGTTTTATTTTTTTTACTTATCTAAAAGTTAAATAATATTTTTCTAAATCAAAAACCAGAAGACAAGAAGCAAATAGGTGAGGGAATGATATCAGAGCGAGAATACAGATAAACATTCAAGAAGAGGGAAATAGAGCAGGCAACGTTCCCCCCTCATTGCATTTGGAAATACCTGTGCATTTTTAAGCAAACCATCTGTTTGTCCAAAATTTATCTCGCAATGGTGAAAGAAGAAAATATTGACCAAAAAAGGATTTATTTTTCCTCTATTTTTCACTTGCACTATAAAGGTACTAAGAGGCTGGGGCTTGTTTATCTGGAGATCCTTATCAGACAAGCTCTCCAATGAAGGGAATGGAAGTCATTCTCTGCTAGTTGGAGAGGGACCAGCAGACCAGAAGCACCTGGAGGGTGCTGGAACATTCACAGGTTCACTTACCCCATCCTAGGATTTTGAAGTAACTGTAATTGCTCTTACTGGGGACTCTGATGATACCACTCAAACCTTGGCCCCATGGAGTGGTCCTGATCTGGAGCAATGCTCAGAGCAATGCTTCAGCAGTGGTCTGGGCAATTCATACACTCAGCTCTGAATGCCAATGACTAGTCCAAAACTTCTGGAGAAAAGGCCATGCTAAACGGTTCTGCCCTCCTGCTTGGAACTGTGGGATGAATAGGGAAAAAATGATGCTGCAGGCATCACTGTCTATGTGTGTTTTGTAGGGAGTCCATGGTGCATACAAAGATGAGCTAGGGTTGGGAAATAAAAGATTAAGAATTCTATAACTCCATTGTTCAGGTAAAGTCCCCATGAAACTCATTTTGTAGAGCCTGAGATTCTCCAAGCAAGTGCCACTCTGTTCCAAGACTGTCTTTTTTGGTACCCTGCCTCTCCCCTAAAGTGACTGAAGTTCATGACCTGAAAGATATAGCTTGCTGATGCAACCTAATTATATTAATAGTACACCACTCTAGTAGCTAGTAGCTAACAGCTAGTAGCCAATGTTGTGTTTGAAAAGTTAGTGTATGAATGGCTTTTTCTACAAGCTTTTAAAGGATTTGGGATTTATCTGGACTGAGCATCCTGGTTCTCACCAAGCCTCACTTATGGTCAAGAAAGGACCTGGTTGTCTTGGAGTTCATAAAGCTATCAGAAGGGGTCCATCCCTCCCACCCTCCTACACCATCAGCATGCCTATCCCCTGCCTAAATGGAGAGAAATCACAGCTTCAAGAGCCCTTCTGTACCAGAACTTCCTCTTCCTTCTCCACTGGCACTGAAGTCTGCTTGTGTTTCACTCATGACCTATGGATCTGGGTCCCCTATACTGTGGTCCACTCATTTGGAGGGCAAGTAAATCGCGTCTAGCAACAACTCCTGGAACTAGAAAATTAGTCCTTATTTGTCAAGATCAAATGTTCTGAGTTTATTCAAATTCAGAAAAGTTAATAACACCAAAATGATCCACATTCAGTTTATTATTTTATGGATAGCTGCTTCCAAATAAACCAATATCATGCCTAGGTTACAGAAGCCTTAATTGAATATTAAATGTTTGTATGGGTTTTAGGAAACAAAACCATCTTTTGGGGAGGCAGTATAAACTGAAAGGCAAAATAAATGACATCTGAAAGTAAGAGTAATTTCCCCTGAATCTGATATTTGCCCTAGGAGCTCAATAGCCATAAGGATGAATGACAGTAACAAACATCTTTATAGCTCTCATCAACAATGGAAAAATTCAATTAGTCTAGTTGGTGTGTTTCAAATATTTAACCAATTCATGAATAATTTCACATCACTTTGCTGTCATAAGGGACAATTTATGATATGCCAGGAATTGGCATAAAGACTGTAGAGTCTTTACTATTTCAAGTACTAAAGTCAGGTCAGCATGTTAGAACATGGTCTCCCTATCCTACAGACATGAGGTCATAACGTTTATTCCCATAGAGCGTAGACTAAAGAGAAAAGAGATCAAGTCACAAAGTCATGTGCATAGTAATCAGACAAGCACATAGACCCCGGCATCAGGTCTAGGTTTGAATCTAGCACCTACCACTAACTAACTAGATGACATTGGGCAAGTTTCTCATGTGTGAAATCAGGGTCATATCATAGCACCTGTGTGTGTTAGTTTTTTAGGCTGCTGTAGCAATAATACCACAAACTGAGGGACTTAAACAGCAGAAATTTATTCTCTCATCGTTCAGGAAGCTAGAAGTCCAAAATCAAGATGTCGGCAGGGTTGGTTCCTTCTGGAGGCTCTAAGGGAGCATCTGTTCCATGCCTCTCTCCTAGCGTTGGTGGCATCCCTTGGCTTGTATCTGCATCACTCCAATCTCTGCCTCTGTCATGACATGCCCTTCTGCCCTGTGTGTCTCTGTATCCATTCTCCCTCTTTTTTTTCTCTTATAAGGACACCAGGCATTGAATTTAGGGCTCATCCTAATTCAGTATGGCCTAATCTTTACTTGATTAAATCTACAAAAATCCTATTTCCAAAGAAGGCCATATTTATAGGTACTGAGTGGTTAGGACTTGAACGTATCCTTTTAGGGGACACAATTCCACCCTCTACACCATGTCATGAACTTGTAATTAGTATTTCATCTGACAATTTAGGGAAGCATTTAGCACAGTGCCTGGCTCACAGTAGGTAAACAATAAATGCTACTTCCCTTCCCGGCCTGTTCAGTAATCAGCATAACCATCAGATTGTGTTTCTAAATCACAGGCATAAAACTATTATTTGATTGGAAATCTGTGGATTTCCTATTTTTCACTTTCTAAGTATTTTTTCATTTTTATATTTCATTTAGGAATGTAATGGGAAAACTATAGTAAGATTTAAATAAATAGCTGAGACTCAGCTATTCCTTCTAGTGGAAGTGAAACTGCCTTTGAAAAGCAATATGCTACAAGTATTTCTCATAGTGACCATCTCTGTCAAGTGAACAAATCTGATCTTTCGTGTCTGTTTATTGGCAAATATTGAATGGCAGTTGGTCAATGAGACCAATGGTGCTTTAATAATAGTCACAAAAAACCTATTTAAGAGAAACCATAGAAAAAGTACATTTTTAAATGTTTATAAAGGGGTAAGAAATATAGCAAAAGTACAAAAATTTAATAATCTCACTTGATATTAGGAAAACACAGGCACTGTTTCTTAAATTTTCAATTTCATTAATTCAAAACCTTACCCAGAGTAAGAGCAAAACAATATGCCAGATTCTTTGGCTAAATCTTTCATTGTCAAAGTCTTGAATTATTGCAAAGACCTGAAGATTTCAGAATAATGATGATATAAAGCAGTAACTTTCTATCACTGCACAAAATGTACAGAGCTATAAATCTTATTATAATATAACATTGAGTTCTAGAGATTCTTAAAATCCTTTTAAATACCAACTCAGCTAGTTGGTAAAATGTAGCATCCGTACTTTATTGATAGACAAACTAAGGTGAATGACCTCACTGTAATCGTGGCACAGGGAAGGGTAGATTTACTTAGCTAATTACACTACAACAACAGATCTGGTCCACAACCTCCTCTGTAATATTTATTTTTTAATGAAATATACAAAAGTTTGCAAACATCTTGTCAGCCTTACTAATGTTTCCCCTAGGACTATTTAAAGATCAAAAAAGGAAATTTCAATCATGCAATCTGGCCAAAAAAAAAGTCAAGGAAATAAACAAACTAAAAAAGCACTCTGTCTGCAGTAGGCAAACCACCAGCGAATACACTCTCATTCCATACTCTTCTACTCCTTTCTTGCTTAGTCAATTCAGTCATTCAAGGCATGACTTGAAAACTATGGGCCTGAGAGAGTCCACCTTCCCCTTCCCCTTTTCAGTACCTTGTTTCCAGGCTCATGAGCTACCTTCTTTTAACACAACCATTATAAAGTTTCCAAAATGCCCTGTCCCTTTGCTTTCTGATCTTCACCCCTATTCCTTAGCTGTCCAGCACCAGGTAGATACACAATCAATTCTACTTATCAATGCTGACAATTCCTGGCTCCCCTGTTCCTCCCTTTCTCTTGCTGGGAATACCACTTAAGGGTACAGCTCATCCAGAGGAAATATATGCTGCCTCTCTCCTTGTCCTGCTCTTGATATAGATCCGCTAAAAGCAATGTAAGACAGTGGTGAGTTTCCCAAGAATTCTAACAGAATCGTCTCCCGAAAACTGGCCTGTTGCAGAATCTTGGAGCCCGGGGAAACGTACCCAATGCTAGTTTCGTTTATGTCATTGTTTACCCAATGCCCCCATCCCAATCTTTAAGGATTGAATCAGGTGGCAGAAAGAAAGTTCTTCTGCAGAGAAATAGACCATGTGAGCTTTGTGAGTCTGCCTGATATACATTCCTCTGGGATTTCGGTTAATACAGACAACACCAGCAATACCAAAACAAACGCAGAAAAGACAAGACTAAATCCACTACCACAAAAAAAAAAAAAAAA